>OZ035842.1:0-1200000 GCA_964034765.1 Knipowitschia caucasica
GTTGGCTGCCAGTATGCAATTCATGATGTTTCTGGCCTGTTTTAAGCGTTTCAAGTGGTTTGCTGTATGGAATTCACTTTTACAACAGAATCAGTTCAAATACACAGAATCACAGTTGTTGGCTGCCAGTATGCAATTCATGATGTGTCTGGCCTGTTTTAAGCGTTTCAAGTGGTTTGCTGCATGAAATTCACTTTTACAACAGAATCAGTTCAAATACATAGAATCACAGTTGTTGGCTGCCAGTATGCAATTCATAATGTTTCTGGCCTGTTTTAAGCGTTTCAAGTGGTTTGCTGCATGAAATTCACTTTTACAACAGAATCAGTTCAAATACATAGAATCACAGTTGTTGGCTGCCAGTATGCAATTCATGATGTTTCTGGCCTGTTTTAAGCGTTTCAAGTGGTTTGCTGCATGAAATTCACTTTTACAGCAGAATCAGTTCAAATACATAGAATCACAGTTGTTGGCTGCCAGTATGCAATTCATGATGTTTCTGGCCTGTTTTAAGCGTTTCAAGTGGTTTGCTGCATGGAATTCAACTGTATCGAATGCTTTTTTGAGGTCTAAGAAAACAGCACCCACCATCCCTCCCCTCTCCAGCAGTGCTCTGATGTTCTCTGTGAAGTAGCAGGTGGCTGTTTCAGTGGAATGATGGGGTCTGAAGCCAAACTGCATTGGGTGGAGACTGTAGGGTGTGGTGTTAAGGTGTAAGGATATTTGTTCTGCAACTAATTTTTCTGCTATTTTAGAAGCTGAAGGTAGGATGCTAAAGGGTCTGTAATTGTACATGGATCGAGGGTCACCGCTGAGGGTCACCATTATAGGAATGATGATAGAGGATTTCCAGATACTTGAAAACAAATTCTCGGAGAAAGACATATTAATGAGTTTGGTGATGGGGGTTGTGATACAAGTGGAGATATCCTTTAAAATCCCTACGTTCATCGTTCATGCCCAATATATCTTTGCATCTGGATGGTCTAAGTGATTTTATGCTCCGTGTAACATCTGTCTCGGAGATGGAAGTTGGGCTGAGTAAAGGTGGGTCTGTATTGGCTGTAGGTGAGTGAGATGATTGAACAAAACCTTGCGCTATATTGGCAACCGAGTCAACAAAATAAAGGTTGAAGGCTTCAGCCACAGTGGCGGGCTCGCTAGAGAGACTGCCGTTAATTTGATTTCCAATTTTTTGTTTTCTTGAGCTCGATGACCTGTAATTTTCTTCAATTGATCCCAAATAGCTTTGGAGTTACCATTTGCCCCATCTATTATGGTAAGGAAAAATAAGCTATAGCTTTCCCGAGTGACCTAACTACCTTATTTCGGAACATTGCAAATAGACCACGATCATGGGAAGTTTTAGACTTTGCAGCTTTTTTCAAAGCCTGGTCTTGCTCTTTCTTGAATTGTATTTTGTCCGTGTTGATCCAAGGAACTGTATTTTTATGCGGTTGATGCGAATTGATCCCAATGTATTTGTTGTGCTGCACAAAGAAAGCTTTGATTTTTTTGGGGGGGATTTCAGTGATGACATTGGATGAAGGAGAAGATTGGAAGCGGCTGCATGTCAGCTTCCCAGCTATAAGGGTGAGATTTAATAGTTACCTAATGTAACTTAAGTTATACGAATAGGTGCATAGTCCCTTAGCGGACTTCGCTAGTGGGATATCACGTGACCCCCAGGTCACAGATGCCAGAGAGATCAAACAAAAAATGCTCCAATCACTAGCGACCCTCCTCTATAAAGGCCCCTGCTCCATAGCCGCGCCCCCTCTTGAACTCTGCCAAGCCGGGCTGGCCTGATGGGCTCGTAGCTAAGGGACTACGCACCTATTCGTAGAACTTAAGTTACATTAGGTAACTATTAATTCTACGTCATGGTGCTACGTCCCTTAGCGGACTTCGCTAGTGGGACACAACGCGGAGGCCGTAGGAACATGTACTCCCAGCAGGCCAGCGAAGAGTGATTGGAGCTCCGCCCGAGCAAGACCCTCACACAGTGCGAGGACTCAGGGCAGAAGAAGCAATTGCGTGTTACAGGGCCACTCCTCCCAAGGACACCCCCAAGTAACACAGACCGAAGGCCACCCGTAGTCCCAGGACGCCTCTCCCAAGAGCTCCTGACGTGGACTACCTGACTGACCAAGCACACACATATATCGCACCTGCAGGACGCCACTCCCAAGAGCTCCTGAACCAGGGCGGAAAGTCAACCGTCGGCCCCTAAGAGGGGAACTGTTAACGCTGGTTCAGCCACGGTTTCTCCTTCGATGAAAAATGGACACTACAAATTCTGCTTAGATATATAAAAAAGGTTTAATATATAAAAAGACAGAATACAGATTACAGGCTAGTGTCAGACTGGTGCTCCAGTCCGGGCCCTGCTCCCTGGCAACTCCAAAGCAAAAGACACTGCTTCAGGAACAGGCTATCGGTGATAAGCACACAGTCACATGACATGATAATTGAAGACATGTGTCTCAACATCCTTAGGTGAAGACAATACTTCTCTGTTCCAGGACAAACAAATAGCCCCTGTGTGAATAAGCTGGAGGCTACTCTAAACAGATGTTCTCTGCGTTCTTCTTAATTTAACTTCCTGTGCTTAATGGCTGGGGAATGGCTTCACACATTCTTCACTCACCAGACTAGCTACTAGATCCTGGATCAATACTAGTCTAACGTTACATTTATTATTATGATAATAACACAATAACATACTCCATTGACATAATTCCCCCCTATTCATAATATATAAATGTAAAGTTTCAACATCCAGCATTACATCTCTTCTCAGTTTTCTGCAATACCTTCATAACAAACTTACATAGATATATCAAAATCATCATTTACATTTGTGTGAGCTAACAACGCTTGACATTGATCCGAAAACAATGTGTCTGCAACTGCAGTGTTTATCATTCTGTTGGTTAAAGACTTAGCACATGGCAACAAACAAGTGACAAATATGCAAAATAAAACCAAAATCATTATTGCAGGTGTCGCTATTTTCAATATCAGTTGCCACCATGCTCCAGTAGAAAACCATGACAATAAGTCCCAATTCATGTTGTCATTGTCTCGCTCACTTAGCATCTCAGTTTTAAGACTTTTTAGTCGATCCAAAATTAGTGAATAATTTGAGTTGGATGATGGAATGAACGTACAACAATGATCCTTAATTAACTGACACACACCCCCAGTTTCAGATAAAACAAAATCTAATGCTACTCGATTCTGCATGATCATTTGACGCATAGCCTCCTTCTCTGGATCTCCCCTGATTTGTTCAGTGAGGTCCGTGACAATATTAGTCAAATTCTCCAAATTCCATGCAATATCATTCATCCTATGACTTAAATAAGCAACTCCATACATGGGAAGGGCTGTCATGAACACTCCTCTTACATCTGAGATTAAAGGTGGGCTTCTGGCCGCTGTGGCAGCAGCCCTTTTCTGCCTCTGGCCCAAGTGCTGTGTCAAGTTATCACTTGAAATGATGTAGGAGGCCGGACCTAGGGTGGCCAGATGACAAGTTCCACACCATCTCTCTGGAAGCCACAGATACACTTTATCTCCACAAACCCACACCTGGTTTGACGGGCATGGATAGCCCCAAAAACCCGGGACCTCAACCAAAAAAGCTGGGTATGAGTGCCAGTTGGCCACTCCACTGACCTCACCCACTTTAGTGAAATTAATCACTGGGAACTCCCGTGCGGTCGGAGTAGTAGTGAAGTATAATCTGTGATGTATCTCAGAGGTTTGTTGGTTATATGTGGCAATAGGCAGAACATCATCACAGGTGGATGTTCCTACATATTGGTTAGCATCCTCCCAGGGCCCCGGCACATTGCATTTCCTACTCAGACACAGAGGAGAATTGGCTGGAAATCGAGCCACAGTTACACCTTTCTCATTAGTCATATTTGTACTTAAAGAGAAGTTCAATGGAACTCTCCAATCTGCTACCTTTTGAATTGAAAGAGTAGTGCAATTTGGCAGCCATTCCCATATTTAGAGTAGTTCATGCCAATTGAATGTAAGGTATAAAAAGCCATAGTGCATATAGTTGTTAAAGCTGAGACTGGATGTGGTGTTATATAAGGATTTGAATTTGAATGATGAGGAACAAATGCACAAACATAACAATCTGACATATTGTTTGCCTGAGCCGTTATTTCAGCCATGCGATACCAGTAGTTGTCTTTATAGTGATCTACATCTATTTCTGCTCTAGCTGTACGCTTGACATTGTTATATTGTTGACTCCCCCACCAGAGCAGTGATGGAACCACAATAACTATCAATGTAATCAGCATTATTAGACCACTACTGCATCGAAGTCCATGTCGAGTGGAGAATACTTTGAAGACCATCTTGTAAACAGTCCTTTTTGAAACAGTCCAATTCACCAATATCACAAGATGAGAGGTTACTAGCACATCATCAAGTTGTACAAACTGTGTTTCTTGTGCATTAAACCACTGGAGGATCTCCCTGCTTCACTGACTGTTGAGACGAGCAGTCTGCCCCCCTTTGTAGGTCAGCCTTCCCCTCCGCTGTGGTTGACACAAAATCTCTCAGATCTCTCTTTTTGCAGTGTGAGAGGTGAATCCACGTGGGCCTTTCTGCTATCTTCACAGCAGTGGGTGTCGTCAGAAGCACTTGATGCGGACCTTCCCACCGTGGACTGGACCAGGACTTTCGTTTGATGACTTTCACAAACACCCAGTCTCCAACTCGAACAGGCAGCTCCTGTGCACAAAATGGTTGACTCGGAACATTATTTGTTTCTTGACACGCTCTAGTCAATAATGTTTTTCTCATATAGTCAGCCAACGTAGGATTATCATCAGGAGAGAACTGCTTATTTGGCTGTAAATCTGGAAGTGTGTATGACCTACCATATAATATTTCAAATGGTGTCAATGCACTACCCTGAGTAGGTGTTATATGCATGCTTAACTGTACCAAGTCTATGCATTCAGGCCATTGTCTGTTTGTTTCCTCCATGCATTTCCTCAATTTAGCTTTAATAGTGCCGTTATTTCTTTCAACTAAACCTGCACTTTGTGGATGGTAGCTACAATGTCTTTTTAGATTTATGTTGAGATTTTTTCCCACCTTATCAATCACATCATTTACAAAATGTGTTCCATTGTCACTCCTGATAACTCTGGGAATCGAAAATGTTGGCACAATTCTTTTACATATTGCTTTAGCCACTGTTAGAGCGTCCGGAAAGTGACAAGGAAACAATTCTACCCATTTGGAAAATGCATCAATAATCACGAGGCAATATTCCAAATTATTCACTTTATTTAACTGGATAAAGTCCATGTGGATTTCTTCAAAAGAATGTGTGGGTTTAGGAAATACCCCCCTTTTTGGTCTCATATTTCCTTGTGAATTGTGTTTTATACAGATTACACACTGATTACAAAAATGCTTTGAGTATAAATTGTACCCATATGTTGTGTAATATTTATTCACCAATCCACACATACTTGCAGAAGAAACATGGGTTACTCCGTGGCTCACTAAAGCCGCCCATTTAAACATTGATTTAGGTAGAACTGGCTTATCGTTTGGACCCATGTACAAACTCCCATTGAATATAGCTCCCTCTTTAAGCCATTTCTCTTTTTCTGCTTTTGGCGCTTGTTGCTGCATTTCTTTTAAAAGATCGTCAGAATCTTGTGTTTCTTCACTAAGCAGTAATCCTGTTACTTCTTTTGCAGCTTTATCAGCTGTGTCATTTCCTGTTGACACTTTGTCTGTCCCTCTCGTGTGAGCTTCACATTTACATACAGCAAGCTGCTGTGGCAACATTATCGCTTTGAGTAAATTCTTTAATAATGTTGCATGTTTTACATCTTTTCCCGCAGAAGTTTTATAACCACGATGTTTCCACTGTTGACAAAACAAATGAACTGTAGCGTATGCATATTGGCTATCGGTATACACCGTTAATTTCTTATCTTTATGCAATTCACAAGCTCTTGTTAAAGCTACTAATTCTGCTGCTTGTGCAGATAAGTTACTTGGAAGTACTTTTGCTTCAATTGTTTTATCCACAGTGGTAACCGAGTATCCTACATGATTTTTCCCAAACTCATCTTTCCCTGCTGAGCCATCAACAAACACTGTAATTCCCCCAGAGAGTGGCATGTCCTTTATATCAGGTCTTGGACGGAAGTCTTTATATGCTTCTTGAACACAATCATGTGCAGTGCCATCTCCTTCTGTTGGAATTAGAGTAGATGGATTTACTGTATGACATCTTTCTACGGTCACATGTGGTTGTGACAGTAGAAGTGTCATGCAGGAAAGGTGACGGGCTGGTGATAGGAATGTCATGCTTGTTTGCAAAAGTAGCATTGACACAGCATGTGGTACTTTCAAGGTCAATGGGTGAAACAGAACAACTTCAGCAGATGCCTGGACAGCTAATGCTGCAGCCAAAACCGCTTGGACACACACTGGAGTCGCTCTGGCCACCGGGTCAAGCTTCGAAGAGTAATAAGCAATTGGTCTTAGTTTTGACCCCCATTTTTGAGTCAACACTGATGTCATGAATCCATTTTTACAGTCAACTGTCTGTTCAAATGGCTTAGAGTAGTCCGGCAAAGCTAAAACTGTTGAGCTAGCTATAATTCCTTTAATTTTGCTAAAGGCTTTGACTGCTTCATCAGTCCAATGAATGTTTTCTTTAGGTGTCATTGGCTTTTCAAAAATTAAATTTTGTAATGGTCTTACTAATTCTGCATAATTAGCTACCCATTGCCGGCAATAATTACATAACCCCAAAAATGACATCATCTGTTTTTTAGTTTCGGGTCTAGGTGCAGCTAAAATAGAAGCTTTTCTTTCCCCATGGATTAACCTTCCATCTTTGGTTAATGTATGACCTAGGTATTTAACTTCTGTCTTCCATAACTGTATTTTATTTTTGCTGACCTTATTGCCAGTTTTAGCCAAGTGTTTCAGTAAAGCTATAGTATCTTTTTTACAGCTCTCAACTGTCTTAGACGCCACCAAAATGTCATCCACATAGCTCAAAATCTGGCTTCCCTCCGGTGGATTAAAATCAGCAAGACAATTTTTTATTGCATCAGAGAAAATAGTTGGGGATTCAGCGAACCCCTGGCTTAATCTTGTGAAAACATATCTTTCCCCTTCAAAGGTAAATGCAAACCAAAATTGACTGTCTTTATGCACTGGAATGGACCAAAATGCATTGCTGAGATCAATCACAGAGAAGATTTTAGCCTCTGGTCATAATTGATTAAGCAGTGTATGTGGATCTGGTACATTAGGTGCTCTTTGAATAACTGCTTCATTCACAGCTCGCAGATCTTGAACCATTCTCCAAGCTGTGGATGGAGAAGCCTTTTTAACTGGGAATATTGGTGTGTTACAAGGGGAATCTGAGCATTTTTGAATTATTCCTTTTTTAATTAAATCCTGTATTACAGGTTTTATTCCTTCTACTGCATCAGGTTTTAAAGGATATTGTTTTATCCTGGGCCTGTACTCAGTTTTTGCTCTGATCTCCACTGGTAACATTCCCTTAATTAACCCAACATCTGTGGGTCCTTTTGACCACACCTCATCTGGAACTTGCTCAAGCTCCTCCTCCTCTTCCTGTGTTAGAGTCATTAGTCATGCAAGATCCTGGTCAGTCAGATGTACAGCTGGCGTACATACTACTGTCCAGTTTATCTTTTGTTTTCTCCAGCCAGTTGTTTTACTCCAGTATACTCCTACTTTTTTATCTTGCTCCCAATCTCTAATTGATTCCACTTGACCAACAAAGGCATTGTTATCACTCCACTCTGCCTCTGGGTCTTTGGATATAGAGATATGTGGATTCTGCAAATCTCCCATGAGTTGTTTTACTGCATCTGCCACTCCTACAGTGCAGAAACTTGTTTTGTCTCTCCAGTAAATGTCTCTAATTTGAACTCTCTGCGGACCCAATTTTTTTACAAGCTTATCGTAAACTGGATCACCTCCTGGAGTTGTTTTAAATCTCAGAGTGACATGTAACTCATCATGTTGTTTGACAATGGCACTTGGATTTAACCCCTTGACGCCTGAATTAATTTCCAATTATTAAAAAAAATTATTATCAGTGTTTTTGCTTTCAAGCTGATGCTAAATTAAGTGGAGATTGTTATTTTGTCTGTAGCACATAGTACAGGTATAGTTTTAGGTATGGCGCGAATTTGCGACAACAGGCATACGCCTAACTTTTGGTATGGCACAAATTAGTGACAACAGGCAAACTGCAAATGTATTAAAATGACCAAATTAATTTATTCACAATTATTACAAGTGTAAATGCTGTAAAGGATGTAAAGATTATGCTCTTTCAACAGTAAACAGAGCTCAACCATTTCATAAAATGCCACAAAATACAAATACTAAACTTTTAAAAAGCACATGAAACAAAACACTCGTTTAGGCACAGGTTAACGTTGCACTTTTCACATTTGAACACGGTGTGGCGGGAGTAAGGCCAAGAAACAAAAACACTCTTTACTCATAACTCATAACTCTGTCTATTTACTGACCTTGTGGACAGACACAGACTTACTCATGGAACAGACGGAAGCAGTTGTTGCGTTTGTTTAGGCACAGGTTAACATTGCACTTTTCACATTTGAAGGCAGAATGGCCTGTACAGAGTGGGAGTTTGCAGCGTTTACGTATCTCTGTAACCACTGGGAAGTGACCCACAGAATCTGATCTGACCTCCTGTATAGGAATTACCTGAGCTGGACCTCGACGTTTTTTCTTTTCATACTCCCTTTCAACATCCAGTGATGGGGGCCGGCCCCTTTTCTTTGCCAGATCCTTGCCTTGCATGCAAAGTGCTTGTGCAATAGATGTCCTGAAACATAGCAAATCGTTCTGCTTCTTCTTTAGAACACCGAGTGCATCACAATCACGGCGATACAAAAGCCAACTGTTGACAATGATCATATCCACAAAGTGAAAAAACAACCTATGGTAGAACTTTTTTGACCTGATGTGGATGCGGTAATATGCAATGAGTGCATCAAGAGCATCAACACCGCCCATAAACTTGTTGTACAAGGTGATGATGCTTGGGCGTTCCACAGTGACTTTCCTTTTCAACTTCCTGTCCCATCTCTCCACGTTAGTCATGGGCTGGGCACTGGCAAAAGAGCTGGCAACAATCACCCCTCTGTTGTCAAACCATTTCACTGCTCTCATTTTCACCCCGTCTACCACAACCGCTTGCTCTTCAAATGCCCCTCGTCCTTTCTTCTTCATTTCACTGTCTTCACTGAAACTGCACCCTTGCAGGCGGTTTTTCTGCACAGTCCCAAGGCCAGGAATTCCCATCTTTGCAAGCGCAACAAACAAATTCAAAGAGGAAAACCAGTTGTCAAAGTACAGCAGGTGATTGATATTAGGACGAATAACCTGTGCAAGCTTCAGCACAATGTTCCCACTTGCACCAATGTCTGGTTGTCCTGGTACAGGATCAATTTTGCCTGCAAAAATGTCAAATGAATGCACCAGGCCCCTTGTGTCACAGAGCACGAAGATTTTGTAGCCCCATTTGTATGGCTTCTTTGGGATATATTGTTTCAAGCCTGATCTGCCTTTGAATGGCACCATTTGTTCATCAATGCACAACATTTGATCTTGAGGGAGAGCCTGAAACTTGGGAAGCAGCGAATCAATAAGTGGCCTTATTTTGAAAAGCCTGTCATCATTGTTGGGTGCCATGTTGTTATTGAAATGAATGAAACGTTTGATTTCTTCCCATCTGTCCCGGCATATCACATCAGCCACTTGCGAAAATCGACATGCACTGGACCAGTACATCCTTGAACGGGGCAAATGCGAAATACTCATGTATACCGCAGTGCCAATGAACTGCTCCAACTCTTTCTGATCCAATTTCAGAGCACTATTTGGATTTTGTTGTGTGCAATACAGATTGCTTTGTTCTACAATACTATTTACAAGATCTACATCAAAAAAGTCTCTGAAATATTGAATGGGCTGTCTTATTTTGTCCGCATTTGGAAGAGCACTTTGCCACGTTGGAATGGCTTTTTCAGAACTCCGCGGATTTACTGTCTCCCATGCTACCCTTTGTCTTTTTTTTGTAGAAGCAGTTGATGCAGTAGCACTGGTCCCAGGAAGTGCATCTTCATCACTGCTGTCATCAGCACCCTCGCTGCTGCTGCTGCTGCCTTCATCACCTGATGTAGAACATAAAAAAAAAACATTAGAAAAGTGCAGACAATTTATCTACATAACATACACATGTCACCTTTTTATTAATATTTATAATATGTTACCCCTTTTTAAATTAGTTTTATTATTCATTGTACATAAGATACCTCTATTTACCATTACTTATTTGCAGATTATACAGTTCTCCTTTGTTTGCACATTTTCCTAACTTTTTTGCACCCCTTTAGAGTTTAGAGAGCAGATGTAACAAGTGCATTTCTCCAAAAATTCTACTCAAAATGCATTATTACTGTTGTTTTCATCACCGGGTTTAGGAGTGTAGTCCTCATCATCGTCGTCATCACTGTCACTGAGACAGCTGTCGTCACTGGCGGGCGGGGGAACTCTAGTTTGCGGTCCAATAGGTCCAGCTTGAGGTCGCTTGCCATAAAACATGGACGGTTTCATTTTTTCTCTGTGTAAAAGAAGGGATAAAATGTAATACGCTATTGATACAATTATTATAGATATTAACTTGAATGGCATGTTCTAAAAAAATGCGTTCTAGCGCTGTAATAGGTCTAAATACTACGAAAATGCCGTCACTGTGGCCATTTCGCGCGCCACCAGATGGGGCTATTGAACAGCCGAATGTCGCTAATTCATTCCGTACCAAAATCGTCAAATAACAAAAAATATATCCATCACACGAAGTCCATTTCAATACATAATCCGCAGATGGAAACGATGAACTGCTACATATTTTTATTTTGGCACAACTCACCTTATATTGGACGAGATCGTCAAAGTTTTGCGCTCGATTTGCGGAAATGCTACTTCCGCCAAGTAGCTATCTTAACCCGGATGTGGTTGCTTCGGTGACCGGTCCTACGAGAAACAAGTGATTGCAAAAGGTTCCTAGGTACGTAATGAATGTGCGCAAACAGGCATAAAGGGAAACATGCGTTATATCGGCCGCAATCTTGCAGGAAGAGGTATGTCGCAAATTTGCGACATACGGCGTTAAGGGGTTAATGCCTGTTTTGCCCTTTTTACAATTTCTTTCCCTGATTCTCCAGGGTCACTTGTCGGCATGTCCAAAGTCCAACAATACAATACTGATCCCTCCCCTTGTAGGACATGGATATCAGTGTTGCTACAGCGCCTAGCTTCCATATTTCCATTTTTGTTTGGAAATATTCCCATTTTTAATGCAACCATTGCATCGCGTCCCAGTAGGTTATATGGGCACAGCGGTGACAGAACCACTTTCAGCATGGCTTCATCGCCTGTTTCTGGATTGGTTATGGTAATCAACTGACTCAAATTTTGTTTTTGCACTAACCCATTAGCTGATCTCACTGTGATTGAGTTTTTTGAAATGGGTATATTGCTCACATCCCTAATCACTGTTTTATCCGCTCCAGAATCACAAAGGAACACATAGGGCCTTTCTTCAATGTAAAGTGTTATTTCTGGTTTAGACACATGAAAAATATCTAATTGAGTAAAATCTATAACAGGGGTGCCCAAACCTTTTGCTTCCAAGGGCCAAAGTAAAAATTTGCCAGTGGGCCGCGGGCCAAATACACCAATATTATGCATGAAACACAAATAAATGTAGATTTGATCAAGTTCTTTTAAATGCATTAATTATTGTCTAGCAGTGCAAATCACAGCTGAATGAATGAAATCAACACAGTCTTAGTGAAATGGAGGCTCCTGGGAAATATGCAGGTTTGAGGAGACTACAGTACGGAAAGATTCCGGCCGGGTAATCAGGGTCCAGAGGAGGGAGATTTTCTGTCATGGCTTATTTAAAGGTTAAAATCATATAATAAAACCTCAAAAAGAGAACAGAAACATACATTTTGTGTGCACCATGTGCACTTGTATATTGTAAATAGTAACTAACTCTATTTTAAATTTAAATGTATTCCTTAGAAGTGTTTTTTATTCTTTATTTTTATTATCTCTGTTGCACTGAGCCAAAGCAATTTCCAAGTCTATTTTCATATATTTATTTTGAACAAAAGTTTTTAACTACATTTGAATCATATTACTTTATCTTAGCTTTTATCAAAAAGGGGAGACATCACTGATCAATAGATCTGGTTTTAGCACACTTTTAAACAATACATTTTAACATTAAGTAATGAATTTGGGAACATAATTGCTAACTGCATTTTCTAAACATGATCAGGTTTTATCTCTTTTAACTTAATATTTTTAACATAGGACAAGTATTCTCAATTAGTAGTGAACTGAATATTAAACTAACAAAATCAGACTAGTTAACCATGATTTGTTCCTGGAGTTTTGTTTTGTTTTGCCTAAACACAGTACAAAATTTATAAACAATCAAAACAAAGTAACTGTTAAAGAGTCCGAGTTTCCGCTCTTCCAAAGGGCTCTTGAACGCATCATAAAACTCCGCGTAAGTTCTGTCTGACATTCACTGATCGCGAGTGAGGACGGCGCTTACCGGCTTCTTTCATGGGGTTGTAGAAGGGCTTGTTTTGCACAGTATTTGTTGCTTCTACTTGCGTGGATCGTGCGCTGCGATCCCTGCTTGTCCTGCTTGAACTCACTCTGAAGTGTTTGTGTCCGTCCTTTTTAACACACCGGGTTGGTGCGGATTGCGCAGGTGAATAGTTCCACTCGCCATTTCCCTCCGGTGAGGAGGGGGAGTGGCAGTTCGGCAGCACAATCCTCTCAATTTGATAAAACATTAAATAGCTCCAAAAAATAATAGTAGGCTGAAAAAAAAGAACATAAAGGGGCCTTGCATCCAATTGTTTTGAAAGATGTGTTTGATTTTAAAAAACGGTTTAGTGCAAGTTGATGTGAACCATGAGTGAGGAGTGTATCTCGATACACGAGTAAAGTACTGGACAGTCGGAGTTCAGAGGCCTACTCTGCGCCCGCGAGACCTCAGACACGTCACTGTTTGTTCAGCGAGGCTCAGGGACGCAGATAGAAACTTACAGCGGAGGTGGGCAATGTTTGGCGGGCCAACTGAAATGGTCTGGCGGGCCAACTTTGGCCCGCGGGCCCCACTTTGGGCACCCCTGATCTATAACCTCATCACATTGCTTTGCCAAATCAGAATCATATCCATTTTCATTTTCAATTATGGAAGTCATTTTTAAATTTGGAATTTTCACTATTTCATCATTACTTTTTGTCAGAACTTTAGTTTTGTTTTGACTCCCTAGTCATGCATTGTGATGTTTTTGATTTCTCCCTTTTTTTTCTACATATTCTTCTCTTTTGTCCTCATCTGAACTTGCTCCACATTCTCTGGTCCATGCTTCACATTCTCTTGCCCAATGTCCTTTCTTTTTGCATATGTAACAATAATCATTGCTTTTGTCCAACTTTCTCTCTCTCCTAGTCTTCATCTGCCCCTTCCCTCTGCTTTGACCTCTGCCTCCATTCCGCTCCCTCCTTGCTGATTGGCCCTGTGCTCTCTGGCAACACAAGTCTCCCAAATCTTGCAAGAAAGAATCCACTGATCTGGCTTGCTCTTCTCTCTCTTTATTTCTCTTTTTATTTCTAGCAACCACTTCAGCATGAATAGCATGTGTTATGAAATCAGGCAGCGTCGCAGTAGGCAATCCAACAAAATTTCTCTTTATCCATTCAGAGACTTCTGGTCTTAAATTAGCCAACATCCCTTGTTTAAACTGTTGATCCCAAATTACACGCTCCGCTGCATTAGTGTCTCTCAACCCACTGTGTTTTCTAAAGGCTGTTTCAAACCGCACTCTAAAATCTACTACTGTCTCATCCTCCATTTGTCTTACCTGAGCTAACTTCCCATAGTCAGGTAAAGTTTTGAACATTTCTCTGATTTGATTATGTAGAGTATTTAATCTATCATTAATGAGTGGGTCTGCTGCAGGAAGAAGCACAGGTGGGTTTGCATTATCATTTGGGTTATAGTGCTCTCTGCATCTTGTCCAATCAACTCCCATTTTCGTCATGTAAATGTCCCTAATTTCAATTCCGTTAAGCCTATACATGTCCACCAGTTGTTTCATACCATCGCAAAAACTATCTGGGTCTTCTCTATGGCTTGGGACACTTTCTGTGGCTTTAATTATGTCTGCTTTCGTCCAAGTACGAAAGACATACATAGTAGGCAAACTTCCAACCACTTGTGGATCATGAGTGGGATTTGGGACTTCTATCATTGGGAATGCATCTGCACCTCTCTCTGAGAAGTCAACCCTTGGACTGAAAAGGTTCCCAAAACTTTTGCTCCACGACGCGTTCATTGGATGCCGTAATCTAGTAGCAACAGGTGTTTGTACATCACAGACTTGTGGCTGTGCTGCTGCTTCTAGCTCTGCATGTGGATACAAACTATCCTGCAGTTTTACAGAATTATCTGGGAATAGATTTGTTGTCTGTTGCAGTGGAGTATATTGAGGTGGTGCCGCTGTGTATTTATGAGCCTGTACTACAGCCTGCTGCTGCTGCTGCTGTTGCTGCTGCTGCTGCTGCTGCTGCTGCTGCTGCTGCTGCTGCACATGGCGCCTCCCTGCCTGGACCAAATTGTCTTCTTCTGTTGTAAAGGCAACTAGGCTCGTTTCACTCTTCTTCTCTTTAATTTGCTTATCCCTACACTTTGCTGCAACTAACCACAGCTCTGCCATTTTCTGCTCATGCAATTGTTTTTCTGATGGCAACTTTTTGGATTTAAGTCCTAAACTAACTTTCATCACCAGTGTTTCACACTCTTTTAGTGTTAGTTTACCTTCAAACCCATACTTCTTCTTCCAGTTTTTTAAATACTTAACTGATTCAGAATTTTTTCTCTGCATAAACTTAGGATCTCCTTTTAGATCCCCCGTTTTAGTACAAGATGAACCCATATTTACTCTTTAGTAAATTACTTAAATATCTTCAACTTCTATTTAATAACTATTGCTTATACAACAGTGGATATTAATTACACATTTGTAAACGATCTTAGTGGAATGCCTCACGGGCCAAATCACTTCCTTGAGAAACAAGCTTCTAGATAAAACTTAATGTTTCATCCGGTTTCTCTCTGGGTGTTTAATCACAAGGAATGTAATTGTTTTAGACCACTTTCACGATTACTTAAAACATAATGAGATGCAATCCAACTCTACTTCACCAAGCCGACAACTTTTTGTTATCACCGCAAGGTTTCTGGTTGTCCGGTGCTTCGAGTATAGATTGACCTCCTTTCACACACACATTCACACAGACGTCTTTAATTCAAAATGAACCCCGTTCACTTTTAACTGCAGTAAAAAGTAGTCCCCGACTTACTTCTCAATAATAACCCCGTTATTATTACAGTCTATGATAGTTCCAGACTATCTAAAAGAATAACCTGTTGTTATTCCGGGCTCCCCCTTGACTGTCTTTAATAGCTCCCCGACTATTAGAAGGATAAACCCCGTTATCCTAGGCCTAAGAAATAGCCCTCGACTATAAAAAGGATAAGCCTCGTTATCCCCGGCCTCTTTTTTGAGTCTCCGACTTCAAAAGTAAATTCACACTTGCCTGTTATCGCGATGTCCGTGGCTTTTGTGTCTTCAATCCGATGTTCGAAGCTGATCAAACCCCACAAAGAGACTGTTGCTGCAGTTGTTTTTCGACCTGCAACCTCCAAGCCACGCTGCTGTTTCAGATCTCCAGTACTGTAGGACGACGGTCAGCTCCAAAAAAATGATGTTTTGACATCCGGCTCGAAGGACCAAAATATGTTAACGCTGGTTCAGCCACGGTTTCTCCTTCGATGAAAAATGGACACTACAAATTCTGCTTAGATATATAAAAAAGGTTTAATATATAAAAAGACAGAATACAGATTACAGGCTAGTGTCAGACTGGTGCTCCAGTCCGGGCCCTGCTCCCTGGCAACTCCAAAGCAAAAGACACTGCTTCAGGAACAGGCTATCGGTGATAAGCACACAGTCACATGACATGATAATTGAAGACATGTGTCTCAACATCCTTAGGTGAAGACAATACTTCTCTGTTCCAGGACAAACAAATAGCCCCTGTGTGAATAAGCTGGAGGCTACTCTAAACAGATGTTCTCTGCGTTCTTCTTAATTTAACTTCCTGTGCTTAATGGCTGGGGAATGGCTTCACACATTCTTCACTCACCAGACTAGCTACTAGATCCTGGATCAATACTAGTCTAACGTTACATTTATTAATATGATAATAACACAATAACATACTCCATTGACAGGAACATAAAGGTTACAACTCAGTCCGCTGCACTAAGCACGGAATGGGCCACCGACCGGTCCGACACATCCAAAAGGTAAGACCGGACGAAAGAAGAGGACGACGCCCAAGAAGCCGCACGGCACACGTCCTCGACCGAAGCCCCCCTGAGGAGGGCCGTAGAGGCCGCCACCCCACGCGTGGAATGCGACCTGAAGCCCACCGCACAGCCGTGGCGACCCAGTGCGCCAGCCGCTGAGCCGACAGCGGGGCGCCCCTGTTCTTGGGGCCCAGACACACAAACAGCTGATCAACCAACCTGAATGAAGACGTCATGGTCAGGTAATGCCTAAGCATTCTGACAGGACACAGAAGGTGCCGCCGCTCCTCCTCGGGGGAGGCATGCGGCGGCGGATGGAAGGCCCTAATCCTGATCACTCTCGATCTGAAGGCCGACGTGATGACCTTCGGGAGAAAAGCCGGATTGGGCCACAACTCCACCAGGCCGTCACCCTCTCCAAAGGACAGGCAAGACGCATGGACGGAGAGCGCACACAAGTCGCCCGCCCTCTTAGCAGACGCCAACGCCAGCAAGAGGGCAGTCTTAAAAGCAACACACTCGGGACTCGTCTCCGCCACCGGTTCAAAGGCGGGCCCGACAGACCCCTAAGGACCACCCTGAGGTCCCAAACCGGGGGCGTTCTCTGAAGCGGGGGCCTCCTCCTGCGTGCCCCCCGCAGAAAACGTTTGACCAACGGATGAGAGCGGGCTGTGAACCCCCCGAAACCGTTGTGACCCGAGGTAATGGCTGCCGCGAACACCGCCAGGGTGGCGACAGCTAGGCCTGTCGCGATAGTCAATAAATCAATTAATCGCACGATAAATAAAATTTGCTCAATAACTTTTCTGGCCGCGATAAATCCCATTTGCATGCTTGTTTGTTTCCCCCGTCTCTCTCGGGTCAGAGAGCCGCAAAGTGGTCACGGGAACACTAGCAGTCTAGCAAGCAGACGGAAATTACTCAAAAATACAAAATACAGCCAAAACAGGACCTAAACCAGGACTTAACCAGGATTGACAATGGGGGACACAGTAGTTGTGAACATATGCCGGCAGCTGAGTTCTCATTCAGGCTTGATTAGTGACTATACTAGCGCAGCTAGCGTTAGCGTGTTCGCCGATGCAGAAGTACCGTACCATACCAATAAAATAAACTTATGGCGCACCTCCGTGAACACATACTGCTGTTATATAAAGTCTCTAGAAGGTCTCTGAACACAGAGATGCTGCAGACTTGCATTCTTGGAGTAGAACTTTACACAAAAAACCCGCTAGCTTAGCTGTTAGCATCAAAGCCCGCCCCGCTACTTCCGGTGGGCGCTACCGCAGCAGGACTTCTGTACGCCCCATTGGTAAACCCACATGTCAGTCACTTGTCATTCGCCTGGTGTGTGGGGAGGTGGGACTACTCCTGAGAGATCCTGTCTTAAGCCACACAAAGTCAACATGTTGGTATTTCTTTCTCGTAATCTGCCATAAAGTCTGAGAAATTATTGACATTTGAGGCATCTGTTTCATATTTTCTTTACAAAGGTCCTGGCAGTTTTATTCCTGGTCATTTTTTGTTAAGAGACTGAGTCTATTTTATGTATTGTTTTTGGTTGTTAATTTATTGTGTTCTAGCGTTAAATATTCGTTAAAAATAAAAGTTTATTTCTCTTTGAAAAGGTGTACCTACATTATCATTGTAATCGATGCAAATGATCTCAGAACGACAATATAATCGCTTATCGCAATAATTTCTGAGACAATTAATCGTCCAGCGAAATTTGTTATCGTGACAGGCCTAGCGACAGCCCTCCCTTTGTCAAATAGTTCCTGCAGGAATCCCAGGACTCCCTCCAATGGGCAACGCCTGGGATCCCAGTCGCGAGAACTGCACCAGTCGCTGAAGAGCCCCCATCTTGTGGCGTAGGCCCTCACAGTGGACGGCGCCCTCGCCCCCTGAATAGTCTCCACCACCGCCGGGGGAAGACCCAGGTCTACGAGGTTCCGCCTCTCAGCCTCCAAACCCAAAGCCTGCGGCCAATTATCGGGCGTGAAAACGCCCCCCCCCCCCGTGCATGTTCTCCCCGTGTGTGCGTAGGTTTCCTCCGGGTACTCCGGTTTCCCCTACCACTAAAAATATGTCCAATAGTTCTAGCATGCGCCTCCTGTACCGGCAACCCCGCTCCCATCTCTGTGTGGAGTAAGAGATAAATGCCCATAATTAACAATTGTAAACCGCTTTGAGACTCAGATCTGTAGTGAAAAGGCGGTATATAAATAAAGATTACTACTACTACTACTTACCGGGCATGTGGACTGTCCGGAGCCACCAGGATCACCGACCTCCCCTCCTGTCCGATCCTCCGCAGCAGGACCGGCAGGAGACGAACTGGCGGAAATGCATACAGTAGGCCCCCTGGCCAGGGGTAGTGAGCCAGGGCGTCCATCCCTAAGGGCGGCTCGTCCGCGGCCCTTAAGGCGAACCAGGACGGGCACTGTGCGTTCTCTGCACTGGCGAAAAGGTCGACCACTGGGCGACCGAATCTCCGCCAGACCTCCGCAGCAACTCGTCCTGGAGTGGGCCCCCCCTGGACATCCTGTCGGCCCCCACGTTCCGGGCACCCGGGACAGGGACAGGAGGTGAAGCGCCGCCCACAGCAGCGTCACCGTCGCCATGCGATGGAGGACGGGGGATCTGGTGCCCCCCTGCCTGTTCAGATAAGACACCACCGTGGTGTTGTCTGAGCGAACCATCACGTGTCTCTCCTGCAGCTGAGGAGCAAAGTGCAGCAGTACCCTGTGTACTGCCTCCATCTCCAGAAGGTTGATGTAGCGGGCTGAATCCGACAATCCTACAGAGCTCTGGCCGAGGACCCCGCCCCAACCCTCGAGTGACGCGTCCGAGAACACCTCCACGTGAGACACGGCGCAGGCCAGAGTCACTCCGTCCCGCAATAGACCCGGAGTGAGCCAGAACCTGATGTCCGATGCTGCCATTTGAGGAACCCAGATCAGCCTCCCCCCGTCCCGGGAGGGGTGAAGCCTGAGGCGTGAGAACCATCTCTGAAAATTCCTCATGTGGAGAAGGCCTAGCCGCACCACAGCATGAGCCGCCGCCATCATCCCCAGCAGGGACCTGAGGCGCCGAGCGCGGACGCTGGGGCCCGCCAGAACTTCCCTGGCTAGACGGGTAATCTTCCTCCGTCTGTCCTCTGACAATGCAGCACGTCACAGAGTCTAGCTGCAGGCCGAGATAGATCATGCGCTGAGCTGGTTGCAGCCTGCTCTTCTCCCTGTTCACCACAAAGCCCAGGCGCTGTATGTGGGAAAGGACCCAGTGCGTGTGACTCACGGCCACTTCCCTGGATGAGGCCAGTATTAACCAATCGTCTATATAGGTTAATATCCTTACCCCCGCGCACTTTGAGAAGGTCCGAGGCGCGAGCGCGTAGCCAAAGGGGAGACGGCAGTACTCGTAACTCCTCTCACCCACTGCGAAGCGCAGGAACTTCCTGTGTTCCGGAACTATCGGCACGTGAAAGTACGCGTCTGTCAGGTCTATGGAGGACATCCAATCTCCCTGCCTGACACACTCGTGGAGCTGTTTTGTGGACAGCATCCGAAACTGCCGTTTGGAAATGCACTCGTTCAAAGTGCGCAGATCCAGAATGGGACGCACCCCTCGTGACTTCTTTGGCACTAAGAAGTAAGGGGAGTAGAGCCCCCTGGCGGCGTCCTGTGGGTCCACCTCTACTGCTGCGCCTCGACCTAGCAGAGAGGAGACCTCCGCTTGTAGTGCCACTAGCGATCCCCGTACCTGAGAGCGCGCTGCCCGCACGCCCCGGAACGGCGGTGGCTTTCGGGAGAATTGCAGTGCGTAACCCCTGCGCAATGTCTTCTCCAGCCACGGATCCGCCAGTAAGCCCTGCTCCCTCCAGATGCTGTAGAAGTCTGTGAGGGGCGGAACGGGAGCTGGAACACGAGACGTCACAGCCCCGCCCTCTCTTGGTGTTCCTAGCAGGGAGGGGGGGGTGGACGAAAGGGGAGGGGGGTCCCCTGCGTCATACCGTGTGCGCCGGGGGCGGTCACGTGTCCTGCAGGCCCAACGTCATAAGTACGGGCCTGCTCATGCCATGTGACTCGACTGCTCCGCCCCCCCCTGGCTCTTGCCTCATGGAGGGGGGGTGATGAAATGCCGGTCGGCCTTTATTGAAAGAATTCTTACCACCCCGGCCTCCTCTACCATAGGGAGGCCGGCGGTGGGTGCGTTGTTCCCGCGAGCCTCCCGTGGGTCTGTCTGGACCCGGGGGCCTCGTCGAGGGGGGACGATGGATGACGGAGCGAGGATACGGGTCAGGATGCCTCCTGGGCAAACGCTCTCTGCCTCTGTCCCGGCTCCGTGATGGCTGGTGGGCCTCGCGCCTTTGTGCTAGGTGCGGGGCTAGCCTAGCCGAGTCTTTGGCTGCAGACTCCAGTCTCTCCACCAGGGCCTGCATATCCGGGCCGAAGAGGGACGTCTGGGAGATGGGCAGGTCCAGCAGCTGTCTCTTCTCCGCCTCCCTGATGTTAGCCAGCCCAAGCCAAAGGTGCCTGGCCCCGACTTGGGCTGCAGCCATGGAGCGGCCACCATCCACGGCCAACGCCTGGCACATGCGCAGGATTGCCACGGAGGTGGTCCTAGCCTCTGACAGGAGGTCTCCACTGAGCGCCTGGCCAGAGGAGAGCAACCTATCCAGGGCCCCCGTGATGAACGCCATATTGTTAGCCAATGCGACGACCTGAGCCGTATTGGCATAACATCTGTCCAGCATCGCCAAAGACATCCTGTCCCGCTCGGAGGGAAGGAGAGGTTTGCCGCCGGGCCACACGAATGCGGAGGGCTGCAGGGCCATGCGGACTGAGTCCTCTATGTCCGGGACACCACCGGTCCAGGACCAGTCCTGCACGCTGCAATACATGCCGTACCCCAGAGCAGGCCTCTTGGCTGCTAGGGGTTTTGGCCACTCACGTGTCGCGTAATGGACGATCGGGTCCATCCGCGGGCACAACGTGGGTTGTTTCCTCCTCCTCCCTCGAGTGGTGGCGCCCACAGAGGTGAAGTCCTCCACCGTCTGGACCGGCTGCGGTGGTAGAGGAGCATCCATGATGGCCGCCGCGGAGGAGTAGAGACCAGGCATGTGGTCCAGCGGAAAGCGGTCCGGCTCCGGGTTTGACACCACCTCGTCCAGCGTGAGGAGAGAGCCGTCCTCCGAAGCCTCTCCAACCTCGCAGTCACCCCATTCCGCGGGCACGGGCGGAAGGTCGAGTGGGGCCCAGTCAATCTCAGACTCCTCGTCCTGAGAGGAGTCCGGACGGGGCGCGACAGCGGCGAAGAACGCGCGCCTGCGTTCGCTCTCCTCCCTGGGGAGAGCGAGACACGAGGCGCAGCTAGCGCTCAACGCCGCATGGCCCGGACCCAGGCACATGAAGCAGCTGTAATGCTGGTCCGTGTGCTGGAGCCTGACCCGACACATAGAGCAGCGACGACGTCCGACGCCGGAGGGCAAAGGGGAACTCGGACGAACAATGGAAGACATCTCAGAATGAAGTAAGTACTGTGGTAGATCTCAATCGGCGCCAGAGTGAAAGAGGGGGCGCGGCTATGGAGCAGGGGCCTTTATAGAGGAGGGTCGCTAGTGATTGGAGCATTTTTTGTTTGATCTCTCTGGCGTCTGTGACCTGGGGGTCACGTGATATCCCACTAGCGAAGTCCGCTAAGGGACGTAGCACCATGACGTAGACTGTGATCAGACAGCCTTTTTAACATATTAAATGATTTTGCAATTCTCTTTCTGGCCTGTTAGAGAATATGAGGTCAATTTAAGTATTTGTAGAGTTTGTTATTCTTGTTGGGCCACAAACTATTTGGGTTGGATCAAATTTATTGGTGATTTGTTTCAACTATTTCCTTGTTGTTTTATCTGCCCAATTAACATTGAAGTCCCCCATTATAAACACTTCTTTATCAAATTTGCATGCTTTAATAATTTCTCCAAATTTAACATAGAAGGAGTTGTCTGCTGAAAGAGGGTGATAGTACAACAATCGTAAGTAACGTTTGTGGTGAAAGTGAAACTTTTAATCCGAGACATTCAAGTTGTTCACAATTTGGCAGCTGAATTTAGTGGCATTTTAATGAAATTTTAACATACGCCATCACACCCCCACCTTTTTTGGGGCCTTCTCTGTCCTTCCTATATAAATCTCCTCCTGGATTATTGAGAGGTGCAGCCGGAGTATTTTTATTGAGCCATGATTCTGAAAAGCATATATAGTCAAGGTTTGAGTCTTGCAGAAGGTGTTGAATTTGCTCACTTTTAGATAAATAGCTTCTAATGTTCAAATGACCCCCTAAAACAGTGTTTTTCAACCACTGTGCCGTATAGGGATGTAAATCGGTGACCGTTTAACCGGTGGTTGACAGTCACAGAGTTAACCGGTCAAAGCTGTCGGTTAAAAAAAAGAAAAGGGGGAGGAGGAGGTCTCTTAATAACGCTATTTTAAGCCCTATTTGCATGGTGTGGCGAGCGGGTCTGTCTCTAGCAGTGTGCGCCAATGTGTCAGTAAACTCCGAGCCGATTCTCATGCCGCACGCACGCACGCACACACACACACTCTTCCCCCCCTCCATTGATACGTAACATCCACACGCATCATCTCTCCCCTCTGTTCAAAATCAAACTGGATCTACCCGTCCTGTGCGCGCTCATCTATCGTCCTCCCAAATTTAACAAGGATTTTATTAATGACTTTTCTGACTTTGTTGCAGGCATTGCACTAAATTGTAGCACATTTTTAATTGTTGGAGACTTTAATATTCATTTGTGTTGCCCCTCAAAGCCCTTGGTCAAAGACTTTTTAAATGTGTTGGAGTCTTTTAATCTTAAAGCAGCAGTAAGCGATTTTTGGGTGTTAATATACGTCTTAAATATTGATATATTCCAATAGCCATCACTTATATAGAGTGTTTGTACCTAAACACGGATCTCTCAGTCCTTCCAGTCTTCTCCCACATATTTAATAAAAAAACCTCACATCCTATGCGCTTATCCAATGACGAGAGAGCACGCCTTATAAGGGGTTTCTCCCGTGTGTGCACGCGCACTCTTCAAAACAAACATGGCGGAGAAGGAAAAGCCGCCTCCAGCGCTGCTGCAGACGAAATACAATGGATTTATTAAATACAGGCAAAACGCCAGAAACAGAGGAACGACAAAAAGTAGGAGCAACATGGTGACCAGCTGCATTCATGTTGGCGACCTCTAGCTCCGTGGATTCCTCTCTCCGACTGAACAGGTGAGCATGTTACTCAGTAGTGGCAGTAGTAGTTGTATTATTTATACATATTGTTGCCTGAGACTGTAATGCGGGCTTTCACCAAGTTAGCTAGTTAAAAATCCCCAGCTGTTGTAGAAATACGGCCGCATTTTGTGGCAATAACTGCGCATTACCTTGGCTTAGCTTTGAGAAACAACAACAGACAACACAACATCGAAGCCTTAGCCCAGCCTTAGTCATCCATAAACTCCGGTCAATTATTAGTTCCCCACATGTACAACATTAAATGACCATATCACCAGAGTTCCCCCGTGAAGTGGTGTTAGCATTAGCGTTCGCTGTTAGCATTAGCGTTCGCTGTTAGCATTAGCGTTAGCTGTTAGCATTAGCGTTAGCTGTTAGCATTAGCTGTCTGTAGTTGTGAATATGATGTGGCTGCTACGAACACTTCTGATCTGTATGAATCGTTTGTTTTTGCCAATAAACATAGTTGCTTGCACTATATATATATATATATGTAGGTCTGCATTTCATTCTTCAATGACTAAGTTTTTCAACTTGCACTCTGTATATTAGTTTTATTGTTATAAAAACAATATCTCTTTACCTCAAATCTAACTTCCGTGACCACTACATACAATTTTTATTATTATGTATTGAGAATAAGTAAGAGTCTTGCTGACTACTACCAAATAAATTATGAGCATGATATAATATAGACATTGTAATAATTTACATGTCTTCATTGCATTCTTTTCTCTGTATCTTTTCCAGTATGGCCTAAATCAATTGGAATGAGGTCTTCAATGTACAAGAGTTCAAAAGCCTCCATAATGCAAGTTAAATAACTATTAAAAAAAAAACAATGCCATAACGACTAGATACTTTTCTGCTGACCTCTTCTTTCTCTAGTATTGACTGGGAAGACAAGACTTTGCTTCCAGAATTAGAAGATCGGCCATTGTCATCTCCTGAGGAAGACTTTACACCCCACATTTGTCATGTAGGTTGTTGTGAATGCATATATGGGACGCAGTGATTATGATAATGATGTTGTGATGTGTGTGTCGTTCATCCCTACAGTTGTGTTGCTGCCCTGAGGTCCAAAATGAATATCGATCATGTTTCCAGGAGTCAGTGTTGACAAAACTGTCGCTGAGTTTCTTCAACAATCAAGAGGAGTGAGATAATCACTCGACTCCCAAAACAGCCGATGTAAGTGTCTTTCTCTCACAATGCACAGTCTCTCACAGTCCAAATAAACATGTTCAAGGATCCTGTGGATCAGGGGCCACTCCTGGTGACCAATAAATACTGATGTTGTTGATGATGAATATATCAAAGTCATATTTGAGTAGATAAAACTGATGTCTCTTCTATTATGTTTCAAAGGAAAATCTCTGCCAGAGGAAGACGTGGCTGTGTGTGCGTGTGGCTGTGTGTGCGTGTGGCTGTGTGTGCGTGTGACTGTGTGTGCGTGTGGCTGTGTGTGCGTGTGACTGTGTGTGCGTGTGGCTGTCTGTGCGTGTGACTGTGTGTGCGTGTGACTGTGTGTGCTTGTGGCTGTGTGTGCTTGTGGCTGTGTGTGCTTGTGACTGTGTGGCTGTGTGTGCGTGTGGCTGTGTGTGCGTGTGTGCTTGTGTGCTTGTGGCTGTGTGTGACTGTGCTTGTGACTGTGTGTGACTGTGCTTGTGACTGTGTGTGACTGTGTGTGACTGTGCTTGTGGCTGTGTGTGCTTGTGGCTGTGTGTGACTGTGCTTGTGACTGTGTGTGACTGTGTGACTGTGCTTGTGGCTGTGTGTGCTTGTGGCTGTGTGTGCTTGTGACTGTGTGTGCTTGTGACTGTGTGTGCTTGTGTGTGCTTGTGACTGTGTGTGCTTGTGGCTGTGTGTGCTTGTGGCTGTGTGTGCTTGTGGCTGTGTGTGCTTGTGACTGTGTGTGCTTGTGGCTGTGTGTGCGTGGCTGTGTGTGCTTGTGACTGTGTGTGCTTGTGTGTGCTTGTGACTGTGTGTGCTTGTGTGTGCTTGTGGCTGTGTGTGCTTGTGGCTGTGTGTGCGTGGCTGCTTATGAATTATTTTGAGGAAATGTGTTCAAACAAACTACAACATAAAGATTAACATTTTGTTAGATATCTCTGATAGTGTTCGCTGCAGCAGCGATGGATAAGGACCTGAATAATAACAGTGTTATTCATTTGAGCAAAAAGTGATAACACAAACGTTGCCTTACCATCACTTGTAATTATTTGTCTTAGTAGGGACATTGTGTATATTTTTCCGGCTATAACTTCAAATCTTCTTTTACATAATAAAGTTTCTTAGACTCGTTACAGACTGTATTTGTTTTCCTACTATAAAACAAAGCACATTGAAAGAGGTGAATGTATTTTTTTTTATTTTGAAATAGTACAACTACAAACATATTTCAGAACTGCAGAGTGGACGTGCACCATGGGGGCCACTGAGGACGTGCACCATGGGGGCCGCTGAGGACGTGCACCATGGGGGCCGCTGAGGAAAGCACGTTTTCAATGTCTGTTGGCACCTTTCAGACGCACCAGGGAAAGGTCTGGGAGGATCTGGTCATCAGCTTCTCTGGACAGAGGGCGTTCAGTGCTTCCTGAAAGAACCGTTATGACAAATGACTTTATATATTCTGTTACTTGTAGCTTTTCTTTCAAAGTGGTGAGTTTCCTTACAGTGTAATAGTGTAACGTAATTAGTTATGACAGTACTTTTGCGTTTCGGACAAGCTTTACTGGAATTGTTTTTCAGTCCCACATCTCACTGTACAGCTCTGATACACTTTGATTTTGTCTTCATTCTCTGAACAATAAGCACATAATACAGATGTTGATTACATCAATAAATGTATCTTTATTTTGTGACATTGAGAAGGCAGCTTCCAGTGAGATGCAGCTTTACTTTCACATAATACATTACTACAGTGTTGTCTATAAAGAACTCCAAATATACAAATTGTGAGGAAAGCAGTAATGTATTACTTTAAATAACCTTCATGTAAAGCTTTGTTGTTGTAATGTATATGCATTACATTCATCTAATACATATGCACTGTAACAGATGTTACAGTGCATAATGTTGAGACACGTCACACTGCAATCTGCAACATTATGTTTATATCACAACAGTTATCAGTGTGCCAACTATAAAAGCAGTATTATTCTATAAAAGACTGGATTGTTTTTATCTCTTTCTTAGTGATGCTATCCTAGCTAACACCAAGCTGCTTCCAGTGTTATAGCTAGGTTACAACTGAGCTATTCTATGCTAATATTTCACTCCCAGAGTTTGTTGTTAATATACTTACGAGTAGACCCGACGGAGATGAACGTGCTGCTGCCATCACCAAGACGATGCGCGTTCATGTGGTGTGACGAGGGGGCGGGGGCGGGGCTACTAACTCGCTCAGGCAGAAGAAACTGCCGGAAACGACCAAATCGCTTACTGCTGCTTTAATCAAGCGGTAAACGCACCGACTCACGACAAGGGTCATATTCTGGACCTTGTTTTATCTTGCGGTTTAAACGTAAACCTGATAGAGATTTGTGACGTTGGTATATCAGACTATTTCCCTGTGCTTTTTTCTCTGGTGATGTCCTTATCCAAAAGTAAACCACGCGTCCCAGCGCGTCAGCGGCGCGTCATCTCCCCATCCACAGCCCCACTTTTTTCTACGGCCTTTGCTGCCTCTGATCTCAACGTTCAGCTAATTTCTTGCAATCCTGCTATGAACATTGATGAGTTGGTTAGCTTATTTGACATGACGTGCGTGGGCATTCTCGACACTGTTGCACCTTTTAAAATTCGGCGTTCACAGCTTGCAGAGCCATGGCACAATGACACTACTCGTGCACTCCGACGCAATTGTCGCCGTGCAGAAAGGAAATGGAAAAAGGACAAACTTCATGTATCACTGGGAATTTTAAGACAGTCCCTTGCTAAGTATCAGGATGCTGTCAGGACAGCAAAGTCTCGGTATATGGCAAACATTGTGTCTTCAAACTGTCATAATCCTCAGGTTCTTTTTAATGTTTTAAACAAGATTGTGAATCCAATTGAAACCACTGGTGTTGTTCCTTCTGCTTCTTTGTGTGAGAAGTTTTGCCAGTTCTTTATCGACAAAATATTGAATATACGGTCATCTTTGCCTTTTGTACCCACTGATCCTAGTGTTGCCTTTGAATGCTCAGCTGTTTTCAGTGACTTTGACTGTATTTCATTGTCTGAACTGTTAAAGGTTGTCCAGAGCTTAAAACCATCTAACTGTCCACTGGATAACCTTCCAGCTAGACTGTTAAAGGATGTTTTTGACTCTGTTGGTCCTTGCATTTTGAATTTGGTAAATGCTTCCCTAACTTCTGGTATTGTTCCCAGTGCTTTTAAACAGGCTATTGTCCAGCCTCTTTTAAAAAAACATAATGTGGATTCTTCTGTTTTATCTAATTATAGGCCAATTTCAAAGCTGCCTTTTCTGTCCAAAATTCTCGAAAAAGTGGTCTTTGCTCAACTACAGTCGCACCTTAAATCTTCTGATATCTGTGAAAAATTCCAATCGGGTTTTAAATCTTTGCACAGCACAGAAACGGCTCTTTTAAACGTTTTTAATGATCTTCTTTTAATTTCAGACTCTGGCCGTTCAGCAGTCCTTGTACTTTTAGATCTAACGGCAGCCTTTGACACTGTTGACCATAATATTTTAATATCCCGTCTTGAATCATGTGTTGGGATGAGTGGCACAGTGCTTAAGTGGTTTAAGTCATATCTGAATGATAGGTGTTTTTCTGTAAACCTTGGTTCTTTTACCTCGCAGAAAGCCCCCCTAACCTGCGGGGTACCCCAAGGCTCAATTTTAGGGCCAATTCTGTTTTCATTGTACATGCTGCCATTGGGCTCAATTTTTAGGAAATACAACATTCAGTGTCATTGCTTTGCAGATGATGTACAGATCTATTTGCCTTTGGACCTCAAATCTAACTCATCTGCCGCCTTATTGACATGTCTTAAAGAGGTCAAAGACTGGATGTCACTGAATTTTCTCAATTTGAATGAGAAAAAGACTGAATTTTTTGGTGAGGCTAACCTTACCAGCAGTGCTCTTGGTCCACTTGCGTCCCACTGCTGTTTATCCGCCAAAAGTCTTGGATTTCATATTGACAGTTCATTCCAGTTTGAAAAACAGATCAATGCAGTAGTCAAAACTAGTTTTTTCCAACTTAGGCTTCTAAGTAAGGTGAAGCGCTACTTACCTTTAAACCAATTTGAACAGGTTGTCCATGCATTGATCACAACTCGTTTGGATTATTGTAACTCTTTGTATTTTGGTCTAAAGCAGTCATCAATTCGCAGACTCCAAATGGTCCAAAACGCGGCTGCACGCCTGCTCACAGGAACCAAACGGCATGAACATATTACTCCTGTTCTGTCGTCTCTTCACTGGTTACCTGTTGCTTTTAGAATAGACTTTAAAATTCTATTACTTGTTTTTAAATCCATCCGCGGACTGGCACCGCCTTATTTATCTGATTTGTTGTCTTTGCACGCCCCTGTCAGAGCTCTGCGATCCTCGGGCCAAAGTTTGCTGGATCGTCCAAGATCTCATTTAAAAACTAAAGAAGATAGAGCTTTTGCAGTAGCAGGCCCTAAACTGTGGAACTCCCTCCCTGTGAACATTAGACAGGCTACATCAGTTGAGAGCTTCAAAAGTCTGGTAAAGACTTACCTTTTTACGCAGGCTTTTAACACAAGATGAGCTGAGCATTTTTCATATTTTTACATTTTTACTTTCTTATTGTGTTATATTGTTGTGTTTTTGTAGTGTTGTATTATTGTACTGTGTACAGCACTTTGGGGCAGTGATGGCTGTTTTGTAAATGTGCTTTATAAATAAATTTGACCTTGACCTTGACCTCTGTCCGCCAAAGTTGCATACTAGTGCGGGTTAGAACTACAGTACATGAGCTTACATTTACACACATACATATACACACATACATATACACACATACCGGTCTGTCGCGCTCCTCTGTGTCACGGAGCTCAGCTCCACACATAACTTGTATTTAAACTTTAGAGGAGACTTGCGAGATGCGGCTCGTCACTCGCTGCTCTGACCATGTAGACTAGCCGTTGTTTGCTGCTAAAAAGCTTTAACCCGCAGCACAGAAGTATGGAAAGATTAAAAAAGCAGTTCCCTGTGCGCAAAGGTGCCGAAGCTGTTGCGGGTTTTGGTGCCGTTGTCTCGGTTCTGATCCAGTAGAACGCAGAGCTGCACTTATGAGAAGTATGCGGCTCGAAATGGCTGTTATTTCAAAGAAAGTGGAATATTTTTAACTACGCGGTTAACCGGTTTCAACCGGTTAATGAGACTCGGTGGTCAGTCATGAAAATTAATAGTTTTTTACACCCCTTGTGCCGTAGTATATTGTCTGGTGTGCCGTGAGAAATTCGTCTACTTTGTCTAAAAATAACTGCATTCGCTGTTGGCGAGCGATGACTTGTTTTGAACTGTGGAGTAACCATGTAATACTTTTTCATATCAGTAGATGGCAGCAGATAGCTAAGTACTTTGAAATTGAAAAATTGGATGCGACCACTGGCTGTAACAGGTAGCCGGAGCATTGTGGCGAGAAACGTAAAATTGGATGCGACCAACAAATGTGTGAGGTAGCCACACAAGAGCTTTGTGGCGAGTGAGAAGTGAAAGTGATAGAGACGTTTTTGAAAAGAATTATGCCATTTCTGAACAGGATTCACATCCTTCGCTCTGCCCCGGGGCAGCTGTGGCCGCGTTGTAGTGGTTTAACTATGAAATGTACAAAAATTGTACATTTCATAGTTAAACAGCTCACGCGAACGCACATCCGAACTGGGTACCGAGCGCAGACCATAGTCGCATGGACAGAACCATAGACATGCGGACCAGACAGAACCATGGACTCGCGTTCAGGACCTCCCGTGTCCCTCATCCAAAACTCCTGAATTTAAAGCTCGGATACCTACATTTTCCCCATGCACTAACAATGCATGTTATTTGTGTAATTGGGAGTTATTATTTGACAATTTGGGTAGAGAGTGGATTTTCTTAGTTTTTTTTCCACATAGTGCTACTTTATTCCCAAACTCTTGTTAACTCATTGTATTGAGAAATATTAAGTAAAGCTTGATGTCAAGGCCTGGACTTAAGCACTATGGTGAGAATAACTGTATATTGTGAATATAGGCTAGAGTATATACAGTGCCTTGCGAAAGTATTCGGCCCCCTTGAACCTTTACACATTTTGCCACATTGCCGGCTTCAAACATAAAGATATATATAAAAAAAAAAAAAATTCATGAATCACCAACAAGTGGGACACAATCGTGAAGTGGAACGAAATTTATTGGATAATTTAAACTTTTTTAACAAATAAAAAACTGAAAAGTGCAATATTATTCGGCCCCTTTACTTTCAGTGCAGCAAACTCACTCCAGAAGTTCAGTGAGGATCTTTGAATGATCCAATGTTGTCCTAAATGACTGATGATGATAAATAGAATGCACCTGTGTGTAGTCTAGTCTCCGTATAAATGCACCTGCTCTTTGATAGTCTCAGGGTTCTGTTTAAAGCGCAGAGAGAACCATGAAGACAAAGGAACACACCAGGCAGGTCAAGGGGCCCATGATCACTCTGGATGAACTGCAAATAACTACAGCTGAGGTGGGAGAGTCTGTCCATAGGACAACAATCAGTCGTGCACTGCACAAATCTGGCCTTTATGGAAGAGTGGCAAGAAGAAAGCCATTTCTCAAAGATATCCATAAAAAGTCTCGTTTAAAGTTTGCCACAAGCCACTTGGGAGACACACCAAACATGTGGAAGAAGGTGCTCTGGTCAGATGAAACCAAAATCGAACTTTTTGGCCACAATGCAAAACGATATGTTTGCCGTAAAAGCAACACAACTCATCACCCTGAACACACCATCCCCACTGTCAAACATGGTGGTGGCAGCATCATGGTTTGGGCCTGCTTTTCTTCAGCAGGGACAGGGAAGATGGCTAAAATGTATGGGAAGATGGATGGAGCCAAATACAGGACCATTCTGGAAGAAAACCTGTTGGAGTCTGCAAAAGACCTGAGACAGGACAATGATCCAAAACATAAAGCCAAATCTACAATGGAATGGTTCACAAATAGACGTATCCAGGTGTTAGAATGGCCAAGTCAAAGTCCAGACCTGAATCCAATCGAGAATCTGTGGAAAGAGCTGAAGAATGCTGTTCACAAACGCTCTCCATCCAACCTCACTGAGCTCGAGCTGTTTTTCAAGGAAGAATGGGCAAGAATTCCAGTCTCTCGATGTGAAAAACTGATAGACATACCCCAAGCAACTTGCAGCTGTAATTGCAGAAAAAGGTGGACCTACAAAGTATTAGCGCAAGGGGGCCGAATAATATTGCACACCACACTTTTCAGTTTTTTATTTGTTAAAAAAGTTTAAACTATCCAATGAATTTCGTTCCACTTCAGGATTGTGTCCCACTTGTTGTTGATTCTTGACAAAAAATGTAATTGTTATATCTTTATGTTTGAAGCCTGAAATGTGGCGAAATGTAGAAAGGTTCAAGGGCGCCGAATACTTTCGCAAGGCACTGTACTTTGAACAAGTATGGGTAAAGGTTTCCAGATTGTTCACTTGACCATTCGAAGCCTTCATCCTAAAATGTATCATTTAAGAGCCTGGCTTGCTTACAATAACCCATCTATTATTACTTTGTCTGAAACATGGCTCTCCAAAAGTGTTACTGATAATGATGTTAGGCTTGACAATTACACACTGTTTAGAGCCGATAGGCGTTCAAGAGGAGGTGGAGTTGCAACTTATGTTTCTTCTCACCTTAAATCTCAACTCACTGTCCCATCTGATCCACCAGCACTTTATGAAGGTCTATTTATAACTGTTACTTTGCATGAACACAAACAATTAACTGTTGGAAATATTTATAGACCTCCAAATTCCTCAAAATCGGAATCACTTAAAGAGGACAGAGTGGAGAGTATATTTTTAAGTAATAATAATAATGAACTAATATTAATGGGTGACTTCAACATCAACTGGCTTGACCCATCCACATTTACCAAAAGGAATATGTTTGACACTGTAAATCTCACCCAACTTATCACAGAACCTACAAGAGTGACTCCTAAATCCAAATCCCTCCTGGATTGGGATCTTGTCTCTCATCCCAACAGGTTCAGCCAGTCTGGAATTCTCCCAGACAGCTTTAGCGACCACTCCATGATATATTGCATTTGGAAAATTTCAAAACCTCGTCTTCCACCTAAAATCATTAAAAATCCGTCAAAATAGAACGTTCCATTACAATACAATACAATTTATTCTTGTATAGCCCTAGGTCACAACAGAAGTCATCTCAGAGGACTTAACAAAACTATTGAAATCACCAACACAGATCAGAGAATGAACAGTTAAAACACATGAAAAATATAAAGCACACACAGAAGAAAATGTCCATACATGTTGTAGAATGCTAAAGTGTCCTGATCATCACCAATTCTTTCTGTTGGACACTAACTGTCCAACAAGACCCTCCTGCATCGACAAGGAAAAACTCTTAAAAACCCAGTGGGTAAAAGTGAGAAACCTTGGAGAACTAGGGAAACCCACAGGGAGGGAGACCCATTGTGAGCTTTTGTCCTGTTTTTTTGTGTGTGTTTAATGTAATCATTTTGTTTTGTACAGTGGGGCAAAACAGTATTTAGTCAGCCACCAATTGTGCAAGTTCTCCTACTTAAAATAATGACAGAGGTCTGTAATTTTCATCATTGGTACACTTCAACTGTGAGAGACAGAATGTGAAAAAAACATCACATTGTAGGATTTTTATAGAATTTATTTGTAAATTATGGTGGAAAAAACGTGTTTGGTCAATAACAAAAATTTAACTCAATACTTTGTAATATAACCTTTGTTGGCAATAACAGAGGTCAAACGTTTACTGTAGGTCTTTACCAGGTTTGCACACACACAGTAGCTGGTATTTTGGCCCATTCCTCCATGCAGATCTTCTCAAGAGCAGTGAACACGGACTTTCAACTCCCTCCACAGATTTTCAATGGGGTTGAGGTCTGGAGACTGGCTAGGCCACTCCAGGACTTTCAAATGCTTCTTACTCCTTCGTTGCCCGGGCGGTGTGTTTGGGATCATTGTCATGCTGGAAGACCCAGCCACGTTTTATCTTCAAAGCTCTCACTGATGGAAGGAGGTTTTGGCTCAAAATATCACGATACATGGTCCCATTCATTCTTTCCTTAACACGGATCAGTCGCCCCTGTCCCCTTAGCAGAAAAACAGCCCCAAAGCATGACGTTTCCACCCCCATGCTTCACAGTAGGTATGGTGTTCTTGGGACGCAACTCAGTATACTTCTTCCTCCAAACACGACGAGTTGAGTTTATAGCAAACAGTTCTACTTTGGTTTCATCTGACCACATGACATTCTACCAATCCTCTGCTGTATCATCCATGTGCTCTCTGGCAAACTTCAGACGGGCCTGGACATGCACTGGCTTCAGCAGGGGGACACGTCTGGCACTGCAGGATTTGATTCCCTGTCGTCGTAGTGTGTTACTGATGGTAACCTTTGTTACTTTGGTCCCAGCTCTCTGCAGGTCATTCACCAGGTCCCTTCGTGTGGTCCTGGGATTTTTGATCACCGTTCTCATGATCATTTTAACCCCATGGGATGAGATCTTGCGTGGAGCCCCAGATCGAGGGAGATTATCAGTGGTCTTGTATGTCTTTCATTTTCTGATAATTGCTCCCACAGTTGATTTGTTCACACCAAGCTTCTTGCCTATTGTACATTCACTCTTCCCAGTCTGGTGCATGTCTACAATTCTTTTCCTGGTGTCCTTCGACAGCTCTTTTTTTTCTTGGCCATAGTGGAGTTTGGAGTCTGACTGTTTGAGGCTGTGGACAGGTGTCTTTTATACAGATATTGAGTTCAAACAGGTGCCATTAATACATTCTAGGATTTTTAAATTCTTTAAAAATCCTACATTGTGATTTCCTGGATTTTTTTTCTTCCCATTCTGTCTCTCACAGTTGAAGTGTACCTATGATGAAAATTACAGACCTCTGTCATTGTTTTAAGTGGGAGAACTTGAACAATCGGTGGCTGACTAAATACTTTTTTGCCCCACTGTATATAAATTGACTGTTTCTGCTGTACTGTTATTTTTTTATTTGATTTTGAGGACCCCCTCAGAAACAAGAGGCTTCATCTCAAGGGGTTATTCCTCTTCATAATAAACATTAATAACAAGCAAGGAACAGTAGAATGCAAAAGCTTGCAAATACCAGCTAGAGACGTGTGCAAACATTTATATCAGAGTGGGCGCAGCAGGAAGACTTACTTTGACGTCCCAGCCACCCCTCCCCCTCCACCACATTACCCCCTCTCATCTGGACTTATCCAAGTGGGAATCCTACATCTTTCTAGCCTGCCTCTTTGGCTTTAAAGCCAAGAATTTTAAACACTCGCTGGAAACCCCTACATCCGATCTCAACTGGTTCACAACAAGTTTAAAACAAGAAAAGGAGGGCCAAAATAATTCGCCCCATCTTATTAAAATAAATTCAGACCTAGCATGTACTTGACTAATAACCTGTTCACAAGTCTCTGATTGCCAGGATCCTGTTTGTGGACTAGGGTTGGGCGATATGGGCCTCAGCATGTATCACGATTTTTGTTGGTATGTATCACGATATGACGATATGATAATTTTAACAAAGCCTCATATAAAAGCTATAAAAAACTTAGCACTGATAATTTTAAACACACTTGCCTCAAAGTGCATTTACTGATTTATTGGCAGCAAAATGTGTAAAACAGCTATTGTATATTAAACGTATTAACAAAACTGAATTGTAGAGAATTCTGTTTTGTACATACTGAAAATTGCAGGCAACATGTAATAAAGGTGAACATTTGTAATTTGTAATATATATAAAAGTTTGTCCTTTGTAATATAAAAAGTGTAGCATTATCAAATACTGTATATATTTTTTGTATCTATAATTATTGTTTCTATAATTATGTAATTATAACTTATTTGTTATTATATTGCAATGTAGACAAACACATGCATTGAAGTAAAATGAATGACAGTAAACAGTAAATAAAGCTTACCAATGGCACTATGAGAGAGAGAGAGAGAGCGAGTGTCCGAAGCAAGCCACTCGAGTCCAGTTGTTTAGGGCAGCTGCTTTCACAACATTAGATCCACTGTCGATAGTTACACACAATGTAGACAAACACATGCATTGAAGTAAAATGAATGACAGTAAATAAAGCTTACCAATGGCACTATGAGAGAGAGAGAGAGAGAGCGAGTGTCCGAAGCAAGCCACTCGAGTCCAGTTGTTCAGGGCAGCTGCTTTCACAACATTTGATCCACTGTCGATAGTTACACACAATTGCTTCTTTTTATCTAGTTCCCAAACTACTCACATATGTTTGAGGTAGCTTCGCGTTTTGGCACAATGTCTTCTACAATCTGCATGTCTTCACCATGGTCTTCACCGCCGCCCTCAGCCATGTTTGCTCTCTGCTCTGTTGTTGTTGTCCCTGCACGCCGCTCTGCTACACGTGCCGCGCAGATGCATCATCAAAGTGCGCCGCACACAAACGTGTCTTCCGCTCGCTGTTTTCAGTGTTAAATTATCGTTTTCACCGGTATAAGGCATTTTCTTATCATTTAATTTACTTATACCGGTATACCGGTACAAAAAAAATATCGCCCAACCCTATTGTGGACTTGATCTGCCTTCAACACCATCCTGCCATCCCTGCTCCAGGACAAGCTCTCCCAGCCCAATGTGCCAGTTTCCACCTGCAGGTGGATGACGGACTTCCTGAAAGACAGGAAGAAGATTATCGGATTATGAATACAGGAGCCCCAGGCTGTGTTCTTTCTCCGCTGCTTTTCTCCCTGTACACCAACCACTGCACCTCCAGCCCAGTGTTGTGCGTGAAAGAGTTTTTTTGTGAACGTTGAACTGAACGCAACACATTTTTTTATAAAGAACTTTGAACGTGAATTAGTTCACATTATGTGTGACGAACGGCAGACATCACTGTAAATGAACGTCGGAATTTGTGAGTGACACGTTTTCTCTTTTGAAACGCAACAAGAGAAAGTTTCTCGCGCCTGTATTCTCTGCATTTTTTCCGCCAAAAACTAAAACTGTGAAGGTGCAGCGCGGTATGCCAGTGCTTTTCATGGGTTGTTGCCGTGATGAAAACAAAGGGTGAGTTAACCACACAGGGCCAACTGTTTACATTTGACATAAAGTAGGGGTGGGCGATATGGCCTAAAATTCATATTGCGGTATAATTTGGGACACAGACGGTAGACGGCATATATTGCGGTATAATTTGGTGTGTGAATTTCAATATAGGTCTTGCAGGTTCTTGCATGAAATAGTAAAGATTGTTACTTATTTACATGTATTGTGCAAAACTGCAATTATAGAGAACATTATAAAGCTTTAACTTCCAAGCAGTATTGCTGGGTTTCAACCATTATTATAGATCCATGGTTTCAACCACGTGACCAAAAGGGGGTGGGACATGTGTCCGTAGGACAGAAAGTATTTTTCTCCTATTTAATAGAATGGGCAATGCTGGAAAACGCAGACATAGGAGCTTTTCGCGGCTTAGTATCACTCTTATTATGAGTGAAAACATTTTTAATGCAGCGTACACTTTGTAGTGTTTGAATGAGTAAATTTTTCTCAACAATGAGAAAGATTCATGGTGCTTTCAGACCGCCAACGCTGAAACACTGAAGCCCCGCTCACCAGACGCGCATTCTCTAGTTTTCAGACGCACGGGTCTTCACACCGAGATGTCCTGACGCGCACCTGAAGTGCCGGAAGTAGCCGGCAGGCTATGATGCTAACAGAGTTTAGCTAGCCGACTTCCGGTGAAGCCTGGTGTGGGTCCTGTTTTGGCTGTTTACGGGTATTTTCAGTCTGCTCGCTTAGTCCGCTAATGTCCCCGTGACCACTTTGCTGCTCTCTGATTGGTTGTTGCACGAACGTCCCGAGGAAAGGATGAGCAGAATCCATCTCCTCTGGGCGTCGATTTTTCGCTCCTGCTCCTCCCCTTTGACTTTCCCGCCAAGTCCAGTGCGTGTCTACTGGACAGTCCGTCCGTGCATGCGGAGAGGTCCGTGCGTTGTGACGCTCGAACGCGAGTCACCATAGACTTTGCATTGAAAGCAGACGCAACGCATGATCCGGTCTGAAAGCACCATAAGGCTGTTATAATGACGACAGTGGAGTCACTCTGGTATCAACAGAAACACGTCTGAGATGATAGTTCTGATCAATAACACAATAAATATGGCACAAATGTTACTTTAGACAGCATTTTAAGCCAGAAATGTGACCCTTCATTGTCATTTCGGTGATTTGTTGAGCTGTAAATAAACAAATGTACGGAGCTCCAGGGGGAGCTTCGCTATTAGCGTAGCGTTAAGCTAATAGCGTTAAGCTAACAGCAGTGAGCTAACAGCGGGGGCTGCAATTAGAAAATGTATATAACAGTTCTTTCTTTCTGTTGCCTCGGTTTCTACAACCGTATACTACACAAAATACTGCATGGTATCTATGAAAGTAAGCAAAGTAAAGACTGGACTGTCAGCTGTGTCGGCGGCCGCAGATGCTACACAGGCCAATGCTAATGCTTGCGCATTCCTCCTGTTCCTTTATTAGGCATTTTCCTAAAAATTGACACCCGTTAGAGAATTTTTTTTTAGCAAGGTAGAGACTATAAGTTCCCCACTAGATATGAGCAGTTGCCACAACTGTACACGCCACAGAAAAAGAGCATTTTAACTCTGAATCAGTGGATCTTTGCATTGTTCTTAGTGGGGAAATGTACTTCCTGTCCCTCGGAGCACTTTCGTCACGTGCAACCCAGCCATTTGATGACATAATGACCTATCGCTATATGCCGGTATAACAAAAATCTCTACCGTTGGCAAAATTTATATCACTTACCGCTTATACTGTTTATATCGCCCAGCCCTAACATAAAGTATAGATGCACATACTGTAGTTTGTAGTACTTATGAGAAGAGATGGGGACAACTCAGGTTTGCTCCCATTGAAAACTATGTAAATATTGTCTTTTTTTTTGGTCAAAAGCCTCTCATCCATGGTGGTGGACAGGTGTGTATATGTATAAGGCTGGAAACTGAACAGTTCTGGAAGAACATATGGGAGAAGGAAGCAGCACATAATAGCAGTGCATAATGGCTGGTGTCCCTGAGAGAGGAGCACAGCCCGAACAGAACTCAGTTACCAGTTATCACAGAGGCAGACATTCGAGAAAGAGTTATGAGGTATGAAAAACTGGACAGCACCTGGCCTGATATGGTCCATGCCTACTGGCTAAGGACACTCACATCACTCCATGAGCACCTAGCAGCACAAATGAACCAGCTGCTGAGAGATGGGACTCACCCGGAATGGCTAACCGAAGTGTAAATGGTCCTGATCATGAAGGACCCTGTGAAGGGTGCAGTCCCCTCCAATTACCGGCCAATAACCTGTCTCTCTACAACATGGAAGCTCATGTCAGGCATCATTGCGGCTAAGATAAGATAATTCATGAGCACAGCACAGAAGGGCCAAACACCAGCTCCTGGTGGACAGAACAGTCGCCCAAGACTGCCGGTCACGACACACCAACCTGTGCACAGCCTGGCTTGATTACCAGAAGGAGATGCTCTGTTCCCACCACTGTTCTGCATAGGCCTGAACCCATCCATCCATCCATCAATTTTCTACCCTTTAATCCATTTCTGGGTCAGGGGGGTGGCAATCAGAGATGCCACCCAAGTCTCATAGCCTGAACCCTCTAAGCCAAATAATTGACCAGACTGGCTATGGATACCTCAGGAACGGAGCAAAGATCAGTCACCACCTCTACATGGATGACATCAAGATGTACGCCAAGAGCGAGAGAGACATCGACTCTCTGATCCAAACCAACAGGATCTACAGCCATGACATCGGGATGTCATTCGGACTCGAGAAATATAGCACGATGGTGACTCGGAGAGGCAAGGTAGTCCACACAGAAGGGATCTCACTCCCAGAGGGAACAATAGCAGACGTTGAGGACAGTTACAAGTATCTTGGTATACCACAGTCATATGGCAACCTCGCACAGGCAACGAGAAAAGTGGCAACTGCCAAATACCTCCAGCGAGTAAGGCAGGTCCTAAGAAGCCGGCTCAACGGCAAGAACAAGGCCCGGGCAATTAACAGCTACGCCCTGCCAGTGATCAGATACCCTGCAGGAATAATCAGGTGGCCAAAGAGATTCAGACCAGAGATGTTAAATCTCAAAAGCTCCTCACCATGCATGGCGGGTTCCATCCCAAATCCAGCACCCTGAGACTGTACGTAAGCCGCAAAGAAGGAGGCCGAGGACTAGTAAGTGTGAGAGCCACTGTCCAGGACGAAACATCCAAACTCCATAACTACATCATGGAGAAGGCTAAAACGGATGACGTACTCAGTGGATGTCTCAGTCTGGGTGGCACGGTGGCTGAGTGGATAGCACTCTCGCCTCTCAGCAAGAAGGTCCTGGGTTCGAATCCCGGTCGGACCAGGGCCTTTCTGAGTGGAGTTTGCATGTTCTCCCCGTGTCTGCGTAGGTTTCCTCCGGGTACTCCGGTTTCCCCTACCACTAAAAATATGTCCAATAGTTCTGGCATGTGCCTCCTGTACTGGCACCCCCACTCCCATCTCTGTGTGGAGTGAGAGACAAATGCCCAAAATTAACAATTGTAAACCGCTTTGAGACTCAGATCTGCAGTGAAAAGGCGGTATATAAATAAAAACTTACTTACTTACTTACTACTCAGTCAGTGGCAAGATGAGGAGGTGATCCATAGGGGGTAGGGGCTTGTCCTCATGGGAGGACAAGCCCCTACACGGTATGTACCACTGAAGCATAACAGAAGTGGCTGATCTCAAGAAGTCCTACCAATGGCTAGGAAGGGCTGGCCTACAGGACAGCACAGAGGCACTCATCATGGCTGCACAGGAGCAGGCCCTGAGCACCAGAGCGATAGAGGCCCAGATATACTACACCAGACAAGACCCAAGGTGTCGGTTGTGCAAAGAGGCACCTGTGACGGTCCAACACATAACTGCAGTGTTCAAGATGCTGGCAGGGAAGGCCATAACCAAGTGGCAGGCATAAGTCTACAGAAACATCTGTGCAGAGTATGGGCTGGAAACTCCAAGGTCTAAGTGGGAAACACCTCCAAAGGTTGTGGAGAATGAGCGTGCGAAGATCCTGTGGGACTTTCAGATACAGACCGACTGAATGTAATGGCAACCATTGAAATCATGGTGGTGGACAAAGGGCAGATGAATGCCGTGGTGGTGGATGTGGCAATTCCAAGCGATGGTAACATCAGGAAAACAGAACACGAAAAGCTTGAGAAATACCAAGGGCTCAGAGAGGAGCTGGAGAGGGCCTGGAGAGTAAAGGTGACAGTAGTACCCGTGGTGATCAGTGCACTCGGGGCAGTGACCCTGAAGCTGGAGGAATGGCTACAGCGGATCCCTGGAACAATCTCTGACATCTCGGTCCAGAAATGTGCAGTGCTAGGAATATCAAAGATACTGCGCAGAACCCTCAAGCTCCCAGGCCTCTGGTAAAGCACCCGAGCTTAGAGAGGGATAACAGCCCACGGAGGGCCAAAGCTGAGAGGACCAGTTAAATAAAAAGAAATATATATATATATATATGGGCTGTCAAAATTATCGCGTTGATGCGCGTTAATAAATGTTTTTCATTAATCGCGTTTAAAAAATTAACGCTTTTAACGCATGTGCCCAATGACTGGTGCCCCGCGTGCGTGTGACGGGGGGCAATTGCTGTGAATGGGAGTCCGCAGCATTCTGGGGCAGCTGCGGCCGCTTTGGACCGCGGTTCCCGCGTCCTGCTGCTGTGAGCGGCTTTCAACAACATGGGAGCGCGCAGCCGTACGTGGCCATGTACCCAATGCCATATACACGCACAGGACCACTGTGTGCACTGATCACGCACAAGACGCACAATAAAATCAGCGCTGCAAGAAACAGTACGTCTCCCCCGTGTCTTCTCCCGAAGCGAAAAAAAGACTCTAAATTAAAGCTGGGGTACCTAACTTTTCCTTTGCACTACCATTTCCTGTTGTGTTTGCCCAAAGTGAAATGTTGTGAGCAAATCCTACAGATTTAATGACAGCCATTGGCTGACATGCATTTCAGACTTTTTTCAACTGTCCCATTCTCATCCCTGTAACAAACAATAGTTACTTAGAGGCACAATAATGAAGAGGATCCACAGCCTTTATGAGACAGAAGAAGAAGAAAGAGGAGGCTTTAGCAGATCCGGTATATGTCGAGCTGAAAAAATAGTGTCTACTACAGAAAGACAGAATGACATGTTAATGTCATTTTATGTCTATTTATTGGTATAATAAACAAATACAGTACATATGTACACTATGTTGTCGTTTATCGAGGAGGTCACAAAAATCTTAAAGATGTTTAACACCAATAAAGCTACTGGCCCCGTTGGTATCTCAGCCTTCCTCCTGAAGACATGTGCAGAGGAACTCTCACCAGCTTGGTCCCCTGTCTTCCAGAGGTCAGTGGACTCACACATCATACCATCCCAATGGAAAACGGCAACCATCATCCCTGTCCCTAAAATACCTGTCCCAAAAGAGGACAATGATTATAGGCCCATAGCCTTGACCTCCAATGTTATGAAGTGCCTGGAGAAGCTGATAGTAAGAGAGCTGAAGTCAGACATAGGAAGCAAGTTGGACCCCTACCAATTTGCTTATAAAAACAATCGAGGCACTGACGACGCAGTGATAACAGCAGTGCATAATGTTCTCCAACACCTGGAACACCCTAAAGCATATGCCAGGCTGCTGTTTATCGACTTCAGCTCAGTGTTTAACACTCTGCAACCACACATCCTTCTCAAAAAACTTCAACAAATGTCCGTCAACCCATACATAATCCGATGGTATCACTCATTCCTTTCCAACAGGAGCCAGCAGGTTAGAGTGAACCATACACTGTCTGACATGAAGACCATCAACACAAGAGCGCCCCAGGGCTGTGTCAGCTCACCGCTCCTCTTCACACTGTACACAAACGACTGCACCAGCAGCCATTCCAGCACTTTAATCATCAAATTTTCAGATGACACTGTTTTATTAGGACTCATGTACAAGGACACAGACACTACCGAATACAATCTGCAGGTGGAGCATTTTGTACACTGGTGCGAGGACCACCATCTCATCATCAACGTAAAGAAGACAGAAGAAATCATCTTTGACCCCGGACATCTTGGAAATCACACTCTGCTCTCCATCCATGGCTCAGCGGTAACACAGGTACACTCATATAAATACTTGGGAGTCCACATCGACTCAAGTCTGGTCTGGGATGTACATGTGAACTCTGTCTGCAGCAGGGTTCAACAAAGACTATTTCCTGCGGAAATTAAGACTTTTTGGAGTTGAACAGAAAATAATGACGCTATTTTATCATGCTGTAATTGAGAGTGTAATAAGATATGGTATGTGTGTGTGGTTTGGGAATTTCACTGTTAAAACAAAAACAGAACTTTACAGATTAGTGCGCACAGCCTTTAAAGTCATGGGAGTTAGGGAGCATCCATCTTTGCTGCAGATATTTGAGGAGACTGTAATTAGACAGGCCAGGAAAATCACCTCAGACCCCTCCCATGTCCTCCACTCTCAATATGAGCTCCTCCCATCAGGCTGCCGCTACAGAGTACCCACTAGAAATAAGAAACAATATCTAAACCGGTATAAGAACTCATTCCTACCCATATCTGTGAACCTCCTGAATGCAGGCCATCGAGCAGAGCGGTGATGGTTTATGTCGGTGTTACTGTGTTGTGTTTTATGTCTGTCTTATGTGTATTTTCAATGTAGCAGCCTGTGAGTCCAAGACAAATTTCCTACGGGACATAATAAATTAATCTTGAATCTTATCTAATTAAAGACGAGATCCTAGACTGTCATTTTCTTCACTTTAGATTCTGTAGGGTAAGAAATATGTAATGTGGAGTGGCTAGTCTCCGTCGGAGTCTCGCCGTTCCACACAGAGGGATCTGAATTTATATTTAGGGGCACCAGTAGAATTTGAAACATCTACAACAGATCCAATACTAATCTGCCTCGATCAGTCTCACAATCTGATAGGTTTTTGGGTTCGAAATCAGCCAGGGATATCAAAAGATTTATAAAAAGGACACTTTGACAAAGACTAGATTTATTGTGGGTTTATTGACTACATACGAAAATAGAAAAATATCAACGAGGAGGGGTTTGGTCACATTAAACAGAGATGTTAAACATATCACGTGAATCACACATTAACGTGGCAATTAGAACAGTCTTACTTTGACGTAGTCCGTATTGAAGAATTGCAGAGGAAAGGGGGGGGTCCACGTGTTCCTTTGTTCGAGCAGGAGAGACGAAGGCCAGCAGATCGGATCAAAACTTGAAATCCACATACACACGTGTGCCGTCTAGAAAAGCACCGTATATAGTAGTCCAGTCCAAAGAGCCGGAAAGTGGCTGTTTGATGAGAGTTCGTTGTCTCCCACAGCGGGGTCGACAGCTGTCCTTGTGGAGGTATAGGGGCCCAAAGTTGTTACAGACCCAGAGGTCGCGTTGGAGACGCGTACCATAAAGTTGCTAAGTTCATTAAAAGATGCCAAGAGAAAGTTTCTCTGGGTTGCATGCGCTTTTGATACTTCTCAACGGGGGCGCGTCTATGACGTCATCTTTGTGCGCCTCCCTGGACATCTCTCGCGACAGACATGGTTATAACGACATATACATTGCTGACACCGACGTTTATAACACATATACAGACACACAGCGCATTTACATTACAGACAATGGTACACACGTGTAGAGCACAGTAAAGGTTATCAGAATAACGATTTCACGGAGCGATGGTTTCGAATGTTCATCTCGGGCGTGCTAGCGTCCCGTGTCCACTGGGGGGCGTCAGAACGCCGTTGGTGGGTCGCCAGTCTGCCTGGGTGGAATGTCTTCAGGCCTTATCAGAGAGTGTACAGACCCGATTTGATCTTTGATCTCGCCGGATAGGGAGGCAAAGATGTTTGGTTCTGGGGTCGATCATTGTCCCAGCTTGAAGGTTGGTATCTTTGTGACTAATGATAGTCCTCCATTCGACCTTTTTATGTCTCAGATGTCTGCTCTGGGATGGACATTCCCAAATCGCATGTTTACTTATCTCCGGCTGGTTAATGTCGATCGAGGGAACTCTTTGTTGAGTCGTGCCCCCTTTTGTCATCTTACAATTCTAATCCACTAGCTAGTGTTACAATCAAGCTTTTGCACTGCTAAACAAATGAAGGTTTGGAAAAAGATGGATGCCGCAACTTTTCCGTCTTTCTGTGGGTTAAGGAACTCAGAGTTAAGGTCCTGAAGGACAAATCCTACATCAAAAGAGCCGTGTAAGCAAGGATTGGTGAATGAACTTGTCATTCTCAACAAAACAATGCGTGTGCAAACATTCAGTGTTTATTTAAAACGCCAACTCATACCTGACAATTAACTCATTGACTGCCAGCCCATTTCAGAACAGGTACTTCCATATTGCCAGCCGTTTCTGATGGTTTTTCACTGATTTTTAAAGACCCACAGAATATTGTGTACTATGACTGATGATCTGAAATCCGACACCAGATTCCAAAAGAATGGCACAACATGTGCACCTAACTGTTTTCAAACCATTCAGAGAGCAATGCCGTCATCTGCTGGCTCGATAAAATATGGTCTCAAGCCATCCCCATACATAATAGATACAATAGACGTCTGGGAACGTGAACATTTACTTTGACGTATTTGTGTGTCAATGGCACACAATGAGTTAGATGAAGATGGGGATGTAATAACTGCGCATTGAGACAGCATGGATGGGTAAATAAATAATCCTTCGAGGTAAAAGCGTTTGCTAGTGGAATGTTAGCGAGCCACTTTTCCTGCGTATTTTCGTAAAGTCCTTAGTGCGAGGCTCTTTATTGATCTCTTCACAAAGAATCCTAAAGTATCCATTAAAGGTTTCGCGATTCGATCGGTAAGAAAACTTAAAACAACACATGCAAAAGGCATATTCAGTCAGACACGCGCTCTAGTGAACAACTAGCTCGGCTGACCACCACTTTGTGATACTACTACAACATTAGTTTTCAGCATTTGTCTCTTTTTATTTTTATTTTCTATGATTAAATGTGAATATTTATCTTTAGTAGCTTTTCTAGTAAAAGTGGCGTGGTCATAAAATCCTCAGATATGATCAGTACTTTTTTATATTTGTTATGAATAATAATCATGTATTGAGTCTTTAACCAGCCAAAGAGTTGCACCATTTAATTTTTGACTACGGATTTGTTTTATTTATATGCAGTCAAAAAAACAGTGAATATGAAATTCCGTAATTCCTATGTAGATTGAAAGTAGGACAACTAAAAAGTGCGCAACCTGATCCACCCAAATGGTGTCCCTTATTTTCCTGTTCTCATGTTTGCAACCCTAGCCCACAACCCTGTGGCATCTCAGGGTTAATTTTGGCCCTTAAACATCATCTGGAGATTATTTACATTGTCATTTCATGTTTTACAATGTGAAATCATAACGTGAAAAATAGGGATGAACTAGATATGTGTCTTTGAGTGTCCAAAAAAGCGCTGTATTAAAACAATGTATTATGATTGATATTATCATCATGGTACTTTCTTTTATCTGTGGATGGAAGCCTTGTACAAGGGATTGAATAGAAGGTTGTTTGTGGTGGTCACTCTGTGTGTGAGCAGTAGTCCCCAAATATTTCTCTTGCAAATATTTGGTAGGTGGTAATTTTTTACCTCCTACCCATTTTTTCTGTAAAGAATGTATATAAATAGAGCATATGGGCCAACCTAACTCATGTTGTTTTTGTGAGGAAGCACACAGTCCCTCTGCCCATGTTTCATTGTTTTGTTTTAGTTTCATTACGTGTGTCAAAAGCAGAAATGTATGCAATTTATGAACATTTACGGACATTGGTCATCCCACTTCCTATGGACCAATCTTATGTGTTTATTGTATGATTGTATTTCCTGGGTTCTGTTTGATTCTCTGATCTGTTGTTGGCGAATAGACAATTTTGTAAAGTCTTCAAAGACGACTGCTGTTGTGAATAAGGGCTGTACAAAAAATACATTGAATTGTGTTATACAGTATATATAAGTACTGAGTCAAAGAAATGTGTGATGGAAAATTGTTTTTATGTTATCAAAAATTAGTTACAGGAGAAAATCTGATTTCAGTCTGGAATCAGACGCACATTTAACATGATAGAAGCTTATAAGACCCTCTGTTTCCGTTCTGCAGATTCTCTCCTTTTTCGTCAAAGTTTACATACTGTTGGTGTGACCAAAAGTCGCTCCGCTTTGATATGTGTGAATATTTGTCCTTCTGCAACAAGAGATGGTAAGCACAGAGTACAGAGGGTCAGAGTTGGGCTTGTCCTGTTCATGCGATGTAACGGAGAATAAACCTTTCATCCTCACCAAGGGGTCATAAATGGATCTGGTAATGTAAGGGTAATCAAAGAGTTGTATTTGCAGGGCAGCCATCGAGGAGAGCTACTCAAAGTCCATGAGCAAACTGGCCAAGACAGCAAGCAATTGCAGTGCGTTGGGGTAAGTCGGTTAGATCAGCTATATGTCCCATGAGCCATCAGAGCCATCTGCAAACTCCAAATGCCCACATACATAATTCAGACAAGACCTCAACAAGTTTTGCACACAGAAACAGAAAAATTGCTGTTGATAGAAAATATAACAAGACTGAGGTATTCCAATTCAATCTTATCTTTTTCAAATGGCACAATAATTCAAGATAATTGTATGAACTCACTGTAACTTTAGTTGAGTGGACTAGGCTCAATAGTTATTTTAAACCACCACAGTGTAAAAAAAGAAATTACAAGAATCATGATAGATGTTTTTGTAGCAATCGATCGGCAACTGTGTCTGTGCCAGGACTGTTGTATTAGCTTATCACCGCTGAATAAAAGGATTCCTGTAGCACTGTGAAAAGCACCATAAGCAGAGGTACTTGAATAATTAGGGTACTGGGGGAGTCAGTAATTTCAGAAAATATATTTTGAGTATGTCCACATTTCTAATCTATTCCAAAATAACCCTCAACCATGTTGTGTTTTTTCTTCAAAGACCTTTCTTACACAATGCAAAACACTGATGTTCATAGTGACAAGAAGCCAAAGCGTTTTAGTTCACCAAAAATGCTGAGTGGTCACGAGCAGCCAAACTGCCACCAAATGGGATGAGCTGTCTCTTTGCAGCAGTTTTTTGCTTTGGAACAGGCACCCAATGAGTGCTGCACTTGTCAGGAGTTTTACAAATAGTACCAAAAAGTAGATCGTTTCACTCATCATCTATGTGGCTATGAGAAAATACCAGTGTAACTGCTGGATAGTCACTTAGAGAAACAGAATTGTCCTTTGAACACAGAAAAACCGTTCACTGTAGTGGGTAATTAAGAATTGACATAGACCAAACTATATATATATATATATATATATATATATATATATATATATATATATATATATATATATATATATATATAATCAGTGCCTTGCGAAAGTATGCGGCCCCCTTGAACCTTTCAACATTTCGCCACATTTCAGGCTTCAAACATAAAGATATAATATGTAAATTTTTTGTCATGAATCAACAACAAGTGGGACACAATCGTGAAGTGGAACGAACTTTATTGGATCATTGAAACTTTTTTAACAAATAAAAAACTATAAAGTGGGACGTGCAATATTATTCGGCCCCTTTACTTTCAGTGCAGCAAACTCACTCCAGAAGTTCAGTGAGGATCTTTGAATGGTCCAATGTTGTCCTAAATGACTGATGATGATAAATAGAATGCACCTGTGTGTAATCAAGTCTCTGTGTAAATGCACCTGCTCTTTGATAGTCTCAGGGTTCTGTTTAAAGCACAGAGAGAACCATGAAGACAAAGGAACACACCAGGCAGGTCCGAGATACTGTTGTGGAGAAGTTTAAAGCCAAATTTGGATACAAAAAGATTTCCCAAGCTTTAAACATCTCAAGGAGCATTGTGCAAGCAATTATATTGAAATGGAAGGAGTATCACTGCAAATCTACCAAGACCCGGCCGTCCTTCCAAACTTTCATCTCAAACAAGGAGAAGACTGATCAGAGATGCAGTCAAGAGGCCCATGATCACTCTGGATGAACTGCAGATAACTACAGCTGAGGTGGGAGAGTCTGTCCATAGGACAACAATCAGTCGTGCACTGCACAAATCTGGCCTTTATGGAAGAGTGGCAAGAAGAAAGCCATTTCTCAAAGATATCCATAAAAAGTCTCGTTTAAAGTTTGCCACAAGCCACCTGGGAGACACACCAAACATGTGGAAGAAGGTGCTCTGGTCAGATGAAACCAAAATCGAACTTTTTGGCCACAATGCAAAACGATATGTTTGGCGTAAAAGCAACACAGCTCATCACCCTGAACACACCATCCCCACTGTCAAACATGGTGGTGGCAGCATCATGGTTTGGGCCTGCTTTTCTTCAGCAGGGACAGGGAAGATGGCTAAAATTGATGGGAAGATGGATGGAGCCAAATACAGGACCATTCTGGAAGAAAACCTGTTGGAGTCTGCAAAAGACCTGAGACTGGGACGGAGATTTATCTTCCAACAGGACAACGATCCAAAATATAAAGCCAAATCTACAATGGAATGGTTCACAAATAGACATATCCAGGTGTTAGAATGGCCAAGTCAAAGTCCAGACCTGAATCCAATCGAGAATCGGTGGAAAGAGCTGAAGACTGCTGTTCACCAACGCTCTCCATCCAACCTCACTGAGCTCGAGCTGTTTTGCAAGGAAGAATGGGCAAGAATTCCAGTCTCTCGATGTGAAAAACTGATAGAGACATACCCCAAGCGACTTGCAGCTGTAATTGCAGCAAAAGGTGGCGCTACAAAGTATTAGCCCAAGGGGGCCGAATAATATTGCACGGCCCACTTTTCAGTTTTTAATTTGTTAAAAAAGTTTAAATAATCCAATAAATGTTGTTCCACTTCACGATTGTGTCCCACTTGTTGTTGATTCTTGACAAAAAATTATGTTTGAAGCCTGAAATGTGGCGAAATGTTGAAAGGTTCAAGGGGGCCGAATACTTTCGCAAGGCACTGTATATGTTGTATAAGAATACAAAATAATCTTGACAATTGAGTGCAATGTTAAAGTACTCCAATTTGGCGGTAAGCCACTACTGGCTGAGGTGAGGATCTGCATCCATCTCCCATCACAGCACTAACTTGGCTTTGACAAGAGCTATGGCTTATTTTAACATAATAATGCTTCTGCCCATCTGCTTCAATTAGTTTCTTCTACATGCATTGCTACACAGGTTTGTTTTTATATTTGTTTCATACAAGGGTTCTCACTTGGTGCACTTCGTGTAACTTTAAGCATTGTTTATGGGGATGTAAAAGTATACACTGGTTGTTTTCCTCCCATCTTTTTTTTTTTAATTCCCTGTGTACGAAAATTATAAGCTAACTGTAAAATAAATGAAAATCAAAGCAAAATATACATATTTCTTTCTTTCAAAAATAAAACTAAACTCAAGGCAGTGCATATAGGAACAAAGTGCTTCTGCGACATAGATACACCATACGTCAAAATTTATTTTGAATTTAAATAGATGTGAATAAAATATTTGAAGCATACACTTAGAAGGATGTTGTGACTGTAGGACTTTTGCTCCGATGTGGGATGTGTTCCGAGTGTCTGCAGACAAACTGGCTCTTTGTCACATGGAGCTGATGAGGAAGATGAACGACCTGATCCGAGACATCACCAAGTACGGAGAGGAGCAGCTCAAGACGCACCGCAAGGTACTTGTGCGTTACTGCGTTAAAGGAATAGGCCACCGTTTTTACATACTGACATATGTTCTTACCTTACCTTAGACTAGTTGATATTTACCTGTCTGGTCTTTGTCCGTGCGCTCTGTCATGCAAACGGAGCACAAACTGTATAGTTCCAAATCAGCTCCCGTTAGAAGCTACCAAACTCTTCCACATGTTCCCTATTTAAATACAGTTACGTGACGTGTTACACTACAAAGTATAGTAACACAGAAATGTAACATGTCGATTTTCTCAGTGGATAAAAAGGGGTACTATATTGTGAGGTGTAATAATACGAGGAGCACTACGTCCGCGCACTAATTCCTAAAAACTTCTTTCCCGCTCACTTCCGTCAATAGAAGCAGCGTGAGCGGGAGTTAGTGCGTGGACGTAGTGCTCCTCGTATTATTATGCCTCACAATATAGTACCCCTTTTTATCAGCTGAGAAAATCAACATGTTACATTTCTGTGTTACTATACTTTGTAGTGTAACACGTATTTAGATAGGGAACACGTGGAAGAGTTTGGTAGCTTCTAACGGGAGCTGATTTGGAACTATACAGTATGTGGAAGAGGCTGCGTTTGAGCTCCGTTTGCATGACAGAGCGCACGGACAAAGACCAGACAGGTACATATCAACTAGTCTAAGGTAAGGTAAGAACTTATGTCAGTATGTAAAAACGGTGGCCTATTCCTTTAACATGGCCTCGTACCACTTAAAGTGATAGTCTGGACTTTGTCAGAAAAAAAGAGAGGGGTAGATGATTTGACAAAAAATAATAATAACTCTCCAAGCTCCCTCCCCTTTCCTTCCTGATTGGTTTTGAAGCTGCGCCTTCTTTTTAATGCACGCGCCAGGTCAATGGTCCAAGACGTGTGGTGGAGAGATTATTAATTTAAATATTCAAATATTTAATCATAATTTGTCATACAGTTCCTCAAAGCAGCAGCAGAACGCTCTATTCATCATTATTTTTTGATTATTTATTTTAACAGTTAATACTGCACAAAAGGAGTGGGCTGAAGCAAAGAGCTTATTAGCATCGTACTCCCAAAGTCAATTACAATCAACTTGACATATTATAATGAAAATAGTACAGAACAAGGATATAAATGCAAATCTGCACATCCTGAATTATAGAATAATCTACAATCAATTTACAGAGTAAAGAACATGTCATGACATTGACTTTGACTTCACTGACCAGAGAGAGACCAGAGAGCCTCACTGACAAAAGGACAAAATTGATTTTAAGTTTATCTTTCAAGGCAGTTTCAGTAAAACTAATTTGAACTATTCATATAATTACCAGAGTGAGACACTACAACAGTCTGGTTAAGACAGATCTCCACAAAGCAAGAGACACAATATCACCATATAATTATTTTAGATATACTGACAAGTTACTGTGTACTGATTAAACCCATTTCGCTCAAAGAAGAGATGTTGCTGATAGAAAGCAGAGTATTTTTTTACAGAGTACGCAGTGACCCTATGTAGTGTTGTGCAATAAAAAGCCAGGGTGTAAAGCAGTTGGAGACGGCAGTGACTCCTCACCAACAGACATCACCCAGCTGCCCCATCAGCTGCTTTTATAATTGAGACTTCAGATGTTGTTATCTTTCTATACAGTGTGATGCATTAAAAGATGTATGATCCCATTGGGAGGAGATAACGGGTGCACAACTTTCCCTAATTCTAATTACTGTATTTTGGACAATAGAAATGACGTATGTTCCAAGCAACAACACTCAACTTTGAACAATAAGCTATTAACCTCTTAACACCCACCCAATTTTTCATTTTAAAATGTTCTGTTGGCAATAGCAGATGTATTTTGCATTCAAAAGATATAACGCATAATATGGACATAAAATAAATCACTTCTGAATAAGTTTTTTACCTTTGGTCTTGTACTGCATAAACAAATTAGACTTCCCTCATCCTTGCTTAGGCTCCGTAGATGTCCATGGAAAAAGAATATCCACTTGTATTTTCCAAAGTATAATCCATTCTGGAGAAATAATCCAAAAATGTGCATTTATCTTTAGTGAAAAAAACATTCTAAAAGAACGTACAGGTTGCCCTTTCACAGTTCGAAAGTTTTGCTTTGCTTTTTACCCAAAGACAGGGCATGCTATGGCGTCAAAATAGGGTCTGCTTAAACGTAACCGTGAAGCAGGAATTGTAAACGTAGGTTGTAAGTATTGTAAACATAAAAATATATTGTAAACGAAAAAACTGTAGTAAACTTAAAACGTACACTTACGCTTCTCATTTTTCATGTTTCGCTTCAAAAGTTCAGTTTACGATTCACAAGTTACGTTTAAGATTCACAAGTTACATTTACGATTCACAAGTTACGTTTACGATTCACAAGCTACGCTTACGAGTCAAAAGTTTATGGTTCATTTTTCATCTGATACTTTTTTTAAGGGGCGGGCTCAGCGCGCCTATTGGCTGGAGCGACCGGGTGTTACGTCATTCAAAATTCAAGACATTCAAGTCTCGTTCAAACTCTCTACAGCGTATGATTGATCAAATTTTTTCAACTGGGCTGGCTATTGTAGGCTTTCACGTGGTATGTGCATTCTTGTGGACACCCTATAGAACAATTACACCAGGTCATGTTTAGATGTGTGAACCATGCCATCATTAACGCCATTTGCCTATGTTGCACAAGGCTAGCCAGCTAAGCTACATCTCGGGACCTTCGTCACCACTGTACGTTGTTCACACTGAATGCTTTGTCATGTCAGGATTATCTACTGCTATCAAATGTAAATAAAACTATGTATCTGGTTTTTATTTACAAAATTATAGCGGCTTACATAATGAGCCTATGCTAGCTAGCAATGAATCTGTCAGTCCATAACCTGTACATAAAGTTTTGAAACAAATGAGCTAACTAGCTGAATGGTTAAACCAATCCGTGAAACTTGATAAATAGTACATTTTATTTGTTTCATGTTATCTTATTAAACTTAACTTAATGTTATGTAGCTCAAATCGGGGCTAAACTGTTTACGACCATCAGTTTTACGATCTGTCATATTTGGCTACTGTACCTGTACTGTGTTTGCTAATTTAGGATGTCTAACATCCCTAAAAATCTCACAGAAACCCTGAATAGTTCTGATCTTGCAGGTTATCTCAGCGATAGGCACCAGCACCACACATTGCACACCAGCAAGATGTAAAACTGTGTTTTTATAATAATCTAAGTAAATGTGATGTATTTTCATGTCTTAGGGACCAGGTCTGCAAATTAAGTGCTAGCTATACAGCCTATGAACATGGCATCGGCCACCTGTAACAATACTTTTTTTTCTGTGCCTATCAAGTAAACATATAATAGCACTTATTCTCACAGAACAGAGGGTTGTAGATAGGAGTAAATGGCCGTCTGTTACCTGGCCTAATATCTATAATTACCTCATTCATACATCCAGTGTCTATACCTAACCTGACTGACCTCCAGATCTCCACACCTGCCCACTCCCTCCGCTCCTCCTCCCCTCTCCAGCACCTGGTCCCTCCTGCCCGCCTAGTCACCATGTGGAGTAGAGCCTTCAGCCACTCTGGAACACTGTCCAAATCCACCCTCAATCCACCTGTTTAGACAAGCCTACTCACTATCATCATAACCACACTCTCCTCTCTCCATGATGCTTTTAACTTTGTATTTTAACTGTTTTTAAAATACACTTTTTTACTTGGATGTAAGGCAACCTTGAGTGTCAAGAAAAAATGTATTAAAAGAGAACCCAAAAGCATCTATAAATACATACAATTATGTGTTCTTTGGGCATGTGAAGAATGGGAAATACTTCCACCCGGGGACTGAGTTATATGTTTTGAGGCTGATGTGCTCCCCAGTCAGAGAGTGGGCATTAAGTCAAAGCCTTAATGCCTGGGTGTATGTCTACAAAGACTTGGGGTACATCCTTACCCTGAACTGTTCTTGTATGCCAGGGTCTGGACATGCAACTTGCTTTTATTGTTCAATTACAGTCTTGACCTGGTGCACACCCTTAACCCCTTTATTAGTGTAATCTGCGTTTTGTTCCATGTTCTGCTCTGTCTGAAAAAGGCATTGGATGACTTTTTCTAGTAGCTCTGCACAAAATAAAAGAAAAAACAAATCCACATCACGTCTCTCCCTGCATTCAGCTCAGCAGTCCCCTCCTTCATCAGATGCAAGGCACAGTTCTCCTGATACAGGAAAAAATCCACATAATTAAGTAATTACTACATTTTGAGTGGTATACAGGTTGATCACTTTTGTTCTACAGTTGTCTTTGTATTAATGGTGGTTATTTTTACAGCTCTTAAATATTGGTGTGCTCTTCTTCCACTCACAGTATCAATTTTGTTGTGCCTAGAAGGCTACACAGGCTCACTTATGAACAACTATTTAGTTAGTTATTTGAAGAAGCCTGTTTCTCCTCAGACTAAAACGAAGGAGCCTCCCTAACTATTTATTTAGCAAAACAGCTATTGTTAGCATTTTAGCAACGCTAGCTGTTTGTTTTAGCAACTCTAAAAATGAGCTGGCTTTAACTTGAATGATCCTGATTACATCAGGTCACAGCGGGTTATCTTCTTATAGCAACATCATGTAACCGAGTGATCACTTATGGATTGGACTTTTTCAATACTAGCTACTGTTGGACACAGACCAGATATGAAGTGTGCTCTTAGCATTTATAAACGCAGGTCTCCGCAGATGACCAGAAGCCTTGTTCTTCGTCTTCGGTAGGAACGTGCGTGTCTTTTGATTTTGTGATGACGTAACATCCGGTTGCTTCAGCCAATGGGCGCGCTGAGCGTGCCCCTTAAAAAAAGTATCAGATGAAAAATGAACCGTAACCGTAAACTTTTGACTCGTAAGCGTGGCTTGTGAATCGTAAACGTAACTTTTGAAGCGAAACATGAAAAATGAGAAGTGTAAGTTTTAAGTTTACTACAGTTTTTTGTTTACAATATATTTTTATGTTTACAATACTTGTAACCTACGTTTACAATTCCTGCTTTACGGTTACGTTCAAGCAGACCCTATTTTGACGCCATTCTATTTTGACGTGTTCTCTAACTCGTTAACTACAAAATGAGACCTTTCCTGAAGAGATGGGTGCCCGTGTTTGTCTGCAACACCGACGTGAATAGGCAAGGCAAGCCGGGCAAGTTTATTTGTATAGCACAATTCATACACAAGGCAATTCAAAGTGCTGAACAAAACAAGAAAGCATTAAAATCATAAATAATCACAGCACATTAAAAAGAAAGACAAAAATATTAAATCCGTCAGTTGTATGCACAGCTAAACAGAACTGTTTTTAACCTGGTTTTAAACATTGTCAGAGAGGAGGCCTGTCTCACATCTTCAGGAAGATTGTTCCAGATTTAACAGCATGAATCTGAAAAGCAGCCTCCCCATGTTTAGTTCTGACTCTGGGCACTAACTGGAGTCCAGTCCCTGTGCTCCTCAGAGTCCGGGCTGGTTCATATGGGACTAACATGTCACTAATATATTTTGGTGCGAGGCCCTGGAGAGACTTGTACACAAGCAGAGCTGTTTTAAAGTCTATTCTCTGAGCCACAGGAAGCCAGTGCAGAGACTTGAGAACTGGACTAATGTGGTCGTACTTCCTGGTTCTAGTCAGGAGTCGAGCTGCTGCATTTTGAATGTACTGCAGCTGTTTTACAGCCTGTTTTGAGAGACCTGTGAGCAGGCCATTGCAGTAGTCTAACCTACTGGAGACAAATGCATGGATAAGAATCTCCAAGTCTGCTTTAGACACTATGTTTTTGATCCTGGCAATGTTTTTTAGGTGGTAGAAAGCTGCTGATGTTACTGATTTGATGTGGCTGTTAAAATGTAAGTCTGAGTCCAGTATTACCCCTAGATTAAAACAAGCAGCCACTTTTGCGCATGGCCAGTCTGTATTTGTTGTTAGCCAGACTAACCCGTAGGAAAGTGTTCCTTTGCCGAATGATTGACATGTCTAAGTAGCCAATAGGGAAAGGTTTCTATCACATGGGAACTCTGTTCATTTGTATCATTAGAAGCGTGCGTAAAGGCAGGGAAAGAGACGCTGTTCAGAGCAGAGCATATAAAAATAGCCTGGCTCTGCCAGACCCTTGTAGTTCCGCCATGCTCCACCAGAGGCGTTTGGCTGAACCACATAGGTCTGGTATCGACGCCATAGCGAACGCCTTCCCCAGATTATTTTTTAATCGACCAATCAGGATTGCCGGTGTTACGTGGGGTTTGCACTGCCTTCTCAAGCTTCTCTCATGCAGCAGCGAGAGGAATCCAAGCTGGCGGACGTAAAGCGAATCTTTTTAAAGAACCTTAAACAGAATCATGATAGCCCAAGTTGATTACATTATGTTTTTAGCCAAAAAATGAGTGTATTTTTTTTGTGTGGGTATTCTTGCGGATTTTGGGTTGGAAAATCTTGCTGGGATTTGGCAACCTATGGGAGCCGTGTGTTTCGATATGAGTGGTTGAAAGCAGACTTCATTCAAGATAACGGACAAGTGGTCTATCCAATCACATACAAGGATTTTTTTTTACAAGGCCCTGCCTTCTGAAATCCAACCACTATGGCTGGTACTGACCAGACTCATGTGTGAAGTGCAGCAAACTAAATGGGTCTGGCGAGAGTCAGGCTATATAATATATGCATTTACATTACTAAAAAATTAACTTTGAAAAAATGTTGAAACAATCACACAGATAAGTGACTTATAAGTACCAAAACAAAACAATATGGTTTTTATAATAATTGAGGACATAAAATGTCAGTAAAGCAATTTGGCACACTTTGGCACAAAGTGTGCCAAATTGGTTCTAAATGGCACTACTTGATGAAAAAGAGAAACTGCATGAAAACTATAACACTTAGAAGTCTGAAACTTTAGACAGGTGTTGCCAACAACACAATGACCATAGGGTTTGAATATTGTGATCTTACAATGAAGTATGTCTTTGTCAGGGCATTTAGAAATTGAATATTTTAGGCGAGGCTAAAAAACAGGTTTTTTTCACAAACTTCAAAGGATGCAGAGTGAAATAGGAATGACATACATTATTTTAGTGTATATTAACATAAACTAGAAGAACATGATTCATCACACAATCATGTGACGTGTATTTGAAAAAGCAAAGACATTTGGGAATGCCCAACTTTTGTGCACAAGCCAAAATGAGGTGGGTGTTAAGAGGCTAATTGATTGCACTACACACCCTAGTTGTCACTGAACACTTCTCTATTTTTCAAAAATCTTTTTTTTGTATTTATATTTGAAAAAGTTGATGTTTGGATATTGCTTCATAGTCCCTCGTAATCCATAACATCCAGTACACTCTTGAAATCTCCTTTGTATTTGGTTTGCTAATAGTTTGTACCTTGCTTAATGGACCTCTTGCTTATGACTTCTGCCCTTTCGCAATGCACTTATTACTTCTGTCTCTGCGAGAGAAGCTATTGAAGCTAGCCACGCTCAATAACACAAGTACTGAATCAATCAACACATTTAGATACATTATACATATACATTCTTAACACACGTGCACAGAGGTTTTCAGAATTATCTGTTAACATTTTTATGACAAAAATACAGTTTTAATGCGGCAAAAAGCCATCGCGGTACCCAGAAGTAATTAACATTAGTAGAACATTTTTGGACACATTTGTAGAGGAACTGATTATGGATTTATGTTGAGTTTATATATGGGTCGCTCACCGCTGATGACCCATATATAATTCTTTGTTCAAATTTCATGTAGTTTCAGAGAGTTCTAGTTTTGAAGTAACCTGCTAGCTTGCAGGTTACTTCAGCTATTTTATATAAATAATTTAAATAAGGGCTGTCTAATATTCGTTCAAATATGTATATATATATATATATATATATTATATATTAGGGCTGTCAAACGATTAATTTTTTTTAGTTGATTAATCGCACAGTAATGGTGAGTTAACTCACGATTGATCGCATTTTTAACATTCTATCTCAAATCCACTCCAATTGAAGTTACATGAGATTTTCAAATGTAATGACACATTGTTATTCATACCAAATGTACTTCAATCTGTTTGATTTGCTCACAACCTTCTACTTTTGGGTACAACCAACAAGAGCTGTTAATGAAAGGGAAAATGTAGGTACCCCAGCTTTAATTTTGCGAGTTTGGTTGCATTTCAGCGTGTCTCCTCCTCTCCTCCGTGTGTCACACAACATCTGATAATGGCCCTGTGCGTATATATATGCGTGTATTATATGACCACGTTACCGCTGTCACCATCACACACGCACATGTCCATGGCATTCTGAGTGATATTATATAAATGGGCGGGTCATTCAGACATGCGTTTGACTGCCAGCCTATTTCAGAACAGGTACTCCCATATTACCAGCCGTTTCTGATGATTTTTACTGAATTTTCAAGACCCACAGAATATTGTGTACTATGACTATCTGAAATCCAAAACCATATTCTGAAAGAATGGACTGTCTATGTTCATCAGCAAAAATAATTTTGTTTCTAGCTTGTTTCGTTCCCCTGTAATCCCCAGTCGAGTAGAGGTAAGTTTTATTGAAATCACCAGAAAGCTGAGAGAAAAGAGGCACATGTTTTCAAACCATTCATAGAGCAATGCTGCCATCTGCTGGCTTGATAAAATATTGCCTCAAGCCTTACATATTTGATACAATAGACATCTGGGAACGTGAAAATAGCGGGAAACGCAATTGACGTGTTAACACGTCAATGGCAGTTAATGCGTTAATTATTTTTTAACGCGTTAATGAAAACGGTAATTAACGTGAATTAACGCGATAATTTTGACAGCCCTAATATATATATATATATACATGTGTGTATATATGTATATATATATGTATGTACAGTGCAGACCAAAACTTTGGACACACTTTCTCATTCAATGAGTGTCCTTTCTTTTCATGACTATTGACTGTAGATTCACACCCAGGCAGTGTAAGGGCTATTTGTCCAATAAGGAGAGTGGTGGGGTGCTGGGCCAGATTACCCGGCCTCCAGTCACCGGACCTGAACCCAATCCAGATGGTTTTGGACCTGAACCCAATCCAGATGGTTTTGGGCCTGGACCACAGAGTGAAAGCGAAAAGGCCAACTAGTCCTAAGCATCTGTGGGAACTCAGACCATTTCAGTCCTCTTGAAGCTCATCAAGAGAATGCCAAGAGTGTGCGAAGCCGTAATCAGAGCAAAAGGTGCTACTTTGAAGAACCTAGAATATAAGACATATTCTCAGTTGTTTCATACTATTTTTTTTTTGTATGTACATAATTCCACATGAGTGAATTCATAGTTTTGATGCCTTCAATGTGAATCTACAATTTGCAAAATCATGATGATAAAAACCAAACTTTTGGTCTGTACAGTATATATATATATATATATAAAATCAATTTAATATTCAAATTATATACCAGCACATAATAATAATAAAACAGGCAAACGAGGGTAACAGTTTGTACTGAACAGCTTCAAAACAAAGCACAGGATTCTCAATGCACTAAATCAAAACACAAGTAGAGCCACACAGGCAATCTTAAGTTCGAAGTTTTGCTCACACAGAAAAACACGTTCTCTCAGAACGTTGGCAGACAAGACACTGATTCAGGTCGCCCCGCACAGAAGGAGCAGGCTGATTTTCTAGGCTGGTGCTAATCAGCCGCAGCAACGGATTGGCCAGACGTGGAGAGCGCGACCCAATCTCAGAACCAAGGGAGCAGAACTGGGAGGCTCAATGTAAATTTGGTCATATTTGGCAGACTAAAGAGGAGATGGGGGCCACAGTGGAGGCAGTCCAGGCCCTGCAGGCTCAGGCCGGACACCTGCACAAGTCCAAGGAGGGCCACCAGGCCAAGTGTGTGGAGCTGGAGCGGCTCAAAAAAGAAGGGGCCCCGCACAAAGAGCTGGAGAAGGTGAGGAACCTCAAGAAGTTAATAGGTGCTTTTTCTCTTGATGGTAGTGCTTGGAAGTCGATAGCACTATACCAGGGGTGGCCTACCAGACTAAGAGCCAATTTTTTTACTGTGTTACACATACAAATGGGCACACATGAACATCACCCCATCCACATGAACGCACACACGCACAAACACACACACACACACTCACACTCACACACCTACATCTACCTCTGCTCAGCCAGAACGACGGAAATTGACTTCTACAGTACTAAAGAGCTGTTCCAGGGGCTTGACTCGGCTCTCCCCGGTTTGCTGGCGTTTCCATTGGGTCGCTTTAGCCGCTACCCAGTACTTTTTTAGTAAGTGCTTGGCCCGGACATTGGCAAACGTTGATTCTGAATTCGAAATGAATGCTTTCAATCTCTATCGAAGAAATTTGTTTTGAGTTTCAACCCACCATTCAGCATATAACACAATGACTGTCTTTATTGAACCATGAATCCATGATTCACTCTCTAAGTACGTTTAGTTAAAGATATGATATGACACATAATATCAACACCACTTAAGCTGATTTAGACTTTAGAAACAACAGACACATGTACAGTATAAGACCAGATACTTTTTTAATTTGATTGAAGACAGACACTCACCATTTCTCTCAAACTCAACATCTGGGACAAGGCAGAGTTCTCTCCTGGTGTAGATGGTGTTAGCATGTTAGCCGATTTCTGTAAATTGCATCCATTTGGTCAAACCACCTTCAGACTTTTTGGTTCTGACCAATCAGAATTGACGTTCACCGACATCAGTTTTGGTATCTACTCAGCCCGGCTAGAACCAGGGCCAAGCCGTTACTAAAATTACAAACCGGGAAGAGTCGAGTCGAGTCAGCCTTTACTACTTGTGTCAGCGTGCCACATAGGGAATGAATGGCAGAGCCATAGCCGAGGCATTTTTTGACACTTGTCATGTTAAAGCCCGAGAGCCACATGGAACCAGCCAAAGAGCCGCGGGTTGGCCACCCCTGCACTATACCATTAAGTTGGTGATAAATGATGATGAAATATATTTTGCCATATGAAGCTCAACAAGAAAATGCAACGTACTACACAACATCTATGCCCATATTGGTATTATCTCTTTCTCTCATAGGCGGAGCTGAAGTCAAAGAAAGCTGCCGAATCATTTGCATTGTGCATCGAAAAGTACAACCGTGTGGGAGCTGAGTTTGAGCAGAAGCTGAGCGAATCGGCCCAGGTCAGATTGCCCGTCTCACCGTAATCTATGTGAGATGATTTGGCAAACGACATGTGTGTCAACCCACATTTGATGCATTTTCACCCATAAAAAAATATCTTGAGAATGTACTTTTTATGTCCTGGGTATATTGTAAATAAGTGAAAAGCTATATAAATCCTATTTAGAACCAGTTGGGTTTCCTCTTCCAAAATAAACATTGTCATTAATTAAAAATGCCTTTAATCAGCTGTGATTAAAGGCATTTCATTGTGACATTTATGAAAAAACATGTTAATTGATAACAAATGTGACCTTTATAAGAGTATTTACCTCCACCATGTTTTTTGAGTTGTATTCATAGGCTTGGAATTTAACTTATAAGTGTCCATGAGAGAGGAGTGCTTTCCGTGTAAATGCGCCATCTTGGAAAAACAGTGTTTTCGTTTCACATGAGCTACTGATATTGTTGCTTTCACCTTGCCTTCACAAGTTGGAAGAAGGAACCATGGAGGACCACAGTTATATTGAAGAACCATGGAGGACCACAGTTATGTAAAAGAACAATCTGAACAACAATCTTTTAGAAAAATAATTATGCAGAAGTCCAGCGTTATAGCAGCAAAGTGTCAACATCGCAACCTACACGCACCGAAAGACAGCGTTAGCACAACAGGAGGCACGTCCTGTAGTTTGTACACAACAGACTCACACGTGAACAATATGTAACTTTTTTTCCACACTGACAATAATGAGAACGAGGCAGACTCTACAACACAGTCTCAGGATGCTCTGACCTGATCCGAGCACAGTCCAACTACTATCACAAGTTTCAACCAAACTTATTCAGGGAAAAAGCCTCAAAGAAACCCCCCCACAAAACAATCGCCAGAATTCATCAGCAGCGTGAATGTTCTGTTTTCTTACCGTGATGCAGATAGGGCGCTGTGGCAAACGCCAGCTGTGTACCTCCACGCGACTGTCAAGTACCTGAGACGTTTCATCAAACTAAAGTATTCTTTCCTTGGCAGTCTGGTGACTAAAAGTTGAGGAGCACTGTCAAAACAGTGCTCCTCAACTTAAAGACTTCCATACTATATTGGACTGCAATATAGGATCTCAACACATAAAAAATTACACAGTGAACCTTTAAACACGGTTTGATGCAAAAGTACTGGGTCTGAAGATGCACAATCTATTATACAGTAAAGGCTGTATAAGGATGAAATATTGGTGATAAAGGGACTCTATTCTATTTAAAGAAGAATTTGTACGCATTATTTTTTACTTTTAACTTTCTAATTTAATATTGTAGAATGTGAAATAATGTAATATATAATCAGTAGGGGTGGGCGATAATTATCGTAGGAGATAATATTGCGAAAGTAACTTTGACTATATTCTGTTTCACATTATTGAGATACTGGCTCTATTCCACTTCCACCGCTTTGCCTGTTTGCCTTCTCTAAACTGTATGCTACCTGGTACTTATGCCACGGTAAGTACATGAGGAGAGTGTTTTGTTTTACCGGTGGTAAAGATATGCACAAATTTACATCGGCACTGTGTGAGTCTCGGTTCCAGGTGTGGTTTGGTCTGTCAAATGGCTCAAGCAAACACGGATTAGCATTTTTTGATGTCTTGGGAATCAATGAAATATATCCATTGATGATGTTTATTGGATTGTTGAGAGTTTTTCTCCCGCTCCTCAGAGTAAAAAAGAGAAAGAATTTTACATTTTTTACCTCTCAGTACTTTCACAATTTTTAAGGTAAGTGACAACAACACAGCATTTCATAAATGTTTTAACTATATGTTGCTATATAATGTAACTAAACTAAAGCAATACTGTGATAGCATGCGCACTTTCAGCAACTACTGAGTGTGTTAGCCTCGAAACGTAATAAAGTATCAAAAACGAGGACTATTTTGTCAACTAAGAACCTCTCTACTACATGCCAATAACACCAAAACACCATTAGGAAAGAACTACACTTGCATAACTGCCCCCCAAGATTGTTAACGTTGAGCACACTGCGTTGCAGGGTTGCCAAATGCCAGAAAGATTTTCCCAGCCCAAAACCCGCGAGAATGCCCTAAAAAAAACACCCAGAATGATTTTTTTTTGGCTAAAAATGTAATGCAATCAACTTGATCTACCATGATTCTGTTTTTGTGTTTCTATTTATTACCTCCAAGTTGCTTGAAACAAAAGTATGCGGGAAACCACCCAACCTGGCAACCCTGCTGCATAGTGTTGTGATGAGCATTTTTTTCTTAAAACACACATATAACAACATAGAACTATAAACATCTCGCCTCAAATTGCATTAGAAGTGATATCCGTGTCTTAATTAGTTTGTATTTAAAGTTTTTTTTTTTTTTTATTGACTGACTTTATATCCACCATCTTGGTTTGATTTGGCTGAGACACGCGAAAAGGCGGTGCAGACCCGATGTAATATTGGCAATCCTGATTGGCCGATTAATTTTTGATTTCCTGAAGGAGTTTGCAACGCGCTAAATCCCAGACCCTTGTGTTCAGCGAAACACCTCTGGTGGAGCATGGCGGAACTACAAGGGTCTGGCTTGAGTCAGGCTAGTCAACGTTAGCTTTATTGGAGAAATTAGCATAGATGCTAACAACAAAGTGAACAAACCTATCCATCTGAAATCTGAAAATAAGTGTCTGTGAGGCATCTCCATAACAAGGGGCTAACATATTTATAATGTAATGAACATAACTATTAATATAAAGGCTAAGCAATAATACAATGTATTTGTGTGTGCTTGTTAATTGAACCTTGAGCCTGTAAGTAAAGCTATATTATATATTCTCTGCTTCAAGGATTTATATAATTTATAAATCCTTTTATTTGTTTATTTTACAGTTGCTATACTAATGAATACTAACATGTCTAATATAAGAAATTACTTGCCCTCACGGAGACCTGCTAAGCAACCTTAATTGGATTAAAAGGATAATGGGTCACTGTTCCAACCACTTCCAGCCATAGACTTCAAGGGAGCATTTGTTGTCACCCCAGGGACTTCAAACAAACCCCAAAGACACCACCCGCTGGCAAAGACAGCCAGAGACTTTGGATTTACTCTCTACCACCCCTAGCGGACGCGGGACGCCAATACATCGGAAACGGACTATGCACAAATGCATTGTTTTGTGAAAACCTTCATCAGAAACGTGTGTATCCTGTTTGTAACGAAATTGTGTGTTCCTATGTCAAAATAATGTTTGTGTTGTTAAAATTTCTGTTCCATTTCTGTCTGAAACCATTCTTGAAGTCGCAGGGATTGGACGTCATAAGACACGCCCACAAACAGGAAACAAAAACAGCTCTGCACCCGCAGATCGATCTCTTTGAAACTTGCATGCTCTTTGAAACTTCACCCTCCTTGAAACGCGCTTTTTGAAACGAAACGCAGCTTTTGCAACTTGCTGCTCCTTGAAGCTTTTCCTTTGTTACGCATGTCAAGCTGGACTCGACGCTGCCGCGGCCGAGCAGAACGTAACCCTTTACCACCCGCTCCAAGGACCTAGCGCTACTCTTTTTAACTACGTTACAAGGGAATAACGCAACTGGCTTTACGGATAAGAGAGCCGCTTTCACCCCTGGCTCTCCTGGACTCCCACCTAAGCTATCCCGCTCTGGAGGCCGGTCCGCGGCCCCAATCAGAACACGTGTGAGGAGAAAGAACTGGTTACTTTGCCCCGAGGAACGAGAAGCTACCTTTGTTCGCCACTACACGTGCACGGATCCCACAGACGAAAGACCTCCCAGCCACCACAGAGGCCTCTTCCCTCCTCCGGTCGAGAACAATAGCCACGCGTTCGCCCTACTCCCAGACCACATTAGTGAGGAACCAGAGACTACCATCACTACTCACAGTAAGATCGTAACACCGTGTTGGTTGTGTATGTTGTGTTATGATTTGGAATGTGATTTGATCATTCTGGTTTATGTGACTAAACCCCTTCGTTACCCTATTCATTCTCTGTGTAGTTAATAAACGGAAACTAATTTTCAGTTAATCGTCAGTGCTTCTTTTGTTACAATCATTGAGTTCCCTGGCAGGATAATAACCCTCGACCTCCAGATTATGATACTGATCAAGGCATAAACCTAGTGGGAACTTTTGCAGAACTTTTCCCTCTGCTGGTGCCCTAAAACTTTAATCTTAAGCCCGCTAGGCCGGAGTGCTGTGAGCCTTAGAACAACGCTTTGTGATGGTGAGAACCAGCACAAGACTTGTACTGAGACTATAGCACTCCCCAATTTTCCTCTCCTACACATGTTATTCTATTACTAACCATATAATTGTTTTCTACAGTATCCGATAAAGATCAGGGCTCAGGAGATCTCTACCCCAGGCTGTCAGACTGCTCAATGAACGCTATTGTCAAAAAAATGACTGACGTGTTCGGAATTTGATACAGAAATAAGACCAAGCATACAAGAGTTAAAAATAGATCATTTATTTATCTTTACAATGGAATATTGATACAAATCTCTTGGAGCTATTAATTCCCTATAACTAACCCTATGCTAAGCCATTTTAACTGTCCCTTCCAGGCCTGAAAATGTACAGAGAACATACAGGCGCTCTGCGATGCTCTCTGTCTATCTATCCCTGCTCAGACTACTAACAAAATGTCCTACCAACAGTTTTATCAAAATGTCCGATGTGGTCATATGGTCTGAGGCAGACTGAAGTCCTGGTCCCGGTCTGGCCTTGTCTGGTTTTGTGTCTCAGGCTTTGGTCCGATAAAAGACACGCTGTTCCTGAAAAATACTTTTATCACAGAAGCCTTGTCCTTGGTGCTTCTCTGAATTCCACTAAATCCAGGCTTAATATTGCACAAAGACATTTTAATTCTACAACAACACTGACCCCCTCCTCACCCCCACGGACCTACATTATCCTTGACTTTTAAATAACTGCCATAATCGCATTGATGGTCCGATACAAACGTCTGCGATGCGACTACACGGATACATTCAGGGCGCATTGGATATAATTTAGGGTTGAATTTGCGGTGCATCTCTTCTAGCCATTCTGCATCGGTAGATTCCATGGTTAAATCGATTGTTCTATCTATTCCCTGCCCTGTCATATTTCAGAGGCAACCTGAATGCACAATCGCTTCCTCGGGCTCTGACGGAAGCTTGGGCTCAACAACAAGAATGGAGGGAAACGGTAACAACTTATACGGCGAGGAAATTTGAATGCCCCCAAAAAAATATATAAGTCAAGCGTGTGGCAATATTTTGTTTTCATCCAAAGAGCAGATACACTTGATAAAACGAATGCAATCTGCAAAAACTGCACGGGCGCCTATCAAATGAGTGGGTAGCACAACGAACCTGGCAACGCATCTGAGAAGACGGCACGGCGTGAATACCTCTGCGGCTGCTACCCCTCCTCTTTTTATTTTACTAAAGCACCAGCCACTCCGAGCGGTAGAAAAGTTGTCGACACGAGCAGTAGGTCAATCACAAACTTCCTTTGTCAAAACACACTTCTGGCAGCTAACTCTGCCCGCTACCAGGCCATAACTGATTCTCTAGCCTACTTAATTTCCAAAGATACCATTCCTACAGCGTTGTAGAGAATGAAGGATTCAAACAACTCATCCACATTTGAGACACAAGGTATAAAATACCACAAAGAGTGTTTTTTTACCGACACACAAATTCCTGCTCTGTATGCTTTGCAGACTTGAGCATTTTACTCATTGTGTGCCATTGATGCATTAATACGTCAATTGCGTTTTTTGGTGAAACGTGTGTGTCATGGCTGCAGCAAGGTGCGGCAGCTTGGTAGGTGCTGCTGCGACTTTTCCTAAAACATCAAGGAAACCGCCTGATCGCTCTCATATATTCTGGCCCTGGCGAAAATGGGTCTTCATTTATAAACACGGCAAAACACAGAAGCTACTGTATAACATGACTGTGGCCTTATGCGTGCTGGCTCTCCTCATTACGCAATTGTATGGAAACTGGAACGCGGCTGCACGGGAACGCACCGCGCGTCCTGAAGAAAGTGTGGCTCCGCCTCGTCTTGTGGAGCAGCGCACACCGATGGCTATCTCTCCAAGAATGGAACACGGGGTGCCACGCCGAAGCATGTTTGGACGGCAAGGCGAAACCCTTCTCTGCATTGTTCTTCTCTTATGTGGAGACGTTCAGTTAAACCCGGGACCTGTGGACCTGCCTATGGCCTCTCAACATCAACCACAGGTAAACGCTACTCCTAATATATTGGTGGTTCACACTGACGCGTCATATGCACGAGAAAACATAGCTAAAAACGTTTTGCAGACTGTACAAACCGCGAGCGCGTCAAGTACTCATAGCTTTAAAACTGAAACGGATCAAACTTTTCCAAACTGTCAATCACGCAAGCGTATTATGGAACCCTGACACCAAAAGGTGTCTTCGGAGGACATCTAAATATACGGAGTATGTCATCAAAGACAGAGGAAATCGAACACCTTTTGACAGACTCTAACCTGGACTATTTATGTCTAAGCTAGGGATGTAAATCGGTGACCGTTTAACCGGTGGTTGACCGTCACAGCGTCAACCGGTCAAAGCTGTCGGTTAAAAAAAAGAAAAGGGGGAGAGGGTAGGTCTCTTAAAAACGCTATTCTAAGCCCTATTTGCACGGTGTGATGAGCGGGTCCGTCTCTAGCTGTGTGCGCCAATGTAACAGTAAACTCCGGGACGACTCTCATGCCGCACGCGCCACATATGCACGCACACATGCACGCACACACGCACGCGCGCGCACACACACACACACACACACTTTCCCCTTCCATACGTAACATCCAGACGCATCATCTCTACCCTCTGTTACCGCCAAAGTTGCATACTGGTGCGGGTCAGAACTACATTGGAGCTTACATTTACACACACATACATGTATTGTACACACACACATACCGGTCTGTCGCGCCGGTCTGTCGCACATACCAACCCACCCGCCGCCTTCGCTCAGCCAATTACAACCTCCTCACCCCATCACCCACACTAACCGCCGAACCTTGGGGGACAGAGCTTTTGCCATTGCCGCCCCAACCCTCTGGAACTCACTCCCACTGCCCATTAGAAACTGACTCACTATCAAACTTTAAATCAGTACTCAAAACCCATCTTTTCAAACAAGCTTTTCCGTAAACCCCTTTTTATTATTGTATTCTACTCCCCTTGTGAAGCGTCTTTGAGTGTCCAAAAAAGCGCTATACAAGTTTGATGTATTATTATTATTATTACTTCACCCCTGTCTGTGTTTTCTGTCCCAGGCTACAATGTTTATAGACGGGATAGAGAAAAGGGAAAGGGAGGAGGTGTTCTGATTTGTGTTAAAGATAATATCCAAAGTCAGGAGATAGACCTCACAATAAAATTAGAATGTGTGGGAGTCAATATCACACTCTCTCCAGAAATGTAATTTGTTGTCGTTGCTATCTATCGTCCACCTAGAGCCACAAATTATTTTTACTCTGAACTGTTTGAAATGCTTAAAATGTTTGATGGCAAAGAAATTTTACTCATTGGAGACTTCAATATAAACTGGAATTATGCAGCATGCAAGACACAACTTAAAGTAGTACTAGAATTTAATATGCTGCTATCCAGAATACATAACTACAATATGTGTTTATAATATTTCGGGTGTTCATTTTGACATGTTCAGATGAATTATGTAAAAAAAATGGCTTTGAAGTGGCACCTTTTACCAAACGCTAGGGCGAGCCAAAATGGCGGCGATGACGTAGGAGAAGGACATCTCACAGGAGCAGACAGCAGTCTTGGCTGGAAACTGTAGGAGGTTTCACTGTCATCTGAACAAGGTATAAACATATTTTCATCAGTTTTGTACATAATAGTGTGCAACTCTTTTAACCTTTTAGCCTTATTTGTGAGATTCAAGCTAGTTAGTGTTGGGCAAGTTAGCTAACTCTACTTGATATCATAAAACATGCTTACAAGGCTAATATTCGTTTTTACATTATGCCAGTCTCACTTTGGTTGCCTTAGATTTATTTACCACAATGTACATTGTAATATTCAAAATGCTAATCAAAATAACTTGAATTAAATATTTTACTTTTATGAACAAAAAGCTGCAGAAGTTGAAAACATAGACTACATGTGATGCAATCATTGATAAAAATGCTAATTAAACCGTTAATAGGTGTTAGCATTTAGCGAGAAAAGATAAGTGGAGCGTCCAACCCCTCTCAAGGAGTTAGGTTCCAGAGCCCAAGCTGTGTGTGGAGGTGAGGCCGACAATCTCTAGTCGGTATCGCTCAACCTCCCCCACGAGCTCGGGCTCCTTCCCCCCCAGTGAGGTGACGTTCCACGTTCCAAGAGCAAGATGTTGCGTGTGCGGACTGGGTCGTCCGAGGTCTCCGCCTTCGACTGCTTCCCAGTCCTCGCTGCACCTCGCCACCACGGACCCTTCTGCAGGTGGTGGGCCCACAGTCGAACAAGGACAGGTGCGGTGCAGGACTGAAGCAACTCCCAGGCAGGGAGAGGGTGCAGCCCACTGGTAGGGCAGTCCGCAGATGCAGATGGAGGGAGCCGGGTTCAGGAGTTCTGTCATTGCACCATGAAAACGACAATGGGACAACGGGGGAATAGCAATGAACGGACCCCAGTCAAAATTCTAATAATATAGACGGATAAAGGAGAGGATAGTGCTCAAGTTACCATACTTCACCCAGCTGATCACATAGTAAAAGGAGCTTGGTACAGTAGGTCCCATTCCGTTTTGTCGCCTTTCACGCGTGAATCACACGAGAATCACGTGTGATTCACGCGTCTTTTATTTTCCCCCCTCCCAGTGACGTTGCAATGACCAAAACAACCACCCGGTGGCACTTGTGAGCAGGGTTACATTGGCGAGTTTCTGCCCCGCGCACATCGACAATCTGGTTTAAACGGGCAACTCCTTGTAGCAGGCCAGTCTCTGGAATAACCCGCAGACATTAAAACTACTGCATATAACGTAAACTTTTGCATCACGTTGGTGATCTTTCCAAAAAGAGAGAATATCGTTATGGAAAGAGAAACTATTGGTAATATAACGCTGAACGTTATTTGACTCAAACAGCTCCGCTGGTGTCTCCTCCCACTCAGAAAAAAAGCAGACGCCTTTTCTCTGGCATCTCTAACATTTATAATAAATACATAAATATAACAATTATAATGAAGATGCTTTCAAATAATTTAGCAAGCTGTAATTCATTTATTTCAACTGCCAAACTTCTCTCGCTGCTCCTCTCCTCTCCTCCGCAAATCACTAAATGAGGAAAAGGGAATATTCACTCAATCTATTTTGAATGTTACACATACAATATTAATATAGTCTAAGCACGTGTACCACATGTAGCCCGTGTATTTACCACAGACTGTAAGTATTAAAGTAATGAGGCCCCTGCTTTAGGCCTCTGCTGTGAGGCCCACACCGTCATCAGTCTCGGTGCCTCTAGATCACACGTCTGTCCTCGGGCTGGAGTGTTCTGAGGCTTTAAGCGGGGAGTCAGGAAGGAGCGATCCTGTTTGTCAGCATGATTTTTTTGTTTAACAGCCTCCCTGCGCGATTGCAAATGTACTCAAGGGACTCCCATACCGTGGCTCACATATATAATATTATATAGGGATCAGGAGCTTTCTGACCCGACCCACCCGCACCTGACATGACTCATATTTTTGAGGCATCCAACCCGCCCGAAACCGCGGGACCCGCGGGTTGACTGCGGGTTTCGGGCCGACCCGCGCATCTCGCATGTCCTGTTCAGGGCTGCAGGAGCAATTGTCCATTATTTTAATTGGACTTCTGGTCCATGCACACTGTAAAAAAGATAAAGTTAGTTCAACTCAAAATTTCAAAGCAACCAGCTGCGAAGGATTTTTGAGTTGAAGGCATTAACTTAATTCTTCAAGTTTTGAAGAACTACACTTATTAAGTTGTGTCAGTTAAGTTTTCCAAGTTCTGCCAACTAAGTGTTTAAATTCAAGTTACTGGAAATTTCAAGTCTGTAAAAACTTACTTTTTTAAGTTCAGATTACTGTCCCCTACAATAACTTACTATTTTGAGTTTAAATTAGCCCCCACATTAAAAGATCATGATGTTTATTTATATAGCGCATTTCATGGACCAAGGTCACTTGGGTAGGGGAAACCGGAGCACCCGGAGGAAACCTATGCAGACACAGAGAACATGCCAATTCCACACAGAAAGGCCCTGTTCCGACCGGGATTCGAACCCAGGACCTTCGTGTCAAGAAGCGAGAGTGCTATCCACTCAGCCACCGTGCCGCACACACTGTGAACCAGAGGGGAAACTTAATGTTTCTAAGACTGACCCAGAGAATATAAAGGGCTACTTTGGCTTGGCCCTGTCGATTACGGTTGGTAAAAATAAATACAGTGATTTTTTTGGTCAAATTAGTTTGTTCAAAATGTTGAATGCAGCTGGTTGCCATAACACATATTTAAATGAGCAAACGCAGATAAGTTGACCTCACTATAGCTCGGTGAACTGTAAAAACGACAACTCAAAATTGTTCACCTTACTCAGATTTTTGCATTCACTGACAATAAAATTTCCAGTTGGAACTGGAACTATCTTGTGAGCCACTTGAACTTTCAGAAGTTCACTACAACTTAAAAGTCAAATCAACTTAATATATCAAATAAGATGAACTTTTCATCAGAAACTTCAGAAAGTGAGTGTCGAAAATCAGACGCATAGGCAGGGATCTTTGCACACCAGAGCAACCTGGAAGTTTATTCACAACAGGTGGTAGATTAACAATAAACAGGGAAACATTATATATTGGATATATTGGCGTCAGTCAGCTAAAACAACGGATACACAATCGTAGCAGATATACAATCAAAGAACATTGTGTGTCTTGTACTTCTATTTTATCTTGTTTTTGTACTACTATACAGGCCATGGCCTTCTATTGTTCATAAGTTCCAACTGGCAATTTTATTGTCAGTGAATGCAAAAATCTTAGTAAGGTGAACAATTTTGAGTTGTATTTTTTACAGTCCAGCACCAGAAGTCGCATTAATGGTGAGTGTTATAACAACATTATTTTTAAAAGAATAAATTCAGAGGCTTATTATATATATGATTCGAAGTTTGCGTGTTGGCCCCTGTTTTGAAAAGAAGGATAGGTTGGCTGCTAACATTTGCATGTATTGATTTGCAAATGTAGGTAATGACTTATAACAGCAGGGGCCTGGGGTGGGCTTTGTTTATTCGTGTGGGGGAGGGAGAGCTGCTTCTGTCCCGTGATTTTTAGCAGTGGTAAAAACCCTGAAGGAGCTAGCTTGTTTTCCATATCTGGACACAGCACATTTAATTGACTCTACTTTGTCTGATTGGTCTTTGAAGGTCTTCTCGTGCTTCGTCTCAAAATGATGCTTAACACTTGAAGTTCTGCACACAACATTTTCACAGCATAAAGTGCACACAGCACGGTCCTTCACAAACACAAAACCAAACTCTTGTGTCCAGTAGGACACAAGAGCCGGCCGGCGTTGCCATTGTTTACATATCTTATCACTATCATGCTATCTGTCATTCATTCGGCGCGAAGACAGCTGAGAGGGCGCTTATCCACGTAGTGGTCCTAGTGCCGGCAGCTAAAGCGCACAGACAGAGGCAGATGCTTTTAATAGCCATAAAATGGCCACATCAACATTTCAAAGACTGAAAAACAGCTAGCCTACACATTTAAACTAAAACAAGTGTAGGTTGAGGCAACATCAAATGATCAGATGCATATAGCAGACAGACAGTGACGTGCGGTGAGGATTGTGATTGGGGAGGCACTGACTTTAAATGTCAGATTTACTATCATTATTAAAATAAAATAGCATTTAATCACCGATGCAATAACATTCACAAACTTCCCATGCTGTAAAGATGTGAGAACTAGCTTCTTTTAATAATCTCACAACCAATCTAGTTGCTGACTCTCGGCTCCGCATCAAACAACATCTTTAAGAAGAACAGGTGCGAGAGACGTGAGCAGAGAGAGAGAGACGTGAGCAGAGAGAGAGAGCAGAGAGAGACGTGAGCAGAGAGAGAGAGACGCGAGCAGAGAGAGACGTGAGCAGAGAGAGAGAGACGCGAGCAGAGAGAGACGTGAGCAGAGAGAGAGAGACGTGAGCAGAGAGAGACGTGAGCAGAGAGAGAGAGACGCGAGCAGAGAGAGAGAGAGAGAGAGGTGAGCAGAGAGAGAGAGAGGTGAGCAGAGAGAGAGAGACGCGAGCAGAGAGAGAGAGACGTGAGCAGAGAGAGAGAGACGTGAGCAGAGAGAGAGAGAGACGCGAGCAGAGAGAGAGAGACGTGAGCAGAGGGAGAGAGACGTGAGCAGAGAGAGAGAGACGTGAGCAGAGAGAGAGAGGCGCGAGCAGAGAGAGAGAGACGTGAGCAGAGGAGAGAGACGTGAGCAGAGAGAGAGAGACGTGAGCAGAGAGAGAGAGACGTGAGCAGAGAGAGAGAGAGAGACGCGAGCAGAGAGAGAGAGCAGAGAGAGAGAGACGCGAGCAGAGAGAGAGAGAGAGACGTGAGCAGAGAGAGAGAGACGCGAGCAGGAGAGAGACGCGAGCAGAGAGAGACGTGAGCAGAGAGAGAGAGACGTGAGCAGAGAGAGAGAGAGAGAGGTGAGCAGAGAGAGACGTGAGCAGAGAGAGAGAGAGAGAGAGGTGAGCAGAGAGAGACGTGAGCAGAGAGAGAGAGACGCGAGCAGAGAGAGAGAGCAGAGAGAGAGAGAGACGCGAGCAGAGAGAGAGAGAGACGTGAGCAGAGAGAGAGAGCAGAGAGAGACGTGAGCAGAGAGAGAGAGACGCGAGCAGAGAGAGAGAGACGTGAGCAGAGAGAGACGTGAGCAGAGAGAGAGAGGCGTGAGCAGAGAGAGAGAGACGTGAGCAGAGAGAGACGTGAGCAGAGAGAGAGAGAAGTGAGCAGAGAGAGACGTGAGCAGAGAGAGAGAAGTGAGCAGAGAGAGACGTGAGCAGAGAGAGAGAGGTGAGCAGAGAGAGACGTGAGCAGAGAGAGAGAGAGAGGTGAGCAGAGAGAGACGTGAGCAGAGAGAGAGAGACGCGAGCAGAGAGAGAGCAGAGAGAGACGTGAGCAGAGAGAGAGAGACGCGAGCAGAGAGAGAGCAGAGAGAGACGTGAGCAGAGAGAGAGAGACGCGAGCAGAGAGAGACGTGAGCAGAGAGAGAGGTGAGCAGAGAGAGACGTGAGCAGAGAGAGAGAGGCGTGAGCAGAGAGAGAGAGAGAGAGGTGAGCAGAGAGACGTGAGCAGAGAGAGAGAGACGCGAGCAGAGAGAGAGCAGAGAGAGACGTGAGCAGAGAGAGAGAGACGCGAGCAGAGAGAGAGAGAGCAGAGAGAGACGTGAGCAGAGAGAGAGAGACGCGAGCAGAGAGAGACGTGAGCAGAGAGAGAGAGACGTGAGCAGAGAGAGAGAGAGACGTGAGCAGAGAGAGACGTGAGCAGCAGAGAGAGACGAGAGCAGAGAGAGAGCAGAGAGAGACGTGAGCAGAGAGAGAGAGACGCGAGCAGAGAGAGACGTGAGCAGAGAGAGAGAGACGTGAGCAGAGAGAGAGAGACGTGAGCAGAGAGAGAGAGAGAGACGTGAGCAGAGAGAGAGAGACGTGAGCAGAGAGAGAGAGAGAGGTGAGCAGAGAGAGAGAGACGTGAGCAGAGAGAGAGAGAGAGGTGAGCAGAGAGAGAGAGAGGTGAGCAGAGAGAGACGTGAGCAGAGAGAGATAGACGCGAGCAGAGAGAGAGATGCGAGCAGAGAGAGAGACGCGAGCGAGCAGAGAGAGACGCGAGCAGAGAGAGACGTGAGCAGAGAGAGACGTGAGCAGAGAGAGACGTGAGCAGAGAGAGAGAGACGTGAGCAGAAAGAGAGAGACGCGAGCAGAGAGAGAGGCGTGAGCAGAGAGAGAGAGAGAGAGAGGTGAGCAGAGAGAGAGAGAGAGGTGAGCAGAGAGAGACGTGAGCAGAGAGAGAGACGTGAGCAGAGAGAGAGCAGAAAGAGAGAGACGTGAGCAGAGAGAGAGAGAGGCGTGAGCAGAGAGAGAGAGGTGAGCAGAGAGAGAGAGAGAGAGGTGAGCAGAGAGAGAGAGACGCGAGCAGAGAGAGGTGAGCAGAGAGAGAGAGACGCAAGCAGAGAGAGAGAGACGCGAGCAGAGAGAGAGAGACGTGAGTCCGCGTGTCTATGGTCCGCGCTCGGAGCCCAGACGGCAGTGCGTTCACTGAGCTGTCAGAGCGGGGGTCACAGCAGCTGCTCTCGGGGCCAGAGCGGAGGATGTAACGTAACGTTCGGTTTATCAAAACATATCACAATATTTAACGTATAACACTAGTGAATTTCACCTAGATTTTTTCAGACATTAAAGACAAGATGTTATATAATAATTGTTTAATGAAAAAACTATTTTGCCACAAGCAACCAAAAGATGTGCCTCAGACAAGAATCGAACCTGGGTTCTCCAGGTCCTTGTATTTAATGCTAACCATTCGGCTAACATAGCACCTCTGGAGTTAGACAGGTTTGCACGCAGTCTGGAGGCGATTGCGATGTCGCCTTCCGTGTGTCTCAGCCCAGTATACTTGAGCGTCTAAGTCGCTGGCAGAGCTAAGCGACTTAGCCTGCCACTTGTTGGCGCTAAGATGTACTATTTTTCCACGCAGGCTGCGTGTTTCTCCGAGAGCGTAAATGTGACAGATGTGAGTTTTATAGATGGATCTTATGAGTCGTAAGACAGGGGTGTCCAAACTTTTCAGTAAGAGGGCCGCTTTAGTTCACCAGACTTGTCAGCTAATCTGCGTTTTTGAAATTAAAAGTTGGAAAGAAGAATTAATAATGAGGCCTGTGAAGTCTGGCCTATTGACTGAACAACTAAGAGGATTAAGAGGCTCAATTATGACATCTTAATTTTACTTCATAACTAAAAGAGAAAAGGAGATAGAGGCTTTATGTAAATTAGTGAAATGATAAGGAGGACAAAGTTTATGTAGGAATTAAATGTACCCCATCTACTACACACAAACAGAACTCACATTGTTACTTTATACCACATTTAAGGGTCGGCGGAAACAGAAAAACAGTGTAATTCATAGTGTGCCGGAGTTTGAAGAAATTTGAATCAATCGGTCATTAATAACAGTACACATACCGTCAACTTAAGGTCAAACTCTGGCGCTTGGAGGGTTAATACTCAAATAATGCATCAGTAACACAATGAAAAAACAAATGTATACAAATTAATGAAAAAATCAAGAAGTTCAGAGATTTTATAACAAGCTCTAAAATCCCTCTTTGGTGGCGCGAAGTTGGCTGGATGACACTATGAAATTGTATTTATCATCTCTTTGGGCACCCCATTTGTATGAGCAAGGCAGCGGGCCCGAAACTTGACACAGCTGGCCGCCATTGGCGCTTGGGCCTTAGCTTGGACATGCCTGCCGTAGGGAGAAATGCAGGTTCCAGCAAAAACAAATACATAAATATTTGACTTTTATTTATTTTTTCAGCGGCCGATAGAACAAATAAAGTAATGCAATTTAACTAAAAGAAAAAATTAAGGTATGAAAGTACATAAAAACACACATTTTACTGAGGATCCGTTTGCGTCTGCCTGAGAAGGAGGTGGTGAATAAGTCCGTCCTTGAAAGATTTGCTAGGTGGGGGAAGTAAAACCATGATATAAACCCAGCCCCTTTTCTTCTTTGCTTCACTTTCATAAATCGGGTACACATTTACACTTTAAGGGTGTATTCAGACCTGCACATTTGCTTCCACTTTAACACGAACAGGATTCGTTTGGAACTCTGATCCCGAATCTTTTAATGCAGGTCTGATATACAAACCAAAACGTAAATCCTTGTCGGACCAAAGAACCGAACCGAGACCCACTTTTTGAGGTGGGTTCTCGGTCCGCTTCCAAACGAATTTGGTCCAAGTCGAATCAGTCTGAATACATCCGGTGTCGATCCGACACAACTCCAAGATACTCCTGTGCGCATTTTTTGGGCCGCCTAACAAGGCAGCAGACAGAAACTGAGGATTAGCCTGCAGCGGCTAACTATGCTGCTAACTATGCTGCTAACGTATACACAACAACAATGAGCCGTGTGCAGGCCTGGAGCAGTGAGGAAGACGCTGTGCAACAGGCTTATGGAGTTAAAACTGTTTCACAGTATACATTGCTGTTATGGCAGCATCTTCAAACATTTGCATTTTTAAAAGCTGACACTGTGTTGACTCACGTCTCAAAGAGCAATATTCCGCAACATGTAGTGAACTGTTGTTCTTTGGTTCATCACCTGATCCTCACGGGTTGTTTGTCCCGTTGGTTATTATAGATCCATGGTTTATCCACGATGCTGCTGTCAGTAAGTTGTGGAACAGGGTTATTATCTAGATCCATTTGTGTGAGGACTAGGACAGCGACACGGAGCGCACAGACAGGCGTCCTTCGGCTTTCTCCTCACGGCATTCTCTGATGCTGTTCCAATATAAAAACAACGTGTTCGCCTGTGTCATATGAGCTGCTGTTTGAAGGGGTTTTCTCTATGTAAAGAGCTAACATAAGGCAGATCAGACATGCTGCACATACGACCCTCTGTTTTCCTCTGGTTCCGGTCTATCCTCCCCTGAGGTCTCGCTGTCCATATGAGCGCCGATCGTCACACGTGTCGATCATGTTTATATAAAAAATGTTCACTTGCAAAAAGGACAGTCTATGAATACGAACCGGAGCAAAAAGAAAAAAGTTGGTCCGCTTATTGATTCGGATCAATGCAAGCGGAAGCACTGGACTTTCAGGTCTGAATACACCCTTAGTTATATTACCACATTTTGATATTAGGGCTATACAAGGGAATAAAATTGTATTGTATCGTATTTTATCTCTGGAGACAAGTGATAATACTAGTCTGGTCAAAAATTATCGCGTTAACGCACGTTAGTTACTTGTATTCCTTAATGTGTTTAAAAATGAAAAACGCATTGAGCATGTACCGGAATGACCCGCCCAATCATCCTAAAATAACACTTCAGAATGCTGCGGAACCACATGCCAGGCTTCTAATCTGTCGCCATCTACACATGTGTGTACACATGCGTGTGTAGTGGCGACAGAGCAGCTCTCTGGGGAATTCAAGTTTAAAAGAAAACAGTGCTTGACCTCCGCGCGGGCACTTGCTCGTTGTTTGCTGTATACTGAACGGGCAGTCTGCATCCTCCTGCAGGTTACTGACCCAGGGCCAGCGGTGGCCAACTGGGACAGGAGGTTCCAGCTCCAGCGCCTGTGAGCGCTAACAACAATACGGCGGAATGCAGCGTTAATGTCACGCGCACAGGACTATTCTCTGCTTGCTGTGTGCGCGTAACTGTGCATGCCTCTCTCGAAGCGCACTGCTAAATTAAAGCTGGGGTTACTAATGTATCCCCAGTTCATGTTGGTTGTGCCCAAAAAAAGTGAATTGTTGTAAGTAAGTAAGTAAGTAATCTTATTTATATACCGCCTTTCACAGACCAGAGTCACAAAGCGGTTTCAATTGTTTGATGTTTGTGGAGCAAATCACACAGATTTTATGACATTCTGGATTTCAGAATGTGTTTAAAATGTTCCATCATCTGTAACAAAACAATAGTTTAGGTCTGAGTCACTGCAGAAGACAGAATGTTAATGATGTTAATGACATTTTATTGTGGCTTTATTGTTATCATAAACAAATATGTGGTCATTTTCTTTCCTTTCAACACCACCATTTACAGAAAACATGGCATCAAAAGGCTTTTATTGAAAGAAATATATAAGCTGTAATTCACTCGATTAAAATTTTTAATTGTTGACAGCCCTATAAAATTACACATGTGGGCTTGGATATAGTTATAATATATAATCTGGTTCACACACACGGTAACTCAGTGTCCGTTTTCTTCGGTTACACACTTAAGCCCAACGCCACACCGAAACGCCTTGACGCTGCTGGCAAAAGAGCCGCCTCTTTAAAAATTTTCTATGAGAGAACGCACACCAAGGTTGCAGTACGCGCGGCGAACGCTGAGCCGGGCGCCACGATTCAGTTTTGTTGATCCAGACGCAGGCGCCGCGGCTGAAACTGTCCCTCCAAGCAACCGTAGTTTTTTTTTCTGCGTACTTATACGTAGCTGTGGAGCGCGGGTCTCAAATTTACACACTTGTCGGCGCTATTGCTCAAGTAAACCGGGGTCACAGAATGGACGAGGAAGGAAAGCTTGTACCCAAGTACAGCGTTACCCAGAGCTATTTACCCACAGAATCCTTTTTATAAGGTTTATCGTTGCGAAAGGAAATTGCTCTTGGAGAGCCATTTCACTTGAAAATGACTGTACAGTAAGCTAACAATGGGTAATTGGTAGCTATTTTAATTGGCATTAACATGTTTTGAAGGTGTGTCCATATATAACTTGGCACTTATTGATTTGTTATATGACAATTATACGAATCAGGTGATTAATTAAAATAATGTTATTTTATTCAAGCTATATGAATTATGATGTCAGTTACAGAGAAAATGTTCAAATATGTTTTCATTCTTAAAAATGTACAACAATCAGTGTTAATAAATTATCACAACATTTCATTCAAGAAATATACGGATAAATGTATAATAAACACATACAGAAATGCTAGAATTAAATTAATAGTTGAATTCTAAACCCATTTGGTTTTTTTGCCACGGTACGCTTCTTTGTGAGACACAAAGTAGCGACAAAAGTTGTCTCTATCTCTCTGCCACCTGGCCTCCTCTGCCTTTCCGCCCATCCTTTGGGACCAATCTCTCAAACGCCAACATCTGCTCCTCCAACCCATCCAAGGACTTCCCCAGGCCTGCAGAGGAAATTGTGGAGGGTGAATGCTGACAGGACAATAGCGGCCCACTTTCTTGGGATGTTAGATAGATGGTCGTAAAAAGGAAAGATCCTCCATCTGGCAGGCAAAGACAAGCAAAGGCATTCTCAACAACATTTCTGGCTCGAGACAAGCCTGTAGTTGACGATTGCGCTTCTCATAATCTCAGCTCACCTCGCCCAGAAAATGGCGCTCATCAAATATGTTTTAGAGGGAAAGCCGCATCTCCTACTATTACATATGGCATTCTCTATTTCGGCTCCCCAGGTTTAGTACCCGTCCGCTGGTGTACACAGATTGCCTAGCTTCAAGACCCGGCCCAGTGCTGGATGAAGGCAAAGACACCGCCATCAATTGATCTCCCGTAATATCCTGTTTGGACTACCCTAAACTGTAGTCAGCATCCACCACAGCATGAGAACGATGGAAAAGTGCTTTTTATAATAAACTTCAGGCTTCCGTGAGCGGGCGGGGAGCCTGTATGGAGATATGCTTTCCGTCAATGCACCGAGACAATGGGGGGGAAGTTCACTTTTGCCTGAACCTTTCAGCTATGCTCTCCAGTCCTCCTCTTCTTGGGGGCGCATATGGTTGGGCATCATGCGTGTGATGATGGCGGCGCAGGTGTCAGTTATAGATTGAGAAACTGTTGTTTCACCTAAGCGATAACTGAACGATAGGTCTTAGCATACTTTCTCCTGTAGCCATGTATCTGTAACGAGATATACATTGTAGTAATATACCTATTTTTTTTTCAGTGCAAGATTTGTTGTAAACTTAAATGGAAGTCACTTCGGGACGATTAGTGAAGCAGAAGAGGAGACAGAATCAGCAAAGTGGATCTGGGGCAAGTGCTCAACGGGAGTGGAGTTTGTGCCCCTGATGCATTTTCACGTGGCCACTTCATCCCAAATAGAGGTTAGCTATATTGATATAATCCCATGGATAAGTCTGGTGTTTTTTCTGTTTTAAAATTCTTAAATATGCATATGCTATAATGGCAAATATGATCATTTCCGTGACTCCTTAAAAAAAAAATTACAATCTGAACTACAGATTGCACGAGTTTTGTTGCTACATGTATCGTTTGACCTAAACTTTTTTTTTTTAATCTACTATATCTGGTTTACTTTGTATTATCCATGGTTATTTAAGATTATAGATTGTTTCATGTTGGACCATTGCACCCAATGAAAGTCCTTGTTTAGTACCGGCCTATTCATATAAAAGATTGCATGTTTCTCCCCACATTTTTCGACAGAGCCTTATGTGGAAAGTTTTGTTTATTTCATGAAATATAAGTGATCTGCTTACAGATACATTGGTCATTTTGTAAGTTTGTGTTGCATCAGCTACAGCCCTTCGTACATCTTGTTTTAGCTCTGTTGGAAATTTTAGAGCGGGACCCAGAGGGTGACCTCACTGAGGGCACTCAGGATGAGCGCAGGACACAGCTGCTCGAGCGGCTGCCTCGTGGAGAGGTCAGCAAGGCCCCAGAGTGCGACATGAAGCAGGCAGAGAAGAAGGAAGCAGAGCCACAATACAAGTTGAGTCTTCTGACTTAATTAATGGAATAGCGTCACTGCTAGAGCCTCAATCTAAAGTCGTATTATGCGGAGAGGGGTAGTTATGAGCTGTGTGCAGCAAAGGGAATGACGCTAGTTTCGTTACTGTTGGTATTTGCTAAGAGGAGAGGGGGGGCTGGTGCTGGTGGTCGGGAACCGCGGAGCGCAAGACGCGTGTAAATGGGCTGGGCTGGTGACTGCCTTCTGCGTGCCCATTGGGTGGCGGGGTGGGCGTGGGGGGTGGGGGGGATGGCGGGGGGGGGGGTGGGTGGGGGGTGGGGGGCTGGGGGTGGGGGGGGGGTGGTGTGGGTTTTGGGGTGGGGTGGGGGGGAAGGTGGGTGTGGGGGTGGGGTGGGGCGGGGAGGGGTGGTCGGGAGGGTTGGGGGAGTAGGTGGGGGGGTGGGTATGGTGGTGAGTTGGGGAGGTGAGGAGGAGGAGGGTGGTTGGGGAGGTGGGAGCAGGGGGGCGTTGGGGTGGGGGGGATGTGGGGTCGCGGTGATCGGCGTGTGGGGATGGGTTGGTTGATGGTGTGGGTTGGGGGGGAGGCGGGGGTGGCTTGGGTGGTGGGGAGTGGGTCGGGTGGGGGGGTTAGTGGATGGGGTGTGGGCGTGGTGTGTGGGGGGGGTCGGAGGGAGGGGGAGGGGTGTGAGGGGGGGGGTGGGGGTTATGGGGGGAGGGGGGGGGGGGGGGTGGGGTTGGGGGGGGGGAGAGAGGCTGGGGGGTGGGGTGGTGGTGTTGGCGGGTGTGGGGGTGCGGGGCGGGGGGGCGGGAGTGGGGGTGGGAGGTGTGTGGTGGTGGGTCGGGGGTGTGCCGGGGGGGGGTCGCGGGGGCTGGGTGGTGGGGGGGGGGGGGGTTGTTGGGGTGTCGGTGGTGTGGGGGGTGGTGGGTGGGTACGAGGGGGTGGGGGGGGGGTGCTCGGGCGGGGTGTGGGGGGTGTGTGGGGCGGGGGTGGGTGGGTTGGTGAGGGGGGTGTGGGGGGCATGGGGGGGGGCGGGGTGGGGTGGGGGGGCTCGGGTGGTGGGGTGAGGGGATGGGGGGGTGTGTGGGGGGGGGGGGGGGGGGGGGGGGTGGGGTTGGGGGGGGTTGGTTGGTTTGGTTGTAGCGTGGAGGGGGGAGTTGGTGTTGTGGGGCTGGGGGAGGGGAGGGCGGGGCGGGGAGGTGTGTTAGGGTGAGTGGTTGGGGGTTAGTGCTGGCGGCGGTGGGGGGAGCTGGTTGGGGTGGGGTGGGTTGAGGGTGTGGGGGGGGTTGGTGGTATGGGGGGGGGGTGGGGGGGGGTGGGGGGTGGCTGTTGGGTTGTGGGGAGTGGGTGGTTTTGGGGGGGGTGGGCGGAGGGTGGGTCGTGTGGGGGGGGTGTGGGGTGGGTGTGGAGTGGGGGTGGTGGGGGGGTGGGTGGGAGGGTGGGGCGGGGTTGGGTTGTGTGGGGGGGAGTGGTGGTGTGGTGGGGTGTGGGAGGTGGCGGAGGTAGGGGGATGGGGGGGTGAGGGGGTGGGGTGTTCGTGGGGGGGGGGCTGTTGGGTGGGGGGCGGAGGGGTGTTGCTGGGATTGAGGTGGATGGGGGTGGGTGGGGGGTGTTAGGGGGGGTGGGTGGGTTGGGGGTTGGGTGGGCTGGGGGGGTGTGATGGTGGAGGGGTAGGGGGTGTTGTGGGGTGGTGGGGAAGCGAGGGTTGGGGGATGGGTGAGTGGGGTTAGGGGGGTGGGGGGGGGGGGGTAGCGGGGAGGGGGCTTTGGAGCGGCGCGTAGCGGGGGGGGGTGTGGGGGTTGGGGGGGGGGGGGTGGGGGGATGTCGGGGGGGGGTATGGTTGTGGTTGGGGGAGGGTGGGGTGGGCGGGGGGGGGGGTGGGTGGGGGGGGGGTGGGGGTGGGGGTGTTTGGGGGGGGGGGGGAGGGGGGGGTGTGGGGGGGTGGGGAGGGGGGGGGGATGGGAGGGGGGTGGGGGCGTTGTGGGGGGGGGAAGTTGGGTGGGGGGGGGGCGTGGGTGGGGGGCCGGGTGTGGTTGGGGGGGGGGGGGGGGGTGGGGATGGGGGGGGGGGCGGGGGGTGAGGGGGTGGGGTGGGTGGTCGTGGGGGGGTGATAGTGTGGGTGTGGGGGGGGGGTGGATGGTTGGTTGAGGGTGGGTTTGGATGGGTGTGTGGGATGGGTTGGGGGGTAGGGGGTGGGGGGTTGGGGGGGGGGAGGCTGTGGGGGCTGTGTGTGGATGGGGGGGGGGGTGTGTTGAGGGGGGTATGGGGGGGATGGAGGGGTGGGGGGTGTGGGGGTGCTGGGGGGGGGGGGCGTGGGGTGGGGGGTGGGCGGGGTGGGGGTGGTGGTGCGAGGGGGTGGGTGGGTGGTGAGGGGGTGAGGGGGGGGGGGGGGGTTGGGGGGGTGTGTGGGGGGTGGGGGGGGGCTGGGGGCGGGGGTGTGATAAGGGGGTGGGGGGGTTAGGGGTGGGGGGGGGGGGGGGTGGGTGGGGCTGGGGGGGGGTTGTGGGATTGTGTGGGGGTGTGGGGGGGTTGTTGGGGGCGGGTGGGTGGTGGGGAGGGGGTGGGGGAGGGTGTGGGGGGGGGTGGGTGGGGTGGGGTGAGGGGGGAGGGGCGGTAGGGTGGTGCTGGGGGGGGGGGGAGATGGGGTGGGGCGGGGGGGGGGGGGTGGGGCAGGTAGTAGGTGGGTGGGGCGGTGTGGGCGTGGGTGGGTGGTGGTTGGGGGGGGGGGAGTTAGGGGGGGTGGTGATTGGGGGAATGTGCTGGGGGGGGTGGTGTGGGGGTGGGGGGGGGGGGCGGGGGGGGGAGGTGGGGGGGTGGGGGGGTGTGGGTGGGTGGGGGTGGGGTGATGGATACGTGCGGGTGGTGGGTGGGGGGGTGATGGGGGGGGGGGGTGTGTGGTGGGGGGGGGGGTGATGTGGGTGGGGGGGGTGGGGGGGTAGGTGTGGGAGTCCGGTGTGGGGTGTGGAGGGGGGGTGGGGGGGTGGTGGGTGGGGGGGGGGGGGGGGCGGGGGGGGGATGTGGGTAGTCGTAGGGGGGGGGTCAATCCAACCTGTGGGAGGGGGTGGAGGGGGTGGGGGGTGGTAGTTGGGGGGGTGGGGTCGTGGGGGTGTGGGGGGTGGCGTGGGGAGGTGCTGGGGGGTGGGTGGGGGGGTGGGGTGAGGTTGGATGGAGTTGGGGGGAGGTGGGGTGAGGAGGGTGGAGGTGAGTTGTTGGGGGAGTGGGTTCGCGAGTGTGGTGTGTGTTGGGGATGGGTGGGTTGGGTGTGGTTGGGCCTGTGGAGGGGGTGGGTTGGGTGGGATGTGGGGAGGAGGCCCGCGAGGGGGGGGGTGGGTGGGTTGAGGTTGGGGGCTGGGGGGTGGGTTGTGCGGGTAGAGATGTGGGGTAGGGCGGGGGTATGGGTGGGGGTATGGGAGGGGTGTGGGGTGGTGGGGTGATGGTTGGTGGGGGGGCGGGGGGTGGGTGTGGGGGGGGGGTGGGGGTTGGGGTTGTGGGGTGGTTGGGGGTGGGGGGGGTGGTGGGGGGGGGTGGGTGGTTTGGGTGGTGGGGGGGGGGGTGGGGGGGTTGGTGGGGGGGCGGGACGGCGGGGTCGGGTGGGTTGGGGGGGTTGGAGGGTGGGTGCGGGGGTGCCGGGCCCGTTGGGGTGGAGGGTGGGGTTGGGGTGCGGGGGGGTGGGTTGCAGGGGGGTGGTGGGGGGTGGGGGGGGGAGGAGTTTGGGGGTGTTGGGGGGTGTGGGGGTGGGGGGGGGGGTAGGGTGGGGGCCGTCGAGGTTGTGTGGGTGGGGTATGGGTTGGTGTGGTGGGGGGGTGTTGGGGGGCGGGGGCGGGGGGTGGGGGGGGAGGGGGGGGGGGTGGTGGGTGGGTGTGGGGGTGAGGTGGGGGGGGGGGGCGTGAGGTGGGGGGGTGGGGGGTGTTGGGCGGTCGGTGGGGGGGGGGGGGGGTGGGGGGGCGGGTGGGGTGGGGGGGGGGGGGGTGGGGTGTGGGGGGTGGTGAGGGGGGGGGGGTGGGGGGGGGGGGGGGAGCCGGTGGGGTGTCGGGTGTGCGTGGATGGTGGTTGGGGGGTGGCCGCTGGCGATGGGGCGAGGGGAGGGTGGTTTGTGGGGGGGGGGGGGGGTGAGGTGGGGGGGGGGTGGGGGGGGGTGGGGGGAGCAGAGCCGGGTGCAGGGGGGGCTCGTGGGTAGGTGTGGGGGGATGGGGGGTGGTGGGACCGTGGTGGTGGTGGGGTGGGGGGGGGGGGTGGGGGGGAGCGGTGGGTGGGGGTGGGGGCGGGTGGGGGGGGGGTGTGAGTGGGGGGTGGCGTGGGTGGGGCTGCTGGTGGGGGGGGTGGGGGGGTAGGTGCGGGGGAGTGGCGGTGGCGTGGCGGGGTGCGGGGGTGGGGTGGGGGTATCGGCGCAGGCGTGGCGGGGGGTGGGGTGGGGTGGGGGCGCATGGGTGGGTGGGAGTGGGGGGGGAGGTGGGTGGGTGGTAGGGCATGGGGTGGGGGGTGTGGGTGGGTGGGGGAGGGGTGCGGGCGGGTGGGTGGGGGGGGAGGTTGGTGTGGGTGATGGAGGGGGGGGTGTGTGGTCGAGGGCGGATGGTCATGGGGGCGGGGTGGTGGGTTGCTTGGGGGTGTTGGGGGGGTGGGGTTGTAGGGGGGGTGGGGGGGTGTTGGTGTGGGAGGATGGGGTGGGGGGGGGGGGGGGGGGAGTGTGGGGGGGTGGGGTGTGGTGGGGGGGTGTGGTCCGCGGCGTGGGGGTATGGTGGTGGGGTGGGGGGGGGGGTGGGGGGGTGGGGTGGGGTGGTGTGTGGGCACTGGGTTTGTGGGGTGGGGGGGGGGTGGTGGGAGCTGGGGTGGGGGCTGTGGGAGGTGGGGTGGGTGTGGGGGGGGTGGGGGGGGGAGGAGGCGGGGGGTGGGTGGGGGGGGTGGGTGTGGTGGGGTTGGGTTCGGGGCGTGGTCGATGTGGTGGGCTGGTGGGTGGGTGGGAGCGCGGGGGGTTGGGGGGGGGGCGTGGTGGGGTGTGAGAGATGGTCGTGGGGTTTGGAGTCGGCTGGGGGTGGGGTGATGGTGGGGGTGGGCGGTGGGGGGGTGGGGTGGGGGTGGGGGAAGGTGGGGGGGGGGCTGGGGGTGTTGTGTGGGGGTGGGGGGGGGGGGTGGGGTGGGGGTAGGGGGTGGGCTGGGCGGTGAGTGGTTGGGGGAGGGGGTGGGGGGTGGGTGGGGGTGTGGCGGGTTGGTGTGCGGGCGGGGGGGGGAGGGGGTGGTTGTTGGGGCGCGTGTGGGGGTGGTGGGTGGGATGTACGGGGGTGGGGGGGGGGGGTGGGTGTGGGGGTGGGGGGTGGTCGGTGTGGGGCGGAGCGGGGGGAGGGGGGGGGGCGGCGGGGGGGGTCGGGGGGTGTGGGGATGGGGGGGGGGAGGGGTGGTAGGGGGGGGGTGGGGGGGGTGGGTTGTAGGGGGTGTTGAGGGGGTGTGGGTTGCGTGGAGTGGTGGGGTGGGTGTGGCGGGGGTGGCTGGGGGGCGGATGGGTGGCGTAACGATCGGGGTGACAGGGGATGGGGGGTTGGTATGGGGGTTGGGGGGGGTTTGTGATGGGTGGTGGTGGTGTGTGTGGGGCGGTGGCGGGGTGGGTTGCCGCGTGGGGGGTGGTGGGTTGGGGATAGGGGGGTGGCGGGGGGGGGGGGCGGGGTGGGGGTTGGGGGTGCATAGCGGGTGAGGTGGTGGGGGGGGAGTGGGGGGGTGGGTTAGGGGAGTTGGTTGTGTGGGTGGGGGGTTGTGGTAGTCGGGTGGATGTGATGCGTGGGAGGTGGTGGGGGTGGATGGGGGGGGGGGGGGCCAGGCGTCGCGTTTGGGTTGCTTGGGGTGGTTGTGGTTGGGGGTGGTGGGGTGGGGGGGGGTTGGGGTGGGGAGGGTGTGATGAGGTGGTTTGGGGGGGGGGTGGTGGGTGGGGGGGGGGGGTGGGGGGTGTCGTTTGTGGGGTGGTTTGTGTGGTGTGGGGGGGGGGGGGGGGGTTAATGTGGGGAGCGTGTTGGGGTGAATGAATGGGGGGGGGTGTGTTGAGTGGTGGGGGGTGTTGGAGGGTGGGTAGGTGGGGTGTGGAGGGGGGGGGGGGTTGTGGGGGTGTGGTTGTCTGGGATGGGTGTGGGTGGGGGGGGAGTGGGGGTGGGGGGGGCGCTGGGGGTGGGGGTGGGTGGGTGTGGAGAGTGGTGGTGAAGGGGGTGGGGGTTGGGGGGGGTGGGGGGGGGTGTTGGGAGGGGTGGTGGGGGGGTGGTGGGTGGGCGTGGGGTGGTGTTGTGGGGGGGGGTGAGTGCGGGAGGGTGGGGTGGGGGTGTCTTGGGGTGGGGGGGTGGAAGGGTGGAGGGGGGCGGGGGGGGGGGGGGGGTGGAGCGTGGGGTGGAGGGCTTGGTGTTGGGGGGGGGTGGGGGTGGGGGCGGTGCTCGCCAGTGGGCGGTTTGGGGAGTGGGTGTGGGGGGGGTGGTTGGGTGTGCATGGTGGTGGGGAGGGCGGGGTGTGTTCGGTGGGTGGTGCGTGGGGGGGGGGCGGGGGGGGGTGTGGGGGTGGGGGGGGTGTGGGGGGGGTGGGGGGGTGGGGGTGGGGGGTATGGATTGGGATGGGGAGGGTTCGGGGGATGGTGTTGTGGAGCGATGTGGGGGAGGGATTGGGGGGGTTGGGTGAGTGGAGGGGGGTCGGGGGCGTGGGGGGTGGGGGGGGTGGGGGGGTTGGGATGGGGGGGAGGTAGTGGTGGGTGGTGTTGGGTGGAGGGGGGGTGAGGGGGGTGTTGGGTTGGGGGGGGGAGGTTCGGGGCGGGGGGTGGCGCGGGGGGTGGCGGGGTGGGTGGGGGGGTGGTTGCGGGGAAGGTGAGTGTGGGTGCGGGTGTGTGTGGGGGGGTGCTGGGAGGGGATGGGCTGGGGGTGGTGTGGGGTTGAGTGGTGGGGTGGGGGGAGGGGGGGGCTGAGGGGGGGTGGTGTGGGGGGGGGCGTGGAGTGGGGGGGCGGTTGGAGTGCGTTGGGGGGGGTGTGGAGTTGTGTGAGGGGGGTGTGAGATGCGTGGGGCGGGTGGTGGACGGTGGGGGGTGGCGATGGGGGGACGCGGGGGAGGGGGGTAGTTGTTGTGGGTGGGGTGGTGGTGGTGGTGGGTTGAGGGGGGGGGTTGGTTGGGGTGCGGGTGTGGGGTGGTGGCGGGTGTTGTGTGGGGGTGGGTGGTAGGGGGGGTTGTGGGGGTTGCGGCAGGGGGGGGGGGGGGGCGTGTGGGGTGGGGGGGGGTTGGGGGTGGGGTGGGTGTTTGGGGGTGTGTGGGTGTGATGGTCGGTGGGGGTGGGGGTGGGGGGGGAGGTGTGGCATGTGGGTGGGGGGGGGGGGGGGTGGGTCGTGGGCTGGGGTGGTCGGGGTGGTTGTGGGGGGGGTGTGGGGGTGGGGGGGGAGGGCGGGGGTGGGGGGAGGGGGGGGGGGCCGGGTGGGAGGGGGGGGGGTGGTTGGGGGGGGGGGGGGGGTGGTGGATTGGTGGGGGGTGGGGGGGCGGGGGGGTGGGGTCGGGTGCGGGGCTGGACGGGGGGGTGGAGTGGGGTGGGGGGGGTGTACCGGTGGGGGGGGGGTGGGTGGTTGGTGGGGGGGTGGTGTTGTGGGTGTAGGGTGGTGGTGGTTGTGTGGCGTTGCGCGGGGGGTGGGGGCTATTGGAGTGGGGTGGTTGATGGGGGGAGTGGGGGGAGGGGGTGGGGTGGCCGGTGTGGGGGGGGGAAGGGGGTGGCGGGTAGGGGGGTGGGTGTGGGGCGCTTGTGGGTTGGGTGGTTGGTGTCGGGGTGTGCGTGTGGGGAGTGGGTGTGGGGGGTGGGGCGGGGGGAGAGTTGGGGTGTGATGGGGGGTGGGGAGGTGGGGGGGGGAGGGGGTCAGTGGGGGGGTGGGGGTGGGTGTGGGAGTGGGGGGGGATGCTGGGCGGTCGCGTGTGTGTGGGGGAGGTGGCGTGGGGGGTTGTGGGTTGGGTAGGGTATAGGGGCTGGGTGGATCGTGGGGGTGGGGGGGGCGCAATGTGGGGGTGTGGGGGGGGGTTGGGGGGTGGGATGGGTGGAGGGCGATGGGTGGGTGGTTAGGTGGTGGGGGGGGGCGGGGGCGGGTGGTGTGGGGCGGTGGCGTGGGGGTGTAGGGGGGGGGGGGGGGTGGTGGGTTGCGTGTGGTGGTACGACGTGGTTCGGTGGTGGGTGGTGCGGGGGGGGGGATGCCTTAGGGGGGGAGGGGGGGATGGGGGGAGTGGGGAGGGGGGGGTGACTTGGGGGGGGGGGATGGTTTGGGGTGGGGTCGGGGGGGGGGGTGGTGGTGGGGTGGGTGGGAGGGTGTTGTTGGTGTGGGGGCGGGGGGGGGTTGGCGGTGGGGGCGGCATGGAGGTGGGGGTGGGTGTTGGTGGGTATGGGTTGGGGGGATGTGGGGTGGGGGGGGGGGGGGTTGTGGGGGGTGGGGGTGGATGCGGTGGGTGTGGGGGTGGGATTGGGTGGTGGGTGGGGGGTTGGGGTTGGTGGGGGAGGGTTGGGGTGGAGGATGGGGGGGGTGGGTGGGGCGGGTTGGGGGTTGTGGCGGTGGGTTGGGGTGGGGGGGGGGGTGGTGGGTGGATGTTGAGTGGGCAATGGGTGGGGGGTGGTCGTGGTGGGGGGGGTGGGGGGGGGGGGGGAGGTGGGGATGGCGGAGGTGGGGGTGGGGGGGTGGGGTGTGGGTGGGGGGGGGCGGGGGGGGGTGGCGGGGGGGGTGTGTATGTTGTGGTCTCTCGAGGTGTTGGGCGGGTGGGTGGGGGGTGGTGGTGGTTGCGGGGTGAAGGGGGGGCGTGGAGTGGGGGCGTGTGGGGGGGGGTGGGGAGGGGGGTCCGGGTTGGGGGGTGTGGGGGGGGTGGCGTGGGGGGGGGGGGGCGGAGGTGCGGTGGGATGGTGTGGGGGTGGGGGGGTGGCTGGGACTGGTCGGTGGGTGGGGTGTGGGGGATGGGGTTGGAGTATGGTGGTGGGGTGGTGGGGGAGGTTGGGGTGGTGGGGTGTTGTGGTGGGTGGGTGGGTGTTGGGGGAGCTTGTGGGGGGGGGGGGCGTGGGGAGGGTGGGGGGGGGTAGGGGCTCGGCTGGGGATGGGGGTTGTCTTTCGAGGGTGGGAGGTGGGGGATGGGGGGGTGTGGTGTCGGGTGGTGGGGGGGCGGGGGGGCTGGGGGGTCGCGGGGGGGGGGGGGGGGTTGTGGGGTGGGGGGGTGGGGGTGGGTGTGGGTGGGGGGCGGGTGGGGGGGTTGGGGGGTGGGGGGGGTGCGCGTGGGGGTGAGGTGGGTGGGGTGGTGTGGGGGGGTAGGGGGGGGGGCGGGGGTGGGTGGGGGGTGTGTGAAAGGGTTGGGGAGCCGGGGAGGGGGGGTGGGGGATGGGGGGGGTGGGTGGGGTTGGGGTGGGTGTGGGTGGGGGGGGAGGTAGGGGTGGGGGTGTGGCGGCGGCCGATGGAGTGGTGAGGGTGGGTTATGGGCGGGGGGGGTGGGGGTAGGTGTGAGGGGTTGGTGGGCGGGGGGTCGTGGTGGGGGTGTCGATGTGGGAGGATGTGGGTGCGATGTGGGGTGGCGGGGTAGGGGTGGGGGGGGTGGGGTGGTGGTGTGTGGAGGGTGGGCTGGGGTGGTTGGGGTGTGGGGGTGGGTGTTGGGGGGTCGGGGAGGTGGGTGGGGGCCGGGTGTCGTGTGCTGTGTGTGGGGGTGTGTGATGGGGCGGGTCTTGTGCAGGGGGGTGGGGGGGGGGGGGGGAGGGGAGAGTGGGGGGGGCGGGTGTGGGGGGGTCTGTGTGGTGTGGGCGTGGGGGGGGGGGGGGTGGTGGTGGTGGTGGGGTGGCGGGTGGTGTGTGGGGGTGTGTGGGGGTGTGTGGTGGTGGGGGGTGGGGGTGGGGGGGATTGTGGTGGGGGAGGGGGGGTGGGGGGGGGTGGGGGTGATGGGGATGTGGTGGGTGGGGGGGGTGGGGGGGGGGTGGTGGTGGGTGTGGTGGGGGGGTGGGGGGGGTGAGTCCGGGGGGGGGAGGGGGTGGGAGTGGGGTGGTGTCGTGGGATGGAGTGGGATGGGGTGGGGGCGGGGGGGGTTGTAGGGGGTGGGGGGGGGGTGGGAGTGGGGTGGGTGGGTTGTGGCGGGGGGGGGGTGGGGGGTTGTGTGGTTGGGGGGTGGGGGGGAGGGGGGGGTGGTGGGGTGGGGGGGTGGTCGTGTGGGTGGTTGGTGGGGGGGGGGGCTTGTGGGCGTGTGGATAGGGGTGGGGGGGGGTGTGGTGGGGGGAGGGGGGTGGGGGGGTGGGTGGAATGGGGGGGTGGGGACAGGGGGGTGGGGGTGGGGGGGGGGGGTGGTGGGTGAGTGTGGGGGTGGGGTGGGAGGTTGGGGTGTGGGGGGATGGATTGGGGTGGGAGGGGTGGGAGGGTTGGGGTTGTAGGGGGGGGGGGGGTGGTGGGGGGGGTGCGCGGGATGGGTTTGGGTGGTGGGGTGCTTGGGTGGATTTGGGGTGGGGGGAGGGTTTGTGGCGGGGTGTTGGGAGGGTGGGGGTGGGGGTGCGGAGTGGGGGGGGGTCGGGGTGGTGCTTGTGTGTGGGGGTGGGGGGTGTTGTGTGGATAGGGAGTGGGGGAAGGGATGGGGAGGTGGCGCGCGTTGGGGGGGGGGGGGGTGAGAGGGGGGGGTGGGTGGGGGGGAGGGGGGGGGGGTGGGGGTTGGGGGGGGCGGGGGGTGTGGTGGGGGGGGTGGGGGTGGGGGTCGGGGGGGGGGGCGGGTCTGTGTGGGCGGGTGGGTGGGTGCGGTGCGGCGGGGGGAGGTGTGGTGGTTTGCTGTGGGGGGGTGTTGGGTGGGGGTGGTGGATGGGGGTGTGTGTGAGGGTTGATGGAGGTGTGGTGGATGGAGGTGGGGGCTCGTCGGGGGGAGGGGGGGGTGGGGAGGCGGTGGGGGGTGTGGGGGATTGGGGGTGGAGGTGCATGAGGGTGGGGGGTTGGGTGGCGTGGTTCTTGGGTGGGGGGGGGGGGGTGGTGGCGGGGGGGGGGGGGGTGGGGTGGGGGGTTTTTTGGTGGGAGGGGGGGGGTTCTATGGGGGTGGGGCGGCGGGGCGGGAGGGGTTTTGAGAGGGGGTTTGTGGGGGGCGGGTTGGGGGGGTAGCGTGGAAGGGGCGGGTGTGGGGGGGGTGTTGGTGGGAGTGTTGCTGGGGGGGGGAGTGGCTTGGGTGGTGCCCGTCTGGGGGGTGGGGGGTGTGTGGGTTGGGGTGGGGGGGAGGGAGAGGGTGGTGGGGTTAGGTGGGGGGGGGGTTGGGGGTTGGGTGAGGGGGGGTGGGGTGGTGGGTGGGGTTGGGAGGTGGTGGGGGGGGTGGGGACATCGGTGGTTGGATGGGAGGCGGGGGGCGGGCGGGTGGGCGGCGGGGGGGGGGTGGGGATGGGGCGGGGGGGGGGGGGGGGAAGTGGGGGGGGTGGTTGGGGTGGGGGTGGGGGGAGGGGATGGGGTGCGGGTGTGTCGGTTGAAGGTGTGGTGGGTTGGTGGGAGGTGGGTGGGGTGGGTGGCATGGCGGTGTGGGGGCTGGGGGGTGGGTGTGGGGGGTGTGTGGGGTTTGTGGGGTGGGGGAGGGGGGGGTGGGGAGGGTGGGTGGTGGGGGCGGAGGTGGTGGGGCGGGGGGGGGGGAATGGTGTGGGGGGGGTGGGAGGGTGGGATGGGGGGGAGGGGGTTGGGTGGGGGGGTGGTGGTGGTGTGGGGGTGAGGGTTGGGAGGGGGAGGGAGGGGTGGGGGGGGGGGCTGGTGGGGGGTGGGGGGGAGGGGGGTGTGGTGGGATGGGATGGGAGGAGGACGGGGCGGGAGGGTTGGTTGGGGTGGGGTGGGGTGAGGGGGGTGCGCTAAGTGGTGGGTGGGTGGGGGGTGGGGCGGGGGGGGGTGGGGGGTGGGGTGGGGGTCGTCGGTAGTGGTGGAGGGGGGTGGGGGGCGGGGTGTGGGGGGAGAGGGTGGTGGGGTGGCTGGGGGGGTGGTGGGGGGTGTTGTGGGGGGGGGGGGGGAGGGGTGGGGTGTTTGAGGGGGGGGGGTGGGGGTCTGGTGGGGCGCGGTGGGGCCGAGGGGGGTGGGAGGGTGGGGGGGGTGGAGGTAGGGCGGGGGGGGGTTTGGGGGGGGGTTTGGGGTGTGGGATGGGTGGGGGGGGGGGGGGTGGGGGGGGGGTGGGCGAGGGGTGTGGGGTGGAGGGGGGTGGGGGCGGGTGGGATGGGTTGATGGGTGTGGGGGTGGGGGTGGCGGGGGGGGGGTTAGAATGTGTTGGAGGGGTAGGGGGTGTGGCGAGGAGGGTTGGGGATGGGGGGTGAGGGTGGGGGGGGGGGGTAGGGTGCAGTTGGTGTGTCTCGAGGTGTGGTGGTGGTGGGCCGGTGGTTATTGTGTGGGGTGGTGGATGGGGGGGGGTGTTTTGGGCTGGCGGGGATGGGGGTGTGGGAGAGGTTGGTTGGTAGGATTGTGGGGATTACATATTTTACTCTCATTTTAATTATTTTTTTTTGTAATGTTTTATTATTTTTTTTATTTTTATTGTTTGTTTATTTATTTATTTTATTTATTATTTTTTTCTTTCAAATTTTTTCTTTTTTTTTTCAACTTTTTATAATTTTTTTTTTATTTTTTTATTTTTTTTCATTAACTTTTTACTTTTTTTGTTTTTTTATTTTTTTGCTTTTTTCATCTTATTTTATTTTATTTCTTTTTATTTTATTAATTTTTTATTTTTTTTTATATTTAAATTTTTGTACATTTAATATATTATTTTTTTGTATGTTTTATTTTATTTTAATTATTTATTCTTTTTTATATTTATTTTATTTTTTTTTTTTAATTTTTAATTTTTATATTTTTTTATTTTTATTTTTTTTATTTTTATATTTATTTTAAAATCCATTATATTTTATTTTTTTATTTTAATTTTTTATATTATTTTAATTTTATTTTTTTATTTTTTTCTTATTCTATTTTTTTGTCTATATATTTATATTTTTTTATTATTTTTTTTTTTTATTTATTTTATTTTTTTTTTTTTTTTTATTTTAATATTTTTTTTATTAATTGGTTCATTATTTTTATTCATTTTTATTTTTTATTTTTTTTTTTATTTTTAAAATTTGCTATATTCTTTTTCTATTTTTATTGTTTATGTTACATATTTATTTTTTGTTATTCTTATTTATATTTTATTGTATTATTTTTGTTTTTTTTTTATTATTTTTTATTTATATTTATTTTTATTTATTTTTTTAATTTTAAGTCTTATTTTTAACTTTTTTTTTTTAATTTAATTTTTTTTTATTATATTTATAAATTTTTTATTTTTTTATTTATTTATTTATTTTTTTATTTCATTTTTTTATTTTTTTTTTATTTTTTTTTTTATTTTCTTTTTTTTATTATTTTATTTTTAAATTTTTTTTTTTAAATTTTTTATTTTTATTTTTTTTTTTTATTTTTTTATTATTTTTTTTTTCATTATTTTTCTTTTTTTTATGTTTTATGATATATTTATATATTTTTTATTATTATTGTTTTATTTATTTTTTTTTTATTTTCATTATTTATTAATTTTACTTTTTAATTTTTTTTTTTTATTATATTTTTATTATTTATTTTTTTATTTTTTATTTATTTTTTAATTTTTTTTTTTTATATTTTTTATTTTTTTATTTTTATTTTATTTTTTAATTTATTTTATTTATTTTTAATTATTTTATTTTCTTTTTTTTATTTTAATTTATATTTTCAATTTTTTAATTTTTTTTATTTTTTTATTTTTTATTTTTTTAATTTATTGTTTTTTTTTTTGTATTCAATTTTTTTTTTTTTTTCTTTTTTTTATTATTTTTTTTTTTAATTAATATTTTATAATTTTATTATTTTTTTTGGCATATTTTTGTTTTTTTTTTTTCTATTATTTTTTTTTATTATATTTTTTTGTTTTTTTTTTTTTAAATTTTATTATATATTTTATTATTATCTTTATTATATTTTTTTCATAGTTTTTGATAATTTTGTTTTTATTTTTTATTTTTTTAAATTTTCTTTATATTTTTTTATATTAATTTCTTTTTTTTTTTTTTTTTTGTTTTTTTTAGATTTTTTTATTTATTTTCTTTTTTATATTTTTATTTTTATATTTTTTTATTTTATTATATTAATCTTTATTTTAATTTTATTTTTTGTTTTATTTTTTTTTTATTTTTTCTTTTTTGTTTTTTTTATTTTTATTTTATATTATTATTTTTTTTTTTTTTATTTTTTTTTTTTATTGAATTCTTTTATTTTATTTTTTTTTCTATTATTTTTATTTTATTTTTTATTTTTTATTTATTAATTTTATGTTTTTATTATTATTATTTTTTTTATATATTATTATTATGTTTTATTATATTTGATTTTAGTTTTTTATTGTTATTTATTTTTTTTTTTTCATTATTTTTTTTTTATTATTTTTTTTAGTATATATTAATAATATTTTATTTGTTTTTTTTTTTTTTTTTTTTTTTTTTTTTGTATTTTTTTTTAATTCTTTATTTTTTTTATTTTTATAGCTTTTTTTTTTTATATAATTTTTTTTTTTTTTTTTTTTTGATATTTTATAATTTTTTTTTTCTTTTTTTTTATTTTTAATTTTTTTATTTTTTTTTATTTTTTTTATTTTAATATTTTTTATATTTTATTAATTTTTATTTTATTTATATTTTTTTTTTTATTCTTTTTATTATATTATATCTTTTATTTTATTTTTTTTTATGTTTTTTTTTATTATTTTCTTTAATAAAATTATTTATTTTATTTTATTTATATGTTTTTTTTTTTTATTTTTTAATTATTTTTGTTTATTTTATTTTTTTTTAATTTTTTATTTGTTTTTTTAATATTTTGTTTTATTTATTTTTTTTTTTAATTTTTTTTTATTTTTTTATATGTTTTTATTTTATTTTTATTATATTTTTTTTTTATTGTTATTTTATTTATTTTTATTTTTAATTATTTTTATTTTATATATAATTTATTGTTTTTTTTTAATGATATTTCTTTTTTATTAAATAATTTTTTTTTTTTTTTATCTATTATTTTTTTTTATTTTTTTTGATATATTTTTTTTATTTATTTTTTTTCATTTTGAATTTTTTTATTTATTTTTTATTTTTTTGCTTTTTTTATTTGTTATGTTTTTTTATTTTATTTTATTTTTATTTATATATATTATTTTATTATTTTTTTTTATTTTTATTTTATTATGTATATTTATATTATTTTTCAAATTTTTTTTTTTTTCTTATTTTTTATTTTTCATATGTTAGTTAATTTGATATATTGCTTTTTTTTTTTATATTTTTTTTTTTATGTATAAGTTGTATTTCATTATTTTTTTTTTATTATATTTTATTTTTTTTTTTTTTTTTATTTATTTTTAATTTTTTTTTTATTTTTTTTTTTTTAGTTTTTTATTTGATTTTTTTTTTTAGTTTATCTATATTTTTTATTATCTTTTTATTTGATTTTAATTTATCATTTTTACATTCTGTTTTTTCCATTCTATTTAGATTTTATTTTTATATTTTATATTTTTATATTATATTTTTTTTTTTTATATTATTTAATTTTTTTTTTATTTCTTTTTTTTATTTATATTAAATTTTTTTTTTTTTTTAATTATTTTTATTTTCTTTTTTTTTTTTATTAATTTCCATTTTTTTTTTTTATTTGTTTATATTTTTTTTTTAATTTCAATATTTTCATATTTTTTTTCATAAATTTTATTCATTTTTTTATATTTATATTTAATTATATCTTTTTTTTTTTATTTTATACTATTTTTATTTTTATATTCTTTTAATATTTTTTTTCATATTTTAATTATTATTATATTATACATAACTTTTCTCATATATTTTTTTCAATTATTTTTATCTATTTTAATTTTTATATTTTTTTAATTTTTTTTTTTTATTTTTTATATTTTTTATTTTAAATTTTTTTAATTATTTTTTTTATATTTACTTATATTCTTTTAATATTATTTTTTTATCATTATTTATATATATATTATTTTTTTTATTTTTATTTTTTTTTTTTTTTTATTATTCTTATTTGTCTATTAATTTTATTTAATTATTATCTCTAATTTTATATAATTATTTTTACATTTTTTTTTCTTTTTTTTATTTATATCTAAATTTATTAATTTTTTATATTCTTTCTTTTTAACTTTTATTTTTTTTTATAATTTAATTTTTATTTATTTTTTATTATATTAACATTTATTATTTTATTTTTTTTATATTTTATTTATTTAACTTATTATTAATTTTCCTTCTTTTAAATTTTTATTTTTTTCATCTCTTTTTTTATTTTTTTATTTATATTTTATTTTTTATTTATTTTTATTCATTTTTTTTTTTTATTTTTATTATTTATATTATTTTATTTTTTTTATTATATTTTTTTTATTATTTTTTATTATATTTTTATTTTTTTTCATATTTTTATTTTAATCTTTTTATTTTTTTTATTATTATATCATCATTACATTATATATAATTTTTGATTTATTTTTTTCATTTTTTTATTTTTTTTTTACTTTTTTTTTATATTTTTATTTATTTTTTATTTAATTTTTATATTTATTTTTATAATTATTTATTTTTTTTTTTTTTTTTTTTTATTATTTTTTCTTGTGTATTTTTTTTATATTTATTAATTATGTCTATTTTATTTTTTCTATATTATATATAATTCTTTTACTATTTATATTTTTTTTTTTTAATTTAAATTTTTTTTTTTAATTTTTATTTTTTACTTTTAATTATTATTTTTTTTATAATTTTTTTTTTTATTCTTATTAATATTATCATCTATTTTATTTTTATTTTTTTTTGATTTTTTTTTACCTTTTTTTTTGATTTTTATATTTTATAATCATCTAATCATTTTATTTTTTTATATTATCTTATATTTATTAAATTTTTTTTATATTTAATATTTTTTATTTTAAATTTTCTTATTATTTATAATGTTAATTTTTTATTAATCCTTTATGATTTTTATAATATTTTATAATTTTATTTTTTTTTTTAATACATTATTTTTTAATTTTATTTTTTTATATATTTTTTTTATTTTTATTTTTAATTTCTATAATTATATATTATTTTATTTTTTTTATTATATAATTTTTATTTTTTTATATTAATTTTCCATATTTTTTTTCCCATTTTTTTTTTATTTCATTTTATAGTTATTTTTTATTTTTTTTTTAATTATATATATTTTATATTTTTTTTGATAATTTTATTATTTATGTAATTTTATTAATATTATATATATTTTTTTTTATTTTTATAATTTATCTTTTTTATTATATTTTTTTTTTTTTTATTTCAATATTTCTTTTTATTTATATATCTATATTTTTATTTTTTTATTTATTTTTTTTTTTTTTTTTCTTTTAACTTTTATCATATATTTTTATTTTTATTTTTATTATTTTTTTTATTTTATTATTATTTTTTTTTTTTTTTTTTATTTTAATTTCTTTATTTTTTTATTTTTATTTTATTTTTTAATTATTTTTAATATTTTTATTTTTTTTTTATTTCTTTTAAATTATTTTTTTTTATATCATTATTTTTAATTTTTTTTATGTTTATTTTTATATTTTTTTTTTTCTATTTATTTTTTTTTATATTATTTTTTTTATTTTTTTTTTTTTATCTTTTTTTTTTTATTTTATTATTATTTTTATATTTATTTATTATTTAGTTTTTTATTTTTTTTTTAATTATATTATTTATTTTTTATTTCTTATTTATTTATTTTTTTTTTTTATTTTTTTTTTATTTTTTTCTATATTTTTTTTTTTTTTCATTGATTTTTTTTAAATATTTATTTTTTATTCTTTTATTTTTTATTTTTTTTTTTATTTATTATTTTTTTTTTTCATTTTATTTATTTTTTTTATTTTTTTTTTTTGTTTTATGTTTAATATTTATTAATTATTATTTTTTTTTTTTTTTTTTTTATTATTGTATTATTAATTTAATTTTTTTTTTTTTCTTTTTGTTTTTATATTTTTAAATTTTACTTTTATATATTATTTTTAATTTTATTGTTTATATATTTAATTTTTTGTTCTTTTTTATATATTATATTATTACATTTCTTTTTTTTTTCTTTTTTTTTTGTTTTATTTTTATTTTTTTCTATTTTTTTTATTTTATTTCTTTAAATAAATTCTTATTTTCTATTTTTTTTATTTTTTCTTTTATATTATATATTTTATTGTTTATATTATATTTATTATTTTTTTATTATTTTTATTTTTTTTATTATTATTTTTATTTTTATTTATATTGTATATTCATATTTTATTATTTTGTTTTTATATATATTTTTATTTTTTTTATATTTATGTTTTTCATATTTTTTTATATTAAAATTAATTTTATTTTTATTTAATTTTTATATTTTTTATGTTTTTTATATTTTTTATTTTTTTTTATTTTTTTATTTTTATCTTTTTATTTTTTTATATTTTTTTTTTTTTTATTTTTTATTTTTTTTTTTTTCTTTTTAATTTTTTTTTATTATCTATATTATATTTATTTTTATTTATTTTTATTTTTTTTTTTACTTTTTATAACATTTTTTTATTTATTTTTTTATTTATAATTTTTTTTTTTTATTTATTTTTTTTTTTTTTATTTAGTTTTATATTCCTATTTATTTTTTATTTTTTTTTTTTCTTTTTTTATTATTATTTTTATATTTCAATTTACTTAATTTATTTTTTTGTTTTTTATTTTTTGTATATTTTTTTTATTTTTTTTTTATATTTATATAATTTTTTTTTTTTATTTTTATTTATTTTTTTTTTTTTATTTATGGCATTCTTTTTCTATTATTTTTTTTTTATTTTTTTTTTATTTTATATTTTTATTTATATATTATATTTTTTTATTAATCATTATTTTTTTTTTTATTATTTTTTTTTATTATATTTTATTTTTTAATTTATTTTTTATTATTTTAATTATTTTTATTTCTTTTTTTTATTTTTATTAAATTTTTCATTATTTTTTTATTTTTTTTTAATCTTTTATTTATATATAATCTATTATTTTTTATTTTTTTAACTTTTATTTATAATTATTTTTTTTTTTTATTTTATTTCTTTTTTTTTTTTTATATATTTTATATTTTTTTTTTTTTTTTTATTTTTTTTTTATATTATTTTTAATATTTATTTTTTCATTTTTTTTCATATTCTTCATTTTTTTTTTATATTTTTTTTATTTTTTATTTTATTTTTTCTTTATTAATTTATTTTATTATTTTATTAATTTTTTTCATTTAATTTTCTTATTTTATTCTTTATTATTTTATTATTTTTCTTTTCATTTGTTTATTATTATTATAAAACTTCTTTTATATTTTTCAATTATTTTCGTATCCACTTTTATTCCTTTTTTTTTTTTTTTTAAATTTTTTTTTTTCATTATAATAATATTTTTTTAATATACATTTTTTTTTATATACTTATTTTTATTATTTACTTTTTATTTTTTAATATTTTTTTTTTTCAATTTTTTCATTTTTTTTTTCATAAATAGTGTTAATGTTTTTTCAATTATTAATTAATTTTTTATTTTTATCTCATTTATATTTTTTATCCTTTTTTATATATCATATTTTATACATTTTTTATATTTTTTCTTTTTTTATTTTTCTTTTTCTTTGAATTAGATTTTATTAATTAAAGATTATTATTTTTTATTATTTTTTCTTTATCTATTTTTTATTATATTCATATTTTTTATTTTATATTAATTTAATTTTCATTTTTCTGATTTTCATCATTACTTTTATATTATTTTTTTTTTTTCTAAAATCTTTATAAATTCATTTTATTTGTATTATTTTTTATTTTTTCATTTTCCTTTTTTTTATATTTTTTTGCCAATTTTTTTTGTTTTTTTAATTTATTATTATAATATATCATATTTTTTTTTTTTTTTTTTTTTATATATTTTTTTTTTTTATTTTTTATTAATTATTTATTTTTTTATTTTTTATTTTTCTTATATTATTTTTTTTTTTTTTTATTTAATATGAATTTTTACTTTTTATTTTTATTAATTTTTTATTTTTATTTATTTTTTATTTTTATTTTATTTATTTTGATTTTATATTATTTATTTTATTTTTTTATCTTATTGTTTTTGTCATTTTCCTTTTTGTATATTTATTTTTTATTTAAATTATATTTTTTTTTTTTTTTTTTATTAATTTTTTTTTTTTCTTATTTTCTTTTTACATTTTATTAATTTTCTTAAATTTATATTTATTTTTATTAATTTATTATTTTTATTTTTTTTATAATCAATTTTTTTTATTAATTGTATAAACTATATTTTTAATTTTTAATTTTATATTAATTTTTTTATTTTTTATTTTTTTATTTTTGTTTATCATTACTTATTATTTTTTATTTTTTAATTTTTTTATTTTCTTTTCTTTATTTTTTTTCTTATTATATTATTTAATTTTTTTTTTTTTATATTTTATATTTATTTCTTTCTTTACTTTATTTTTTTTTATAATTTTTATTTTTCTTAAATTTAGTAATATTTTTATTTTTATTTTTTTTTTTATATACTTATATTACTTTTTTTTATTTAATTTTTTTTTTCTCTTTAATTTTTTTTTTTTTTTTTTTTTTTTTTTTTTCTTGTATATTTTTTTTTTATTTTTTTTCTTATTATTAATTTATTTTTATTATTTATTATATTATATTATATTTTATATTTATTAATTTTTTTTTATATTTTAATTTTCTATATTTTTTATTTTATTTTTATATATTAAATTATTTTTTTTTTCTATTTTTTTTTACTTATTTTTAATTTTTATATTTTTTAGTTTTTTTTTAAATTTTTTATTTTTTTTTTTGATATTTATAATTATTTTTTTTATTTTATATATTAATTTTTTTATTTTTTTTTTTTTTATTAATTTTATGTATATTATTTTTTACATTTTTTTTTTTATATAATATTTTAATAATATATTTTTTTATTTTTGTATTATTTTTTTTTTTTTTATAAATTTTATTTTTATTTTATATTTTATATTTTTTTAATTTTTTTTATATATATTTAATAATTTTGTTTATTTATTTTTTTTTTTAATATTTTTTTTATATTTATTTAATATAATTTTTTAATTTTAATTTTATTTTATTATAAATTTTATATAATTTATATTTTTTTATTTATCTTTTATAAATTTTTTTTATTCATTTTTTTATTATTATTTTTATTTATATCTATGATTTTATATTCTTTGTTTTATATTTACTTTATTTATTTTTTTTATTTTTTTTTTTTTAATTTTTTCTTTTTTTTTGCATTTAAGTATTATATTTTTTAATATTTTTATATCTTTTTTTATTTTTTTTTTAAATTATTTTTTATTTTATATTTTTTTTCATATTTTTTTTTTATATTTATTTTTTATTACTTATTCATATCTTTTATTTATTTTTATTTAATATCATTTCTATTTTTAATTTATTTTTTAATTTTTTTTTTTATTATTAAATTTTGATTTCTTTACATTTTAATATTGTTATTATTTTATTTTTTTTTTTCTATTTTTTTATAATATTTCATTATTTTTTTTTTTTATTTATTTATATTTTATTTTTAATATTTATTATATTATTTTTATTTTTTCATTCTTTTTTTTTTTTTAATTTTTAAATTTTTATTTTTTATTTTTATTTTTTTTTTTTAATTTATTTCTTATTTTATATTCTTTTAAAAATATTTTTTTATTTTTTTATTATTTACTAATTTATTTTTTTATTTATATTCTTTTTTTTTTGTATTTTTTTGTTATTTTTTTAATTTTTTTTTTATTTTTATTATTTTTTCTTTTATATATGTTTTTTATTTAATTTACTATTTTTTTTTTATTATATTATTTTATTATTTTTGATCATAATTTATTTTTATTATTTTTTTTTTATTTTTATTTATTTTTTTAATCTATTAATTGTTCTTTGTAAATTCTTAATCGAGTTTATTCTTAATGTTTTTATCCGTTTGTTAAAGCACATTGCATTAACTTTACTAGAATTAAGCATCTGTGTTGTAATATTAAAATGTGGAATTAGGTGCTTCTGTTTTATTGGTCATTGTCTTTTTTTTACCTGATTGTTGACAGCCCAGCTTATGGTTTTGGGCTCTGAATGGGCTGATCGGTAATTAGCGTGTCCTGTGTGGTGATGGTCCGGTCCTAACATTGATAAGAATTTCTTCTAATTGTGGCAGCGCTCATCCGAGTAAATTATTTGTGGTTTGTTATCGCCTGTCCATCTGGAGCTCTGGATCAGTGGTGGATACTCCTTTCTCCTCACGTTGTGGTATTTATTGGGTGCACCCAGATTTTCTCTTCAGACTGTTTTGCACGGAAGCCGGAACAAACGCAAATAAGATGGAGGCGGCAATCTTCTTTATGTCTTGAGAATATGTCTCTAGAAGAGACATAAAGTCAAAACAATTAAATTGTATGCTGCTATGCCACATTATTTTTAGAGGATGTGACCAAAATTATTTTTAGGAATACATCTTTTAAAATAGTGTTTGTTGCTTGTTTAAAATCTCTTTTAGTATTCAAATCAAATGTATTTATATAGCACATTTAAAACAATGTTGGTTGACCAAAGTGCTTCACAAAAATGTCTACAGTACAAAAGGAAAAAAGGAAAACAATTCACAATATACAAGCAGTAAAACCAAGAACATTTTAGTATTGATAGAATAGCAACAAACCCCATTTATTTACTTCATTTGATACTTTTTTGCTCAAGATATCTTATAAGATACAAGAAAAAAATAACACACATTCTCAATTTCAATTTATATTAATGTTCCCATGCTCCGAACATGGAAGCTTTTGTCATACAGATTTACTCAAAAAAATACATTGTAAAACTTAGCTATATTATGAAGAGGTCACTTTTTCACAAGTCACCACAAAAATAAAAAATAAAACAATAAACGACATCAAACATTCAACTCCAAACTATCGCTTTGACAGCTAGTTATTAGGCCTGCTTTAAAAAATGGGTTCCAAATAGTCTTTTCTTGTTATATTTGCCAGCTATAAGTTCAGTAAATACGTTTGTTTCCACCCCAAATTATTCGTAGAAACTTCCAAACGTCATACACTCACCTTTCATCCTGCGATCAGCTGGAAAAGGACGCTAGCCCTGGCGTGCGGTGTAATTTGACACATGTCATGAACGCGCGTCAAATGACCGCGCCGGAGGCGCTGCGTTTCGGTGTGCGGTGAGCTTTTTTCGAGAAACTTTGTTTCTTTAATTGATACTTTGAAACTGTTTTATATTCGGAGATAGTTTTTTGAGGTCCTCCGGATATTCTTTCATATCTTAGGCCCAGAACAGAGATACAGAAGCTTTTCCCGGTTTAGTCTGGCCTGTTTCGTGGGCGATTTTAAGGTGATATAGCCCTTTAAATTGTGTTTTCCTTGTCTTGCGCTGAAAGAAACGTAAAACATTTTCAGACAATTGCTTATTTTTTTTACTCATGTACATTAATTGCGCCAGTTCTTAAAAATTATGATGTCTTGAAGTTTGAGAGTTTGGATTTTAATAAAAATAAGGATGGGTTTGGTCAAGATAACCAGGTTATTGATTGGTTCTAATGGCTTTTTTTATGCCAGGAATCACTCGTGGTTTTTAAAGTAGTTTGATAATTATTAACCCCAGATTTCGCGCAGTAGGTGGAGTAAGGTGAACCAGAGAACAGAAGAGATGTGTGTAGAGAATTAAAATCCAACTCTGGCTTAACTAACCCAGCTATACTCTTATACTTTTTCCTGTATATATTGAATGCGAGCTTTTCACTTGATGTCGTTCGTCCATAATAACCCCGAGAGAAATGTAATCTCCTTGAATGTTCTGTTTATCCCTGTATTTTTAACTGTATTTGTACATCTTCTTGAAATTCCCAAAAAACATTTAACTTAGTGTGGTCAGATTCAGAGTTTAATTTATTATTATGGAACCAGGTCAATAACTTCATGAATTAATTTTTCAAGTCTCCATTAATATTGCAAATTGTCTCCTGAAAGAACAAATTTGTGTCATCTGCAAATGAAACAGCAACTGTATTAAACAAATCAGAAAACTTTACACAGATTATTAATATACAAAATAAATAATGTTGGTCCAGAAGCACAGGAACCCTGGGGGAGGCCCACAGACGACGTCCAAATACCAAGAGTTGTTCTCCGAGTTTGAACAACATGTTTCCGATTTCTAAGTGCCTCTTTAAGAGCGGACTAAACCCAAATCAACTTTTTTTTTACTCAATAAACTGCATAAATATGTTAATTGTAGTGCTCTATACATATCTGGTCATTTTTAGGACAATTAAGTACAAATTAGATAAAATCTCACTTTTGATAACAACGTCGTGTGGCGCCCTCTCTACCTTATAGTGGTAACTACATTTGAATTGGTTCTGGACCTCTTCATTGACTCTGAAATTCGGTTTGTGACGTCAGTTGGGTGTGTGTGACGTCTGTTGGTGTGTTTGTGTGACGTCAGTAGGTGCACTGTGTGTCTGTGACGTCAGTTGTGTGTGTTTGTGACAGTCCAGTTATGGTGTGTGTGAGACGTCAGTTGGTGTGTGTGACGTCAGTTGGTCTGTGTGTGAAGTCAGTGGGTGTGTGTTGTGACGTAAGTTGGGTGTGTGACGTCACAGTTGGTGTGTGTGTGACGTCAGTTGGTGTGTGTGACGTCAGTTGGTGTGTGTGACGTCAGTTGGTGTGTGTGGACGTCAGTTGGTGTGTGTGACGTCAGTGTGTGTTGTGACGTTCAGTTGGTGTGTGGTGTGAGTCAGTTGGTGTGTGTGAGTCAGTGGGTTGGGGGTGGTGTGGAGTCAGTTGGTGTGTGTGACGGTCAGGTGGTGTGTGTGACGTCAGTTGGTGTGTGGTGACATCAGTTGGTCTGAACGGTCGTGTGTGACGTCAGTTGGTGTTTGTGACGTCAGTTGGTGTTTGTTGACGTCAGTTGGTGTTCGTGTGTGACGTTGTTGGTGTGTGTGATTGACGTCAGTTGGTAGTTTGCGTGTGTGTGATGTCTGTTTGTGTGTTTGTGACGTTCAATTGGTGTGTGTGACTGCAGTTGGTGTGATGTGACGTCAGTTGGCGTTGTGGTGACGTCAGTTGGGTCTGTGACGTCAGTTGGTGTGCTTGTTGTTGTGAACGTTTAAGTTGGTGTGATGTGACGTCAGTTGGTGTGTGTTGACGTCAGTTGGTGTTTGTGACGTCAGTTGGTGTGTCTGTGAGTTCAGTTTGGTGTTTGTGACGTCAGTTGGTGTGTGTGACGTCAGTTGTTGTGTGTGTGACGTCAGTTTGGGATGTGTGTGATGTCAGTGGTGTGTGTGACGTCCAATTGGTGGTGTGTGTGTGTCGTCAGTTGGCTTGTGTGTGACGTTCAGAGTGGTGTCTGTGACGTCAGTTGGTAGTGGTGTGACGGGTAAGTTATGGTTGTGTGTGACGTTCAGTTGGTGTGTGTGCGTCAGTTGGTGAGTGTGACGTCAGTTGGTGTGACGTCAGGTTGGTGTGTTGTGACGTCAGTTGGTGTGTGTGCCGTCAGTTGGTGTTTGTGACGTCAGCTTGGTGTTGTGACGTCAGTTGGTGTGTGTGACGTCAGTTGGTGTGGTTGTGTGTGACGTCAGTTGGTGTGTGTGATGTCAGTTGGTGATTAGGTGTGACGTTCAATTGGTGTGTGTGACGTCAAGTTGGTATGGTGTGTGACGTCAGTTTGGGTCTGTGCTGTGACGTCAGTTGGTGTCTGTGACGTCAGTTGGTTGTTTGATGTGACGTAAGTTGGTGTGTGTGACGTCAGTTGGTGCTTGTGTGTGACGTTCAGTTGGTTTGTTTGTGAGTCAGTTGGTGTTTGTGACGTAGTTGTTGTGGTGTGACGTCGTTGGTGTGTGTGTGGACGTCAATTGGAGTGTTGTGATGTCAGTGGTATGTGTGACGTCAGGTGGGTGTTATGTGACGTCAGTTGGTGTGTTTGTTGTGAGTCAGTTGGGCGCGTGTGTGACGTAGTTGGTGTGTGTGACGTCAGTGGGTAGTGTGTGACGTCAGTTGGTAGGGTGTTGCCGCAGGGTTGTACTCGCGCCAGTGATATAAACTATCCAACTCTCACACACGCCCCAGCTGCAGGATGGAGTATCTCTGGCGTATCTAGTGGTTTATAATGAATTTACACGAGTAATTCTGAGATTATTGTGTGCTTACTGTAATTACACATCACGCTTTACAGCACGTACGCGTTATAGGCGCAGCAGACGCTGCGTAACTTTTTCCATGTTAAACCTATGAGCTATTTACACTTCTAGGCGTTATCACGCGCGTTATGCGGACGTATGAACGCGATAAGCTGCGCTCTAATTTAGGATGGATTTCTAATTTTGTGCGCGGCACCAACGCGTATCTATTGAAATCTCATGTTAAAACATGATTTTTCTAGCGGCCCTTGGCTCTTTAGATACATCTGCACACACAGCACTTGTTTGATAGATAGACCTTTATTGTCCCCTGAGGGAAATTCATTTTCACAGGCACTGTCACATACAGGTTACAATAGACACAAGAGACACCGAAGGGAGGGAAACACATACAACGCAGGAACAAGGGCAACATTACAGACTATTTAGAGCTGCTATCGCTGAAGGGACAAAACTTTTACTAAATCTTGCCCTCTTCCATCTTAGGGTTCTGTATCTGCGTCCTGAGGGCAGCAGAGTGAAGTGGGTGTGGAGGGGATGGTCTGGGTCAGTGCTTACTGTCCGGGCCATGCGTGTTACTGCTGTGAGGTTGAGCTGAGAGAGGTCTGCGGTGGGGAGACTGATGATTTTGGATGCTGTGTGTGTGACTTTAGTGAGTTTGTTTCTGTTGGTGATGGAGAGCATGTTAAAGTAACAGGGAGAGCAGTAGAGGAGAATAGGTTGAACGATTGAAGAGTAGAGTTTCAGAAGCAGATTTGGAGAGACAGAGAGGGCACGGAGCTTACGAAGGATGTAGAGTCTTTGTTGGGAACGTTTATGGATATCTGTGACCATGTTGTTCAAAGGTGAGTTTATTGTCGAGTGTGAGTCCAAGGTATTTGAAGTGATTAACCCGTTCTATTGTTTTGTTGTGTATGAGAGTGGGAGGCAGGTCTGGGGTGTGTGAATGAGAGTGGAAAATTAGTTCCTTGGTTTTGTCCGTGTTCAGTTCCAGAGAGTTTTCAGAACACCACTCTGTGAAGTGGGAGATGGACTGATGGTAGGCAGTGATGGAATTATTATCTGTCAAGAGGGCCAGAATGGCAGTGTCATCAGAATATTTGAAGTATGTGGTGGTTGGAGATGGGCTGATGCAGTCGTTTGTATAGAGGGTGTACAGGAATGGACTTAATACACACCCCTGGGGGGCGCCAGTGTTGGTGACGATGGTGGATGATGTCACTGAGTCAACTCTGACGGCCTGTGGTCTATTGCTGAGGAAGTTATGAGTCCAGCGAATGAGGAACGGGGGCAGGTTGAGGAGTTGGAATTTCCTGATTATTTGAGGGCGCTGAATTGTGTTGAATGCTGAGCTGAAGTCAATAAACAGGATGGATGCAGACGTACCAGGTAGTTCCAGATGTTGAAGGAGGGGGTGGAGGAGACATGAAACAGCATCCTCTGTTCCTCGTCTGGCTCTGTAAGCGAACTGGTGGGGGTCCAGCAGGGGTCTGACTGTCGGGAGGATGGAGTGAAGTATGAGTCGTTCTAAGCATTTCATTATGATGGAGGTAAGTGCAATGGGTCTGTAGTGGTTTGGCTCGGATGGTCTGGGCTTCTTGGGAACCGGGATGATTGTGGAAGTTTTCCAAGCTGTGGGAATGTGTGCCAGCCTTAAGGAGTCCCAGAAGATTGAGTGAAGGACTGGTGACAATTCCATGGCACACAACTTCAGCACCTTGGCCGGGATACCGTCAGGGCCTGGTGCCTTGCCCATCTTGCACCTGCTAAGTTGTAGGTGTACATCCCCCTCCGTAAATGGGGGCTGTGATGGGGGTGTCCAGGGCAGGGCACTGAGCAGCTCTTCACAGACGGCAGAGTGGTCGACTGAGTCAAAACGGGTGTAAAAATCGTTCAATGAGTTTGCAAAGATGGTGGGGTCTGTTGTTACATGGTGACTGGAACTTGGGGTATGACTGGTGAGGAGCTTAATTTTCTGGTATGCTTGTTTAGTGTTCATACTGCCAAACTCATGCTCAAGCCTATCTTTAAACTTAAGTTTAGCTTTCATAATATCATTTTTAATCTGTCTGTTGAGTGTATTGACAGTGCTCCAGTCATTTAAATGAAAGGCTGCGTGCCTTTCATTCATACTGTTTTTAATGTGAGAAGTAATCCAGGGCTTTGAGTTGGGATATTTCTTAAACGTTTTGGTAGGTATTGTAGATAAAATACAAAACTTAATATAGTCAGTGATTACTGAGACCTTGTTATCCAGGTCCCCTTGGAATACATCCCAATCAGTGCACGCCAGGCATCCCTGAAGCTGCGCAATTGCATCCTCCGACCACACGCTGGCGCTGTGGATGGTTGGCTTAGCGCGTTTCAGCCCCGTCAGGTAGTGCGGGATCAAAACAACAACATTGTGGTCGGAGAAGCCGAGTGGTGCATGCGCCCGAGCTACAAACGCATCAGAAATGTTCCCGTAACACAGATCCAGCGTGTTTTGCTTCCTCGTGGGAATATCCACATACTGGTGCAGTGATGGCATGACAGCGTCGAGTCTACAGTTGTTAAAATCACCCACAATAAACAGCGGAGCATCGGGATACCTGGCCATCATTGAGCTAGCATCCTCGGCTAGTAGCTCCGCTGCTGCCTTGATGTTAGCACTCGGGGGCACATAAACACAGCTGATCACCAAGCAGGGGAATTCCCGTGGGAGATAGAATGGTCTTAAGGACAAAGTCAGCAGTTCTAAATCCGGGGTGCAGATCGTGCGATGGATTTTGATGTTAACGCACCATCGCTTATTTACGAAGAGGCAAACTCCGCCACCTTTTCGCTTCCCGGACTTGCTGGTCCTGTCCGCCCGAAAGATGGTGAATTGATCGAGACTGACCTCAGAGTCCAAGATGGTCCCGTCCAGCGAGGTCTCGGTCAGGGCAATGACGCAGGCATCTCTGAAGGTCCGTTCAAATCGACATTTGGAGTGTAAAAGGTCCATTTTGTTGCGGAGGGAACGGACATTAGCCAGGATTATGGAGGGCAGAGGGGGTCTGAAGGGGCGCTTCCTCAACCGGGTACGAACCCCACCTCTTCTGCCCCGTTTCCGCGGTCGAAGTTCTGGGGGAAAATTTACTAGAGGCTTCTGGAGACTTAAGGAGGACAAGCGTAGTTGGAGCAGCTCGTCCCGGCTATAGGTGAGTGGCGCATAGCCGCTTATTCCCAGGTGTAGGGCCCCACAGTTCTTAGCGAGCCACAGTATTGACAATGTTAGTAGAATAATCTTGCTCAGGTTCAGCATGTTGCATACGTTTCTTTTTTTTACACACAGAAAGGATGAAAACTTAAAGACATGACAGACAAGTGACAGGCCGTGTCGTCGCAGCAGAGCATGCGCCGGAAATGAATGCGCATTAGGATTAACCACAAAATCCTCCTGGCCAAATTACACTCAATCAATTTCTCTCCCACTCATAAAATAGATTTAATCATATCTCTCACTTCGCTCGCAACAGGTCCGTATCCAATCTCACAAGTCTTCATCTCTCTGTCTCCCCACCGGTCTTCCTCAAGGGTCCACACTAGCTCCTCTACTTTTCTCCCTCTACATTAACGACCTCCCCTCTGTCTGCAACATTCCCATACTCATGTACGCCGATGACACAGTAATATTCACACATGGCAATAATGCTTCACAAGTTGCTGAAAAACTCCATGGCTAACATTTCATCCTGGCTCAATCACTCTTGTCTCAAACTAAATACTGTACATCCAAAACAGTTATGTTCTTCTCCAAATCTCAAAAATCTCTCACTTGCATAGAACCAGATGTATTAGTTTCAGGCAACAGGCTACAGATTGTCCCAGAATACAAATACCTCGGAGTAATAATTGACTTTCATTCAAAGTTCAAATAAAAATAAAAAAATAACATCCAATAAAATTAAATACAACCTTTGCAACTTCAAACACATCCGCCACCAAATGCCTACTCCAGCAGCAAAAATGTTTATGCACTCCATGATTCTGTCCCACATCACAAACCCACCTGGTCCCTAGCAAACACCACAGCTCTGAAACCCCTTCACTCACTCTACAAACGGACTGTAAAAACCCTGGACAAGAGTATGGGACTCTCACCATTGTCCCATACTACACAAACATAAACTTCTCACTCTAGAAAAAATGGTCAAGTTTTCCAATCTTTGTCTGGTCTATAAAATCCTTCATGGTCTTTCATCCCCACCTCTACCTCAGAAACAGCACCCACACCAGGACCAGGGGGGCAGTGAGAGGGGACTGTATCACCCCCCTCAGGAAAAGCACATTTGGTCAATCAGGGCCGTTTCAAGATATTTGGGGGCCCTAGGCAAAAGAGTGAAGTGAGGCCCCAAGTCTTTGCTCGGAATTTTTTTTTTAAATCAGATGGAATTTCTTGTATTCTGGTGCATTTTAAGAGTCATGAATTACTCTGTAGTACGCTACACAAAGTGGCCACTAGAGTGTAGTAAAGGGCGCAGTGTCTTCAATGAGGCATTGTTGATGGGAATGACACAATTTGATGAATGTTTATTTGGTCAACAAGGCAAAAACAAGGTAACAAGGTATGATTATTCATATTATCATTCTTAAGAACTGTCTTCTCTTTATGCTGAGCATTGTTTTTTTATCTAGAACTATACAAATGTTGAATTAAAAGAAAGGTATTAAAATGGTGTATAACACAAACTATTTTAACAATGTACAACCATCCATGTAGAATAACCATCCAAAATGAAGTTTAGCAACGCTTGCGGACTTTAGCTTGCACAAAAGCAGTGACCAAATTGTCCATGTTCAATGATCTCCTTGTGTTGCGTTCTATTGATATAAGTGCCAGTCCTCTCAGTCTTTCTTGGCTCATGGATGATCTGAGGTAAGACTTTATCAGTTTTAAAGCTGAAAAGCTTCTCTCTCCAGAAGCTACAGTGACAGGAAGTGTCAGAAGGAGACGTAGTGCTATGCTGAGATTGCAGTACAAATCCAGCATGTCCTCACTGTAAATGTAATTCAGCATGTCTTGTGGGCATGCAGAGACATCATCAGGAAAGGTATGGATGGCTGATCTGACCTCCAAAACTAAATCCTCTGCCTCAATGTCATGAAGCATCTTTTCTAAGGTTTTGCATTTCACTTGCAGTTTATTCTCTTTTACAGCTTGCCTCATATTGTCTTTGGAAAATAGAAAACTGTACAGTGCATACACATCTTCCATTTTTGAGAAGCGGTCATTGAGACTTCTAAGTGCAGTGTCTACTAAAGGAAGAAAGAATTCCCTTCTGAATGCCTGTTCTGGACTGTGTAGAGTTTCTTCTGCTGCTGAGTCACAGTCAAAATGCTTTGGTGTTCTTTTCTGTCTCTTTGCAGGAAGTATTTTTTCAATCTTCAGTTCCTCTGCAATGTCCATTGCAGAGGATTGACAGCAAGACAACCCACTTTCTCTAAATTGCAAAAGATAAACTCTCACACCTTCTGTTTCTTTTCTGAGTGTTTCCAGAGAAACATTTGGACTCTGCAGAAGTTTACTCATGTGGTTTATCTGGTACAAAATATTGTACCAGATAATGGTGCATAAAAGGAAACGCCATGTGTTCATTTCACTGTGCAGACTTTTGGCAGTGGACAATGTCTCAGCATCCCTCTTTTCAACAGCAAAAGTCTGAAGTGCAGACAGTGCTTCCAAAACCTCCAGTAGGTGGTAACGCAACACTTTAACACTGTCTATTCGAGCTTCCCACCTGGTTGCTGACAACATTTTTAAAGTCAACTGCGTGACATGTTGCTTGAGAACAGCCCACCGTTGCACTGAAGAGCTGAACAGATTGTAGAGTCGTTGGAGCAAACCAAAAAAGGACATAGACATAACAGATGATTTTGCTGCATCTGAAACAACAAGATTTAGTGTGTGACTGCTGCAGGGCACACACAGAGCTTTGCTGTTCATTTGCAAAATTCTGGCCTGCACACCTTGTTTGTGGCCCATCATATTACTACCATTGTCATATGATTGGCCGCGACAGTCAGAAATGTTGAGCCCATGTTGCTGAAGAAAGCCTACTAGAGTCTCTGTTAGCCCTCTGCCGGTTGTGTCCTTAACATCAAAAAAGCCAACAAAATGCTCCAATATAGCTGCTCCAACAGATGTTTCACAGTTCACTATTCTAAGCACCAATGACAGCTGTTCCTTGTGTGACAGGTCTGGTGTGCAGTCCATTATGACGGAGTAGTACTTGGCCTGTTTAACTCTTCGCATTATTTCCTCAATGATTTTCTCGCCTACCAAATTTATAATCTCATTTTGAATAGTTGGACTTAGATAGTGTACTTTCATCTCTTTGTTTTTAATTCTTTTCAAATGTTCATTGAGCACATAATCAAACTGACCCATAAGTTCAACCAGTGATAGAAAATTCCCATTGTGATCATCAAATGGTACATTAGATGTACCCCTGAGGGCTTGGTTTTGTTCAGCCAGGTGACAGATAATGGCTATGACTCTGTGTATAACTGCTTTCCGGTGTTCAATTTCAAGTTGCATGAGATTTTGGTAGGTTTGGTCAATGGCAGTTTGAGTTAGCAATATTTTTTGTAGCTCATGCCACTTTTTCATTGACTCTGAGTGTGCTTTTGTGTATTCGTGTTCTTTAAGGTGATGTGCAAGGTTCTTCCATGCACAATAACCATGGGTGCTTAGAGCGTTATCTCTCTTACTAAACAGTAAACAGGAAAAACAAAATACAGCATCAGTGCTCACAGAATACAGAAGCCATGACCTCTGGATTTTTTCCCCATTTTTCATCATTATCTTATAGTTGTCTTTTGTGAACCTTCTTGGTGGAACTTCAGTGTTTTTAGGAAAATCAAAGTCCACAATTTGAACTGGTCCATTTCTAACAATTTGACAACGAGTTTCTTCATTCATTACATCTGGCCACAACCCAGGATCATCACTGAGGGTTGCAGTAAGTGCAGCCTCTTCAGATTCAGGAGGAAAAGAAGTATCTTTTTCTGAAGAAGTAGAGGAGCTTTCTACAGCTGGAGTGGTGGAGGTGGAGGTAGTAAGAAGCAGTGGGGTCAGTCTCAAACTGAGATGACGATTGACGGCTCCTGGCTGGGTCCCGAGAGTTGACTTCTGCAGTTCCATCACAGCCTAAAAAAACAGCATATTCTTTATTATTATTCTACTACTACCACCACTACAAATAATAATAAGATAAACAATTAAAACTATTAGGTTAGATTATATTCCATGTAATGCGCACCTTCATATTCAGGAGGAGTAGAGGAATCTTTTGCTGGAGAAGTAGAGGAGCTGTCTTCGGCTGGAGTGGTGGAGGTGGAGGTAGTATGAAGCAGTGGGGTGCAGTCAGTCTCAAACTGAGATGATGATTGACTGCTCCTGGGTGGGTCTCGAGAGTTGACTTCTGAAGTTCCATCACAGCCTAATAGAATTAGTTAAATACATATTTTTTAATAGTAATACTAATAATATTATTATTAATAATTATTATTATTACTTCTGTATTATTATTATTATTGTTGTTATTATTATTTTAATATAAGTAATTAAAAATAATTATTTTAGATGTAACACATACCTTTAGCTTGTGAAGAGGTGGCATTCTCAATTGGCAGAGACAGAAATTTAAGCAAAGCACCTAATAAAGCAAAACATTTGGTGAATATGCATACGTTTATTGTTATTTTCATAGCATATCATGAAAGTTAAGTGTGGAGGATTCAATATCTACTTTACAGGAAAAGAACTTCACTTCCCATAATGCAACACAGAGCGTCATACGCAAAACTACCTGCTACGTGCGGTAAAGTGTTGAGATGTGTGGATGGACAAACGCGAAGGAAAAAGGACTTTTTTCTCCAGATGGAATAGAAATATCACCAACGGAAATTGATGGCCTGCGTACACCTAAAATGTAACCGGACTTGAGTAATTATTTAGCTTGGACCTAACTGCATGGGAGTCATAGGACCAGCTCATTTTGTTTGGAATTGACCGTTTTTACCGTGACAGCAGCCGCCGCGGGCAGACAGCAGTCGTCAAGAGTAAGTGACAACACTTATCTAGCTTTTGCCTTTACATGGCAAAAAAAATCTCCTTACGCTGTCGTAATCTGGGCTCGTGCATCAAGAGGATTTAGCTCAAAAGGAAGTTTTCGAACGCTGTAGTTACAACAGTAGTGAAGGGGCGAAAAGTTGTCTAGTATGTATTTTATGCTTAAATTCTGCAAACGGACCAAAGTTGTGTATGACTATAGTTTAACTTTTTCACCCTCTAACAACGCTCACATCTACCGTTGTGTTTGGTCACTGATGTCAAGGTTTATGTTCGCAGAGATGTGAAAACACGTCAGACAGTTGTATTTGGAGATAATAATGGTTTACTTACCGCTGTGTCTTTGGCGTTTTTCCTCGTCTTCTTTCTTTCTTTGTCTTTTAAAAAATCCTGAAGGGTATGATCGCTTCATGATATTTTAAAATTTAAATGCCCGCGTAGCGCTTGTGACGCTTTCGCTTCCAATGACAGCTAGTGGGGGACCTCATGGGGGGAGCGCGACGGTGGATGTCACTTCAACATTACAGTGATTAGAGCGCTCACAGGGAATCCCTCTAGTTTGGGGGGCCCCTCTCACGGAGCAGTACTGGAAAGTGATAGCGCTGTCTCATTGCGGTGGTTTATTTACGGTGGTTGATACTGTTTGACGAGCACAGATACACAACCTAAACTTCCGTGCGGCCATCGGGGGCCCCCTTCAGCTGGGGGCCCTAGGCAGCTGCCTACCTTGCCTACCCCATTGCGACGGCTCTGTGGTCAATCTTTCATTCTCCGTCCGTGCCATCTCAGATTCGAACCTCCTACCCACAACCATCAGAAATGCACCCTCTTACCTCACATACAAAACACTGGCTCATTGATATTCAAACCTGTCAGCACTGACTTCGCCTGCTCTCGCTGCCGCCTGCTGACCGTTTGCACTTTGTCCGTCTGTGTGTGTTCTGTGTGTGTCTCCTTATGTTTGTATCGTTTGTTGAATGATGTGTGACTGAATGTTTTCTTGTCTTGTCCTTGTAAATACTGTAAATAGATCACCTTATTCTTACTGTCTATGTAGCAAATATTTTTATCTTTCAAGAGACACGGAACTACGGATGAAAAATAGCTGCTTGGCTAATTCAGGCATATTTACATAAATGTTCATTAATATGTACTGCCCCTGTAATAAATGAGTAAATAAATAAATGATCTCTACTACTACTACTTCTACTACGGGTTAAGCAAGGCAGAGGGCCAAATAAAATTACACTGAGGGCCGCAATTGGCCCCCGGCCCTGAGTTTGGACATGCCTGTTATAGGCAATATATGTGTGGGTGAGTCATGTGTAGAGACTCACCTCTCGCGGACCAACTCAGCAAACTCCTTGGCTGCCAGCTGGCCATGCTTCATGTTGTGGTAGAGGACGTCAAAGCCAGCATTTTTTTCCCCCTGTGAAAGTGGAATATGACTATAACAAAACATAACAAATTACCCATTATTCCCCTTTTCATGGCTTTATAGGGATCTCCCAGTCACTTGACCCATAGCCGCGTGTCAGCCATTTTGACGGAATCCGTCTGCCGGCTCCGCAGCAATGGAGCTAAACTAGAGTGTTAGTATTAGATAGCAATATGGCCTACGTGCAGGACTCTACAAGGACTCTGATTATTTTGACTATGATGTGCAATGTCTCTGTGTGACACGTACGTCTTTCGATGTGTGACGTGACAATGACTATATAAACTGTGTACTGACTCCATTCTGTCTGAGAGAAAGAAACGATGGAAACCACTGGAACTTGAGAGAAACTTAAATAAACTTCCAGAGTTTGGCGCACCACGATCCGTCTGCTTCATTCCTGACAGATTTGGTGGAGGATGTGCGGCTCAGTGCGCACCATTCTCTGAGACAGAATGGAGTCAGTACACAGTTTACAGTAGGTCCCATTTCGTTTTGTCGTCTTCATTCACGCTTTTCATGAATCACGCAGCTGCGTGAAACATATTACATCCTATCGCCACTAGGTGGCAGGTTAAGTCCGCTTTAGCTCTGCCAGCGACTTAAACGCTCAGGTATAAGACTGCGTGCAAACCTGTTTTGCCTAGTGACGCACACATGTGGCGCAGAACTAAAAAAGGTCTTGTTATGACTCTCAAATCGTTAATGACAAAACAAAGACTAAAACGAGGATTTATATCGGGATGCCTTTGAACAATTGAGACAGCTGATAAAAGTTCACGTGTGATGCAGAATTTTCTAGTTTGAGTCCGTTCTTCACAGTGTCTCTGCTCGTGTGAATCCGTGGCCTAGTGGTCTAAGCTGTGCGCTTACAATGTAGGAACCCGGGTTCGATCCCGGGCTATGTCTTTTTGTATTTATTGCATGTTATCACATTCTATGACAGATTGCTCTAAAAACGGTAAAAGATGACGGTCAAGACGTTTTTTTGCAGATTATAGCTTAATTCTAAAAATAATCATTTAAGACCACATGTACCCCAATTAAAATAATGTTAATCTCTTTTTGATGTGGAACTTTTACATGTTTGTCTAAAAAATAGGGAATAAATAAAATTGAAAGGTGATATCCTCTTGAGCAAACCCTGATGTTGATACGCTGAAGAAATACGTTCCAACATCCATTCTTCCCACTCCTATTTTGGACATCAATTGCTTATTTATTTTGCATAAACTATGTATAATTACATTGCTTTTATTTTAGCGTCCGCCAAAGCTATTTTCTCACGGACATCTCTGATGTTCATATATTACAGCATTTTCCCGCAGCATAAAACAAACATATAGATAGACAGAATGCTGCGCATGCGCAGGGCTTGGTAACGACACACACACGCACACACATGCGCGCGCGCTACTGGGGGAAGCAAAAGCATGGCAGAGAGCCCAGGAGCCGCCGCGGTGGAGGAGGACCATGATAAGGACTGTTTTCAGATGCCTACTCTTTGTTGTTTTTGGTGTTTTGGGCTATTGTTCAATAATTATCTAAAAAAATTTAACCTTTATCTGACTGACTCAAATAAGAAGATAAGCTTTATTAATCTCACACAGGAGACATTTACATGTCACATTTGGCATGGATAAAACACTCAAGAATTGTGCAAAAAATAAGAAATGAGAAAACATGTTAATGCAGGAAAATATAAAATTGCATGAACTGCAGTTTGTTTAATTGAAAATAGCTTCTATATAGCAAGCTACTTTTGACAGAATTTTGTAACTTAGCTTGCTACATTTGTATGGGTGGTAGCTTCTGTGTAGTGAAGCTGAATTTATTGTAGAGTAGCTTGTAGCTTAGCTCACTACACAAATCAAGTAGCTTGCCCATCACTGCAATCACTGCATGAAAAGTGTGATTTTTGTCTCTTTTCGGCCCTGTTTATTACTGTGAAACTTCTGGGATTCGGCTGTTGACGGTAGTTTGTTGTCCCCTCCTCCCTCCTCCACAGGAGGCTTTAACATGTAAATGGCAATGCTGTGAGCTATACAAATGCTAATCAGGGTTGAGGGGGTGCACAATGCTCAACTTTGCTCAATGCTGTACACTGAATTAACTCATCTGGAATTATGTACATACCTAAAAGAAAAAGTATATCGACATGACAAACATTATTTGAGTTTATATTTACATAAACTAAAAGGCTCTAGCTTTAAAATGATGCATCACACAAGCATGTGAGATGTAAGATGTGTTTTTAAATAAGCAAAGACATTTGGGTATGCCCAACTTTTGTGCACCCTCATTTTGGCTTCTAGTTTATGAAAATATATACTAAAATAATGTATGTCATTCCTATTTCACTCTGCATCCTTTGAAGTTTGGGGAAAAATACAATTTTTGTAGCCTCGCCTAAAATGTTCAATTTCTAAAGGCCCTAAAAAAGGCATACTTCATTGTAAGTTCACAATATTCAAACCCTAAACTTCTAAGTTTAATGGTTTTTTGCAGTTTCTCCTTTTCATCAAGTTGTGCCAAATTGCTTTACTGACATTTCATCATCATATACTTATAAGTTACTAATCTGTGATTTTTTTAAAACATTTTTTTTAAAATAATTTGTGTATGAGTGTAAAATCATTGCTGCTCAGTCAGCGCCGGTCTCCAGGTCATTACCAAGCCCCGGCGATCCAAGATGGCGCCCTATTCAAATTAATGGTTGTGCTCAGTGGCGCTTTGTGACGGCATGGGGGCTGAAAGATTAGCGGAAGTCGCCTGGAACTCGCAAAGATCTATGGGAAACTCGCAAAGATCTATGGGAAACTCGCCTGTATTTGGGCATCGTCTGGTCCTCCCGGTTCTGCGCAGTGGATGATCTCCCACAATGCGTTGTGCCCAGTGGGGGAGGGTCCCAGCTCAAAAGTGGCCAAAATGACGTGCGCCTACATGCTTGCAATACCACCCCGGGCCGATGTGGGTGGACCCAGAAGTAGAATTACCAATGCTAACATATACCATTGGCAGACCTCTCAAAAACGTCTTTACAGGATGGACCAAAAGTTGGCTCTTGGTCCAAAGCTCCGTTCCACATGTGTGTCAATGCTGAGGGGGGTGGATTTTTTTGGTCCACTCTATTTTACTTGCTGTGAATTTTTTCAGTCTCTCGTTCAAATGAATGGAGTTGCGCCGGCTGACGCATGCGCAGATGCGTTTTTTCACAATTTTCTTGTGGGCGGGACCACTCGCGGCCATTTTGTATTGCTCCAGTAGAGCACATTTTTTGGCCCATTCGTTAGAACGGCGGAGATAGGCGTGACTCTGTCCGTTAATATATACAGTCTATGGTTGCGCCAAACACGCATGTGTGGGTCTCACACCGGGTCTCACGCACGTGCACAGAGGGGCTCGGCCGCGCTCTGACCAATCAAAGCAGTTCATCAGAGCGGGAGTTAGAGCCAGAGCCAGACGAGCAGAGTTTGTGGCAGTAAAGTGTGGATTTAAACAAAACCGAAGGATTTAAGAAGAAAAAAAGTTCAGGATGACAAGGGACACTAAAATCCCCACAAAAGCCGACCTTTATGAAAGCTGTAGGTTCTCTGTCAGCTGAGGTTGAGCTGTTTTAATATGCATTGAGTCCTATGGGGAAAATTTCAGTCTGCAGTACCGCGAGAATCCCCCGAGCACATGAGCGATTCAGCTACAAGCTAGTAATATCCTATCCAGTTCTACGTCATGGTGCTACGTCCCTTAGCGGACTTCGCTAGTGGGATATCACGTGACCCCCAGGTCACAGACGCCAGAGAGATCAAACAAAAAATGCTCCAATCACTAGCGACCCTCCTCTATAAAGCCTTCAACTGAGACAACCCAACAGAGTATACATATGTCCCACCCCTTAATAGAAAGCTTTCCTCATTGGCTACACGGACATGTCAATCTTTCAACCAGGAAGTAGATGCAAACCAGTCTAAAGGGCTCGACACACGGGAGGCGACATCGCATCGCCTCCATTCATTTTCAATGGGACGTGCGCGACATAGCGTCAATCGCTAGCGAGCCTCCTGCTCAGCGACGGGCGAAAAACGTGCGTGTGAAATCCTCCCGCTCGTGCATGTATCGTGCACGCGCGGGTCAGCGACGCGATCCCAGAAAGTTGAAATCGGCTCAACTTTTTGACGCTGTCGTCAAGCCGCATCGCGCCCCGTCTGTCATGTTATCTGAGCGACAGCGTTGAGTTTCGCTGATCGCTCTCATTTGTCGCCTCCCGTGTGTCGAGCCCTTAATGACAACAAATGTGAAGTGACCCCATGCGCAAAACGCAGCCGCTTGTCCAACTCACGGGAGATTTTGCGGACCCCATTTGAAAGATAAGGAGTAGCTGAACACGTGGATACCAGATGTTTGGGTGAAAAACAAAGCAAAAAGTCCGTAAACAGTGAAAGAACAGCCTCTGTGCTCTTTTTTTTCGCTAAAGATAAATGCACATTTTTGGATTATTTCTCCAGAATGGATTATACTTTGGGAAATACAAGTGGATATTATTGTTAAATGGACTGTTCCAGAGAAAAAGAGCCATAGGAAGCCTGGAGGAGAGCGGATTTATTTATGCAGTACAAGCCCAAAGGTAAAAAACTTTTTCCTTAGCCACTTATTTTGTGCCCACATTATGTGTTATATCTTTTGAATGCAAAGTCTGATGTGGTTTACACTTGTATATAAATGTAGATAAGAAATTAAGCTTTAAAATGATATACAGCTTTTGTTCAAAATACATCTGCTATTCCCAGCAGAACATTTTAAAAATAAAAACGGCTCGCCGGTGGATGTAAAGAGGTTAAAGATCAACTAAACACCAGTGCCCCGCCTGACTCCGCCCACATGAACATTTGAAAATTCTCCCCAAAATGGGCGTTGCCCAGGAGGACCAAGGGCTTAGTGTTGGGCGTGGCCTGGGCTTTGATTGACGGCTCTCTTGTAACTATGGAGAGTGACAGTGACAGCAGCTTCGCGACCGAGCGCTCTTTTGAGGTGAAGGACTTTTCTCCACCTTCATCACCAGAGGTGGAAGTGGAGGAGGTTAATGTGGAGGAGTCCGGCGGCCCTGAGCCGTACATGTTTGAGCCGATAGCTCGCTTGTTATCCGAGGCCACCGGTGCGGCTAGCACTGACGAGCCTTCCGAGGCATCAGTGCAGCACAGAATGGGTCCCGTTACTGAATTGGTGTTAGCATTATTGCTAATATTTTTATTTGATGTAGAACAGAGAGATGGATATTGTGGTTAGGGTTACACACACATGACTCTTTATGTGTGTGTAAACACCTGCATTACGGAGCACCCGGGGTTTGAGGCAGTTGCCCTCAACCCATATGTGCTGCAGGCAGTGTATGGCACATACTTACAGCTCTTTGGTGACATGCCAGAGACGATGGTGCACAGGTTAGTTTTTGCAGGATAATTGATTAACAATTACTGTAGGTGGTTGACAACCAATACATCTCTTCTTTCAGTAATTACCGGCACCTTGCGTACCGGAATGTGGTCAGGTGGTGTTGGGGTTACCTAGGCCAGCATATCAGAGTCGTGATCCCGTCCTGTGCTGTGACCCGTATCAGGCTGGAGTTCCCTGATTATGTGGCTTACATGGGGTTCCTCCCTGTCCTGAATTTTTATGGCCAATAAACATCAATATAAACACAAATGCCATTCTGAAAATGTTTATTGCTTGTCTTATTTTTCCTTCCGATCTTATAACGTGCATATTTGTACATACAATAAGCATCCAAATGTAGATTGGTGCACTGGTGGAAAAAATATATTAACAAATATACAATATACTTTGTCATATTTATATATACATTGAACATTTAAACCACGATTGTACAGTATCTAAATGCAAACATAGATAATTCAAGTTTTTGGTTGTTGAATGTGGGAATGCTCACAAGCCACTGACATTTATCTCACAACACACCAGTTGATAATAAAACCTAACAGATACTGATGGATAATGGACTGAAAGTTTAGGCACTGTCACAGCAAAAGCATGAACGCCACACTCCCTGGACCCATTGTCAGGTGACATCACAGCTAAAGGCCTATAGGATTATATAGTAATGAGGAAGTGTTGGTCTTGTACAGAGAGATCATGGACCCAGTGACTGATTATGTCACGACTTTTGAAAGTAATGCTGTTTATAGGAAATACCCACTAGACCCTGTGACATAATCACATTTCAGAACCTGAAAGCAACCAATTCCCCAAAAAAAATCACTTTACCCCTACATTACTTACAAATCTATATTCACAATCTACACTTGTATACATTTTGCGGCTACAGTGGTGCAGAGTAGAGCTGGTCATCTTGTGATTGGAGAATTGGCGGCTCAAATCACGCAGGTGCACACTGTCCTTGGGCAAGACACTTCACCCTCTTTGCCTCCATTGTCTGCATTCACTGGTGTATGGATTGGTGACTGGTTCCTCGATGTCAAGTTCTTAAAGAAAGTAGAAAAGGTGCTATATAAATGTGACAATTTGCATTCAAAATGTATGTAGTGTGCAATACAGCAATTAAATGTATCACGAAAATTGATCAACACTACATTATCATCAATGTTGTGGTGGGCTCTCATGGCGGTACCTGACCAGAGTGAGGTCCATCCTGTCTTTCCCACACCTGTGGTTCATAGTTAGATACGTGTCCTAGCTGACTCATGTCTGCTTTCTGAAAATATTTTAGTTCTTATTGGCATGCAGGCATGTCAGAAAAAAGCTATAATAGAACGATGATAATCTTGCATAGTGTTCAGTGAATAAACATATGAACAATAGAATGTGGACATTATAACACTATCAGTCATGCAAAATAAGTTAGTGACCCCATATATTTATATTCTGGATATTCTTGTTGTATGTGATCTTCTGGTGTTTGTTTTTCACCTTATTTGCTCTTGAAAAATTGTGACCTGTGCCTGCTCACTGCCTCCTTTTTGTCATCAGCTTATCAATGTAGACTGGGGAAAAAATACAACATAAATATTATAACAGCCCTCATTCATAACAGTCAAGTTTCTTTCATGACATACATGTGGTGGATTTGGTCTTCAGAGCTCTCACAGTATAGTCGCCATGTTTATATTTTGGATACACTATGGAGTACCTCAGCTCACCAGCAGCAGTTCTGGCGTGTGTGCGTGTCGCGTTCCCATTATAGTGCAGCGCTGAGATTTGTAACCTAGAACAATCAAAACAAAAATAAGAAAACAGTGATGTTATTTGGTTCAGTTTCAAATAAATATATAATGAGGGAATAGAAATAAAAACTTTTACAAGGTTTTGGTATTCATTACCTGGCCATCATTCCTTTAAAGGAGAAGCACACACTTTTCGGAGAGAACCTGATGATGAGGCTGTGAAATGCCTCAATGTAGGACGTGTGGTAAAGTGGGCTGATTTTCTCCACGTCCTTCAGAAACCTTGGCGCCAGTAAAATGGCCGTTAGTCTTTCGCATGCTGCTGTGCCTACACACAAAATGATCAATGGAAATGTATTTTGGATTAGAAAGAAAATGCAAAATGTCCAAGATAACTAAATATCTTCATTACTAACTTGGCTTGAGCCACTCCCTTGCTCTTTCCCCAACCAGTGGCTCGTGTTGGCAGCAGGGGAACAGGGCATTATCATGCGCGTGAATATTTTGTATGTGGTTGGCTACAGAGGTCCACTTGGCCACAGCTTCTTCTCCTGAGGAGGAAGTAGAGGCTGACCAGTAGAGGTGATTCACCACGCTCTTCCTCCATTGGCCCACATCCTGAGTGCTCTTTTTCTTTGCCAGTCCATCTATTTTCTTCCCCATTCCTATGACATTTTTTTTATTACATGGATTAGATCTATATTATCTGTTAATTATACGCTAAATACATACCCTTTCCCATGTGCCAAGGGTCAAAATAGTGAGTGATGTCTTTTTTTTCCTCCCTTAGGTACTTCTGCACTCCTGTGTGTCTGTCCGTCACAATTGCCTGTACTTTCACACCCTTCTCTTCCAGCATGGTCAGACTGCGTATAAATCCTTCCTTCTCCATCCTTACACTTCACTGCTCTGAAATACAACAGAATTATCTACATAAATGCGCCAAATGATTCCCAATTAATTGTTCAAATGTAAACATGGTGGTGTTTTACCTGGATAAGTTGGATGTCAATGACTCTGTTACTTTGCAGATTCATCATGGTGTAACTACCGTATTTAGCTGAATGTCCTGTAGAAATGCACATTACACTTGGCAAACTATTATTTAAAACATAAAAATCTTTGTTTATAAAGAAAGGATTTACCTGGAGAGTCAGCACGCATATCCCCACCCAGTGTCAAAGGCCCACCAGTAGCTGCCTCCCTGATTTTTTTGTCCTGCTCAAGCTTCCACTGCCAGCTGACCGTCGGGATGAGGAGCTTGGCCTGATGCTTGTAAAAAGTTTGCTCTTGAATGTTGAAAGCCCTCAGGAACTATGCAATATAAAGTAATATTACCAACTGACTGTTATGGAAACACGATTTATATACCTTGGAAATCTGACCAAAACACGAGCCGGTGAAGAGGACAGCAGCACAAAGCTGAAGATTTCCAGCTGGTATATCCTTCACCATAGGCTGACTGGACCAGTCATTGCAGTACTCACATGCTGGACACTGCTGTTTCACTCGGAGGAGTGTGCCCAATAAAAGACAAATAACCTTTGCTGCGCCTGCTGAGCTTAACATTGGCCTGGACACAAGCGTGCCTGCTGATGATTGGATCCGTCTGACAGGCCATTTCTCTGGTTGCTTTAGGCTGAAAACATAAGTAATAATATTAGTAATAAGTAATAGTAGTAAGGGAGGAAAGACTTATTTGTATAGTGGTATAGTAAGACTAATTTCTACAGTGTGGATGTTTCTTTGTAGCTTTGATCAGAGTAGTTTATGATCCCAGAACTACCTTGAAGCTTGTGCGCCAAGACCCACGTCTATTGTACATCTATTAAACAGGCTTTCTGCTAAATATTATGGTTCATGACAATTGGGGTAATATGTTACCTGGCTAGGACCTATTGTGAGTGCTTATTGATACGACGGAGATGAGGTCACGTGCGCTATAAAAATGTCCTAGCCAGGTAATAACAGGGCATAACAAAACAAAACATCCATATAAATCCCCTTACATTAGCACACCTACGTGGACGTGAGGAAGATAAAAACAAACGCTAGTGACAGTCATGTCCTGGAGATCGCGTTGTTACAGCATAAACCTGTTACAAAAGCTAGCCCCTTCGCTAACACACTGGACAACAAAACCATGTAAGGTAATATACCGCGCTAACTACCGCGGACCTGCACAGTTTCCTCTCGGTCACAAGTCTACAGTCCGTCACCAAATGTCTCCAACACAGACACAACATTATTATTATTATTATTACTCATTGTTTTTGCCCACTCACCTTAGAGTGGCGCCCGAAGTGGCTGGGCAGCAATGTCGGGAGCTCCTTCCTCGCTCGTGGAAGACCAAGAGTGGGAACAGCCTCGCTCTTCAGACGGAGCTTCGTAGTGAACCCCAGCTCAAACTGAATCAAGTTGGCGACCGAATCACGCGCAAAATGGTGGTTGCAAACTCCAGCATGAGGCGGGAGTTCGCAGCTATCCCCCAGGCCAATTACGCGGTTCCACTGGCGCCTAAAGTCTAAGTCCTGTGGAAAGTAATGTAATCCTACAGTACTTTGACAGCCCACCACACTACACTTTCTCCCCATCCTAACAAACAAGACAACTAACACAAATACTAATACACAAACACGGACAACAACACCTAGCCTATTGACAAAGCCCTACGTTAATCTACAAGTAACACACAATGACTAAATTAAACTATACTCACGCAACTAAACTACCTGACTACCTGTGACTACACTAGAAACGCTACGCTAAAGAATTAACTAAATACTAAGCTAATAAATTGCTAACCTGAAAATCGATGTAAAATGCTCGCTCACAATTCCAACTCCAACTCGCTACGGGGGCGTGTCAGAGACCCGCGGCCTTCATAGCAGAGGCTCAGGAAGACCTGCGTCACAGAAAACTAGGGAACTCAAGAGCCAATGGAGAGTCCAGGAACGAAATTCAAATGTAGTGACACGGAAAACCATAGAGAGGGCGCCACACAGACTGTTTAGGCTCAAAAGTGAGATTTTAACTAATTTGGATTAAAATGTCAAAAATATGGCCAGGACATGTAGGGAGCACTATACTTATACACTGCCTAAATATGTTTCCTAAAGTGTTTAGTTACTCTGTATGTATGTGTATATGTATGTGATGTATATGTATACTGTATTCTCTGATTGGTATTTGTTTATTGAGAGTGACTAGCTACTCTTGCACAGACAAGTAGTGACAGGCACTGAAAGCTAGTTGTACTTGTATTTTTGTCATGAAAACATGAACAAATAATTCTGAAAACCTCTGTGCATTTGTGTTAAGGATGTATATGTATACTGTATTCTCTGATTAACATTTGTTGGTGTTGATTGATTGATCTGGTAATCTGGTATTTGGTATCTTTTTATTGAGCGTGGGCTAGCTCGGCTAACTTCTCTGTACAGACAGAAGTAACAGCTAGCTTTGAGGAGCCATTTAATAAATTATAATTAAATATTCGAATATTTAAATGAATAAATAAACGCACTTCGAATATGATATTTGTGCAAAAGTCAAAGCCCTAGTCGTGACTGATGCTAACTGAGCAAACTAATGTTGCTCTGTTTATTGCCGCCAACCACTTGTTTCTCCGTTTTGTTTCTTTTGGGATACAGTATAAAGATATTCCTTTTGTCTGATCACGTATCTGGTCGCATCCAACTGCACAGCATTGCTCCGGCATGATAGGAAAATTTTGCAACAACCTATAGTATCACCAGCGGTTTTTCATTTTCTATTCCGTCAAGATGGCTGCTCCAAATAGCGTGACGTCCGGCGGGACGTCCCTATATGTCCCTTACGTGCCTTTAGTTCCCCAAATATATTACCTAGCTACTGTAGAATATTCTAAATAAGGGATATTATTTTTGCACTGTTTTAATGTTAATTTAATATTCTTTGGGCCATTTAATGTAATGTTGCAAAACCCAATATTCAGATTAATAGCATTTTTTATGTTTCAACTGAGAGTTTTAGGCATTTATTTTATTCATGTCACAAAGGTTCTTCTATTATTTTTCTGATGCACTAAGCCTGATGTCGGCAACAGCAGTTGGTGAAATGTCTTTGTCAGAATCATGTATGTATATTACCGTCTGCTTTGTGGCAAATCCAGGAATCGTACACACTGTGCTCAAAACGGACCAAAAGGTGTGTTTTAGTGGCTGTTTTAGGCCTTTCCACCACGCAGATGTTCACAAATAAATATGAAATATGAATCGTGAATCCTGCCATGAGGAAAATCATGACACTTGTGCATCGTAGAACAATGCATTTCACCCCGCGCATTGTCTAATTGATGATACACAGCTTTAAAATGGATGTAATTTGAGTAATTCCCAAACATACATTTAAGAAGCATAACTTCTGCTCTCCTGTAATAATGTTGTCCAAATTCATATTTTGACATGTTTTCCTTTGTCATTTTATGTTTTAGAAACCAGTTTTTGAATGTATTTATTGTTCCAGATTTTAACATTATCGGCTGCAAACACAGCCATGTCATTGCAAAGAAGCAAGATCACCTGAATGTGATGTGTGACGTCATATTGGTAAGATTATATACTATTACAGAACTGAGGCTGCTTTAAGACACATGTTTGTGCCAGAAGTCTCTGATATTAGTGTGGATAGAGCTAAAACAACTCCGTGTCTGAGGCTGATGAGGAACAATGTAATAACATAGTTAAATTGCTCGGAACATTTTTTAACCTTCAAACTTCCTCCTCACATTTGAATAGGCACACTCAACAGTAAATGCACAATAATTGGTATCCCTGACAACTTAATTTGCATACAGCCGACAGCCAGGGGAGTGAGGCCAGTGCGGTGCGCAGGTGCATTGACTGACAGCTCACCTTTCAGCTCAAGTTTCCACAATGATGTGCAGCCAAACTGCTTTAAAACATAAAAAAACAAGTACTTCATCAGAAGGCTGAAGGCAGATAACCCCTTCGCTTCTGAAGGCCAGCACAACTATTGTCGGCCACTACAAACCTTCTAGGACTTCAGTCCAATTGAATCTGCAGTTTCTGAGAGCAGTGTCTTTGAATGGGGGAGAGGAGGAAGCAGAAGAACAGCAACAAGATGAGGAAGAGGAGCAGCAAGAGGAGGAGGAAGAGGAGAGGCTAGAATGAGAAGAGCAGGACTTGTTGGTTATAAATAGGGATGTACCGAATCCAGGATTTGGTTTCGGATTTGGCTAAATATTGGCTTTTTTGACGGGGTTCAGTTTCTGGCCGAACCTTAGAATTTTTCCCCACCGAACCAACATCTGCGCTTACACTATGCACGCTGCTAATAGATCCATGTGTGGCTGCTGGATTCGTCCGGAAGTTCAGTTTGCGGATATCAAATAGTGTAACTAAACATGTAAACAGTTTGTGTTGTTATATACAGATTATATTATTGATTTGTGCTCATATGTACACTATCAAGGTTTATTACAAGAAATGGTAGGATAAAAGCTCAGAGAAAAAAATACTTCTAGTAGCCAGCAGCTAGCGCCCAGATGCGTTCAAAGGCACACGGAAATGTAGGAAACACAGACAGTTCACCATTTTATTCCAAATAATTATTTCAGAAATACAACACAGGGATACACATACAAACACAGACAAACATACTCTTGCTTACACATATATACCCACATACATGTATACATATATAAACACATCAACATATCAAAACTATGAACATAGTAGCCAATCAATCAGGGTGTGGTGTGGGTTCCTTCTATTTTTCCGGTATTCATCCCCCAACCAACGCAATTTGTTAGATATATCCTAGACCTAACACAAGTTATGTCGTTCAACAAACATCAACCAAACTCCCCAGACCTTGTTAAATTTGTCAGCCTCAAGCCTAAGCATAGCTGTGAGTTTCTCCATTTTGCAGATGCTTTGCATTACCTCCACCCAATCTTCTACTTTAGGTATCTGATCACTACGCCATTTTCTGGTCAATGTTTTTTTTACAAGCCAATAGCATGATCCTTAAAAGTTTATATTCTTCACTTCCATTAAAATTTAAGGTTCCCAGCATACCTAAGTACATAACTTCAAAACAATTTGGAATTTTTGCCTTCAAAATCATATTTATGTTTGTATTTATTTCTACCCAATACTGATTTAACCTCATACATCCCCAGAAAATGCGGAAGTGACCCGCTTTAACTTCCCCACATGATTGCCAACACTTGGTATCTTTGTGTGGTCTCTGCGCCGGAGTTGCAAAGAATCTTAAATTGTTCTTCCACCCAAATTCCCTCCATGAAATGGAGTTTGTGACTTTTCCCTGGCATTCATTTATTTCATCCCAATCCTCAGAGGAGATTTCTATGCCTGCTTCTTTTTCCCATCTTTCCTTTACACAATAAGTATCGTCTTTCTTTAATTCTTCTAAGATATTGTACACTTTTGAGATTGCTTTCTGTATCCGAGACGGTCCGTGTACGTCGCGGCCATTCTATTTTTGATTAGGAAAGAAAATACAAAAAACGAATATTGGCCGTTTCCCGTTTTCCGTTTTCAAAATAAAATGTAGAAAACGAGAATTTAATCCGTTTTTCGATTTTGTGTTTTAAAATTAAAAAACGGATAACGAAAAACAGGTCATAATCCGTTTTTCCATTACACATTTACACAAGAAACACCAACATCGAAAAACCACGGCAAACATTTGATTTTCCATTCTTGATCTTATTTTGAAGCTGACCCGGAATCTGTTAACCATGCCTACCACTATGCCAATTAAAGATTACAAGATATAGAATAATATTAATGTATATCAGCGGACACCATTAGCCTTTTTAGATGGCTAACCGTTCACTAGCATAAACACATTAGGTTTTGCTATTTAAATTTATAAACTTACCTGGAAAATGGTGCCAATCTTATCCACTGTCATGTCGACATCTTTTAAAGTAACCCGTTTGCTGTCTCGATACAAAACAAAAGTTTTCTCCAACTCTGGTATCTCCATTATCATTCAAAAAACTGGAAAACTCAGACTGTGCGGGAAAGCCTCAACAGCTTCCGGGTCAGCTTCAAAATAAGATCAAGAATGGAAAATCAAATTTTTGCCGTGGTTTTTCGATGTTGGTGTTTCTTGTGTAAATGTGTAATGGAAAAACGGATTATGACCTGTTTTTCGTTATCCGTTTTTTAATTTTAAAACACAAAATCGAAAAACGGATTAAATTCTCGTTTTCTACATTTTATTTTGAAAACGGAAAACGGGAAACGGCCAATATTCGTTTTTTGTATTTTCTTTCCTAATCAAAAATAGAATGGCCGCGACGTACACGGACCCGAGACCCATACGCATCCATCATAATTTTTATAATACCTGGCCAAGTTTTTTCTTTGTTCACTTTATTTATTTCCTTTCCTAAGTAATGATGTATCTGCAGATATTTATAGAAATCTTCATTTTGTAATTTATACGTCTCCATTTTCAGGAAGCTTATCACATTGCAATTCTTCATTACCTCCCAGTGCATCCTTGGACCAGTTTTCCACAATTTGAAACCATTGTCTAGCTTGTTGGGCTCAAAATCTGGATCGTAGGCTATCCACCGCAAAAATCTGCAGTAGGTATTCAGATTATGCTTCTTGACAATTTCCACCCAGATCTTAACCGAAAGCTCCAGCCATGGATTTATATTTTGTTTCCACTGAGATCTCAGTTTTTCATCATGTACGATGGCCTATATTGGAGGTCTCTCTATCAATCCTTCTTCTATAGTTTTCAATCTTGCAGTGTATTCTGGGTCACACAGATACAGCAAGACCCTCAACTGTGCTGCCTCAAAATAACTTTTTAGACATGGTAGTGCAAGCCCCCCTCTTTGTTTTGCCAATTGTAATGTTCTATACTTTACTCTTGGCTTTGCTCCATGCCAAACGAATCGAGAAATAGTTTTATCCCACTCTTTGAATTCTCTTCCAGAAATCTCTATTGGAAGGTTTAAAAACAGGTATAGCAGCCGAGGCAAGACATTCATCTTTATAATATCCACTCTTGATGACAGGTTCAAATATGGGATCAGTTCCCATTTAGCTAAGTGTGTTTTTATTTTTGATATTATTGTATTATAATTTGAAGCTTTTAGTTTTGTTATGTCTTTGGGTAAGACAATTCCCAAGTATTTCATAGATTCCGAATTCCAATTTATATTATAGTTTTGTATTAGATATTGATTTGGTGCAAAGTTGAATGTCAAAACCTGGGTTTTTTCAACATTTATTTTATATCCCGACAGCTTACCAAACTCCCCAAACTGTTCCATCAGTATAGGCAGTGAAGAGTTAGGATCATTCAGATAAATCAGTACATCATCTGCAAACATTGGGCCTCATTCACGAACGGTTCTTAGGAACAGATTTGTACGTAAATCCTACTTACGCTGTTTTTACGAAGAAAGTGGCATTCACGAATATTTCTCGTAACCAGAATTTCTCTTGGGCAAGTACAAATCCTACGAGTCCTCAGGAGCACTCGTACGCATTCAGTGCCGACATGTTCACACGCCGGGGTTGTCCTCTTTGGTGAAGTTAAAAATAAAAATACAACATTCCAGTGATATGTCCGTCATATCGATGTATGTATTTATTTATTTGTAGTAATCTTTATTAGTAATCTTTATTTATATACCGCCTTTTTCACTGCAGATCTGGCCTACTTTTTAATTCATTTTGAAATGAAATGTGCCAACGCTTTATCAAATACATTGGATATCTTGCCGTGTATTAGTGACCCCTTCCTATTTATAGGGGGCATTTCTTTATCCACGGGCCACAGAACAACGGCATATATACTGCTGCTGCAGGAGGTTACTGGGTCCGCGCTGAGTCTCTGCGCTGGTCTCTCCTATGGATCTATACGGGTCTGCACTGGTCTCTCCCATGGATCTAGACGGGTCTGCACTGGTCTCTCCCATATACGGGTCTGCACTGGTCTCTCTCCATACGGGTCCGTGCTGCATGCTCCTGGATCCATACGGGTCCGCGCTGGTCTCTCAAGTCTGGTCTATGCGGTCTATCTTCGGTCCGCGCTGGTCTCTGCGCACCGGTCTCTCCAGTCAGGTACAGTCTATGCGGTCTCTCCTATAGGTCCGCGCTGGTTTCTGTGTGCTGGTCACTCCAGTCTCTCCTCGGGTCTGCATTGGTCTCAGCGCTGGTCCGCGCTGGATCTCCTCCCAGGGTCCAAAATATTTTGAGATTAATCTCAAAACATTTTGAGATTCATCTTTAAAATAATACATAATATATTTTTAAATTAAGCTCATAACATTTTGAGATTAATCTCATCATATTCTTAGATTAATCTCATAATTTTGCTAGTTCGACTTTATTATCATAATATTTCGACTTTTAAGTCAACATTTTATAACTTTATTCTCAGTCTGGTAAAAGAAGAAAAAAGGGTGACTCTTTTGCTCCGTGTAACTGCTTTAGGCCTGTTGCTGTTTCCTCTGCCGTCTGCACACGACCCTGCAGTCCCTTATATGGGCATTAGTGGGCGGTTACTTATGCTAAGTACCTATGCTAATGAAGCACCTGGCACGCGCGCTGTACTTACGAGGAAATGGGATTCATCAATCTGAGAGAACAGCTGCGAACAATTCAGCGGCTTACGAGTGCGTTGATGAATCCCACGTGGGGACTTCTTAGAAATCTACTTAAGGACAACTTGAGAAGAAAGTTGAGTAGTTTCTTACGAAGTTATTCGTGAATGAGGCCCATTGCTATCTTGTGTTCAGTACTTGCTATATTGATCCCTTTGATACTCCCCGTTTGTTTTATCCATTGGCTCAGAGGTTCCAAATATATCGCAAACAGCAAGGGACTTACAGAGCATCCCTGCCTACAGCCCCTTTCTAATTTAATGATGTTGGACACACTTCCGTTAACTTTGATCCTTGCTATTGGATCTGTATATAAGGTTTGAATAGTCTTAGGCTGAGTTTACACGGAGACAATGTGGCAGTAAAACGGTATAGTTGGATGTCTGTTTCTACCAACCGTTCATACGAAGACTGTGTTCCAGGGGGGTGAAAACGTAAGTGTTCAGATCAAGCCTGCAGAGTGGGACAACTCAGATACGCTGCACAGCGGGGAGCTCTTTCACACCCGCGAGAGGGGAAAAGGTGTGAAATCCCCCTCTGCTCTGAACCCCACCTCCGCGCTGCTCCCCGCACGTAAATTTGGACATGCGCAGTAGCGGAGAACAAACATCAACAACAATGGCGGCGGTCACACTAACTAGCTTCGTGGGCTTCCAGCGCGGCCCAGAGGATAATTCTACTCCTTCGTTTGTCCAAACGAGACCACGCAAAGCTCTAGGTTCAGTTTCCATTTTCACAGCTGCTGTTAAAATGGTGAATGATGTTGGTGCTTTCTGAGGGTCTGGCACAGGAAGTGAGTACACTGCCGAGAGGGGGGCTGGGCACGGGGCCGGGCGCTAGAACTACATTGTTTTTCAACCTCATGTGAACGCAGAGAAATTTGCATTAGGAGCCAGGTCGTTTCTGTTAATAGCCTGGAAACGTCTGCGCAGCGTCTCAGTATAAACAGGGCCTTAATCAGACCCTCCTGAAAGTTTAACCTCCTCATTGTCCTGAACAGGAATTCCCATCTAACCGAATCAAATGCTTTCTCTGCATCCATCCCCATTATCAAGGCCTCCATTCTGTTGTTGCCAATTTGCTGCATTATGTGTAGAGTTCTACGAATATTGTCCTGTGTTTGCCGATACTTTATAAAACCAGTTTGATCCAAACTGATAACCTCTGGTAGGATCTTTTCCAGGCGTCTTGCAAGTATTGATGTAAATAATCTGTAATCAACGTTGAGAACACTTGTTGGTCTGTAGTTTGAGCAAAAAGTCCCATCTTTTCCCTCTTTTGCAATTACAGAAATAATTGCTTCCCTCCATGAAACTGGGATTGCCCCCCCCTCGTTTATAATCCAGTTAAAGGTTTTGTGTAGTAATGGAACCAGTTTCCCTCTAAATACTTTATATTTAGAGCTATATTCTATATATATTTATATTCAGCTATAAATCCATCTGCACCAGGGCTTTTGTTATTTTTAAGCTTGGAAATTGCGGTATTTATTTCCTGTTCTGTCATTTCCGACATCAATGCATTATTCTGTTGTTCTGTCACTTAATGTCACTTGATTTAAGTCATTTAAAAAATCATCAATTTGAGATACACTGCTACCATCAACCCGGGAGTACAGCTTTCTATAGTAGGATTCAAAGCATTTATGGATCTCTTCTGTTGTGTATACCTCTGCTTTTGTTTGTGGGTCTTTTACTTTGTAAACATGTCTTGTTGTTTGCTGTTTTTTAAGTTTATATGCCAATAGTTTTGTGGCTCTTCTCCCGGCTTCATAGTACCTCTGTCGAGTATATATCATTTTTTTCTGTTCCTCTTGAGACAAAATATCACTAATCTCTGCTTTTTTCTTCTTAATCTCAACCATAATACCATCGTCTATTTTGCTTTTTTGTCTCTCCTCTAATTTTTGCAGCTCTAGATGCAGAGTTTTCAATTTTTCCCTTTTAACTTTCTCCCTATAGGCCAACCTGGCAATTAATTTCCCTCTCATGACTGCTTTATGTGCATCCCACAGAATTGAGGGGGATACTTCCCCATTATCATTTTGTTCAACATATTCCACAATTTCCTTTTCAATTTCTTCTTTCATTGGACCATTTAACAAAGTCGAATTTAGCCTCCAAACTTGTGTTTTTTTTTTCATTACCCACAACAACTTTTAAATAAATTGGACAATGATCGGAAAGATCCATTACCCCAATATCACACCCTTCTATTTTATACCTTTGTTCAAAGACAAGGTCTTTGAACAAGGGGCGTGACTTCCTGTATCCGGTGAGCGTGTTTTTTGACTACTATCACTCTGCTCTCTGTTTGCACTAACAAACACATTACAAATCCACGTATTGTACATCAAGCTAACTGTGTAAGCACTCCGAGTCAGCTGTACTGCAGCTGAGGTTTAGGTAGCGGTTGTTTGTCTGGTCTCGGAGTCTGTTGTGCGGGCCCGGATCCGGACTAGCTTAGCCTAGCCTAGCCGCTAACTCACTACTCCTATGGCGGCTGCTGTCTCTCCCTCAATCCTTTACTGCTCGAGTTGCCATATGGCGAGTCTAAACCCTGGATCCTTCTCTGAGGGTAGTGATAGATGTGTGAAGTGTAGTGTAGTCGTAGCTCTGGAATCCAGGGTCAGTGAGTTAGAGCTGCGTCTCCGAGCACTGGAGTCTCGAGCTAGCGCTAGCATTAGCTACAGCCAGGCCGTATCCTCAGGGACAGCGGAGCGCAGCTTTAGGGAAAGGCAGAAGGCAGAGGAGAACTAGCGAGCCTAGCCCCCCAGCCCGTCCTCCGCAGCTGGGACAAGACCAGGATAGTGATGGCTTTGTGACTGTTCGGAGAGGGCGACGTGTTGTTGGTAGTTTCCCCATTGGGCCTCCTCCTGTTAGCATTTACAATCGCTGGGACGCTCTGTCCGGCTGCGCCCCCGCGCGGCCGGGCGGGGAAGAAGGCCTTTAACTTTAACACATCCTTCTGTTGTAACCAGGTCAATAAGGTGTTTAAAGAACACCCAGTCTGTCCCTGGGGGTGCATATACATTCAATAAGGAAACCAGTACACCCTCCAGTCTACCTGTCACCAATATATACCTTCCTTCCTTGTCTTTATGTATTTTCAACCTGTCAAAACAAACCTTACTTGAAATCAATACTGATACTCCCCTCCTACGGCCTGATTTATACGACGAGGAAAATTCTTGATTATATCCATTCCTCTTTAATTTCTCATGTTCCTTGTCCGTTAGATGGGTCTCCTGCAGAAAAAGCACCCCCACTCCCTCTTTCTTCATCTTGCTTATCACTTTATTCCTTTTAATTGGGTTATTCAGTCCGTTTACGTTATAGGAAGCTACCTTCAAGTAGTTATTTTGTAATGCCATTTGTACCTGTTATTTCCCTTTTTTCTCCTCTTCCACCCCAGTTCCCCATCCCATTGGCCACAAGATAAAAATAAAAATATAAAACAGAACAAGAAAACTGAACAGTAATAAGAACAGCAAATAAAAAAAAAAAATGGTTTCCAAACCTGAGGTTCTACACTCTAGAACCTTTCCTGAGTTCACTTCCTGTTCTGAGGGATAATCCCTGCATAACAGGGGGCCCTCGTGACCTTTTACGGCCCTGTTCATCTGTAAAAAATAGAACGTTTACTCCCCGATCCGATCTTAAAAGTTAAGGAAATTCCCATTGTCAATTCTTCTCTCCAACTGGAGTCATACATATTGCCCCAGTCCCCTCTATATTGCAGTAGCCCAATGATACTCACATTGTTCACATACCCAACAAGCCTCATGTTTGGTGCTCTTATTCTTGAGGTACCTCTGTGGGTCTTCTACACTGTAAACCCAAATATCAGCCTTACCTAAAATGATTGATCATATTTAACTTGATTTTTCTCCAAGTTCACTGTTCACCCACACACAATTGGTAACCTTTACAAGATTCAGATTCAGATTCATTTATTTGCCATTTGCAGTAAAACCACATTGGAAAAACTGTGCAAGACTACCTCGGTGTGCACCAGACAGAGAAGACGACACACACCAGAGCTCTTGCCACGGCGCCATCTTTACGGCGCCATGCGACAAACAGTAGAATAAACAGCAGAGAGCAATAACATACAGTTTCACAGACAGTTGGATAGACACATTGCGCTTTGTATAAACCACGGATTTTTTTCTCGGGATGAGCACCTCCGACAGCCGGCCAATGTGGCTGTCAGAGGGGGGCGGGGTCAGGGAGGGGGTGAGTCGGAAACACAATGAGGAGTGGAGGGGAGGGAGGGAGCAAGATGCATAGGTAGAGGGAGGCGGGGGGAGCGGGATCCGTGCTGGAGACTGAATAGTGTGAAATTGTTGTAGATTGGGACCTTGTTATTGTGGCCTTGGCCGAAGGAATGTGAGAGAAGAGTGGAGAGAAGACACAGGAGGAGAAAAACACATCGCCTGAGAGGGACAATATTGTATGCAATGTAGCAGTCAAAAACAGGCAGATATTCTATTAAATCCAATTAATCCGAATTGCGGCGCCCTCAGACCTCCGTACACAGGGGCAAATCCAAGCCGGGTCAGAGAGTTCAAGCCTGACACACGATGTCATTCAATCTCATCTCCAATGTTTTAATGTTTTATTCCCTTCGAGTGAACGAGCTGCGAGGTCTTTTATCAACTGTTCCACCAAAACCACTCTCCTTTGTCCAGCCACGGCACTCTCAACCACGACGCGGCTAAGCTCCTTGTACATCCCATCAATTTTGTCGGCCAGCAGGTCGTGAATCTTGCGAACTGCCATGCCTCCGAATTTGTGGTAGAAGAGAACTGCTCCAAACCCAGACAGGAGGATTCCCACCACCAAAATGCCAAAGATATATACGTCTTCCGAATCTTCAATGGACAGGGTCGACAGACAGAGGGGCTGAAACTTGTTCCAGCTGTCAAGAGTGTACCCCGCCGGTGAAGTCCCGTCCGGGCACACGGGCTCTCCAGACCCACGCTTACGTGTTGAAAAGATAGAATCAATTGCGTTGAGGGACCAGTTAATCATTTCCATTCTTGTTAAAGTTGTCTGTGGCAAAACTCCAGGAAAAAGACAAAAACAGGAGATAGCAAGCAGTCAGAAGCAGGAGCGTCTGAGACACGTCTTTGCTCGATGGAGGCGGAAGAGACAATTCATGTCAAAATCAAACTTTTAAATGACATAGTTGAGTTTCATTTCATAAGTGTTGGTGTGTATCGTCTATGGTATTTCTGTGTCAGACAATACTTGAAAGGTGTCTGTAAAGTCAATACTTTACTTAAATTAATAAACAAACAGATGCAGGTATTACTTGAGTAAGCTTTTACGACATGCGCAGTTCAGTTTTTCACCTCATGGCTAGGGTCACTTCCTGCCTGGCGCCATCTTATGCACCGCGCACATGCAACAGAGCACTTGGGTGTGAGGTCGTAATCTCCTTTGCAGGTAAGTAAGTATTCGGTTTTTTGTTTTAATCAATTACTTTCACTCTTCAGGTGATATGCATTTGTTGAATTGTGTCAAGTGCTGTTGTAAAGTAAGACTAATGGAGAAAACGCGTGTAATTTGTCGTGTAATACGAGTTTGAAAAGCATTTTTAAGTATGGCCAAATGCACCTCCACCGCTGTGGCCTCCGGTGATACAGGGGCTTCGCTCCCCACAGCACCGCTGACTGCAGAAGGGGATATTACTATGGGCCCCCGCACATTCCCGCTGCAGTCTCCGGTGATACAGGGGCTTTGCTCCCTGCAGCACCGCTGACTGCAAGGAGCTCGGGGTTGTTGGTTTGCGCGGGCTTGTGGGAACGCAGGGGCCACCAGCGTTCCCACAAGGCCGCGCAAACCTCCAGCGCGGGCTCTGGTGAGGCTGGGGCCACCTCCGATGCTACGAGGAGCGTGGCCCAAACATCACCGGAGACCTCAGCGGACATGTGCGCGGGCCCATAGTAATATCCTCCGCTGGAGTCAGCGGTGCTGCGGGGGCCACGCTCTTCGTAGCACCGGAGGCAAGCAGGGGAGGTGTGCGCGGGAGTGGGAGGATCCATTGTGAGGTGCTTGGCTCCCGCATAACAGGAGACATGCAGGGGAGGTGTGCGCGGGAGTGGGAGGATCCATTGTGAGGTGCGTGGCTCCCGCATCACAGTAGACATGCAGGGGAGGTGTGCGCGGGAGTGGGAGCATCCACTATGAGGAGCGTGGCTCCCGCATCACAGTAGACATGCAGGGGAGTTGTGCGCGGGAGTGGGAGCATCCACTATGAGGAGCGTGGCTCCCGCATCACAGTAGACATGCAGGGGAGTTGTGCGCGGGAGTGGGAGCATCCACTATGAGGAGCGTGGCTCCCGCATCACAGTAGACATGCAGGGGAGGTGTGCGCGGGCCCGTAGTAACATTCAGATTCATTTTATTCGCCATTTGCAGTAACACTACATAGGAATACATTAGTAAAAGTTCCCAGTGTGCACAGGACAAGTACAGACACAGAACAACATTAAAAGACAAGAATAAAACAAATTTTAAAAACAGTAAACAAATGTCACTGTGAAGTTGACCAACTTAAAACAGATCTATACAAGTGCAAAAACATTAAAGTGCTCTATTCAAACTGATAACAGCTCGTGGAAAAAAACTATTAGCATAACGAGATGTCCTGCATCTCAGAGAACAGTATCTTCTGCCAGAGGGAAGAAGCTGGAACAAGGCTTTTCCTGGGTGGCCAGAAGAGTCATTGATAATTCTCAGGGCACTGTTAAAAAGTCTGGATTGATAAAGAGCCTCCAGGACAGGAAGTTCACAGCCTACAGTCCTCTTAGCAGAGCGGAGCACCTTGTTTAAAGCTCTCTTTTCTTTATCTGTGATGTTACCGAACCACACAGACACAGAACCAACAAGTAAACTCTCAATGGTGCAGCGGTAAAAGTTCAGCAGAATCTTAGGGTTAGTGGTAAATTCTCTAAGTTTCCGCAGGAAGTAGAGACGCTGACGGTCAGTGTTTTTAACCCATTTCAGGTCATTAGACAGAGTTAGACCCAGAAACTTACACTCCTCTACAATCTGCACTTGGGAGTTATCGATTGCGACAGGCAAATGAGAACTATTGCGACTAAAATCAAAGACCAGTTCACATGTTTTGGATGCGTTCAGCTGGAGGTTGTTAGCCTTACTCCACTGAACCACGTTTTGGATCTCGGCTCTATAAGACGATTCATCGTTATTACTGATGAGACCGATGATGGTGGTGTCATCAGCATATTTAAGGATCAGGTTAGAGTCTGAGGAAGACACACAATCATGAGTGTACAGTGTAAAAAGTAGAGGACTCAAAATACATCCCTGAGGAGATCCAGTGCTCACAGAAACAACATCTGAAAAACAGTCATTGATTTTCACTCTCTGAGATCTGTCTGTTAAAAGGCTATAGATCCATTTACACATGGCAACACTTAAGCCGAGAGACATGAGTTTTTCAATCAGTATACCTGGGACAAGACAATTAAAAGCAGAGCTATAATCAATGAACAGCATTCTTGCAACAGATTTCCTATTGTCCAAGTGACTATAGACAGAGTTCAGAGCAAAGGAGATGGCATCCTCCACACTCCTATTCTGTCTGTAAGCGAACTGGAGTGGGTCAACACTCACAGGGATCTGGCTCTTAATGAAGTCCAGCACAAGCCGCTCAAAAGTCTTCATTAGGACAGAAGTGAGGGCCACAGGACGATAGTCATTAAGGCATGTCACAGGAGTTTTCTTAGGAACTGGGATAATGGTCGACTCTTTGAAGCAGTTCGGCACAGTACAGTTCCTTAGCGACAGGTTAAAAATGTCTGTTAAAACAGGGGCAAGTTGCTCGGAGCACAGTTTCAGGACACGGGGTGGGATGCCGTCCGGGCCAGGGACTTTCCGGACAATGGTGCTGGACAAGACCCGCTGGACTACCTCCTGAGTCACGGTGAACGCACCTTGATTGAGACAATCAGGAAAGACAGTAGGACAGCCATCAGCAGATTCGAAGCGGCAGTAGAACGAGTTCAGCTCATTAGGCAGAGCTGGGCCAACAGATCCGATTTTCCCAGCACTAGGTTTCCAGGACGTGATGGCTTTAATACCGCTCCACATGCGCCGAGGGTCATCTTCCTTGAAATAACCCTTTAACCTGTCCCCGTAACTGCGCTTTGCAGATTTAATAGAACGTTTCAATGCATAACAGGATAGCTTATAGGCAACTGTATCGTTAGATTGAAACGCCAGAGCACGCTCATGAAGTTTTTGTTTCACTTCCGCGTTCATCCAAGGGCTTTGACTGGGATGTACTTTAATGACCTTCTGTGGGACACAGCAGTCAATACAGCTGTGTATTGACTGCTAACAGACAAACGTTCGCATACAGACATCTTGTTTAACAATATAATTATAATGTTTTTACTCATCCGTTGTCTATAGTTGTGTTTTTCAACCAGTGTGCCAGGGAATGTTAAGTGTGCCATGAGATGTTATTCAATGTGCCTTTGCACTCCTGATTTTCCATATCATACACTGAGAATAACTTTGTTTTGTTAATAAAGGGTGCAGAGTAACAGTTTGTATCAGCTTCAGCTGGTGGTGTGCCATGAGATAGTTTTAAATTAGTTTTTAAATGATAGTTTCAAAAAGGTTGGAACACTGGTGTACACTTAGTCACTTATTTGGATTGATTAATAATTATGTATGTGTATAGTTTGAAGCAAACCATTTTGACCAACCTTTTTTTCTTTTTTCATAGGCACACTGACTGGCATTCTGATGCAGTGGCCCTGTAAGTGTTGCAATTCTGTGGCTCAAAAAAGAGGTTACTTACTAAAGCATTTCCGTTTAAAACATGGGACCTTCACTCGATTGCCACAAATACCATGTCTCCATTCCGCATGTCCTTGTACATTTAAAACCTTCAATGCACTCAAACTGCATCTATCTAGATGTCACCAAGAAAAAAAAGAAAATTAGTATTTGTGTGTTTCACTGCCAGTTGTGTGACTTTGGTGAACCTTGTTCTGAAAAATACTTTTTTACTCATTTGCGTGGACATATAAAGTTGAAACAGAAAGTAGTGTGTCCATATCAAGGATGTGCTTTTGAGAGTAATGTTTCTTCAACTTTTAACTGTCACAGAAGCCGACTGCATCCCCTGCAAAGTAAACCTTAATTTAAGCCTGAAATAGTGTCTGAAGAAAAAATCCTTGAAGAACAATCCTCAGATTCACCTGATCTCTTCAATTCTGAGGCTGAATTAAGTGAGACGGACTGTGATTTAACTGTTGAGTCTAGCAATGTTAAAGAACTAGAGAGGCAGTTGGAGCATAACTTGGCTGCGCTTTTTCTCAAGATGTCTTCCATTTTTTCTATTTCTGAAAGTGCCATACAAGAAGTTGTTGAACAGATAAACCAGTTCCATATGTTGTCCCAGCCATTGTTAAATTCAGCCTTACAAAATGTTATAACTGAGCATTGTGCCAATATTGACCCTTCTATAATGGATAACGTAATGACCGCTTTGAAGAAAAACAACATGTTCTTAAGGTTGACTTCAACTGGAGGATCACTGTCAACAACCAAAAAAATAAAATCTTTCATATCTGAAGAGTTCCCTGTTGTAAAGCCTGTAGAATACATTCTACAAAATAATCAGACTATTGTCTATGTCCCAATTCTTGAAATGTTACAGACCCTGCTGAGCAATAAGGACATTTTGAAGGAGGCCATGTCAGAAGGACCAGATGAATCAAAGGACTTTCAGTCTTACAGGGATGGTTGGCGCTTCAAACGAAACTCACTCCTCAGCAAAGATCCTTTTTGCATGGCCCTTTGCTTGTATCTGGATGATTTTGAAGTAGCTAACCCTCTAGGAACCTCCAGAAATAAGCACAAACTATGCGCATTTTACTGGACACTTTGCAACATTCACCCAAAATGTTGCTCTTCTTTGCATTCAACTTGCATTGCTTTGCAAGTCCAGCAAGATCAAACAATACGGCTACAGTAAAATTCTGGCACCACTGATTCAAGACCTGGTTTTCCTTGAACAACATGGAGTTTACGTTGATCAGTTGGGTATCAGTGTTCGAGGAACTGTGCTATTTGTAGCTGCAGACGACCTGGCAGCACATTCTTTAGGTGGTTTCTTTGAAAGTTTTACAGTTGATCAACTCTGTAGGTTCTGTATGGCAAAGAAGGAGGAAATACAAGTCAAAGATGTGAGAACCGGATCTTTTGAAAGAAGGTCAAAAGATAATCATGACAGACAAGTACAAGAAATAAGGCAGGATCCCACAAAGGCCCAAATATATGGTGTCAAAAGAAGCTGTCCTCTATCAGATCATCTGTCTAACTTTCATGTTATTGATGGATATCCCCCAGACATTTTGCATGACTTTTTGGAAGGTGTAGTGCCTCTAGAAATTGCTTTGTGTCTCAAGAGCCTCATTGCAAAGGGATACTTTTCTCTGGAACAGCTAAATGTGGCCATCTACGAGTTTCCATATGCCTTTTCTGACAAGACCAACAGACCTCAATGCATAAGAAAGAATTGCTTCTCAAACAAGACCATAGAAGGTAATGGGCATGAGAATTGGACTCTTCTTAGATTATTGCCATTCCTGATAGGCCACTATATTCCAGAAAAGGACACAACTTGGGAGGTTTTACTTATCTTGAAAGATATAGTAGAATTGGCAGTTTCTAAGGCATTCACAGAGGAGTCATTGCAGTACCTTGACGGCAAGATTCTGTGCTTACCACAGAGAATTGTTCATGCAAGTTTTTCTATCACAAAAGCTTAAACCCAAACATCATTATATTGAGCATTATCCAGACTTGATCAGAACCTTTGGGCCATTGTCTGAGGTGTGGACCATGCGGTTCGAGGGAAAGCACACATTTTTCAAGAAGAATGTGCGCTATGCTCAGAACTTCAAAAACTTAGCATTGACTTTGACTCGGAAATATCAGGAGATGATTGCCTTTCATTTGGCAAGTAATGCATTTTTTCGCCCTGCTTTTGAAGTTGACAAGGTGAAATCTGTGCTGCTTACTACTTTTCCTGATTGTGTGCAACAAACACTACAACAAAGATTTTCTCTGCAACATACAGTCCTTGTAGCTTCCACAGCATCTGTTGATGGCATCAATTATGCACCTAACATGATTGTTTCTGTAGGATCTTGTTATGGACTGCCAGATTTTCGACAAATTCATAAGATTTTGGTCATAAACACAGATTTAGTCTTTCTCTGCCGAAACACCACATCATGGTATGATGAGCATCTTTGGGCATACGAGCTTTGTCAGAGCAGATTGCCAGAGCTGACCGTGACAGAGTTTAGCGAAATTAATGACATATTTCCGCTCTCTCTGTATACAGTTCGAGGAAGAGCCTACATCACACTGAAGTATTTCATATTATGCAAATAGTATTTTTTTTCCCCCCTTCTTGCCAGGATATATACTATGGCTATGGAAGTGACGTTGCGAGTCATCATCAACAGTGAGGATATAAGGTATTAACATGTACTGATTGAATCTGACTTGAGTCTCATTTAACAAAGATGACATTTAACAAAATGCCATCGCTAATATTAATCAGAGTGCACCTTGAACCAAACTTAACTCTTTGGGTGCCAAAGTAGTAGAATTGCTATGTGAGCTTGTGAATCAGGACACTTTCTATACAGCAACCTGGCTTCCCACTTCCTACATTTCAAGTTTGAGTTTTTGGTGCATATTTTATAGGTTCATTTCTTGTTTTCTTTTTTTTTATTAAAGACAACAAAACAGACTGATACATCAACATTCCATAAAAAAAAAAAAAAGATTCAACAATATTACAATAATAATTCACTCATTCAGACCTGCCAGGTTGTGTGTGTGTTTGTTTTTGTTATTTCGTTTACTACTGGGGTGCATTTAAAAGACACTAGCCATGGTAGGGAGGGGGGGGGGTGTATGTTGTTTATCTACTGAGACTAATGAAAATGGTGTTTATAATGTGTTCATTTTAAAATTGATCTTTTGCAGTCTTTTAAAAATTTCAAAGCTCACAACTTTTCTCTTTCACATAACATTTCTGAAAACTCTGGCGCCAAAAGGGTTAATGTGGCCAGTGAGACTAACGTTTGTTTATCATGCTAATCCGTTTTAGAAAACTCCAATCCATTAATTGAAACAAGTCAAATATGATTAACCCTTTAGGCCAGAATTTTCTGAAAATGATTGGAACAAAATGGAGATCTGAAACTTAGTAATAAATGGAGGACTACTAGATCAATATGCATATAACAAACTGTTAGAAAAATGTATTTAAATGTTTGTGGGAAGCCTGGGTGGGGTTTAGAAAGTGTCCTGGATTTAGGAGCTCATGTATAAATTATGCTACTTTGGAACCTAATGGGTTAAGCCAGTTGGATCACGTCTACTCCATGATGATGCATGTTAATTCTGATATAAATCTAATCCCCAGGAAAATCATACTAAAAGACAGACCCTCAACTCTTGATGGATTAATCGCACAACTACAAGAGAAGCTGAAACTTGACTACAATTTCAAGTTGCAGTATGAGGATACAGACTTTAATGCTCTTTGCAATCTGGATACCATTAACGACTTGCCTCAAAACAAAGCCACCACCTTGGTTTGTCTCACGCTTACAACAGTTTCCTCCCCAACCTCAGCAAGTTTATGCAGTGAATCAAGCTCAACAGACACGCTGATTCTGTCAAGTCCTTCCTCATCATCTTCAGGTTCATCATTGAGAGAGAAGGTGTGGCCTGATTTTTTTGACATACCCAACTTCTCCATAGATGTTGCATACAGATTGAGACAAGGAGACCTTCAGTATCTCAAAGACGAAACCCGCATGACACTAACATGGGATCTGAAGCATAACATATTAGAACGATTGACTGAAGAAATTTACACTTTTAAGGCATACCCTGAAGATTAGCACTTTGAAAGTGTGGCTAAAGCACTCATAAGCAAGCATCCATGCCTAACAGAACCCTCGCCTCCAAGATGGCTGAATTGGAAAACAAAACTGAAATATAGGATGAGTTATCAACGAAGAAAGCTGAGGGAAGTAGGGTTTGAGGATGTGACAGTAAATGGAGGACGGAAAAGCAAAACCAACCCAGAAGGGGAAGCGTCCAGAAAAAATATCAAACGCCCCAGAAGAGGCGAAGCTAACTTTTTGCCCAATTTGCCTGATGGAGAGAATTTTCAGAGCATGGAAACTACAAGATTATCCATTGTCAGAGAAATGTCAAAAAGAAACCACGATCACAATCTTATCACTACAATGATGGAACAGACTTTTTCTATTCGTAGACAGGAAATCATCAAGACTGAACCCCCAGTCAAAGACCTGCTTGAAAGATGGCCAGCACTCTTTACTGAAAGACAGGTAAATTGAATGTATGCCACGTGTCTCATGTTTTTTTGAATTGACTTCCAATTATTATTTTGTGTTTTATAGGTCTACTCTGAGTTTGCTAGAATAGCTAGCAAAAATATTGAAATGGACTTTTTTGATTCTTTGGACCGACATGCTGCAAGACTGATGGAAATGTTCCAAACAAAAAAAGGTGTTGGACAGAAAATATCAAAACTATTGCAAAGGCAGAATCTCGTAAGTGATTTATTTTTAAGCAACCTCTGACATTGTTGTACTGTTGTACAAGACATAATTCATGTTCTAAATTTAGGCCAATGATGTAACTGAGCAACGACGCGTCATCATCGATGGCTTGGCAATTATTCTTGGAGATGACCCCAGCGAGTTCTTCAAGACAAGTTTGGTAGGTGCTTGTTTCAATCAAGTGTATTGGCCGATCTCTCGTCTCTTTCTCATCTCTGTACTCTCGTCTTGTCATTCGCTACTTGCGCTATACAATAATGCATTACGAGCTGGGGGGTTGTCTACTATCAATCTCATGGACACAATTTTAAAACTGCTATGGAAAAGCTTATTATTAGCAACCATAAATCTGCAGAGAAGTTTAAACTCTACAAAAATACAAGCTTAATAAATGTTACTGTGTTTTTGATAAGTTGTTCATTTTGGTGAGTGTGCAGTTTCCTTGGATATCCAGCAGATGGCGACTGTCCTATATTAATAGAGCAAAAAAAACTAAACAGTACTTTCTAAAGAGTGACTAAACACCTGTGCCCAGCCTCACTCTGCCCACATGAACATTTGAAAATGTTCTCTAAACAGGGTGTTCCCTGGAGGACCAAGGGACATGAAGGGGGCTGAGAGTTGGGCGTGGTCTGGGCTGTGATTGACAGCTCACCAGTCACACAAAAGACAGTTGTCATTGCTGCTTAAAAAAAGTTAACTCACCAGAAAGTCTTATTCTACCCTTGTTTACACACTAAGATTATTGTAGAGCTACACACCTGAATCTAAGACACTGAATTCTCAGCATATTGTGGCTGTCAGCTGATGAAATTTAAAGTAGTACTAGAATTTAATGTGCTGCTATCCAGAATATATAACTACAATATGTGTTTATAATATTTCGGATGTTAATTTTGACATGTTCAGATGAATTATGTTTTAAAAACGACTTTGAAGTGGCACCTTTTCACAAACGCTAGGGGGAACCAAAATGGCGGCGATGACGTAGGAAAATGACCTCTCACAGCAGAGGACAGCAGTCTTGGCTGGAATCTGTAGGTTTCACTGTCATCTGAACTAGGGCTGTCAAACGATAAAAAAATTTAATAGAGTTAATTACAGCTTAAAAATTAATTAATCGTAATTAATCGCATTTCAAACTATTGGCAAAATTATGCCATATTTTTCTGTAAATTGTTGTTTGAATAGTAGTGAACATATGTACTGTATTTGTTTGTTATAACAATAAATCCATATAAAATGGAATTAACATTATTAACATTCTGTCTTTTTGTTTAGACTCAGACCAAAACCATTGTTTGTTACAGATGAGGGACATTTCAAAATAGTCTGAAATGCAGAATGTCATTAAATCTGTTTGATTTGCTCACACCATTACTTTTTTAGCACAACCAACATGAACTGGTAGTCGAAAGGAAAATTAGGTACCTCAGCTTTAATTTAGCGAGTGCGCTTTGGGAGAAGACACGGAGGAGACTGAGGCTCCGCAGTCCAGCTTCAGCGCTGTACATATTGTGTGCATCGGTTACGCAAAGACACGTACGCACACTAGAGAATAGTTCTGTGCATGGTCTTGGATATGATCCCATCACAGTCGCTGGAAGTGGGACCTGCTGTCCAGAGCGCTAACGCGCCCGCAGCTCATCATGCAGAGTTCATACAGGAAACAACAAGTGCCCCGCGGTCACGCGTGTATTCTTTCAAAACTTGAATTCCCAGAGGGCCTACCTGCTCTGTCCCCATCTTACACACGCGCATGTGTCCGCGGCATTCTGAGTGTTATTATGGGACGCATGGGCATGCGTCAAATGCGTTAATTTTTTTAACGCGATTAATTAAAGAAATTAATTAACGTGCATTAACGCAATAATTTTGACAGCCCTAGTATAAACATATTTTCATCAGTTTTGTACATAATAGTGTGCAACTCTTAACCTTTTAGCCTTATATGTGAGATTCAAGCTAATTAGTGTTGGGCAAGTTAGCTACTTGAAATCAAGATATCCTAAAACATGCTTACAAGGCTAATATTAGTTTTTACATTATGCCAGTCTCACTTTGATTGCCTTAGATTTATTTACCACAATGTACATTGTAATATCCAAAAATGCTTATCAAAATAACTTGAAATAAATATTTTACTTTTATGAACAAAAAGCTGCAGAAGTTGAAAACATAGACACAAGAGCTAACATGATAACTACATGTGATGCAATCATTGATAAAAATGCTAATTAAACAGTTAATAGGTGTTTATGGATATTACAATGTACATGTTCAGAACAATGAAGACAGTGAAAGGAACTAGGAAGTTACATTGTGTTACGTCTGATGGAAGTGCAGAAAACATCTTAAAAACCCGAAACCTTACCTGCTTCTGTGAAGCCTGTATAAGTGGGGTGGATTCCTGCAGCAATAAAGAGTATGTAGATGTTTGGGAAGAAGTCATCTTACCAGTGCATAATGGCAAGAAAAAGAAGTGGTTAGCCAGCAGCAAACTGATAAAAAAAAAAGCAAAACGGAACCTCCTAGCCAAGCCTCAAACGATGATCAAACAACCACCCAGGTCAGAGTTTTTTGAAACCGTCCAGAAAAAGATGTCCAAGTTCAAAACGTTTTCCTCCCTCGCCATGTAATGTAACAGAATCACAGGAGAAGTTGACAGATTCACCTTCAATCTAAAGCCTGAAGAAGTTGATATGGTCAAAGTTAAGAGTCCTATTGACAAGATGGCTCTTGAGCTGTACCCAGCTGATGCTCCAACTGGAAAGTTTCCAACCTGTGTCTATGGGGTCTCCCTCGTTGCGGAAGTACCTTGGCATTTGGTCTCGAAGATTTCCATGTTGAAATGAGGGTCCATATAATATTGGACCTCATTCAAAACAGCAAGTCCTACCTAGATGGCAATTATCTGAAAAGAGGATTGAATGACATATCAGACAAAGAAGCAACCAAACTGCCAACTATCTTCGCTCAGTATTCAGGAATTTATAATCCTGCGTTCACCAAAGGAATTACAGATTCTGTCATTCAAAGTATATATGAAGAAGAAGTAGTGGAAGTAGTGAATCTTGGTGCATTTATGGGTATCTGGCAGCTGTTTGCATTGTCAAATATCCTGAAGTCTCCCCTGGTGTCTATCTACCCAACATATGCTGGGGCAGTAGTACGTAAACACTTGAACAGACTTATATTACCAAAAGAATATAGATTCAACTGACAAACAGCTCACACCAGTACACATCATGTGGAGTCATACCAAGGGAAAATGACGTGTCATCGGAGATTGAGACACCAGCCATGGTAAGTTATTACCCTGCATACCAATTTTAATCAATTTTATCTCTTGCAGTCCTCGGATCCTGTCTGCCCTAATATCGGAGACTATGTAGCAGTGCGGGTTGTAAGCCAGAAACAAAAGCACCACCTTTATTTTGATTTGGTAAGTCCTGTGTTACTTTGTTTGAACATTTGAGATAATTCAAGGCCAGGTTTAAAACAGTCCTCTTTAGTTTAGCATATGGCTAGGAAGGTAAGACTCAGGGAAGGCTAAACTCCTCAGACTGTCAGTCAAGCTGCATAGGGAGGCAGTTTGCTGGGAGAAGTATGGTAACTTGAGCACTATCCTCTCCTCCTTCCTACTTTACAGTGAAAATCCTAATAATGCTAAACAGGTAGTTTGTTCATTGCTATTCACTATGAATAGCAATGAACTACTATGCTGAGCCTGGCCTCCTCCATCTACACCTGCGGACTGCCCTGCCCGACCCGCCTGGTAGTGCTTCAGACCTGTCCACGTTCAGCGGCCACTGGTCCACGTTCTGTAGCTAGCTTAGGTCCTAGATCATTAGCCTGTCCGTCCAGAGGAGCGGATCCCTTTCTCAAATGGGTCTCCCTCCCTGTGGGTTTCCCTAGGTCTCCCCAAGGTTTCTCACTTTTTCCCACTGGGTTTTTTATCAGTTTTTCCTTGCCGATGCAGTAGGGTCTTGTTGGACAGTTAGTGTCCAACAGAAAGGATTGGGGATGATCCAGGACACTTTAGAATTCTACAACATGTATGGACATTTTCTTCTGTGTGTGCTTTATATTTTATATGTGTTTTAACTGTTGATTCTCTGATCTGTGTTGGTGATTTCAATGGTTTTTTAAAGTCCTCTGAGATGACTTCTGTTGTGACCTAGGGCTATACAAGAATAAATTGTATTGTATTGTATTGTATGTCCCGGGGTCTGACGAAACTGAATCGTATACTTGTTTCAGGTGGAAAGCTTCCCAACCTCATCAACTGCACTTATATCTTTTCTAAAATCTAGTGGAGATCTGTTTGTTTGGCCTGAGATGGCAGATTTAGAAGAACACAGTTTAGAAAACAATATGTACAGTTCAGTATCGAGATTGTCAATACAAGAATGCAGTTGGCACTTCATGAAAGTGATTATGCTAAGGCATGTGCCCTTCTGTAATTTCTGTACATGGCCATCCATCCAGACTGCTTGAATGTTTAACTCTTGTCAGATCATTTTCGGATATTTTCACAAAGAGAAGTATTCGAATTAGTAATAAAATATAAATTATTCAATGTTTTTTGAGAGTATGTTCTGTAAATTTTAAACAAAATGTTATTGTGAAATCTTTTGTTAGAATTAATGGTTTTTTATATAACATTGGTTTAAATGGTCTATTAATTCATATTCCATGTTTTTTTTAAATAATAAATGTGTTGCTGATGCTGGTATTCAAAATGGCAATTCATTTTTAAACAGAAGAGGTATTTGGCTAAATAAAAAACATACCATCTGATTATTAAAATCTAATTTTGGGCTTTTTGTCACACACTTTTGTACCCTTTAATGTGAACAAGCTCAAAACCCAATGTTTGCGCTCGTCCGCTCGTTCGCTTTAAAACGGTGTATTGTTTTTGCTCTGAGATTTTTGGAAAAAATGCCTTATTTAGTTATTTCTTTTTTCTCCTGCTCTTTGAACCTTAGTTCGACCCACTGAACAAACTTGTGAAATTTTGCCCAAAATTCGAAACAGGCAAAAAAAATAATAATTATGGTGTCTATTTTTATGGGACAAAAAAATGCCTGAACAGCACCCCTACAAAAGTCAGTTTACATTGCGCCTATGGGAGGGAAAGACATGAAACAAAAGTAATTATGGCCACGCCCCCTGACTAACAGGAAGCTCATTAATTTCAATGGAAAATTTTTAATTGATCTTCTAAAACACATCTAAACACATGTACCATCAATCGCTCATCATAGAATTTTGATCAGTTAAACGTTGTACGAGCAGCGGAGAGGAAAAATGTGAGGTTTTTTATTTCAATTTTTGACAATAGCTAATTTGCTCCCGTTTGCACATACAAAGTCCGATTTGCACAAAACTTTAATCCATTGTTCCACTCCAGGGTCTAGGTCATTTGAAAGTAAAAAGATTAAAATTGGCCCATTAGCGCCCCTTCAGACTATGTCAAAAGTTTTACATGGAGAGAATCCAATTTAGTTTTTACAAAATGTTTGAAATTTTGCACATAATTTAGTTTTTCCCTCTTGATTCAAAAAGTCAACAACACCCAAGACTTATTTTTTACCCTGTTGCCGTGGCGACTACAAACGCTCCCCATTCTGTGTCTATGGGAAATTTGTTAAATCTCTGAAATGTACACCTCGCACAAACATCAAACCAGCCGCGGCAGTTTCACCGATTTGGCTGAAAATCGGCCACATCATGACAGAATTTGAATTAGTCAAACTGTCTGCGCATGACAGACTCCCAAATTGTGGTTATTTTCATAAAGAGGTGTGAAGTTCCAATGTTATACTGTATGGACACACTCACAGATTATATGTGCCAACAGAAGCACATTTACAATGTCTGATTTGCACTAAACTTGACAATTGTTCAACTCCTGGGCCTAGGTCACATGACAGTGTGAACAATGACATTAGCCCATTTGCGCCCCCTACAGGTTGAGTAAAAGTTTTACATGGGGAAACAGGTATTTAGTTTATTTGTTTGATCTTATATTTGATCAGTGATGGGAATAACGGCGTTACTTTTTTCAGTAACGAGTAATCTAATTAATTACTTTGACTGTAACTATAACGGCGTTATCATTGCGGACACCCCGTTACTGCGCGTTACTCAAGTCGCACAATGAACTTTTTTTCCTTCATGATAGGACTCTGTTGTCGTGAGAGATGGGAGGATGAGAAAACCTCAGCAATTATTGGCTGATGTAAAACATATTTCCTTTACAATCTACATGTCTACAGTTGAGAGGATGGCTCATAAATTGTGTTTTTGAAACAAGTATGGGTCTTAATCACACTCAACCACGGCTTGTCCGTGAGGCCAGCCTCAGAGGAGCGCATGTGAGCGCAGAAGTCGGCTGCATACAATTCCATCGATAAGCTCCTTTCTTCTCCTGGTTTATCTGCTAAGGACAGCAACAGGTTTGGCTAACATACATATAACACATTTTAAGATAATTTAAAATGCACTTAGGGTAATTTTTCAATGACTATAGGAATGATAAAGAGGTGAAGTGTAAGACGGTTGATTTTAGAAATTGGATGCACCCGGCTGCAGCTAGCAAAACAGGAGTTTATGGAGGAGACACGCGTTTTGTTTTACTTTTTAAAACTCATTGGACTCATTTCCAAATGGAGGATTACATATATACGCTCAAACTATTATCTGGACTTAAACACGGAACTGTTTTGAACCAAAGTGGCCAGTGCAGGTCATTTATAAGGTAAGACCCATAACTCATAGTTTTGCGTTTTGTATGAACAAACAATGCGGGCATGAAACATATTTTGCTGTAGCCAAACAAATAGTCCAGTTGATTTATATGATATATATGTTCATCTGATTGGGCTGAAGTCAGTGCTTCACCGATGTTTCCACATTCACAGTGGCGGGTGTTGGTGTTTAGTTCTTACAGCACAGAGAGAGATGGAGAGTGAACAGCCGCAAAACAGCCTTTTCCAGATGGAAATATTGGCACTATTTCAGACTCACTGAGGTTAAAGGTAAAAATGCGCACGTCGAGTGCACATTATGTTCCAGAACAAAACGAAAAAGTAACGCAATAGTTACTTTTACTGGTAACTAGTTACTTTTATAGTGGAGTAACTCCGTTAGTAACTCAGTTACTTTTTGGGAGAAGTAACTAGTAACTATAACTAATTACTTTTTCAAAGTAACATGCCCAACACTGTATTTGATCCACGGGAGCTATACCCGTTTCTGCAAGGTTTGAATGTTTAGCACTGCACCTCAACTCGCTCACAGGTCTCTCATTTCCTCTACGCTCTCATTCCACGGAGCCATCTAGTTGTATTTGCGATCTGATACGTGTGCTAACATTAGCATGAGCGCCACTTCTTGTAAGCTGTACAACAATCACTGATGAAATGGTACTAAAGCAAAGCACTGCTAACAGAGTATATAAATGAAGGATAACCGCTAGTTCCTTGTCCGAATTTGGTCCGAGCATAGATAGTACGAGGCAGTCCTGCCATAGACAAGTCTCTCCAGAGGATACAATGTAAGCTAGCTATGTTCACCCCGGCTTGATTTCTTCTTTGATCATGTTTTCGCTTTAGTTTCCTCTTCTCTTCCTTACTGTTGTGTCGTTTAGGCTGTTTTGCTGTGTATGCAGTTACATCAAGAGGAGTTATAGCCAATTCTGCTAACATGCTACTGTGCTTAGCAGCGCTTTAGAGGCTAGAGGACGCCGCCTGCTCGTAACAGCGCCGCTCCTTGTTCTGGGAGGGGAGGAGAGCGAGCGTCATGCTAAGTTTCTACTCAGCACTTTACAGCCTGAATTCATACACAAGATCAAGTTTTCAATAAAATTACATATTATAATACAACTTGTATGTAGTAAAAAGCATTTTTATTAACTCAATAAAAAAATAAAAAAAATAAAAACAGGTATAGCATCTTTAACAAACAAGAAAACAAAATTTTTTTCCTGGCATAAAATGTATTATTTTGGTGTTTTTTGGTATAAGAAAAAACATTTGAATTTGTAGGGGGCGCTATTGTACAAAGTAAATGCCCTTTGTTTGCACGTACAAAGTCCTATTTGCACAACATTTTAATTGATTGTTCAACTCTCGGGTTTGAAAGTCTGAACGTGTAAAACATGAAATTGCAGCGTTTACGCCCCCTACAGACTAAGTAAATTTTTACATGGGCCAAAAGTTTTTTCCAAAATGTTTGAAATTTGGCAGATAATTCTATTTTGCCATCCTGATTCAAAAACTCAATTACTCTATTGCACGGTGCAGCGAGGGCCGTTCAACGCCGCTTGCGGCTTTAGACCCGAGCCCCAACTCGGGTAAGGGCCTATTGCAGGGGTCAGAAACGCTGTGCCCGTGGGCACCAGATAGCCCGTAAGGACCAGATGAGTCGCCCGCTGGCTTGTTCTAAAAATAGCTCTAACAGAAGCAGTTAAGCCTAGTGTATAGTCGCGCGGCATGGATCACCGCGCGACTAGCATGCCGCGCACCCTTGAAATTTTCTATTACGTAGCCTGTCACACACCCTCAAACATTTACTACGCGGCCCCCGCCGCAGACAAGCTCCGCTCTGATTGGTTCGTGTGTGAAAGAAGCTCCGCTGTAATTGGTCCGTGTGCGATTACTTTCTGGGAAGCATGGAGCGGCTGCAGGAGCATGGACAAGGCACTTCGGAGCAGACTGCTTCGCGCTTCGAAAGAACCGATTGAAAAGCAGTTTGGACTCATGACAGAGCCTGATATACGCGGAGACTGCAGACTAGAGTTCTGGTCATGTTTTCTACAGAACATGCCCACAACTTTTAAGATGTTTTTTTTTTTATTGTGAAGCAAACAACAAATAGGACAAAATAACAGAAAAGGTCAATGTGCATAACTATTCCCCCCCCCTAAAGTCAATACTTTGTAGAGCCACCTTTTGCGGCAATCACAGCTCCAAGTCGCTTTAGATAAGTCTCCATGAGCTTGCCACATCTTACCACAGGGATGTTTGCCCATTCCTCCTTGCAAAACTGCTCCAGCTCCTACAAGTTGGATGGTTTGCGCTTGTGAACAGCAATCTTTAAGTGTGACCAGAGATTTTCTATTGGATTGAGGTCTGGGCTTTGACTAGGCCATTCCAACACATTTACATGTTTCCCCTTAAACCACTGAAGTGTTGCTTTAGCAGTGTGTTTGGGGTCATTGTCTCAAATCACGCACAGAGTGGTACAGGTTTTTCTCAAGAATATCCCTGTATTTAGCACCATCCATCTTTCCCTCAACTCTGACCAGTTTCCCAGTCCCGGTTGCTGAAAAACATCCCCACAGCATGATGCTGCCACCACCATGTTTCACTGTGAGGATGGTGTTCTTTGGGTGATGTGATGTGTTGGGTTTGTGCCAGACATAGCGTTTTCCTTGATGGCCGAAAAGTTCAATTTTATTTTATTTTATCTTAAATTAATTGTCTATTATCTTAAATAAAAGACTTTGATGTGTGCAATCTAAGTGCTCTTATTTCCTTTCTCTGCTGTAATGTGCAACGATGACACTGGAATTTCTCCACTGTGAGACTAATAAAGGTTTATCTTATCTTTATCTTAGTCTCGTCAGACCAGAGCACCTTCCTCCATACATTTTGGGAGTCTCCCACATGCCTTTTTGCAAACTCAAAACGTGCCTTTTGTTTTTTAATGAAAGTAATGGCTTTCTTCTGGCCACTCTGCTATAAAGCCCAACTCTATGGAGCGTACAGCTTATTGTCGTCCAATGTACAGATACTCCAGTCTCTGCTGTGGAACTCTGCAGCTCCTCCAAGGTTACCTTAGTTCTCTGTGCTGCCTCTCTGATTAATGCCCTCCTTGCCCGGTCCGTGAGTTTTGGTGGGTGGTCGTCTCTTGGCAGGTTTGCTGTTGTGCCATGTTTTTTCCATTTGGTTATGATAGATTTGATGGTGCTCCTGGGGATCATCAAAGATTTGGATATTTTTTTATAACCTAACCCTGACTTGTACTCAACAACACTGTCCCTTACTTGTTTGGAGAGTTCCTTGGTCTTCATGGCAGTGTTTGGTTAGTGGTGCAGCCTCTGAGGCCTTTCAAAAAAGGTGTGTATATCTACTGACAGATCATGTGACACTTAGATTACACACAAGTGGACATCATTTCACTAATTATGTCACTTCTGAAGGTAATTGGTTTTTATGGGCTTCATAACAAAAGGGGGTGAATTCATATGCACATTCCAAATTTCCAGTTTTTTATTTCTGAAAAAGTTTTATGTAAATAGTTTTCTCAATTCACTTCACCAACTTAGACTATCGTTTTCTGATCCATCACATGAAATTCAGATTTAAAAAACATTGAACTAAAGGCTGTAATGTAACAAAATAGGTAAAAAGCCAATGGGGGTGAATACTTTTGCAAGGCACTGTATATCTATATTATATATAACTTCGAAACTGTGCAGTTGTTTGTTTTGCACTGTTCCTGTCTTTGTTTGAATCGTAGCTTATCGCGTCTGTTGCACTCCTCCTTGTAAATAGTTCATGTTTGTCTCAGATATTTACCACTTATTGTTTTGCTGTTTGTGCTGAATACAATTTAATAATAACTATGTTTCCAACTAGAACTGTCTTTATTCACAACATCACATTAAATGAATTGAAACGATAAGTCCACAGAACTATATCACATAAACCTACAGTAGATACACATGTAACGATCTCAAACAGCTTGGTTTGCTATTGTTAGCAAACCAAGCTGGACTGACGCATCCGTCACGCACCAAGATATGGCAAAAAAGTAAAATCTCGATTTTACTTTTTTGCCATATCGCCCAGCCCTAGCAGAAGGCCAAAAATTTTATTTTAAAAGGTGCCATATTACGCTTTTTAACATTTCTCTGCTTTAAACATCACTACAGTGTAATGGCCTTCAAACGTTTGCCCAGAGTAGTTTTTTTATTATATTGGTTGGACGCTTCACTTTTCTGCCGTTTCTCGCAGCGAGCGGGTGGTGGTGGGGGACTTCAACACTTGGTGAGGGGTGATTGAGAAGAACTGGTGATCGCAAGGTCTCTGGTGCTGGTTACGGCGGCAATCCCCGAGCCTGGTGGTGGACACTGGCAGTAAAGGATGCCGTCAGGCTGAAGAAGTAGTCCTATCGAGTCTTGCAGAGGCAAAAACCCAGGACTGGCAGCAATTCGGAGAGTCCATGGAGCATGACTATCAGTTGGCCTTGAATAGATATTTTCTGCTTGAATCCCCGCCTCATTCATTCCTGCCTCTATATGCATATTATCGTTATCATTAACTCGTTGTCTGCCATTAACGCACTAATGCGTCAAAGCAAATAGTAATGTGTGCCATTGACATATTAATACATAAATTGCGTTTTCTGCCATTTTAATGTTCCCAGTCTATTATATCTATAACACGGGTGCCCAAAGTTGGCCCGTCGGACCACTTCAGTTGGCCCGCCAAACATTGCCCACCTCCGTTGAAAGTTTCTATCTGCGTCCCTCAGCCTCGCTGAACACTCAAATACATGTCTGAGATTGATTGTTTATAAATGTTGTACTGTGTTTAGGCATAACAAAACAAAACTCCAGGAACAAATCAGGGTTAACTAGTCTGATTTCGTTAGTTTAATATTCAGTTCACTACTAATTGAGAATACTTTCCCTATGTTAAAAATATTAAGTTAAAACAGAGTTAAAACCTGATCATGTTTAGAAAATGCAGTTAGCAATTATGTTCCCAAATTCATTACTTAATGTTAAAATGTATTGTTTAAAAGTGTGCTAAAACCAGATCTATTGATCAGTGATGTCTCTCCTTTTTGATAAAAGCTAAGATAAAGTAATATGATTATTATTATGATTATATGAGTATTTAAAAACTTTTGTTCAAAATAAATATATGAAAATAGACTTTACTTTAGTAAAGTAAATGTAATTTGCTAGTACAATAAACCTCCATCCATCCATCCATTTTCTACCCTTTAATCCATTTCTGGGTCAGGGGGGTGGCAATCAGAGATGCCACCCAAGTCTCATTGCACCAGCCCCTCACTGACCCTCTGCAGGTGGTGAGTCCACAGGAGGACGGCTGCTCTCTGAGCGGCCTTGATCTTACAGTGGGGGCTTTTTGGGCAAAGTAGGGTTAAGTGTCTTGCCCAACAACACAACGACAGCAGTCATCAGTGGGAGTCGGTGGAGAAGGTGTAGAGGTGGGAATTGAACCCACGACCTTCAGGCCTTAAGGCCAATGCTCTACCAACTGAGCTACTGTCGCCCCCTATACAATAAACCTATACATTATAAATCACTATATAGTAATGCAAAACTGTTTAGAAAAAGGTCTTCAACAAACAGTTTACTGACATGAGCAGGTTAAAAATATAGATTATTTAATTTGGGAGTATGATATTATTTAATATAAATTAGTACTTTCATTTACTTGCAGGCACATTATTTGTTCACAAGTAGCCTTTAAAAAACAGTTTATTTACATAGAAAATGTATGTTTCTGTTTCTCTTTTTGAGGTTTTTCACCTGAACCTGAAACCAAGCTAAACGCAGTAAATGGCATGAAAACCAAGACCCATCCATCCATCCATCCATTTTCTTCCGCTTTATCCGTTGCCGGGTCGCGGGGGCAGCAGTCTAAGCAGAGACGCCCAGACTTCCCTATCCACACACACTTCCTCCAGCTCATCCGGGGGGACCCCAAGGCGTTCCCAGGCCAGCTGAGAGACATAGTCCCTCCAGCGTGTCCTAGGTCTTCCGCGGGGCCTCCTCCCGGTGGGACGTGCCCGGAACACCTCCCCAGGGAGGCGTCCAGGAGGCATCCGGAACAGATGCCCGAGCCACCTCAACTGGTTCCTCTCGACGTGGAGAAGCAGCGGCTCTACTCCGAGCTCCTCCCGTGTGACTGAGCTCCTCACCCTATCTCTAAGGGAGCGCCCAGCCACTCTGCGGAGGAAGCTCATTTCGACCGCTTGTATCCGCGATCTCGTTCTTTCGGTCATTACCCAAAGCTCATGACCATAGGTGAGGGAGGGAACAAAGATTGACCGGTAAATCGAGAGCTTTGCCTTTCGGCTCAGCTCCCTCTTCACCACAACGGTCCGATACAGCGACCGCATAACTGCGCACGCTGCACCGATCCGCCTGTCAATCTCACGCTCCATTCTTCCCTCACTCGTGAACAAGACCCCGAGATACTTGAACTCCTCCACTTGAGGAAGGACCTCTCCACCCACCTGCAGAGGGCAAGGTACCTTTTTCCGGTCGAGCACCATGGCCTCGGATTTGGAGGTGCTGATTCTCATCCCAGCCGCTTCACACTCGGCTGCAAACCGCCCCAGTGCATGCTGCAGGTCCTGGTTCGTTGGAGCCAACAGGACAACATCGTCCGCAAACAGCAGAGATGAAATCTTGTGGTCTCCGAACCGGACCCCCTCCGACCCCTGGCTGCGCCTAGATATTCTGTCCATAAATACAGTGAACAGAACCGGTGACAAAGGGCAGCCCTGTCGGAGGCCAACATTCACCGGGAACAGGTCTGACTTACTGCCGGCAATGCGAACACAGCTCTGGCTCCGGTCATACAGGGATCGGATGGCCCTCAGCAGAGGACCTCCGACCCCGTACTCCCGGAGAACCCCCCAAAGGACACCCCGGGGAACACAGTCGAACGCCTTCTCCAAATCCACAAAGCACATGTGGACAGGTTGGGCGAACTCCCATGAACCCTCGAGTATCCGATGGAGAGTATAGAGCTGGTCCAGTGTTCCGCGACCGGGACGAAAACCACACTGCTCCTCCTGGATCCGAGATTCGACCATCGGCCGTAACCTCCTCTCCAGTACCTTGGAGTAGACCTTACCGGGGAGGCTGAGGAGTGTGATCCCACGATAATTGGAACACACCCTCCGGTCCCCCTTCTTGTAGAGAGGGACCACCACCCCGGTCTGCCACTCCATTGGCACTGCCCCCGATCGCCACGCGATGTTGCAGAGACGTGTCAGCCAAGACAGTCCTACAACATCCAGAGACTTTAGATAGTCAGGGCGGATCTCATCCACACCCGGAGCCTTGCCACCATGGAGGCTACCAACCACCTTGGTGACCTCAGCCAGGGAGATGGATGTACCCGCCCCAACATCCTCAGCCTCTGCCTCTGTAACGGAGGACGTGACGGGGGGATTGAGGAGAACCTCAAAGTATTCCTTCCACCGCCCGACAATATCCCCAGTCGAGGTCAGCAGCTCTCCACACGCACCGTACATGGTGTTGGCAAAGAACTGCTTCCCCCTCCTGAGGCGTCGGATGGTTTGCCAGAATCTCTTCGAGGCCGACCGATAGTCATGCTCCATGGACTCTCCGAACTCCTCCCAGTCCCGGGTTTTTGCCTCTGCAACAGCCCGGGCCGCGGCACGCTTGGCCTGCCGGTACTGGACAGCTGCCTCAGGAGTCCCCCGAACCATCATGGCTCGATAGGACTCCTTCTTCAGCCTGACAGCATCCCTTACTGCCGGTGTCCACCACCGGGTTCGGGGGTTGCCGCCGGGACCAGCACCAGAGACCTTGCAACCACAGCTACGAGCCGCCGCATCGGCGATTGAGGCAGAGAACATGGTCCACTCGGACTCCATGTCCCCCTCCTCCGCCGGGACCTGGGAGAAACTCTCCCGGAGGTGTGAGATGAAAGTCCGTCTGACAGGGGGCTCAGCGAGACGTTCCCAGCAGACCCTCACTATACGCTTGGGTCTGCCAGGTCTGACCGGCTTCTTCCCCTGCCAGCGGATCCAACTCACGACCAGGTGATGATCGGTTGACAGCTCCGCCCCTCTCTTTACCCGAGTGTCCGAGACACGCGGTCGAAGGTCAGATGATACGACAACAAAGTCGATCATCGACCTCCGGCCTAGGGTGTCCTGGTGCCACGTGCACTGGTGGACACCCTTGTGCTCGAACATGGTGTTCGTGATGGACAAACCGCGACTGGCACAGAAGTCCAACAACTGAACACCGCTCGGGTTCAGATCAGGGGGGCCGCTCTTCCCGATCACCCCTCTCCAAGTGTCACTGGCGTTTCCCACATGGGCGTTGAAGTCCCCCAGGAGAATAACGGAGTCCCCGGGCGGTGCACCGTCCAGTACCCCTCCCAAGGACTCCAAGAAGGCCGGGTACTCTACACTGCCGTTAGGCCCGTAGGCCGTCACAACAGTGAGAGACTTGTCCCCCACCCGGAGGCGGAGGGACGCGACCCTCTCATTCACCGGGGAGAACTCCAACACGTGGCGGCTGAGATGGGGGGCAATGAGAATGGCCACCCCAGCTCGCCGCCTCTCCCCGCGGGAAACTCCAGAAAAGTGGAGCGTCCAACCCCTCTCAAGGAGTTGGGTTCCAGAGCCCAAGCTGTGTGTGGAGGTGAGGCCGACTATCTCTAGTCGGTATCGCTCAACCTCCCCCACGAGCTCGGGCTCCTTCCCCCCCAGTGAGGTGACGTTCCACGTCCCAAGAGCCAGATGTTGTGTGTGCGGACTGGGTCGCAGAGGTCTCCGCCTTCGACTGCCGCCCAGTCCTCTCAGCACCGCTTCACCACGGACCCCTCTGCAGGTGGTGGGCCCACAGGAGGGACCAAAACCAAGACCCATGGCTGCTTATTGAGTGAAGTCCAGTTGGAATTCATATAGTGCAGGGTTTATCCCTTTCAAGTGGGGAATTGCCCAGAGCTAGAAAACCACCAAACAACTTGACTCCCATGAGCCTTTCCGCTTGTAGGAAAGTATAAGAATGGCAAACAGAGAAGTGCGCCCCTAGTGTTAGGTTTCTGTTTCATATGATTTTATATGATTTTAACCTGTAAATAAGCCATGACAGAAAATCTCACTCCTCTGGACCCTGATTACCCGACCGGAATCTTTCCGTACTGTAGTCTCCTCAAACCAGCATATTTCCCAGGAGCCTCCTCTTCACTGTGTTGTTTTCATTCATTCAACTGTGATTTGCACTGATAGAAAATAATTAATGCATTTAAAAGAACTTGATCAAATCTACATTTATTTGTGTGTCATGCGTAATATCGATGTATTTGGCCCGCGGCCCATTGGCACATTTTTACTTTGGCCCTTGGAAGCAAAAGGTTTGGGCACCCCTGATCTATAATGTACGTGGATTAGCTTTAGGGCATATTTTATTGAGCCAGTAGGTGGCACCAGCGCTGCCTCTTGTTGAATCGTCTTTTTCTCAGCTTTTTGTCTTAGACTGGTGATTTCAGTAAAACTTCCCTCTACTTGACAGGGGATTACAGGGGAACGAAACAAGCTTGGAACAAAATTCTTTTTGCTGATGAAAGTAGACAGTCGGATTTCAGATAGTCATAGTACACAATATTCTGTGGGTTTTGAAAAATCAATAAAAATCATCAGAAACTGCTGGCAATATGAGAGTACCTGTTTTGAAATAGGCTGTCAGAGTTAGAAAAAACTCCGTAAATGTTTGGTCTTATTGAATATTAGATATAAGAACTTTACGTCAGTATGCTTTTAAAATATATTTGATAGTTGTCTAAACACGTCAGAAATTGCAAATACTGCTGACTGAGGACATAACTCACCAAAAAGACAGTCAGTGAGGTGCAGAATGTTTTTAAAGATATTCCACTTACCCAGAAGTTGTTCTGAAAGACTGCCATGTTTCTACACGCCTCTTGGACTCACTGATCCCTGTGAAAACACCACAGCGTTGATTGCAGATTTTAATTACCCTAGCCCAATCATGTACGATATGGAACCACATGTGTCCACTGTCACTTTACCTAGCCACTTTGTCCCATACTCGCATGCTGCTAACACGTATAGATACATTCAACTACATAATTCTTACACTAGAACAGGGGTGGCCAACCCGCGGCTCGTGAGCCGCATGCGGCTCTTTGGCTGGTTCCGTGCGGCTCTCGGGCTTTCACATGACAAGCGTCAAAAACGCCTCGGTGGTAGCGCTGCCATTCATTCCCTATGTACAGTGCCAAAAGTATTCGGCCCCCTTGAACCTTTCAACATTTCGCCACATTTCACGCTTCAAACATAAAGATATTAAAAAAAAATGTTTTTGTCAAGAATCAACAACAAGTGGGACACAATCGTGAAGTGGAACAAAATTTATTGGATAAACTTTTTTTACAAATAAAAAACTGAAAAGTGGGGCGTGCAATATTATTCGGCCCCCTTGCGCTAATACTTGGTAGCGCCACCTTTTGCTGCAATTACAGCTGCAAGTCGCTTGGGGTATGCCTCTATCAGTTTTGCACATCGAAAGACTGGAATTCTTGCCCATTCTTCCTTGCAAAACAGCTCGAGCTCAGTGGGGTTGGAAGGAGAGCGTTGGTGAATAGCAGTCTTTAGCTCTTTCCACAGATTCTCGATTGGATTCAGGTCTGGACTTTGATTTGGCCATTCTAACACCTGGATACGACTATTTGTGAACCATTCCATTGTAGATTTGGCTTTGATGTTTTGGATCATTGTCCTGTTGGAAGATAAATCTCCGTCCCAGTCTCAGGTCTTTTGCAGACTCCAACTTGTTTTCTTCCAGAATGGTCCTGTATTTGGCTCCATCCATCTTCCCATCAATTTTAGCAATCTTCCCTGTCCCTGCTGAAGAAAAGCAGGCCCAAACCAAGATGCTGCCACCACCATGTTTGACAGTGGGGATGGTGTGTTCAGGGTGATGAGCTGTGTTGCTTTTACGCCAAACATATCGTTTTGCAGTGTGGCCAAAAAGTTCGATTTTGGTTTCATCTGACCAGAGCACCTTCTTCCACATGTTTGGTGTGTCTCCCAGGTGGCTTGTGGCAAACTTTAAACGAGACTTTTTATGGATATCTTTGAGAAATGGCTTTCTTCTTGCCACTCTTCCATAAAGGCCAGATTTGTGCAGTGCACGACTGATCTCCCACCTCAGCTGTAGTTATCTGCAGTTCATCCAGAGTGATCATGGGCCTCTTGGCTGCATCTCTGATCAGTCTTCTCCTTGTTTGAGATGAAAGTTTGGAAGGACGGCCGGGTCTTGGTAGATTTGCAGTGGTCTGATACTCCTTCCATTTCAATATAATTGCTTGCACAGTGCTCCTTGAGATGTTTAAAGCTTGGGAAATCTTTTTGTATCCAAATCCGGCTTTAAGACAAAGGAACACACCTGCCTGGTGTGTTCCTTTGTCTTCATGGTTCTCTCTGCGCTTTAAACAGAACCCTGAGACTATCAACGAGCAGGCGCATTTATACGGAGACTTGATTACACACAGGTGCATTCTATTTTTCATCATCAGTCATTTAGGACAACATTGGATCATTCAAAAGATCCTCACTGAACTTCTGGAGTGAGTTTGCTGCACTGAAAGTAAAGGAGCTGAATAATATTGCACGCCCCACTTTTCAGTTTTTTATTTGTTAAAAAAGTTTAAATTATCCAATAAATTTCGTTCCACTTTAATTAAAATTTTATATCTTTATGTTTGAAGCCTGAAATGTAACCGTAAAGCAGGAATTGTAAACGTAGGTTGTAAGTATTGTAAATGTAAAAATATATTGTTAATGAAAAAAACTGTAGTAAACGTAAAACTTACACTTCATATTTTTCATGTTTCGCTTCAAAAAGTTACGTTTTACGTTTCATAAGCTACATTTACGATTCACAAGCTACGTTTACCAGTGAAAACTTACGCTTACGATACATTTTTCATCTGACCCCTTTTTGGAGGGGCGGGCTCAGACCGGATGTTACGTCATCACAAAACACACACCATTCAAAATTCAAGTCTCGTTCGAACTCTCTACATCGTATGATTGATCAAATTTTTTCAACTGGGGTGGCTATTGTGGGCTTTCACGTGGTATTTACACTCTAGTGGACACCCTAATTACACCAGGTCATGTTTAGATCGTGTGAAATATGCTCTCGTAATAACGTCATATGCCTGTGTTACCCCAAGGCTAGCCAGCTAAGCTACATCTCGGGACCTTCATCACCACTGTACGTCGTTCACACTGAATGCTTTGTCATGTCAGGATTATCTACTGCTATCAAAGGTGAATAAAACTATGTCTTTGATTTTTTGTTTGCTTATTATTTACATAATTATAGCGGCTTACCTAATGAGCCTATGCTAGCTAGCAATGAATCTGTCAGTCCATAACCTGTACATAAAGTTTTGAAACAAATGAGCTAACTAGCTGAATGATTAAACAAATCAGTGAAACTTGCTAAATAGTACGTTTCATCGGCTTCATGATATCTTATCAAAATTAACTTAATGTTAAGTAGCTCAAATCGGGGCTAACCTGTTAAGGCCATTAATTTTACGATATTTGGCTACTGTACCTGTACTGTGTTCGCTAATTTAGGATGGCTAACATCCCTAAAATCACACAAAAACCCTGAATAGTTCTGATCTTGCAGGTTATCTCTGCGATGGGCACCAGCACCACACATTGCAGACCAGCAAGATGTAAAACTGTGGTTTTATAATAATCCATGTAAATGTGATATATTTTCATGTCTTAGGGACCAGGTCTGCAAATTAAGTGCTAGCTATACAGCCTATGAACATGGCGTCGGCCACCTGTATCAATTCTTTTAGTTCTGTGCCTATCAAATAAACATATAATAGCACTTATTCTCACAGAACAGTGGGTTGTAGGAGTAAATGGCCGTCTGTTACCTGGCCTAATATCTATAACTTCTTCATTCAGACATACAGTGTTTATACCTGACTGACCTCCTCCAGATCTCCACACCTGCCCGCTCCCTCCGCTCCTCCTATCCTCTCCAGCTCTTGGTCCCTCCTGCCCGCCTTGTCACCATGTGGAATAGAGCCTCTCCGAATCCACCCTCACAACTCATCTGTTTAGACAAGCCCACTCACTAACATCATAACCACACTCTCCTCTCTCCATGATGCTTTTAACTTTGTATTTGAACTTTTTAAAATACTTTTTTTTTACTTGGATGTAAGGCAACCGTGAGTGTCAAGAAAAAACATTATTAAAAGAAAACCCAAAAGCATATAAATCTATAAATACATACAATTATGTGTTATGTGGACATGTGAAGAATGTGAAATACTTCCACTCTGGGACCGAGTTCTATGTTTTGAGGCTGATGTGCTCCCCAGTCAAGAGAGTGGGCATTAAGTCAAAGCCTTATGATGCCTGGGTGTACGTCTACAAAGACTTGGTGTACATCCTTACCCTGAACTGTTCCTGTATGGCAGGGTATAGACATGTAACTTGCTTTTAATGTTCAATTACAGTCTTGACCTGGTGCACACCCATTAACCCCTTTATTAGTGTAATCTGCGTTTTGTTTTATGTTCTGCGCTGTCTGAAGAAGGAGCAGGACACAAGGAGGACCACTGAATGACATTTACTAGTAGCTCTGCACAAAATAAAACATAAATCCACATCACGTCTCTCCATTCATTCAGCTCAGCAGTCCCCTCCTCAGATGCAAGGCACAGTTCTCCTGATAAAGGAAAAAAGCCACATTAATAAGTAGTTACTACATTTTGAGTGGTATACAGGTTGATCACTTTTGTTCTCCAGTTGTCTTTGTATTAATGGTAAAAACACAAGTTTGTGATTTTAGACAGCTCTAAAATATAGAGTGCTCTTCATCCACTCACAGTATCAGTATTGTTGTGACTAGAAGGCTACACAGGCTCACTTATGAACAACTGTTTAGTTAGTTATTTGAAGACTGTTTCTCCTCAGACTAAAACGAAGGAGCCTCCCTAGCTACTTATTTAGCAAAACAGCTAATGTTAGCATTTTAGCAACGTCAGCTGTTTGTTATAGCGGCGCTAAAAGTGAGCTGGCTTTTACTTGACTGATCATGATTACATCAGGTCACAGCGGGTTATCTTCTTATAGCAACATGATGTAACAAGTGATCACTTATGGATAGGACTTTTTCATTACTAGCTACTGTAGGACACAGACACTTACCAGATATGAAGTTTGCTCTTAGCATTTATATACGCAGGTCTCCGTAGATGGCCTGAAGCCTGTTCTTCGTCTTCTGTAGTAACCAGACCGTAAAGATTGTAGCAAAGTGTGTGTGTTTTGCTTTTGTAATGACGTAACATCCGGTCTCTCTAGCCAATTGGCGCGCTGAGCCCGCCCCTCCAAAAAGGGGTCAGATGAAAAATGTATCATAAGCGTAAGTTTTCACTGGTAAACGTAACTTGTGAATCGTAAATGTAGCTTATGAAACGTAAACGTAACTTTTGAAGCGAAACATGAAAAATATGATGCGTAAGTGTTACGTTTACTACAGTTTTTTCTTTAACAGTATATTTTTACGTTTACAATACTTACAACCTACGTTTACAATTCCTGCTTAAAGAGCGACTAAACACCTGTGCCCAGCCTTACTCCGCCCACATGAAGATTTGAAAATGTTCTCTGAAAAGGGCGTTGCCTGGAGGACCAAGGGACTAGAAGGGGGGCTTAGAGTTGGGCGTGGTCTGGGCTGTGATTGACAGCTCAGTTGTCTCACTAAAAAAAACAGACAGTTGTCATTGCTGCTTAAAGCAATAGTTTACAGACCAGAAAGTCTCATTCCACCCTTGTTTACACACTTAGATAATTGTAAAGCTACACACCTTAACCTAATCACACTCAATAATCTCAGAATGGCTCATGTAATTTAATTTGAATCCACTAGATGGCGCCAGAATACTCCAAACTGCAGCTGGGGCGTGTGTGAGAGTTGAATGGGTTTATATCACTGGCTCTGACAGACTGACGTCACACAAAACAACTGATGTCATAGAGAACTTCAGAGTCAATGGAGAGGCCAGAACCAAATTCAAATGTAGTACCACCAAAAAGATTGAGAGGGCACCACACAGACGTTTTTTGGCTCAAAAGTGATATTTTATCTAATTTGAACTAAAATGTCAAAAAAATGACCAGGATATGTAGAGAGCACTACAATAAACATATAAACTGCATAGATGAGTTGAAAAAAGTTGATTTGGTGTTTAGTCGCTCTTTAAAGCCTAGTTTATACTCGCGCGGAGCTTTCGGAGGTGACGTGACGTCACTTACGCAACGCGTTGGTCACCGCAAGGCCCTTTCGTCGCCTGCCGCGCAGCATCGAAATTTTCTAACTACGTAAGGGTCGCCGCAAGGAATCTCCGCTGTGATTGGTCCGTGTGTGTGTATTGGAAGGAAGCATGACGCGGCTGCAGCAGGGACATGGAGGAGGCACTATGGAGCAGAGAGCTTTGTGCTTCGAAGGAAAAGCAGTTTGGGCTCAGAGCCTGATATACAGGAGACTGTGGACTATCTAACATATATATAACTTATATCTAACATATATATAACTTATAAACTGTGCAGTCGTTTGTTTTGCACTGTTCCTGTCTTTGTTTGAATCGTAGCTGCGTTTGTTGCTTTCCTCCTGCACTCGTAAATCGTTCATGTTTGTCTCAGATATTTACCACTATTATTGTTTTTCTGTTTGTGCTGAAAACTATTTAATAATAACTATGTTTCCAACAAGAACTGTGTCTTTATTCACAGCATCACAGTTGAAATTACTTATAAAATAATGAATCCATAAAACTATCACATAAACCTACAGTAGAAACACGTGTAATGAGCTCAACAGCTTTGTTTGCTATTGTTGTTCTGAAGAGGACAAAGTAGCAGCGTAAATGGGACCGCTCCTGTGTGATCGCCCTCATTTGGTTTGTTGTGGGATTACAACATTCTCCTCAAAACTCCGTAAGGGGAACGCGCCAGTATAACATCAATTGTGCTTACGTAGGTCCACCGCAACCGCTAACGTAAGCCACGCCGCGCAAGTATACACTAGGCTTTACGGTTACGTTTAAGCAGACCCTATTTTGACGCCATACAGCGTGAGCTCGATGGTTCCACCAGAAACCAGAAGGTGTTTGTAGAGCTAGCGCTAAGGATGGAGCAGAATGATTCCCACGAACATCACAATGCAGAGAAAAGTTAAAAGCTTAAAAGTGACAACCGTGAAATGAAAGATCACAGCAGCAGAAGTAGAGGCAGACCCAAAAAGTCTGGAGGTGGTTTGACCAAATGGATTAAATTTACGGACATGGGCTAACACCAGCTAACATGCTAAAAAAAGCTTACACCAGTAGATAAGCCTCAACTCCTCCTGGTGAGTGTCTGTCTTCAATCAAATGCAAAAGTATCTGGTCTTATGCTGAGCATGTGTCTGTGGTTCTAAATCAGCTAAAGTGGTGTTGGTGTTATGTGTCAAATCAATATCTTTCACTAAACGCAGTCAGAGAGTGAATCATGGTTCAGTAAAGACAGTTGTGTTTCTGCTGAATACTGGGTTGAAACTTGATTTTTTTTCTTGGTTAGAGATTGAAAGCATTCATTTCGGAATCATAATTGATGTTCGCTGACGTGAGATAGTTCTGGTATAGACTCGCCCGGTTAGAACCAGGGCCAAACCATTAATAAAAAGTACTGAGGAGCGGCTAAAGCGAGCGGTGGATGCGCCCGCAAACCGGGGAGAGTCGAGTCCAGCCCTTTAGTACTGTAGGAGTCAATTTCTGTCATTATCATGTTGATGACATTTACAATAAATCTGTCTGAGCAGAGGTGTGCGTGTGTGCGCGCGTGTCTGCTCGTGTGCGTACGTGCGCGTGTGCGTGCGTGTGTAAGGGTTGGGGTGATGTTTATGTAGTGCACATTTGTATGATGTGGCTCTTTGCTGTAACACAGTAAAAAAAATTGGCTCTTAGGCTGAGTTTACACGGAGACAATGTGGCAGTAAAACGGTATAGTTGGATGTCAGTTTCTACCAAGCGTTCATACGAAGACTGTGTTCCAGAGGGGTGAAAACGTAAGTGTTCAGATCCAGCCTGCAAAGTGGGACAGCTCAGATACGCTGCACAGCAGGGAGCTCTTTCACACCCGCGAGAGGGGAAAAGGTGTGAAATCCCCCTCTGCTCTGACCCCCACCTCTGTGCTGCTCCCCGCACGTAAATTTGGACATGCGCAGTAGCGGAGAACAAACATAAACAACAATGGCGGCAGTCACACTAACTAGCTTTGTGGGCTTCCAGCGCGGCACAGAGGATAATTCTACACCTTTGTTCGTCCAAACAAGACCACGCGATGCTCTAGTTTCAGTTTCCATGTTCACAGCTGCTGTTGTTGGTGAGAATGATGTTGGTGCATTCTGAGGGTCTGGCACAGGAAGTGAGTACACTGCCGAGAGGGGGGCTGGGCATGGGGCTGGGGGGTCGTGTGAGTGTTGTAAAGTTTCTCTGCCCACTACTGGCCAGGCGCTAGAACTACATCGTTTTTCAACCTCATGTGAACACTGAGAAATTTGCATTAGGAGCCAGGTCGTTTCTGTTAACCCTCTATGCACATGGGTCATTTTGGGGAACTTTCCTCGCCTGGTTTTCTTTGTGTATAATTGTTCATAAAACAGTCATCTTTTGATGCAGAGTCAAGCAGTATACTTTGTTTTTTTCAGTACAACCTGGGGTTTTAGAATATTCATATTGTAAAGCTGTCATATGAATTATATAAAAATTATGGAATCATGAAGACAAAGAAAAAACTCAAACTGAAAATCAATTTAACAAAAATGTATTGAAAAAACACAATGAAATGCTATAAACAACTTTTTACACTGCATAGAAATGTTATTTAGGGACTTGGGGATAATGGGGGGAAAAAATTGAATCTCTAACTATTATACTTTTTACAAAATTCCACTATAAAAGCAAAAAACTCTGTACTCCTGATGCCCTTCCTGAAGCAGTTTGTCTATAATGCTGGGGTTGCTTCTGTAGCACAGCTGTAAAAAACGTAAAACATAAGAAACTGAGCCAAAAAAAAAAAAAACATCAATTATTTATATAATACATATATTTATATACATCATATACACATAATGACATTTTACTGTATTTATTATCGTCTTTATCAATAATGCGCACTCTTCAGCCGGTTATTGCAATCGTAGCTGTAGTTTCAACTGTGGGAGAACAAGTACACGCAGAGGAGTGAGACATCTCACTCTCTGACGATCTTTGGCAGTCCCCGTGTGTTTGTATCTCACAGCTGTTTGTACCTCACGGGTCACGCTTTGGACACGGACTTTCAGACAAACGTAGTTTATCCCCCGTGCATCGCACAGACAAATCAAAACTAGTTTCGGAAAGCCCTGAATACGTACTTCATAGGACAAAAAAGTAAGTTGCTAAATTGATAATTTGTAAAACATGTGCGCATGCATCGGCGCCGATGCAGACGGGTTCATAGGGTTAATAGCCTGGAAACGTCTGTGCAGCGTCTCAGTATAAACAGGGCCTTAGTCTCTGACTGGTTGGCCACCCCTGCACTAGAATATACAGTATTCTAGTGCTTTTGCTTGCGTAGCCCCTTAAGCTCACCGCACACCGAAACGCAGCGCCTCGCGGCGCGTCATTTGACGCGCGTTCATGACATGTGTCAAATTACACCGGAACGCCTTGGCTAGCGTCCTTTTCCAGCTGATCGCAGATGAAATGGGTGAGTGACGTTTGGAAGTTTCTACTAATATTTTGGGGGAGGAAACAAAGTATTTACGTGAAATTATGCTGGCAAATATTACAAGAAAAGACTATTTGGACCCATTTTTTAAACAGGCTAATAACTAGCTCTGGGTAACGCTGTACTTGGGTTATCAAGCTTTCCTCGTCCATTGTGACCGGTTTACTTGAGCAATAGCGCCGACAAGTGTGTAAATTTGAGACCGCGCTCACAGCTACGTGATAAGAAGCGCAGAAGAAGAAAACTACGGGTGCTTGGAGGGACAGTTTCAGCCGCGGCGCCGCGTCTGGATTAAACAAAACTGAATCGTGGCGCCCGGTCCAGCGTCGCCGCGCGTCACTGCAACCTTGGTGTGCGTTCTCTCATAGAAAATAAAGGAGGCGGCTCTTTTGCCACGCGTCAAGGCGTTTCGGTGTGCGTTGGGCTTTAGCCTACGCTATGGGTGACTCCTGGGGCACGACCAGTGTTTCCTCTGTGTGGGAGCGCGCCATTCCCAGGAGGGAGCTAGCTGCGCAGGGTGCCTCTCTCTCTCCCCAGGGAAGAGAGAGAGCGCCGCCTCGCTTATGCTGCCGCTGCGGAAACTCTCCCTGGTCCTTCCCAGGAGGAAGAACCGGCGGTGGAGTATGTCCCGCTCGACCTGCCTCCCGCACCTAGGGAGTGGGGAGACTGCGTCGTGGAGAACGAGTTCGACGAGAACCAGGGTTCCTTTGTCACTCTAGACGAGGCCATTTCCTGGTGCGAGGGACAGGACCCGTTCTCGCTCGACCACATGCCACGCCTCTTTGCAGCTGCGGCGAGTCGTATGGAGTTCCCCCTCCCTCCGCAACCCACCCAGGCTGAGTCTGACTTCACATCCGTGGTAGCCTGGTTGTACCACACCTTAGTACAAATTTAATTTCATACTAAGGTCTGGATTTGCTCCATTGTGCTCCGTGAACAGGTGGGAGGGGTTAACTCCTTTTGCAGATTGAAACGATTGGATCAGAGTTTACCGTGACGTATGTAATGCGCCCGAGTGTGTTGTTAGCATTAGCATGTAGCCTAGCCATCTCCTTTGCTGCTAACGGAGCCCGTGGGGAGTAGCGCCACAATCTTGACCAGCGATTACATTTGCTAAACATTCCTCTTGCTCCTGCTTCAATTTCTTGATAGAACCAGACCGGATTACTTTACTATCGCATTCTTCGCCATTGCCAAACTACAACCTGCCCGTTCAGCGCAAACTCTTGACGTCACCGGCACCGACCTACAACGCGCTCTCTGAGTAGCCGGTCGAAATACGACCGATTGTAATCGCTGGCTATGGCCAGGCTACATCCGTGGGCGGCACGGTGGCTGAGTGGATAGCACTCTCGCCTCTCAGCAAGAAGGTCCTGGGTTCGAATCCCGGTCGGACCAGGGCCTTTCTGAGTGGAGTTTGCATGTTCTCCCCGTGTCTGCGTAGGTTTCCTCCGGGTACTCCGGTTTCCCCTACCACTAAAAATATGTCCAATAGTTCTAGCATGCGCCTCCTGTACTGGCGACCCCGCTCCCATCTCTGTGTGGAGTGAGAGACAATTGCCCAAAAATTAACAATTGTAAACCGCTTTGAGACTCAGCTCTGCAGTGAAAAGGCGGTATATAAATAAAGATTACTACTACTTACTTACTACTACTACTTCTGAACGGGGTCCGCATGCCCAGTGGTTTTTTTTGGCTTGATATTTGATTAATTGTTTTGATTAAAAAAATAATAATAATAATGAAATATTGAATAATGCTTTCAGGCCGATATGGTTTCATGGTTTGGTTTTTTTGTTTTGGCGCAACCGGAAGTAGGCTGTGCACCATTATTTTCGTCCAGTTGGAAACAGCAGAAATAGGCAGCATGCATAGCCAAAGCAACGGAAAGGGATATATTCCTCGGACTTTGGGAAGACCGGTATGTTTGGAGCAAAGAAAATCCATATAGAAAGAACATTTTTTTAACCTCTTCTTAACCTCACATGCTTGTGTGATGCATCATTTTAAAGCTAGAGCCTTCTAGTTTATGTAAAAAAACACTAAAATAATGTTTGTCATTCCTATTTCCCTCTGCATCCTTTGAAGTTTGGGAAAAAAACACAACCAATTTTTTTAGCCTCGCCTAACATTTTCAATTTCTAAAGGCCCTAAAAAAGGCATACTTCATTGTAAGTTCACAATATTCAAACCCTGTGGTCATTGTGTTGTTGACAACAACTGTCTAAAGTTTCAGACTTTCTAAGTTTTATAGTTTTTAATGCAGTTTCTCCTTTTCATCAAGTAGTGCACATTTGGCACAATTTGGCACAATTGTACCAAATATCTTTACTGACATTTAATCATCATAAAAACAATATTTTTTATTATTGGTACTTATAAGTTACTAATCTATGTGGGTTTTTTTTAAATGTCAAAGTAATTTTTTTATGAGTGTAAATTCATTGCAGCTTTGAGAGCGTCTTTTGGCTGCCATTACGCACAATTCTACAGGCACAACATAAGACAGGACACCATTGTCCCACCCCTTGCTCGAAAGCTTTCCTCATTGGCTACACGGACATGTCAATCAAAAATCCCGGAAGTAGATGCAAAGAAGAAGGGACAACAACAAAGATCAGTGATACATGCACAAACAGCAGCGCTAGCTGTACTCACGGGAGCTCTTGCAGACCCAAAAATTGGTCTAGCTTTTCGGGAGTAGTCTCATTTGAAAGATAAGGAGCTAAGGAACACGTGGATACCAGATGTTTGGGTGAAAAACAAAGCTAAAAGTGAAAGAGCAACATCTGTGCTCTTTTTTTTCGTTTTTTTCGCTAAAGATAAATGCAAATTTTTGGATTATTTCTGCAGAATGGATTTTACTTTGGGTAATGGATATAAATATAAGTGGATATAATTTTCCTTTGGACTGTTCCAGAGAGAATGATGTATTGCAAGCTGGGAGGAGAGCTGATTTATTTGTACAGCACAAGCCCATAGGTAAAAAACTATTTCGGAATTGATTTATTTTGTGCCTACATTATGTGTTATATCTTTTGAATGCAAAGTCTGATGTAGTTTACACTTGTATATAAATGTAGATAAGAAAATACGCTTTAAAATGATATACAGCTTTTGGGGTTTGGTGTTCAAAATACATCTGCTATTGCCAGCAGAACATTTAAAAACATAAAAACGGCACGCCGGCGCGCCGGTGGGTGTTAAGAGGTTTTAAAACAGCACTGATCCTAACATCAATCTTCAAGAAAGAGACTGATCGAAATACCATTCTAAGAGCAGACAGTTTCCATCCCAATCACTTGATTTCGAATTAGCCCTATGGTCAATTTTAAAGGCACAGGAGGATCTGTGATACGGACAGTGAGTTTGACTTTCAAGCGAATGAGCACATGCGCAGCCTAAAGCCCGGTTAAAATGTGTCAGGGCCCGCTTCGCGATTAGATCCGGGCTTTAGGTGCCATCTGACCGCGGCATTCGTGCCAGAGCATGATTCCTGGACTTGGTCTGGCCCGGTTAAAAACTGCGGCCAGGGCCCGCTTCCCAGCGGCAATGAGGGGGGTCAGTGTGGCGGGGAGTGGGGGATTAGGTGCGGGGAGGACTTGATAGTGTGCGTCACATTACGTCTTCATGTGACACGCATATTCACACACGTCTCTCCCTGCACTTTTGTATTCTCCGCTTGTGTTAAACCTTTCATATAAGCCCCGGACCGTGGTCGAGGGGCGCTGGGGGAGTGTCTCCCTGCAGAGCCAAAGAAAAGAGTTTCCTGCGGGTATAGCTCTCTTCTGTCCTGACCCTCGTTCTCAGTGTGGTGCTATTGCAATAACACTTCAGACATTCAAGAATCAGTCTTTATTTAATCACCAGAACACACACACACGTAACCTCCTTGTCTGCGGTCGCTATGCTCATACGCCACACTTTTCATTCCTTCATTTCTCAGCGCTCTCACGCTCGTTGCTAAAGAGTGTGTGTGTGCGTGTGTCCGCGGCACACACACACACACAAACGTGTGCATTCACGTTACCCACTGAACTGCTGCACTTTGCATCAGAGCGTGAGTGTGAGATGTATCTTTCCCTAAACAACGCGATCCGTACTGAGCTGTTAGCTACTGTAGCTGTCAGCTACAGTAGCAGAATGTAAACGGGAAAAGAAGCGGATCTCAACCAGGGCAACGAGGTAGTCTCTGGTGTTAGCATTAGCGCCACCAGCTGGACTGAGTGTTGTACTACAGCACAATTTCCCTGGCACGGTTCAGACAACACGTTCATGTGACCGCGGGCCGTTTTCACACCCCTGTGGCGACGATCTGGGCCACTTGGCCTAGAACGTTTGTAAAAACCTATGTGACCGTGCCCTAAAAGATTTCAACAACGTGGCTACGGGGAAAAGACCTTGAATCGAGCATGTAACAAAGCAAAATCCATAGAAAGAACACAACTTTTGAACAAGAAGCAAACTACAAAATCAAATAACAAGCTGTTTGTTTCTTTAAAGTATACTAATCTCACAAAAGAAATCAAAGACATCACAAACAACAAATGTTGTTTGTGATAATGTGATAAGAATTTGTGAATTCTTTGGAGCGATCATTCACTTTCCTCTGTATTTCCAGATCCACCCTCATTCACCCTTAAAAGGGCCCCAATGCTCAAAGATAAACTGGTAAAAAATTACCTTCCAGCTCTAAGGCCCACATTTTTTCCAAAACGTGTGGGTACTTTCCATTGTGGCTGATGCAATCATAGTAGCAACATCAATAAAACAAAAACTTTTAATGACTGCTCCGGTCAGGCTTTGTTCAATTGTCTGCACCTTGCCAACTGCAATACTCCCCATGTAGTTTACAAATTAAACTGTCCTTGTGGATGTTTTTACATTGGAATGACAAAGCGCCGTTTGAAAGACCGCCTGTCTGAACACAAGTATGCGATCAAAACAAAAAATCCAAATTATCCTATGGCTATGGACTTTTCTTCAGTTGGACACAATTTCAGTCAGTTACAAGCCATGGTTATTGAGGTGATCCCTGCCAGTCTGAGGGGTGGGGACAAAGTAAGAAGACGTTCTGGATCGATAAATTTAAGCTACTGTTTTTCCTGGGTTAAATTATGTTGATTTCAGTGTATTTGTAATGTTTATATTTAAAAAAAATAAGGTTCACTGAGGGGTCCCTCCTGTGGAGTGTATTCTTTGGGATGTATGTGTTGTAGTGGTAACTGTCTTGATAACAAATACTGCGGTGTTGTCATTGTTTAGATATTCTTAAGTCATATCCTCTCCATTCAAAAAGTTGTTGTCCAATGGATGTCTCTTTGTCATGTCACGTGATGTTCCAGGTGACGTCATGTGTCTATTTAAACACCAGTTAAACTGTTTTAACGCTGCCCTGAAGAAGGCCCTGCGCAGCCGAAACGCGTTGGTCCATTTCCGTCATTAAAGGACTTTATTTATCAGAGTGCCTCGGATTTTACCCTGTTTTTACTTTTCCACAGAATGGGCATCTTTGTTTGCTGTACCTGCATGTTGTTTGGTAAATATAAACTGTAGAGTGACGAACAGTTGCCTTTTCACAGCTGAGGAACATTTACCAGAAAATTTAATTTTGGGATCAGGCTTAAAATTTACCTAATTTTGACATATACAGGAAACTCAATAATTGAGATTATAGAGAGTGGAGGAGCAACCTACATCCTATGGGAAGCAAAAGCAGACTTTTCAGTGAAATAATTGATTCAAGAATACAACTTGCATGGAAATGTTCAGCTCCAGAGTCAGAACAAGTCTGGGCTTTAATCTGACCAGGCAGCCACTGCGCTTTCCACACAACCTAGATATCTGGGTTTCACGGGTCATCCACCAGGTGAGAGACATGACTATAGACTGCAATACTCGACTTGTTGATAGCATTAATCCACCAGCATGGGGATGATGAACCAGCAGTATCATCCCCATAAAACAAAAACAGCATCAATTAATTCGCTCGTTCAACTACCTCCCCTTTATTAGTCAATTTCTGGGTCGGGGGGTGGCAATGAGAGCTGCCATCCAATGCTCATGGCACCTGGGCCCTCGCTGGTCAGTTCACAGGAAGATGGCTGCTGCTGCTTCATTGGGGCGGTACGGTGGCTGAGTGGATAGCACTCTCGCCTCTCAGCAAGAAGGTCCTGGGTTCGAATCCCGGTTGGAACGGGGTCTTTCTGAGTGGAATTTGCATGTTCTCCCCATGCTTGAGTAGGTTTCCTCCAGGTACTCCGGTTTCCCCTACCACTAAAAACATGCACACTAGGTTAAATCCTCCAGTTTTGGTAGTCCTGACCACGCCGAGCATCAACCTCTGGAGATGGGTTTCCAGCCGCTGTACTACTGCGACCACTGCTCCTGACATAAGCCTTAGCGGCATCAGGATGGGTCAAATGCAGAGGAGGAATTGCCCTACGGGGATCAATAAAGTGCACCTTTACCTTTACCATCAGCGGAGTCTTTCAGCGGGAGCTTCCATAAACAAAACACCATAAACAGGCAAATATGGGCTTGGTAACGTCTTATAAAAGAGAGTGAAGAAGTTATAGTCTGTTATTAAGGCGCATGTTAGATAATGAATGTAGCTATATGACTACAGTGTTAGTAGTACTGGAGAAGAGTTGTTTTGGGCTCTTTTCCCTGTTGCACCTTGATATGACACACACGCACACACACCTGCCAGGGCTTGTTAATTAACTCTGCAGTAGAGTGTAGGAAGAGAGCCGCGGGATGCCCCAACACTTGTGACAAAAATCCTTTAGCATGGACGTTCCACAGAGGGATGATTGTGGGCAGAAAATGATCTGAAAGAACCATTTAAAAATGCACATCACGTAGGTAGGATGCTTTAACAGTAATATAGTATGCAGTATACTGCTTATATACTTGTATACTACTCTTCTCAAATGACTGATATTTCTCCAACATCCACAGCTCTGTTTTTCCAAGAGCCCTTTGTGAACTTAAAAACTACATAAAAAGGAAAAAAAACAGGCATCTATGCAACACTAGAATCAGAAACAATTATCTCTGAGCGTATACAACACTTATAACAAGGTAGGGTTTAGTGATGCACTGAACTGATAATTGTGGCTGATATGATATGTTAATATTGCAGTTGTGGCTGATACCGATATTTACCAAAATAGATATATTTATAGATTTCCTCTTGCAGAAACCACATTAGAACTAGAAATAAAATATCAAGGCCACTTGAGGGGCACTAAAGAGTCGCGGGTTGCCAACTCTCGATCTAACACATTCCGTTACCCCCCGTTCAACATGCTCTTCAACACCAACAGAAATAAACTCAGCAAAGTCACACACAGCATCCAAAATCATCAATCTCCCCACCTCAACCATACAGCAGTAACACACTATCTATATATTTATCTATGACAAGATGCCAGACAGCGGAGCAAGTATTTTATTAAATTATTATCCTTTATTTAATCAGGAAATGCCTAGTCTGACTCTTGCCAGACCCTTGTAGTTCGCTGAGCATCACACAAGGGTCTAGGATCTGTCAATAGGAGATGTTTTTTCTTTTCAATTTCAGATATCTATCTATATATATACAGTGCCTTGCGAAAGTATTCGGCCCCCTTGAACTTTTCAACATTTCGCCACATTTCAGGCTTCAAACATAAAGATATGAATTTTTTGTTTTTTGTCATGAATCAACAACAAGTGGGACACAATCGTGAAGTGGAACGAAATTTATTGGATAATTTAAAACATTTTAACAAATAAAGAAAAAAGTGGGGCGTGCAATATTATTTGGCCCCTTTACTTTCAGTGCAGCAAACTCACTCCAGAAGTTCAGTGAGGATCTTTGAATGATCCAATGTTGTCCTAAATGACTGATGATGATAAATAGAATGCACCTGTGTGTAGTCAAGTCTCCGTATAAATGCACCTGCTCTTTGAGCTTTAAACAGAACCCTGAGACTATCAGAGAGAACCATGAAGACAAAGGAACACACCAGGCAGGTCCGAGATACTGTTGTGGAGAAGTTTAAAGCCGGATTTGGATACAAAAAGATTTCCCAAGCTTTAAACATCTCAAGGAGCACTGTGCAAGCAATTATATTGAAATGGAAGGAGTATCAGACCACTGCAAATCTACCAAGACCCGGCCGTCCCTCCAAACTTTCATCTCAAAACAAGAAGAAGACTGATCAGAGATGCAGCCAAGAGGCCCATGATCACTCTGGATGAACTGCAGATAACTACAGCTGAGGTGGGAGAGTCTGTCCATAGGACAACAATCAGTCGTGCAATGCACAAATCTGGCCTTTATGGAAGAGTGGCAAGAAGAAAGCCATTTCTCAAAGATATCCATAAAAAGTCTTGTTTAAAGTTTGCCACAAGCCACCTGGGAGACACACCAAACATGTGGAAGAAGGTGCTCTGGTCAGATGAAACCAAAATCTAACTTTTTGGCCACAATGCAAAACGATATGTTTGGCGTAAAAGCAACACAGCTCATCACCCTGAACACACCATCCCCACCTCAGCTGTAGTTATCTGCAGTTCATCCAGAGTGATCATGGGCCTCTTGGCTGCATCTCTGATCAGTCTTCTCCTTTTTTGAGATGAAAGTTTGGAGGGACGGCCGGGTCTTGGTAGATTTGCCATGGTCTGATACTCCTTCCATTTCAATATAATTGCTTGCACAGTGCTCCTTGAGATGTTTAAAGCTTAGGAAATCTTTTTGTATCCAAATCCGGCTTTAAACTTCTCCACAACAGTATCTCGGACCTGCCTGGTGTGTTCCTTTGTCTTCATGATTCTCTGCGCTTTAAACAGAACCCTGAGACTATCAAAGAGCAGGTGCATTTATACGGAGACTTGATTACACACAGGTGCATTCTATTTATCATCATCAGTCATTTAGGACAACATTGGATCATTCAAAGATCCTCACTGAACTTCTGGAGTGAGTTTGCTGCACTGAAAGTAAAGGGGCCGAATAATATTGCACGCCCCACTTTTCAGTTTTTATTTGTTAAAAAAGTTTAAATTATCCAATAAATTTTGTTCCACTTCACGATTGTGTCCCACTTGTTGTTGATTCATGACAAAAAACAAAAATTTTATATCTTTATGTTTGAAGCCTGAAATGTGGCGAAATGTTGAAAAGTTCAAGGGGGCCGAATACTTTCGCAAGGCACTGTATATATTAGGGCTGTCAAAGTTAAGCGTTAACAAAAAAAAATAATTCATTAATCATTTTTAAAAAATTAACGCTTTTAACGCATGTGCCAAGTGACTGGTCAGAGTTGAGACAGAGGTGCCAAAACCCGCAACAGCTTCGGCACCTTTGCGCACAGATAACTGCTTTTTTAATATTCCCATTCTTCTGTGCTGCGGGTTAAAGCTTTTTAGCAGAAAACTACGGCTAATGACAAGGGCCAGCAGCACACACATGTTCCATGTGGTTTGACTGAAGCCGCGTATTTGCGAGGATCTTTTGGGCTGCGTGACACAGAGGGGCGCGACAGACCGGTATGTACAGCCCCCTTCAACCTTTCAACATTTCAGGCTTCAAACATAAAGATATAACATTTTAATGTTTTGTCATGAATCAACAACAAGTGGGACACAATCGTGAAGTGGAACAAAATGTATTGGATAATTTAAACTTTTTTAACAAATAAAAAAGAAAAAAGTGGGGCGTGCAATATTATTCGGCCCCTTTACTTTCAGTGCAGCAAACTCACTCCAGAAGTTCAGTGAGGATCTTTGAATGATCCAATGTTGTCCTAAATGACTGATGATAAATAGAATGCACCTGTGTGTAATCAAGTCTCCGTATAAATGCACCTGCTCTTTGATAGTCTTAGGGTTCTGTTTAAAGCGCAGAGAGAACCATGAAGACAAAGGAACACACCAGGCAGGTCCGAGATACTGTTGTGGAGAAGTTTGAAGCTGGATTTAGATACAAAAAGATTTCCCAAGCTTTAAACATCTCAAGGAGCACTGTGCAAGCAATTATATTGAAATGGAAGGAGTATCAGACCACTGCAAATCTACCAAGACCCGGCCGTCCCTCCAAACTTTCATCTCAAACAAGGAGAAGACTGATCAGAGAGGCAGACAAGAGGCCCATGATCACTCTGGATGAACTGCAGATAACTACAGCTGAGGTGGGGATGGAAGACGCATAAATGAATGAGTGAACTATGTGTGTGTGTGTAAAGTCGGCCCGGAGTTTACTAATACATTGCCGCACACAGCTAGAGACTGACCCGCTCCTTCACCCGTGGGAAAAATGTTTAAAACAGCGTTATTAAGAGACCTCCCCTCTCCCCCTTTCCTTTTTCTTTTTTAACCGACAGCTTTGACCGGTTAACGCTGTGACGGTCAACCACCGGTTAAACTGTCACCGATTTACATCCCTAGTTGATGCTGCTCTGTCGGATCATTTTTGTATATTTTTTGACATGTGGTTCACTAACAAACCACCAGTGGACGCTGCAGTTGTTCAAAGAAGACGCATAAATGAAAATATGAGTGAACTATTCATGGGAATAATAAGAGATAAGATAATAAGATGTGCTTTATTTATCTCACAGAGGAGACATTTACATGTCACATTTGGCATGGATATAGACACTCAGATTGTGCATAAGGAGGAAATGTGCAAACATGTTACATGCAGGATATATGTACAATAAAAGTGACAATAATTATGTACAACAAAAGTGACAAGTGTCAATTGGAAACAGTGTCCAATAATACACTTTGAGAATGCATTGTGATCTACTGTAGATGAACTGTTTAACACTGTCACCTCTAACGTTTTGAATGTTCTGGATACCGTTGCCCCTGTGAAGTTTAAAATTGTGAAAAATAAGCAGAAGGCGCCATGGGCTAAAGCAGACTCTGTCAGGGCACAGAAGAAAGAGTACCGGAGGGCCGAGCGGAAGTGGCGCAAGTCCAACTCTCCATCTTCAAAGATAAGTTGTGCGAGTTTAACTGGGTGCTACGTAGTACGAGAGAAAGGTAATGAAATGATTGAAGGCTGCAGTAACAATCTGCGTGTTCTGTTTTCAACAGTTAATAGATTAACAAACCCCCCTGTTCAAATTTTTTCAATGACAAGGTTCAAGGCATCAAAAACGCCATTGTCCGCAATGATCACATTAGTCCAGTCCTCAGGTCTATGCACTGGCTTGCTGTGGCTCAGAGAATAGACTTTAAAACAGCTCTGCTTGTGTACAAGTCTCTCCATGGCCTCGCACCAAAATATATTAGTGACATGTTAGTACCATATGAACCAGCCCGGAATGTGAGGAGCACAGGGACTGGCCTCCTGTTAGCGCCCAGAGTCAGAACTAAACATGGGGAGGCTGCATTTCAGATTCATGCTGCTAAAATCTGGAACAATCTTCATGAATGTGTGAGACAGGCCTCCTCAATGACTATGTTTAAAACCAGGTTAAAAACAGTTCTGTTTAGCTGTGCATATCACTGACTGTGATTATTTATGATTTTAATGCTTTCTTATTTTGTTCAGCACTTTGAATTGCCTTGTGTATGAATTGTGCTATATAAATAAACTTGCCTTGCCTTAAACTGAAGTTCTGTGTCCAGAGACCTTCCAGAGACTTTTTGCAACAGCAGTATGTGTTCACAAAGGTGCGCAATACGTTTATTTTATTATTAGACTGTACTTCCGCATCAGCGAACATGCTAGCTGTGCTAGTTTAGTCACTGGAGAATGACAACTCTGGCCGGAGGCATATGTTCACAAGCACGTGTACTAAAAGACATACAGTATTCTTAAGGGGAAAGGAAAGTGTCCGAGTCATTGTTGATATGTTATATTTGAATGATGATGATTTTTTCAGTAAGCTAGGCCTATGTTCAACATAACTGTTGAATTCTAAACGTTTATTTTCATTATTTATTTATTTTGCTGGAAAAGTACTCTGTTTAGCTTAAAGCCCTCAAGTTTACATTGGTTACTGTATTCTTGCAGTTGCTCTAAACAAGTATTTTGGGTGAATTTTTTAGGCCCGAGCCCCAACCGGGGTAAGGGCCTATAGCTTTTCCAACGAGTAGTTACGAGTATTACAGTTACTCGTAACTTTCATAAGTCACAATTGTGACCTGCACGCCTCCGAGATAGTGACCGGAGGCACGGAATGGCTTTGCTCCTGCTGTAGTACACAGTGAAATGATTGAGGTCCTATTAAAGGGGGGGTTCTTTCAACTGTCTTACGGACATTCGTCCCCCAAGCCCGACGCCGCGTGCCCAGACACTGACAAAACAGTGCTGGAGGCACTGAATGGCTTTGCTCCTGCTGTAGTACACAGTGTAATGAATGGAGTCCTATGGGGGGGTGGGTGACCTCATGATGGCGAGGTGATTGACGAGCGCGTCAGCGCTCGTCAATCACCGAGAACCCAATAGTTGCGTTCGCCTTGTCGTTCGCTTTAAAACGATGTATAGTTTGTATTATAGGTTACTATGGAAACCTATATTGTTTTTGCTCGAAGATTTAAAAAAAAAATTCCTTGGTTTGGTTTGGTTTATTTATTTTTTTCTTCTGCGCTTTGAACCTTAATTTGACCCCCTGAACATTGATGAAAAGTCGTGAAATTTTGCCCAAAAATCAGAACCGTCAAAAAATTAATTTTTTTGGTGTTTATTTTTATGGGACTAAAAAAATGCCAGAACAGCTCCCCCTACAAAAGTCAGTTTACATTGCGCCTATGGGAGGGGGTCGAAGGTCAAGTTTGTCGTAGAGCCACAAAACTCGGTACACATGTTCCTCAAGTCAAGACATGAAAAAAAAGTTATTATGGCTCCACCCCCTGACAAACAGGAAGCTTATTATTTTCAATGGGAAATGGAAAGATGAAAATTGATATTTTTCACACATGTCGGTTGGAAATGATCTCCTCCTCGGCCGTTTCACCGATTTTTTTCAAAATCGCTCCACATGGTCTAAACACATGTAACATCAATTATTGAATATAGAATTTGGATCAGTTAAACGTTGTCCAAGCAGCGGAGCGGCAAAATGTGAAATTTTTTTCTCCAATTTTTGACAAAAGTAAATTTGCTCCCGTTTGCACAAAAAAAGTCAGATTTGCACAAAATTTTAATCCATTGTTTAGCTCCAGGTCATTTGAAAGTTGAAATATTGAAATTGACTCATTAGCGCCCCCTACAGACTATGTCAAAGTTTTACATGGGCCTAATAAAATTTAGTATTTTCAAATTTTTTGAAATTTTGCACATAATTCTGTTTTGTCATCTGGATTCAAAAAGTCAATGACAACATATGATTATTTTTTACCCTGTTGCCGTGGTGATGACCAACACTCCCCTGTCTGTGTCTATGGGAAAATCATTATATCTCTGAAAAGTACACCTCGCTCAAACATCAAACCAGCCGTGGCCGTTTCACTAATTTGTCTGAAAATCGCTCCACATCGTCTCAACACTTGGACCATCAATAGTTGAATATAGAATTTGAATTAGTCAAACGGTCTGCGCGTGACAGACTCCCAAATTGTGGTTATTTTTATAGAGAGGTGTGAATTTCCAATGTTATCCAATGGAGACTCTATGGACACACTCAGACTGTATGTGCAAACAGGAGCACATTCACTAAACTTGACTCGGTTGTTCAACTCCTGGGCCTAGGTCACATGACAGTGTGAACAATGACATTAGCCCATTAGCGCCCCCTACAGCCTGAGTCAAGGTTTACATGGGAGTAAAGGTATTTGGGTTTTCAATTGTTTGATCTCATATTTGACCCACTTAACAAACACGAAAACTCACCAAACTTTGCCACAAGTTTTTTTCAGGCATAAAGTGTATTATTTTGGTGTTCTTTGGTATAACACTATAAAATTGAAATTGTAGGGGGCGCTATTGTACAACATTAAATAACACCATTTGCCCATACAAAGTCCAACTTGCACAAAATTTGAATTGATTGTTCAACTCTTGGGTTTGAGTAAACTGAAAGTGTAAAAGACGAAATTGCAGCAATAGCGCCCCCTACAGACTGAGTCAAGTATTACATGGGGAGAATTAAGTTTACCTTTTCAAAGACACACAATCAATCACTGATCATAGGCATTCAAAATGCACAGTGTCGCTCCCATCAGGGCGGTAGGAAAATGGCGCGTCAGCGCCACCTCCTTTGCGCGGTGCGGCGAGGGCCGTTCGACGCCGCTTGCGGCTTTAATTTTATCTTTTTTTTTTTTGCCTTTGTACATTAGCATAATTCTTATTCCGGGTCCACCACCATCGGCATGGGGTGGTGTTACAGGCATGTCAGGGCACGTCATTTTGGACATTTTTGAGCCGGGACGACCCCCACTGGTTTGTATAGATCTAAAAATGTATGTAACATTGTAATAATTAACTTTTATTAATTAGGCCCGAGCCCCGAACGGGGTAAGGGCCTATTGCTTTCACAATGGTGAAAACAAATGGTGGCGGTGAGTGACGGACGCGTCAGCGCCCGTCACTCACCAAAACATGACGGTTGCGTGCGTAAACTCAAACACTTTAAAATGATGTATCAGGTGCCATTGAAACCTATATTGTTTTTGCTCGAGACGTTCAACAAAAAATTCCTTTTTTATTTATTTATTTATTTATTTATTAGGCCCGAGCCCCGAACGGGGTAAGGGCCTATTGCTTTCACAATGGTGAAAACAAATGGTGGCGGTGCGTGACGGACGCGTCAGCGCCCGTCACTCACCAAAACGTGACGGTTGCGTGCGTAAACTCAAAAGCTTTAAAATGATGTATCACATGCCATTGAAACCTATATTGTTTTTGCTCGAGACGTTAAAAAAAAAATTCCTTTTTTATTTCTTTCTTTCTTTCTTTCTTTTTTCTTCTGCACTTTGAGCCTTAATTTGACCCCCTGAATATGCATGAAAAGTTGTTAATTTTGGCCCAAAAATCAGACCTGGCAAAAAATTTGATATTTTGGTGTTTATTTTTATGGGACTCAAAAAATGACAGAACAGCGCCACCTACAACAGCCAAAATAATACCCCTATGGGACTTTTCTGAGGTCAAGTTTGTCGTAGAGCCATGAAATTTGGTACACATGTTCCTCAAGTCAAGACAAGAAAAAAATATTATTATGGCCCCGCCCCCTGACAAACAGGAAGCCCATAAATGTCACTGCAAAATGGAAAAATGAACAGCAAAAGTTTTCATACATGACGGTTGGAAAGCGACTCCTCCTCGGCCGTTTCACCGATTCGCCTCAAAATCGCTCCACATCATCTCAACACATGTACCTTCAAAATGACCTCAGGGATTTTTGATCAGTGAAACATTGTTCGAGCAGTGGAGCGGCAAAATGTGACCTTTTTTTGGCCGTTTTTGACAACATTAAATTTGCTCCCGTTTTCACAAACAAAGTCTGATTTGCACAAAACTTTAATACATTGTTCAACTCTAGGGTCTAGGTCGTTTGAAAGTGAATTAATTCAAATTGACACATTAGCGCCCCCTACAGACTATTTCAAAGTTTTAGATGGGCATTTTCAAATTTAGTTTTTTCAAAATGTTTGAAATTTTGCACATAAATCTGTTTTGCCCTCTTGATTCAAAAAGTCAATTGGGTCCAAGGCTTATTTTTTATCCTGTTGCCGTGGCGACGACAAACGCTCCCCATTCATTGCAAATGTACACCTCACACAAACATCAAACCAGCCTCGGCCGTTTCACCGATTCGCCTCAAAATCGCTCCCCATCATCTCAACACATGTACCATCAAAATGACTTCAGGGAATTTTGATCAGTGAAACGTTGTTTGAGCAGCGGAGCGCCAAAAAGTGGCGTATTTTTTTTTCAGTTTTTGACAATAGAAAAATTGTTTCCGTTTGCACAAACAAAGTGTGATTGGCACAAAACTTGAATCCATGGTTTAACTCTTGCGTCTAGGTCATTTGAAAGTTTAAATTTTGAAATTGGCTCTATAGCGCCACCTACAACAGCCAATTTAAAAATGCCTATTGATGGGTTTGAGGTCAAAATTGTCGTAGAGCCATGTAATTTGGAACACATGTTCCTCAAGTCAAGACATGGATAAAATGTTATTATGGCTAAGCCCTCTGACAAACAGGAAGCCCATAAATTTCATTTCAAATTGGAAAAATGAAAACCAATCATTTTCATAAACGTCGGTTGGAAAGCGACTCCTCCTCGGCCGTTTCATCGATTGGCCTCAAAATTGTTCCAAATCATCTCAACACATTTACCTTCAAAATTACTTCAGGGAATTTTAATCAGTCAAACGTTGTTTGAGAAGTGGAGCGGCAAAATGTGAGGGGTTTTTTGGCCATTTATGACAACATACATTTTTCCCCGTTTGCACAAACAAAGACTGATTTTCATTAAACTTGAATCCATTGTTCAACTCCAGGGTTTAGGTCAGGTGAAAGTGAAATATTTGAAATTGGCCCATTAGCACCCCCTACAGACTGATTCAAAGTTTACATGGGGAGCCAAACCAGCTCTACTTATCATATTCATTACAATTTGACTAAGTTCTTCTATGGCTACGGGAACCAATCAGCACACGGCGGCGCCACCTCCTATGCGTGGTGCTGCGTGGTACGGTGTGGTGCGACGTAGTGCGGGGCGTTGTGGAGCGGTGCGTTGCGGCTTGGTGCGGGGCGGCTTGGTGCGGGGCGGCTTGGTGCGGGGCGGCGTGGTGCGGGGCGGCGTGGTGCGGGGCGGCGTGATGCGGGACGGCGTGGTGCGGGGTGGCTTGGTGCGGGGCGGCGTGGAACGGGGTGGTGCGCGCGGTGCGGGGAGTTGCGCGGTGCGGCGAGGGCCGTTCGACGCCGCTTTTCGACGAAACATTGTTTGAGCAGCGGAGCGGCAAAATGTGACCTTTTTTTGGCCGTTTTTGACAACATTAAATTTGCTCCCGTTTGCACATACAAAGTCTGATTTGCACAAAACTTTAATACATTGTTCAACTCTAGGGTCTAGGTCATTTGAAAGTTAAATGATTCAAATTGACACATTAGCGCCCCCTACAGACTATTTCAAAGTTTTAAATGGGCATTTTCAAATTTATTTTTTTCAAAATTTTTGAAATTTTGCACATACATCTGTTTTGCCGTTTTGATTCAAAAAGTCATAAAAATAAGCCTTGGACCCAATTGGTCCAAGGCTTATTTTTTACCCTGTTGCCGTGGCGACGACAAACGCTTCCCATTAATTGCAAATGTACACCTCACACAAACATCAAACCAGCCTCGGCCGTTTCACCGATTCGCCTCAAAATCGCTCCACATCATCTCAACACATGTACCATCAAAATGACTTCAGGGAATTTTGATCAGTGAAACGTTGTTTGAGCAGCGCAGCGGCAAAAAGTGAGGGTTTTTTTGGCCGTTTTTGACAACATTATTTTTTTTCCCGTTTGCACAAACAAAGTCTGATTTGCATTAAACTTGAATTCATTGTTCAACTCCAGGGTTTAGGTCAGGTGAATGTGAATTTTTTTTAATTGGCCCATTAGCGCCCCCTACAGACTGAAGCAAAGTTTACATGGGGAGCCATACCAGCTCTACTTATAATATTCATTACAATTTGACTAGCATTCTTCTATGACTACGGGAACAAATCATCACACGGCAGTGCCACCTCCTTTGCGCGGTGCTGCGTGGTACGGTGTGGTGCAGCGTAGTGCAGGGCGTTGTGGAGCGGCGCGTTGCGGCTTGGTGTGATTCGGGACTGCGTGGTGTAGGACGGGGTGGCTTGGTGCGGGGTGGCTTGGTGCGGGGCGGCGTGGCACGGGGTGGTGCGCGTGGTGCGGGGAGTCGCGCGGTGCGGCGAGGGCCGTTCGACGCCGCTTGCGGCTTTAATTAACTTTGTATTTTGACCAATATAAACTGTATGTATGTTTGTTTTGGTTTTTTTTGTAATATCATAACATCAGCCTGCCCATCTACGGGTGGAAATTAGCTATTGAGATATAACCTTGTACAATGAAACTTTCCCTTTGAGGTTAATGTTAATAGTACACGTATTTGTCACTTTGAATAAATAAGCTAAACCAAACTAAACTTGGAAGCATAGTTAACCAGAATATGCAGTCGCAATATTAGAAGCATTGCTAACCACTTCAACCATAAATACATGGCTAACCACGTAAGACAGGTATTAAGTCTAACCACTTCAAACTATCATTAAATCACAGGTGTTCTTTGACAACTCGAAAAACGTAATTCTGAATTGGAACAGCTTTCCTAAACAGAATTTAGGGAAGTCACTTGCTTGTCTTCAATGTAGAATATAGCCATAAAGTCATACCGTGAAACTTTCCGGGCATTTGGATTACCATTGAGATGGAATCAAGAAACAAGTGCCTCCATAAATATAATATATATATAAATAATGAGAGGCCACATCTTTTTTGTAAACAGACAAAAAGTAGGGTACACCTACAAGCCGGACCACATCGGCTGATGCCGTCTTAGCACATTGCTGAACACCGTTTTAAAAAGCGCATACTTACACTAATCATGATACAATAGTACGCGTTGAAGAATTCTATATCAGTAAAATGCATTACATGCTATGTCGGTCGCCAGTTTACAATTCAACGATGTCACAGGAGTAAAGCTGCCAGCTGCGCACGTACAGTCTGTGTATATGTGTGGATTACCTTAGCATAGCGGTGCAGTGGGTGTCTCCATGGCCGGGTGGTCTCGGGATGGTCTCAGTGTGGTCCGGGGCAGACTCGGGTCCAAGAGCCGTGCGCTATGGTTGCGGTACGCTGTAGTGGCGCTTGTTGTCGTTGTAGGCAGTTTTCTGAGAACATTGCTAGGCCCGCCCCACTAACTATTGGCTCGCTTGCACGTCTATCATGAAGAATGCGAACAGTCGGCATAGCAACGGTTTAAAGGAGGGGTTGGGATAGTATAATGGATTAGAACCAATAGATCCATGATTAGAACATAGGGGATGCATTTTTTCAAGCAATTTCCTCACTGTGGGACAAATAAAGGATCTCTTAATCTTAATTGTCTACTTTATCTATTGGAGATTTATGTTAATATATGTTATATTATTTAAACCAAGATAAACTTCTAAAACACAAAAGGAGTCTGTTTGACATAGAGGAGTACCAAAACTTTGAAATCCCATAATGATTACTAGTTTTCACATTGATGTATTTTGGCCTTTGTTACCTAATTAGATCAGACAAAAGAGAGTACCAGTCCTCACTCAGCCAGTCATCTCTCAGTACAATTGAAAAATAGAATATTGCTCAATGGTTTATCTATTTCTGTATTTCATCTTACAATTTTTATCTTACAGCGTGCCCCAGGGAAGCTGTGGCTACAGTAGTAGTTTATCACCACCGTGTATGGAGTGAAAGAATAATGGCATGTAAAGCGTCTTTGAGTGTCCAAAAAAGTACTATATAAAACCGATGCATGTTATAATTTGAAACCAATATGACATAAACTTTGGCTCACAGTCAATATAGGCTTGTTATATCTCCCTTTACATGTAATGAGCCAGTCAGTTGAATTACAGAAGTAAATGGACATTTGAACAATATTCTAATTTTCTGAATTTCACTTGTTAAGATAATGGTAAGATTAATTCAGAATTGCTTTTTTCCATCTATCCAATCCATTCACCATCCATATATTTTCTGAATAACTTTCTTAAACACGAAACGTTAACATTCTCAAGATCATGTTTATGGAACAATATTATATGTTAGTTCAGCCTCCTTACGATCAGTCAATGTGTATATATGGGTCAGTGAGTATCATGTCCCATATGAATTATCTAAACAGTGCCTTGAGACAAGAGAGGCCAGATGCTCTGCCCTGGTCTGACTTTCACATGCAGCCCGGGTCGAAATGTATGATTAAGATTAAGAGATCCTTTATTCATCCCACAGCTGGGAAATTTCAGTGTTGCATCACAAGTTACAGAACAGTAGGAATGAGGAGCACACAGCACAAGATAAGTGAATAAGCGTTATAGATGTTAAAACAACATCTATAACGCTAGCATCAAATAAACAAGTATAACATCTCTATCTTGAAAATAATAAAGAAGTATAAAATGTGTTCATTTGGTAAAATAAGAGGCAAGTATAAAGTGCTGTGTATTCTAGTGCAAGAAATAAGTAGTTATATATTAGCATCTGTACATGTTAGAAGCAGTATGTTTACATCCGTACATAAGCAGGTGTTACGGCCCTGGGCCTGTAGATTCCTCCCTGTTTTGTAGTTTGTGTGTTTTTGTGTGTGCGTGTGTGGCAACCCCTCCTGTGTCAAGATTCCTGGCCTGTGATTGGACGACCACTGGCCCTCCCGCCTCCCAGACGTCCGTGACTAAGGTGCTGATTGGAGGAGCAACGAAGCACCTGGCCAATCCAGCTTCCCCACCTGGAGTCAGTCTCCCACTTAAGGCCACACTCCACACCTGTTCGGGGCTGCGAGCCTGTGTGTTGCTGGTATATGCCATTCGTCCTTATGGTGTCTGTCATTGTCACAGTGGTGGCAATGACTTAAAGACAGAGTCCGTATAGCTTTTATTTGGTTTGTCTCTTTTTATTTGTCACTTTGAGGTTTTGTTTTTGTGACACTTCGCTTTTGTTGACACAACATTCAGTTTAGTGTTTAGTGTAGCTTTTATTTTGGTAACGTTGAGTTACCCCGTTATGTCCTGTATGTCTTGTATTGTGTCCTTTTGCTTGTTGTCCACTTATCATTTACTTGCCTTTTATTAAATACTTGCTTTTCCATTTAACATCTTGTTTTTTGTTACCTCCCTTACCCTAGCCGAGTTGGGTCGTAACAAAAGTGGGGGCTCGTCCGGGATCGACCTGCGGAATCTCTCTCCTCCTCCTAATATTTTCTGATTAATTTTCTTAAAAATGAAACGTTAACATTTTCTCAAGATCATGTTTATGGAACAATATTATATGTTAGTTCAGCCTCCTTACGATCAGTCAATGTGTATATATGGGTCAGTCAGTATCATGTCCCATATGAATTATCTAAACAGTGCCTTGAGACAAGAGAGGCCAGATGCTCTGCCCTGGTCTGAATTTCACATGCAGCCCGGGCCGAAATGTATGATTAAGATTAAGAGATCCTTTATTCATCCCACAGCGGGGAAATTTCAGTGTTGCATCACAAGTTACAGAACAGTAGGAATGAGAAGCACACAGCACAAGATAAATGAATAAGTGTTATATCTATTACGCTAGCATCAAATAAACAAGTATAACATCTCTATCTTGAAAATAATAAAGAAGTTTAAAATGTGTTCATTTGGTAAAATAAGAGGCAAGTATAAAGTACTGTGTATTCTAGTGCAAGAAACAAGATGTTATATATTAGCATCTGTACATGTTAGAAGCAGTATGTTTACATTAGCAGGAAGGAGGCTCTGGGACACGCTCTGTGGTTCTATATTGCATATTCTGATATTAGTTAAGGATATTACAGCAACACATGACATGTGAGATCAGGTGGGCAGTGTTCATTTGTCCTCATTGTTTGTAGTACAGTCGGACAACAGCAGGAAGGAAAGACCTACGGAATCTCTCCTTCACACAGCGAGGATGAATGAGTCACTGAAACAGGTTGTAGTCAACTCTAGCAGTCTCCGGCTTGGCCCTGATAAGCCGTGGCTGGATGATGTTGAAGGCTCTGGAGAAATTGAAAAAGAGGATCCTCACGGCGTAGCCCGGTTTCTCTAGGTGGGAGAGCGAGCGGTGGAGGAGGGAGCTTATAGCATCCTCATCGGACCTTTTTCACACTTCCGTGTTTTAAGAAATGAGGGTACCCAGTTCTCTATAACTATAGTATGCAGTCTTACACAGGAGGATTTCATCACTAGCTGCCGCCTTAAAAGTAGAGCTGTTCCATCTCTTTTACCCTGGAATAATGTTATTGCTCCATCTAAGAGAGAATCTGCCTCCAGAGGGCAAATTATCAAGGCCCATTTTGTTTTGAAGACTAAATTCATCATGTATGTAAATCTTGTGTTTGTTCCAGTGTGAATTTTTTCAATGTTTATTCCAAAATTAAAAACACACTTGGGCAGAATTTTGAAGGGTTTTTTTAGTTTTTTTTATTGTATGTTAGTAAGTTAGCAAGAAAGTAAAGTCTATTTGTAAAGCGCCTTTCAGACATTTAAAATATACAGATAAGAAAAGATACAGATAATAATAATTGTGGCTTGATTGAGTTGCATTGCAAGGAAAAACAGGTAAATTAAATAACACAAAAACAAAAGGGTAAGGAGTGCTACATTGTACAAGCGTGTAAAATAACTTAAAAGACCAGATGCTCCATTGGAAGAGGGGTTTAACTTAGTAACAAAAAGTGGAGTGTTGACTTTCCAGGTGAAGGGAAATCATAAAGAGCCTAGAAAGTCTGGCTGTAATTTTAAATACGCACCAACGCGTTTCGCCCTAGGTTGGCCTTCTTCAGGATGTCACGGTTTAACAGAACTCAAGACTAGACACAGATCAGCGATTGAAGGATTTATTAAAGAGGTTCTCACCCCCGCTCCTTGTTGAAAGTTTAACTTTCAACTAATTTGCACCAAAGTGACAAAATTATGACCAGGATATGTAGACAACACTATTGGACACTCATTTATACCGTTTATCAGCAAAAAAAAAGTGGATTTGAGGGTGAGTTGTCCTTTAACAGTAGTGAATAGGCAATGGAGCATGTGATGTGGGCAGAGGCAGGCGGGCAGCGGTAGGTGGACAGACAGACAGGATTTACGCACAGGAAGCAGGGTAAGTACCAAAACAATCACAAACCGTAGCGCTAAGACCATAAATGTTGCACTAACAAGAAGCGACAACGAACTAGCATCGACTTGCTGGGAATGAGGTTTCTTATGCAGCTGGTGATGAGTGGCAAGTGGAGTCAGGTGTGTAGCCACGCCCAGGTGTCCGCCCAACCAGGGTTATCCGCCCAACCAGGCTTATCAGTATGGGCCCGATAGGGTGTATCAGAACAGGAGCATTAGTGAACAGTTTCTTAAGGTGCTTGAAGGCGTTTTCACCTTCTGTGGACCAGACAAAAGAAACTTTGGGGGAGGTTAGTCGATTAAGTGGTGCAGCAACCTTACTAAAGTTTCAAATTAAGCAGCAATAAAAATTAGATAATCGAAGGAAGCTCTGAAGTTGTTTTAGAGTCTTAGGTTGAGGCCAGTCGACGATTGCCTCAATCTTTATTGGATTACTTACTGGATTCTTTACTGTCCACTGCCAATTATATATCCAAGGAAACTGCCTGAGTCTTTGTGGAATTCACACTTTTCTGCTTTGACAAAAAACTAGTTTTCAAGTAATCTCTGTAAGATATGTCGCAAGTGGAGAACATGTTCTTCTGGGGTACGAGAAAAAATAAGTATATCATCGAGGTAAACAAAAGTGCACTGGTTTAAATAATCCCTCATAACATCATTAACGAGTGCTTGAAAAACAGCTGGCGCATTGGTTAACCTAAACGGCATGACAAGATACTCGAAGTGGTCTAGTATTAAAAGTGGTTATCCATTCATCGCCCTCACGAATACGAACAAGATGATAAGCATTTCTCAAATCTAACTTAGAAAATATTGATGCCTCATAACCCTAACCCTAAGTGGTTGGAAAGCTGATAAGGGGCAACATAGTTCAGCTTACACAACGCCAAAATGTAGGGGCACTGGGTCAGACAACTACGACCTAATTAAAGAATGCACATGGATCAGTCTCATAAATCTAAAAGCGTGGGTTCTAACGCCATTGAATTCACCAAGCTGTTAACTAATAACTTAAAAGAGGCTGATAGTGACTTAGCTGTGGTTTATTCACAGAACGAAAACCTCAACAAAACACCAGAGATCGTTTTATCTCAGTCACGGGTCGAGAATGTACACACACCAAATCAGACACAAAAGCACAACAATAGCTAACTGGTTGAAGCGGGCCAGTCTTTGTCCCTTGTTGTAAAGATAACACGTGGTCTTGTAGTCTCTTGGTCCCAGCGGTCTCGTGTGGGAAAGACACGTGTTCTTTGTTGTGGTTCTCAAAGGCCTCAGGCTCCGCGTACAGCGATGGTAGCTGAGCTGTGTAGCGTCCTCTCCGGCGTGTTCTTACGCGGGGACAAAGGAGGGAGATGTCCAGGCTTGTCTTGAGCAGAGTTAGAGCAGGTTACAGTCCTGGCCACGGACTGTATTCACGCGGGGCCGGCCCACGGGCACCAGAGCTCACAGGAGGAGCGAGGGTAAAAGAGAGAGGCTTCGAGCTTCGCGCTTGTTTTTGTACAGCGCGTCTTGGGGGCGTGTCCGTTGGTAGTCACTTCCTGTTCCGGTCTCTCCACACACACGCACTTCTGCTTGAACCAGTGCTAATCAAGTTACATAATTATTAATTATCCCTGTGATTACCGTGACACACAAATCAACAATAGATTGAATCACAACAGATGTGCAGGTGTACGATTTTGAAGCATAAATACATTTACTGTTATGTGTGTTATGTCTGAGTTGATTGTCTCAGCCTGTCGTTGCCGCTAGGGGGCGGTAGAATCACAGTCTTAGAGATCCTCTGGCCTCTGAGGAGGCTCCACGGAGGTGTCAATGAGATGCCGTCTTTTTAAGTCCAGAGACAATGGTAAGAGCCTTTGAGAGTTTGTCTCTGCAGGTGTTTACACCCAAACGGCTGTTCTACTTTGAGTTATAATCCAATTTAGGGTATGTGGCGTCTGCTGGCGTCTGCCGGAGGTGTTATTAGAGGGCCGGGAGGGCTTTGTTCTCCTACAGAATCCAACAATGCGAACAAACTGTCGCGACTTGGGAATGTGGTGGGAATCTGTTTGCCCCATGCAGATGATGTCTGCCATCATCTCGACTGGTTTCCTGCTAATAGAACCTGCAGCATTGGTTCCTCATCAGGGCTTGATGTTGTCGCCAGCTGATGACCTTCCCCTGGAATCTCAAGGCATTCTTAGTAACCAGCAGGTGTTCCCTGCCATAGGTTTAGACGGCCTCTTACTGGTCTTCTGCCAGAATAGGGTTCTTGAATCTCGTAGTAGGGACCCTGAAACTGCGGTTGGCAGTTCATCCTCCTATGTTCGGTTTGTCCAAAGTTATAACATCTTCTGGGGCTTCTTCAATACATCCTCTGTCTCGGCTTCTTCCAGGGGAGCAGCCTCTCCCTCTGTTCCAAGCTTGCAAATAAATCACTTGGGGAGCCGGGGCTGGTGTTGGACGCACAGTGCATGAATTACATCCTGCCACTAAACTACTGTGATTCTATGTATTTGAACTAATTCTGTGGTAAAAAATGATTTTAATGCAGCAAACCACTTGAAACGCTTAAAACAGGTCAGAAACATCATGAATTGCATACTGGCATCAAACAACTGTGATTCTATGTATTTGAACTGATTCTTTTGTAAAAGTGAATTTCATGCAGCAAACCACTTGAAACGCTTAAAACAGGCCAGAAACATCATGAATTGCATACTGGCATCCAACAACTGTGATTCTATGTATTTGAACTGATTCTGTTGTAAAAGTGAAATTCATGCAGCAAACCACTTGAAACGCTTAAAACAGGCCAGAAACATCATGAATTACATCTGGCACTTAACAACTGTGATTCTATGTATTTGAACCGATTCTGTTGTAAAAGGGAATATCTAATGCAGCAAACCACTTGAAACACTTAAAACAGGCCAGAAACATCATGAATTGCATACTGGCATCAAGCAACTGTGATTCTATGTATTTGAACTGATTCTGTTGTAAAAGTGAAATTCATGCAGCAAACCACTTGAAACGCTTAAAACAGGCCAGAAACATCATGAATTGCATACTGGCATCAAACAACTGTGATTCTATGTATTTGAACTGATTCTGTTGTAAAAGTGAATTTAAATGCCGCAAACCACTTAAACCCTTATAAAACAGGCCAGAAACATCATGAATTGCATACTGGCATCCAACAACTGTGATTCTATGTATTTGAACTGATTCTGTTGTAAAAGTGAAATTCATGCAGCAAACCACTTGAAACGCTTAAAACAGGCCAGAAACATCATGAATTGCATACTGGCATCCAACAACTGTGATTCTATGTATTTGAACTGATTCTGTTGTAAAAGTGAAATTCATGCAGAAAACCACGTGAAACGCTTAAAACAGGCCAGAAACATCATGAATTGCATACTGGCATCCAACAACTGTGATTCTATGTATTTGAACTGATTCTGTTGTAAAAGTGAAATTCATGCAGCAAACCACTTGAAACGCTTAAAACAGGCCAGAAACATCATGAATTGCATACTGGCATCCAACAACTGTGATTCTATGTATTTGAACTGATTCTGTTGTAAAAGTGAAATTCATGCAGCAAACCACTTGAAACGCTTAAAACAGGCCAGAAACATCATGAATTGCATACTGGCATAAACAACTGTGATTCTATGTATTTGAACTGATTCCTTTGTAAAAGTGAATTTCATGCAGCAAACCACTTGAAACGCTTAAAACAGGCCAGAAACATCATGAATTGCATCCAAACAACTGTGATTCTATGTACTTGAACTGATTCTTTTGTAAAAAGTGAATTTCATACAGAAGAACCACTAGAAACGCTTAAAAACAGGCCAAAAAAAAACATGAATTACATCCTGGCTCTAACGCCACGATGGTTTTATGTATTTGAACTGATTCTGTTGTAAAAGTGAAATTCATGCAGCAAACCACTTGAAACGCTTAAAACAGGCCAAAAACACTATGAATTACATCCTGGCTCTAAACAACTGTAATTCTATGTATTTGAACTGATTCTGTTGTAAAAGGGAATTTCATGCAGCAAACCACCTTGAAACGCTTAAAAAAGGCCAAAACATCATGAATTACATCCTGGCACTAAACAACTGTGATTCTATGTATTTGAACTGATTCTTTGGTAAAAGTGAATTTCATGCAGCAAACCACTTGAAATGCTTAAAACAGGCCTGAAACATTATGAATTACATCCTGGCACTAAACAACTGTGACTCTATGTATTTGAACTGATTCTGTGGTAAAAGTGAATTTTACACAGTAAACCACTGAAACGCTTAAACAGGCCAGAAAAATCATAAATTACATTTTCGCTCCTAATAACTGTGATTCCATGTATTTGAACTGATTCTGTTTTAAAAGTGAATTTCATGCAGCAAACCACTTGAAACGCTTAAAACAGGCCAGAAACATCATGAATTGCATACTGGCATCCAACAACTGTGATTCGATGTATTTGAACTGATTCTGTTGTAAAAGTGAAATTCATGCAGCAAACCACTTGAAACGCTTAAAACAGGCACGAAACATCATGAATTGCATACTGGCATCCAACAACTGTGATTCTATGTATTTGAACTGATTCTGTTGTAAAAGTGAAATTCATGCAGCAAACCACTTGAAACGCTTAAAACAGGCCAGAAACATCATGAATTGCATACTGGCATCCAACAACTGTGATTCTATGTATTTGAACTGATTCTGTTGTAAAAGTGAAATTCATGCAGAATCCGTACACTCTCCTCACATCACTCACTCTCGCTCTCGCTCACCCCCACTATCACTGTATGTGTACTACTCAACACGCCACGCCCCGCGTCCCGTGTGTGTGCCCCATAATGTGTCTACCTGTGCCTGTGTGCCGACCTGTGTCTCTGACTCACCTACATACCTATCGAACGTGCGCAGTGACTCTCTCTACCATCTCTCGCAGTGCCCTCATGCTGTGTAACGAAGAGCCTCACACATCCCTCGACTCTCTCACTCCCTCCACGTACACACCTGCCCCACTCCACCCTATCACCCACTACACCAGTAATCTCACAACACTCTTACTATTGTGTACTAACTACTACCTAGAACACACACCCACACCGTGGTGCACATGTCTGTTGCATACCTCCACTCTCTTGCTGTCTGCACTCACTGTCAATCGTGATCGTCACCTCACAGGTGTCTTGTAACGCTACACAATTCGTCACGCACTGTTCCTCCGACCTACCTGTACCACTGTGTCGCCTGACATTCACTGCATGTCAATACGAGTGATAACCGTTGCTAGCCGCGCAGCCGCACTCCATTCCCACATCATTCATGGACCCCACTGTCACCGTGCCGTGTCGCATTACATTATATACTATCACGACTCACCCTCTTCATAGTCCGGCTACCTACCTTCACCACTCGCCATAGTCAGCTGTGAGTGCTACCACTTACTCACCTTAAGCACCATCACTGGCTACTGATGCCACACCCACTTCATGTCTCAATAGTGTCACTGTCACAGTCATGTCTGTCCCCCTCAACTGTGATAGTCCTAATCACGACCTGTGTCACGCCTGGTCTGTCACTCAGTCCAGACAACAGTGTTGTCCAACTAGTGTTGTCTACACTCAAGATCTGCTCCTATACACGCAAGCTGATCGTGTTCCGATCTCACCCCTCAGACAAGTGCCACTTGTAGTTAAGTTCTCTCCAAATCGTCCCATGACGCACAAAATGAAACTGAAAGTCATGGAACTATCTGCATGAAATCCGCGCGCTGTCACGTCACAGTAGCCTTCTTTTTTCATTCAAGTGCTGCTATAGACCGTCTATAAGATTACGCACTGATTCGATGTTATTGCTATCACTACTAGCGTAGACGCATGGTCTAGGCATCGCGCTATGACGAGCACGCCGCGTATAGTGTTGTCAGCACCAGTCGTAAATCGCCGTCTACCGCTAGAACGTCGCAGAGACAATCCTGTGAGACTCCTCTGCGCAGCAGAAGACCTAAACTCCATCCTCGCTCTGACCACTTCTTAATCGCCCTCTTGTCGTGCTGGCACGAAATAGTGCCACCCTCTTCTGATCCGATACTTGCTAGCTCCCTCTCCACCGTGCAGCACAGGCCTCTCAAGTACTTATAATTACGAGCACACTCCCCATCTGATACTGACCTACACCATTCCCTGCATGCCTGCTGCCCAAGCAGTCTCCCACATGGTCAAGTCTCTTACGCTATCTTTACAACGACCCCCTGACTGAAAGCTCGCAAGATCATCACTGATATTGGGTGATATAAGATCTTGTGAGGTATATACATCGACTCAGACGCGATCAGATCGCTCCTAGAGCTACGTGCAGATCCCATGCACTACTCTCTGATCGGCAGACACCACTCGTGTCAGTGCGATCACCACTATCACACTGTCAGTCCTTGCGAATCCTATCCTGTCAGCACATACTGCCAGAAATATAGCATCACCATATCCGAAGGTAAGCATCGTCAGTCTGTTAGATAGACTGATACTCGTACCTCTCTGTACGAGAGATCGCATGCTTGACTCTCTACGGACTAGCTACTTGATAGCTTGACCCTACTGCGCGCATTGCATATGCCTCATAGACCTACGAACTCAGAGCTCGCCCTGACCAGATTCCCTCTACTTGTGCTCGATCAGCTGACTGCAGCCGTGTCTATGCACTTGAGATCCGAAACAAGCTCACTCACTCTGACGCACCACAAAACTGACGTGACGTCACATCTTCACCAATACCCTTGACGCAATGCGTGACCTCACTCTCACCATAGGCTCCTCACGTCCTACTACTAGTAGACCATACTCCTACCCATCGACCTTGAGGTCCGTCTCTCTGCACTTGCACGTCCACAGATAGTATTATTACAGACTAGGCTACTCCTAATTAAACAGTCGTTGACGCTGAAGACCCATGTCCACGTCGGATTGTTATGTGTGTGGGTTCTAACTCTCACAAATTCGCCGTGATTCTTTCTGTAACGCGGAGAGAGAAGTACGAAAACCACCAGTAGATAACAATGTCCACTATCTCCTTGGCTCGGCTCACGTCTACTGTAAGATGTGAGTAGGAGTATACTCCAGCATCACAACATCACATAGCGTCCTGCCTCCCACTCACAATCTGCGCCTCATCTAAGTCTAATATGCTCCGTATCTCAGAACGAAACTCTATCCCGAAGCTAGACCTAGTCGATCAGACATCTATAATCCCAGAGATAGCCGCCCCCCTCTAGACCGTATTCAGAACGGCTTCTCTAGAGACTAGTCTTTGTGTAGATTATGCTAATGCCTGTGTGAGCTAAGGGATTGAGTAAATCCAGCCGCTATCGTAGCTATCATTCTCTCGCGAGACTCGTCTGCACGTTCTATATGAGGCTCTAGTTTGTCGTCCGGAAGTCGCGAAGGAGACGCGCTCGCAACCACACATCCCAGCCGCAGTTACGCGCGTTTCTCTACCGCACTCGAGCCTTAGTGCGCGCCAGTCGTAGCAGAGCGCACGCCTGGTGTCCATTGCCTCCCGGGTAGAGGATAGCCCACGTAATGTCTACACACGGCCATTAGAGAGTGGTCGTGTCTGTGTGATTCCATCAGCAGTCGATTGTAAGGAGACTGTATTTACGAGTGAGCTTTGTGCCAGTAGGGATGTGGATTGGCACAAAGATGTAACTGTCTATGAACAGAATGCTGTCGCTTCGCAGGATAGTCCTCATATTTCAGAAATCTCATGTTGTAATGGAATCTCGATAAGAGCGAAAGCATTCGCGCAAGAGGATCAGATACTTTAATAGAAGATTGACGAAGCTAGACTCCAGCTCCGAGTGAGCTCCGAGTGTATAGAGTGTTCTACATCTCGACCTGCGACATAACTACGCGTGAGGCACTAGAGAGCGCGGCGCTTGAGAAAGCACAGATCAGCACTGCAGAGCTCGCTCACAACGTCTCGCTGATAGATGGAGACTCCGTAGTGCATCATGGTCCACTCAGCTGCAAGAGTTGTCTGCTGATCCGAGCCGGATAGGAGCGTGAAGGATAGAAGCATCACTCGGCGGAGAGCTGCGACAGCGGGAGAAAGTATCTCGATGCGCAGTTCTTACTCAGACTAGGGAGCCGCGCTGTCTCACGGACCCAGGAGCGTCCGCCGTGTAGCACGAGCTATGTCTTACGCTGTACACAGCCGTAGAGTGGCGAGATGTGCTGCCGCGCCACTAGACCCCCTCTACATAACATAATTGCCTCGCATCAGATGTAATCCACGACTATGGTGCTCTGTGTGTGATAGCTCCGTTCACTACTACTTGTGTGTCAGTCGCGCGTGATACTGAAGGGTGGCGCGGAAAACAAAAATGATCGGTAACACTTTACATTAAGGGCCGGGTAGTCCATGGTACTTACAGTGGGAACTTCTAGGTACTTACAGTGGTACTTCTAGGTACTTACGTCGGTACTACGTTGGTACTTACGGTGGTACTTACGTTGGCCCCCCCCCCCCCTCTCCCCCGGGGGATACTTACGGTGGTACTTACGGGCGGTACTTACGGTGGTACTTACGTGGTACTTTACAGTGGTACTTACAGTGGTTACTTACAGTGGTACTTCTAGGTACTTACAGTGGTACTTCTGGTACTTACAGTCGGTACTTTACGGTTTGGTAACTTACGGTGGTACTTACGGTGGTACTTACGGGTGGTACTTAAGGTCGGTACTTACGTGGTAATTACGGTGGTACTTACAGTGGTACTTACAGTGGTATTACAGGTGGTACTTACGGTGGTACTTACGGTGGTACTTACGGTGGTTACTTACGGTGGTACTTACTGCGGTACTTACGGTGGTACTTACGGTGTTCTGTACTTACGGTGTACTTACAGTGGTACTTCTAGGTACTTACAGTGGTACTTCTAGGTACTTACGGTCGCGTACTTACGGTGGTACTTACGGTGGTACTTCGGCTGGTACCTTACGGTGGTACTTACAGTGGTAACTTACGGTGGTACTTACGGTTGTACTTACGGTGGTACTGTACAGTGGTCTTACGGTGGTACTTTACGGTGGTACTTACGGTGGTACTTACGGTGGGGTACTTACGGTGGTCCTTACACGGTCGGTACTTACGGTGGTACTTACGGTGGTTCTTACAGTGGTACTTACCGTGGTATTCTAGGTACTTCTAGGTACTTACAGTGGTACTTCTAGTGGTACTTCTAGGTACTTATTGTGGTACTTACAGTGGTACTTCTAGGTACTTTACCAGTGGTACTTAGAGGTATTATTGTGGTAATTACAGGTGGTACTTCTAGGTAACTTATTGGTGCTAATTCAAGATACACCTGTAACTTAGTAATTCAAGGTTTCTAACAGCATAATTCCTATGTAGTAAATGTGGTACTTTACATACCTTACAACAGAGGTCATTTGTAGGATTGTTTGACTATAAAAACATAAAAAACATTATGTAAAACCAACGTCTTTATTAATTATGGAATAAGTAGCACAGAAAGGGACAGTATAATACATTTAATGCAATATTACAAAACAAGTTTCAAGGACAGGGAAAACAGCTGCAGAACTAGTTACCCAACCCAAGTAACAAGAATTACACAATACAGGTACTTAGGTACTTACAGCCAGTACCAGTACTTACCAGCAAGTACCAGGTACTTACCAGCAAGTCCAGGGACTTAACAGCAAGTACCAGGTACATAACGCAAGTACCAGGTACTTACCATAGGGACTGGCAATAATAAGGGACAATGGACTTTAACAGAAGTACCAGTGATAACACCAGTAATTATACAGTAAGTACCAGGTACTTACCATAGGGACTGGCCCATAATAAGACAAAGGACTTTAACATAAGTACCAGTGATGATAACACCAGTAATTATATAGTAAGTACCAGGTACTTACCATAGGAACTGGCCAGGTACATGTTACCCATAGGAACTGGCCCATAATAAGACAAAGGACCTGATACACACCATAAGTACCATAGGGACTGGTGATACCAGTGAGAAACACCAGTAATAATATAGTAAGTACCAGGTTACTCTACCATAGGAAACTGGCCCATAATAAGACAAAGGACCTTACCATAAGTACTACACCAGTAATTATATAGTATACCATGTACTTACCAGGTAATGCTGGTAAGTACTGGTACTTGCATGGTTAAGTACCTCGGTACTTGCTGGTAAGTACCTCGGTACTTGTGGTACAGTACCTGGGTACTTAGCTGGTAAGTATCCTGGTACTTGTGGTAAGTACCATTGGTACTTGCTTGGTAAGTACATGGTACTGCTGGTAGAGTACATGGTATACTATATAATTACTGGTATACACTAGTACTTATGGGTAAGTCTTTGTTCTTATTATGGGCCAGTTCCTATGGTAAGTACCTTATGGTACTTACTATATTAATTACTGGTTGTTATCACTCGGTACATATGTTAAATGTCCTTGGTGTCTTATTATGGGCCAAGTTCCCTATGGTAAGACCTGGTAACTTACTGTATAATTACTGGTGTTATCACTGGTACTTTGTAAAGTCTTTGTCTTATTATGGGCCTATTCCCTATGGTAAGTACCTTGGTACTTGCGTAGAGAGAAGTACACTGGTTATGACTGTGTGTGTGTGTGTGTGTGTGTGTGGTACGCACTCTAGTACGTTTATTACCCCCCCCCCCCGTCCAAGTCCCCCCCCTCCCCTCCTTTCCCTTCCATTCCCATGGCGCCCCCCCCCACCCGCCCCCTTCCCCCCCCTCCCCATCCTCCGGTACAGTACCCCCTCCGCCCCCCCCCCCCCCCCGCGTAACCCCCCCCCTCACCCCCCCCCCTCCCTATCCTACATTAACCTCGCCCGACCCCCCGTCTCCCCCCCCCCTCAGTTGGGGTACTTATGTTAAAGTCCTTTGTCTTCATTATGGCCAGGCCCTATGTAAGTACCTGGTACTTACTGTATAATTACTGGTGTTATCACAGGTACTTTTGTTAAAAGTCCTTTGTCTATTATGGCCAGTCCCTATGGTAAGTACCTGGTACTTGCTAGTTTAAGTACCTCGAGTACTTGCTGTTAATACTGGTACTTGCTGGTAAGTACCTGGTATCTGCTGGACACAGTACCTGGGTACTTGTGGTAAGTACCTGGGTTACTTGGCAGGTAAGTAACCTCGGTAATGTGTAATTCTAGTTACTTGGTTGAGGTACCTAGTTCTTGCAGTGTTTCCCTTGTCACTTGAAACTTGTTTGAAGATATGCATTTATATGTATTTATACTGTCCTTTCTGTGCTCTTATCCAAATTAATAAAGACGTTTGTTTTACATAATGTTGTTTTATGTTTTATAGTCAAAACAATCCTACAAAAAGGGACCTTGTATGTATGTATGTAGAGCTGAGTACCACATTTACTTACCATAGGAATAATGCTGTCCTGTCAGTATCCTTGAATTATAAGTTACAGCTGTATCTAGAATTTATCACAATAAGTACCTAGATGTACCACTGTTAAGTTACCACAATAAGTACTCTAAGTACCACTGCCTAAGTACCTAGAAGTACCACCTGTAAGTACCACAATATGTACCTAGAAGTACCACTAGAAAGTACCAATTGTAGTACTAGAAGTACTAGAAGTCACCACTTGTATGTACCACTGTAAGTACCACGTAGAGTCCACCCGTATAGTACCCCTGTAGTTACCACCGTAAGTACCCCCGTAACGTACCACCGTAAGTCACCACCGTAAGTACCACGTAAGTACACTGTAAGTACCACCGTAAGTACCACCCGTAAGTACCACGTACGTCACCACTGTAAGTACCACCGAAAGTACCACCGTAAGTCCCACTCGCGTAAGAAAACAACTACCACCGTAAGTACCACCGTAAGTACCTAGAAAGTCCCACTGTACAGTACACTAGAAGTACCACTGTATGTACCACAGTTAAGTACCACCGTTAAGTACCACCGTAAGTACCACTGTAAGTACCACCGTAAGTACCACGTAAGTACCACGTAGTACACCGTAAGTACCACCGTAAGTACCACTGTAAGTACCACTTTAAGTACACCGTTAAGTACCAGTACAGTACCACCGTAAGTACCAACCCACAGTAAGTACCACCGTAAGTACCACCGTAAGTACCACCGTAAGTACCACTGTAAGTACCTAGAGTACCAAGTAAGTACTAGAAGTAGCCACCTGTAAGTACCACTGTTAAGTACCACTGTATGTACCACCGTATAGTACCACCGTAAGTACCACCGTAAGTACCCACCAGTAAGTACCACCGTAAGTACACCGTAAGTACCACACGTAAAGTCCACTGTAAGTACCTAGAAGTACACTGTAGTACTAGAAGTACCACTGTAAGTACCATGGACTTACCGGCCGTAATGTAAAGTGTTACCGATCATTTTTGTTCTCCCATGTCAAATCTTATTTTAAGTGCGCAGAGTCAAAATGTGCTCAAATTTGGATATATTTTGCAATTTTTTTGTGTGGCTAGCACTCTCTCACTTCTCAGCACGAATGTCCTGGGTTCGAAATCCTGGTCTGGAACAGGGCCCTATTCTGTGTAGAATTTGCATGTTCTCCCCGTCAGCGTGTTTCCTCCAGGTGCTTCGGTTTTCCCCTACCATCAAAACTTCCACATAGGTCTGCGTGAATGTAACGAGGCGACATGGATATGGTGTTGTGTGTTTGGGTCTCGCTTCTGTCCTCACCGTTTGTGGGAGAGAAGGAGTGTGACCCATCTCTGGAGCCACCACTGAATGTTGCGTAAATATTTTCTCTGTGACTTGTGTTATTGCATTAATATATCAGTTTACTTCAGAAAAACATTGTGACAGTTTCATTTGTGCCATTTCCACCTCTGGGAAAGCACAAAACTTCTCTTAATTACTTCTAATTTCACAGACAATCAAATCCGTGAGAGATTAGCGATCTACCCCTGGAATTCGGTGCGCGCTCTGTCAAGCCGCCACGGCCGTTGGAGAAACAATATGGTGTGATTTTGTTTTTGTATAGTCAAGTATAAAGAGCAGACCTGAAGTCACTACGGTTAATAATGTTTAGAAACTACAATGAATTATGAAAGAATTTTTTATGTCTTTGCAGTGGTTTAATACTAATTAATTGTTTTATGGAGTACCTCAGGTCACATTTTTTAACTATCGTATGTCTTTTAACAGTGATGTCTTCTCTCTTTTTTTTCTTTTTTTTTGGCTAACCTATGCTACCACCAGGAGGGAGGAGTTCAATTTGTTTTGTTGAAGCTAATGTGAAGAATCCAAATTTCTAGCCAAAACTAGCAGCGACAATAACAAAACAAATTTTACTTCTTGTGACATGAAAAGTACCGGGAACATACAGTATAAAATGTATGTAGGATTTTGCCAGGCTTTCCATTTTTTCCTTTTTGGAAGATTAGAACTTCAGAGTTTCAGAGGAATGCCATGCGTTACTGGTTGTGGACAGATTTGAATGGAATCAAAACCCAAACTATCCATCTAGTCTAATTCTTGATGAGGGGACAATATGTAAACATGGTTAAACTTCCAAAAAGTTCATAATTGGTGGCTCCTTGACTGATGCAGGCGGGTCCTCTGAGAGTGATTAAGGACATTTATGGACGTCGTTGTGATTGACGCCAATACAAAAATACATCTAATTGTATATCACTGAAATAATGCTATAGCAGACCTGCTTTAAAGTCCTTTGCACGTACAGTTTGAGAATGTTAAACCGTCATGTCTCATTGGGAAAACGTCCCAGGATCCAAGCCCTCTCCTTTTAACACCGTACTCCTTCTTATTCTACCGTCGTGCTTTTGAATGGTTCTTTGAAGAACCCGGAGAAGCCTTGAGAGCTCCCACACCGTGAGAGCGGCAGGAGCGATAAAGCTTCCGCGCAACAGATACATGCTAATTTTACACGCTAATGACATGCGCAGGCTAAATGCGCTACGTCGTTAGCAGCTGGAGCGCGAACTGTACCTCCAGCTGTCTCGCGCTGGTCCCCGTGAGACTCTGTTTGCGAGACGTCTCTATAGGCAGATGCGTGCTGCCAATAGTCCCAGGAGTGGATCCGGGTTCAGGCAAACACACCGGGGACATCCAAGAGAGCGGAGCCGAGCGGCGGGAAGTGGAGTAGAAGGCGAAGGCCGTAGCGGAAGCAATGTGGCCAATGTTTGCAGCTTTGAACGATAAATAATGTTATGGATTGGCACCTAGTGTATGTGGATGAAATGTTTCCTAATGAGACGGAAGGCGATTCTGTTTGTTTGTGTATTGACAACGTAAAGGAAAGAGAAACGAGATGCATTCAGACTGATAAGGCGGGCTTGAGCGGCTTTTGAGAGTAGTTTCTCATTCCATGGTCCTACCCAAGATAAGATAAGATAAATTTAAAACTTTCTTGTCCCAGTGGGGGAAATGTCTGTGTTGGAGTCAGTTCTGTTTAGCCCAGGGGTGCCTAATACGTCGATCGCGATATACCAGGACGTCGCAAAGTAGTATTGGTAGATCGCATTAGAATAAATAAAAAATTACACATTCTAAAGAATATATACAAAAAACTTCCGGGCAAAGTGGAGATTTTGAATAACTCGTTAATGCATTTGTGTGTAGTCAGAATACCGGAGTTTTGCCGTTCTCGCCACGCCACAGTACCCCCTAAATTCTTCGCCCTGATCACTGAAGCATGGAATATACTACCTTAAAAAAATGTTCGTTTTGAGATGCTCGCAGCAGCGAACATCCTCCACCCATCAGAGAGCAATCAAGTGATCTCAGGGACTTCACGCTCGAAAAAACAAAACCAAACCAGGACTAAACCAGGGACTAAACCAGGACCTAAACAGGACTAAAACACAGGGCTGAGGGTTTGGTGGTCAGAGTTGTAAAACATACGTCTTACTCTTTACTCTGTGTGTCGTCTATGACCTGTAAAAGTGCAGTTAACTCGCATCAAAGCTCCCGCCCACTTCTGTGTTTTTCCCCAACACAGGACAGGACGTAAGCGACGCACATGTTTGGAATGTTTACGAATCTGTGCAGTGATAACGCAGATGTGTGATGCAAATTATTTATAAACGGAGGACTGGAGGGGCAAAATTTTGTATTTAAAAAAACCTGGCATGGCACCATGGGACATGGCACCACAGTCCAAATGACATCTGTGTTTCTACTCAGTAATGTTTTTACTGACACTTAGGTGACTGCCACTGCGCAAAACAACCGCGCTCAGTTCAGGAAAGCCTAAAACCACGACAAACTTGTCAGCGATTACCCACCAATTCTTTACGGACTATGCATCCCCTTAGGCCGATTCAATTCGTGCAAGTCATCAGAGTAAATCGGGTAATGACAAAAAATGACATAGATAATGTGTTGTGTTGTGCTACTATTGGCTCATGCGGTTTTGCACTGTCATAACATAATTGTAGGTATAAAGAATTATTTTTTGAAATAAAATATATGATTAGCATTTTTGTAGTAGGTTGATCATTTTGACTTGATCCTTTTAAGTAGCTGCATGCTGAAAAAAGCGGTGAGAAACCCTGTGTTTAGCAGTCAATACAAATGAAGTTCATATCGTCACTCGTATTAAACCTCGTTGACTTCCTGCAATTTTTGAGGATTTTCATGAATTTTTAAACCGACAGACATCTTGTTTATCTACACATGACTATGTGAAATTCTGAAACCAGACTTCTGAAAAGACTGGTCTGACAACTTTATGCCTTTGTTCTTCTTTAATCCCCAGTCAAGTAGAGGAAGTTAGAAACAAAATGACAGACAACAAAGAGTCAATGGCAGGGAACGGAGTTAATGAACTGGTTTTCCCCTGTTGTCCGTATAGTATTTACTTGGGCCCTGCTACGATATATTGAAAAAATATTTGTTATCGCGATATTGGTGGTGTGATATCCATCTCGAAAATATCTGTGTTTAATATTTTTCTCCTTTATTCAAGACAACCAAACGGACGACACATCAAGACTTCAAAAGAACAACAACAAACAAACAAAAAAGTATCTAAATATAGCATTTAATGCCATTTAAGTTGTGCTTATTTTATTGTTATTTGTCTATGGTTTCATGCAGATTGAAATTTGAGGTTCTCGTGAACCTGACAAAATCATCGCAATAATACTGTTATCGCAATACTAAACACTCATATCCGTGCAGCCCTTAGATTTACCCATTATTAAAAGCTTATTAAAAAGCCTCCTATGTAAAACTCTCAAGAAAAAAGTGTCTCAAAACTCTGTGGGACTCTCCTGGTTAATACCAAATCCATAAGTCGGTGTTAAAATATCAATAAGCTATTATCAGCAGAAGCGGCTGGTCAAAGCAGAAAACTAAACTCCGGTGTTCTATGAGGTCCGCAACCGCGCTGTGGTTATAGACTCCCCGCTCCGCTCATCCTGTCATTTGAGTGGCTTGTGCAAGTATGTTTGATTTTTTTTACAAACTAAATGAACCCGTTCCAACGCCGCTCCCGAACACCAAGCCGCAAGCCGCACGGCCCTCGCCCACGCCGCGTCCCCGCACCCGCGCACCCGTTCCACGCCGCCCCGCACAAGCCACCCCGCACCACGCCGTCCCGCATCCGCCCCGCACCAAGCCGCCCCGCACCAAGCCGGCCCCCGCCAAGCCGTCCCGCACCAAGCCGCCAACGCACCGTCCACAACGCCCCCCCCCCCGCACTACGCCGCACCACACCGTTAACACGTTAGCACCGCGCATAGGAGTTTGGCGCCGCGTGTGATGATGGTTCCCGTAGACATAGAAAAGAATTAGTCAAATTGTAATGAATATGATTATGTACGAGCTGTTTGGCTCCCCATGTAACTTTGATCAGTCTGTAGGGGGCGCTAAATGGGCTAATTTCAAATATTTCACTTTCACCTGACCTAACACCCTGGAGTTGAACAATGGATTCAAGTTTATGCAAATCAGTCTTTGTTTGTGCAAACGGGGGAAAAAATTTATCGATGTCAAAAAAACAGCCAAAAAACCCTCACATTTTGCCGGTATCCCGCTTCTCAAACAACGTTTGACTGATTAAAATTCCCTGAAGTAATTATGAACGGTAAATGTGTTGAGATGATTTGAACAATTTTGAGGCCAATCGGGTGAAACGGCCGGGAGGAGTCGCTTACAACCAAAACGTTTATGAAAATGATGGATTTTCATGTTTCATTTTGCAATGAAATTTATGGGCTTCTGTTTTGTCCAGAGGGGGGGCTTAGCCAAATAACATTATTCCATGTTCTTGACTTAAGGAACAGGTGTTCCAAATTACATGTTTCTACGACAAATTTTGACATCATACCCCTCCATAGGCATTTTTAATATGGCTGGTTGTAGGTGGCGCTATAGAGCCAATTTCAGAATTTAACTTTTCAAATGACCTATACCCAGAGTTGAAACCATGGATTCATTTTTGTGACAATCAGGACTTTGTTTGAGCAAACGGAAGTCAATATTTCTATGGTCAAAAACTGAAAAAAAATACGCCACATTTTGGCCGCTCGCTGCTCAAACAACGCTTTTCACTGATCAAAATTCCCTGAAGTCATTTTGATGGCTACATGTGTTGAGCTGATGTGGAGCCGATTTTGAGGCGAATCGGTTTTGTGAAACGGCCCGAGGCTGGTTTGATGTTGTGTTGAGGTGTAATATTTGCAATGAATGGGGAGCGTTTGTCGTCGCCACGGCAACAGGGTAAAAAATAAGCCTTGGACCCAATTGACTTTTTTGAATCAAGAGGGAAAACAGATGTATGTGCAAAATTTCAAACATTTGAAAAAAACTAAATTTGAGAAATGCCCATTTAAAACTTTGTAATAGACTGTAGGGGCGCCTAATGTGTCCAATTTGGAATCATTTACTTTCACATGACCTAGACCCTAGAGTTGAACAATGTCATTAAAGTTTTGTGAAAAATCAGATTTGTTTGTAGCAAAACGGGAGCAAACTTTAATGTTGTCAAAAACGGCCAAAAAAAGTCACATTTTGCCGCTCCCGATGCTCGAACAATGTTCACTGATCAAAAAATCCCGAGGATCATTTTGAATGGGTACATTGTTGAGATGGATGTGGAGCAGATTTTTGAGGCGAATCGGTGAACGGTCATGCCGAGGAGGAGCGCTTTCCAACGGACATGTATGAAAACTTTTGCTGTTCATTTTTCCATTTTGCAGTGGACATTTATGGGCTTCCTGTTTGTCAGAGGGGCCGGCGCCATCATAATATTTTTTCTTGTCTTGACTTGAGGAACATGTGTACCGAATTTCATGACCTCTACAACAAAAACTTCCTCTTCACAACTCCCAAATAGGGGTATTATTTTTGGCCTGTTGGTAGGTGGCGCGGTTCTGGCATTTTTTGAAAGTCCATTAAAATAAACACCCAAAATATCAAATTTTTCGCAGGTCTTGATTTTTGGGCAAAATTTAAAACTTTTCATGCATATTTCAGGGGGTCAAATTAAGGCTTCAAAGCTTCAGAGAAGAAAAAGAAAGAAAGAAAAAAGAAGAAAGAAAGAAATAAATTAAAGCCGCAAGCGGGTCGAACGGCCTCGCCGACCCGCGCAAACTCCCGCACCGCGCGCAACCCCCGCAACTGCGCGCACCACCCCTTGCCAACGCCACCCCGCCACCCATCGCGCGTCCCGCATCACGCCGCCCCGCACCAGCGCGCCAACGCGCCGCTCCACAACCCCCGCCCTACGACGCAACTCACCGTACACGCAGCACCGCTCAAAAGGACCCGGTGGCTGCCGCCGTTGATATTTGGTCCCGTATAGGCCATAGGAAGATTGTTAGTCAAATTGTAATGACTAGGAAAGTAGAGCAGTTTGGGGCTCCCCATGTAAACTTTGATTCGAGTCTGTAGGGGGCGCTTAATGGGCCAATTTTCAACTATTTCAAAAACTTTCACAGACCTAAAACCTGGCGTTTGAACAATGGATTTCAAGTTTAATGCAAATTCAGACCTTTGTTTGTCTAAAACGGGAGAAAAAAAAATGTTCGTCCAAAAACGGCAAAAAAACCCTAACATTTATGCTGCTCCGCTTGCTCAAACAACAGTTTCACTGATCAAAATTCCTGAAGTACATTTTGAAGGTAAATGTGTCTGAGATGCATTGGAGCAATTTTGAGGCCAATCGGTGATGAATAGGCGGAGGAAGAGTCGCATACAACCGACGTGTATGAAAAATGATTGGTTTTCATTTTTCCATTTGCAATGAAATTTATGGGCTTCCTGTTTTCAGAGGCTTTGCCATAATTACCATTTTTTCCAGACTTGACTTGGCGGAACATAGTGTTACAAATTACATGCGTTCTATGGACACATTTCTGACTCAAAAATCCTCCCAGAGGCATTTTTATTAAATTGGCTGTTGTAGGTGGCGCTATCAGTAGAAGCCAATTTCTAAATTCTAAATTTTCAAATGACCTAACCCAAGAGTTGATCCATGGATTCAAGTTTTGTGCAAATCAGACCTTGTTTGTGCATCAACGGAAGCAATTTTCACTATCGTCAAAAACTGAAAAAAATATGCCACCTTTTTGGCGCTCTGCCTTGCTCTCGAAAAATGTTTCATGATCAAAAATCCCTGAAGTCATTTTTGATGTACATGTGTTGCAGAATGAAGTGGAGCGATTTTGAGGCAAACGGTGGAAGACGGCCGCGTGCTGGTTTTGCTGTTTGTGTGAGGCTTTACATTTGCAAAAGAATGGGAGGTTTCTCGTCGCCACGGCAACAGGGTAAAAAATAAGCCTTCTTGGACCCAATTGACTTTTTGAATCAAGCGGGCAAAACACATTTATGTGCAAAATTTCAAACATTTTGAAAAAACAAATTTGGAAACATGACCATCTAAAAACTTTGAAATAGTCTGTACGGGGGCGCTAAATGTGTCCATGTGAATTATTCACTTTTTCAAATGGACCTAGGACCCTAGAGTTCAACAATGTAATAAAGTTTTGTACAAATCAGACTTTGTTTGTTCAAACCGGGAGCAAATTTAATGTTGTCAAAAACGGCCAAAAAAGGTCACATTTTTCGCCGCTCGCTGCTTCAAACACTGTTTCATGATCAAAAATCCTGCCGAGGTCATTTTGAACAAGGTACATGTGTTGAGCATGATGTGGAGCGAATTGAGGCGAAGGAATCGGTTGTGAAACGGCCCGAGGAGGAGTCGCTTTCCAACCGAACATGTATTGAAAACTTTTGCTGTTCTTTGTCCATTTTGCACGTGAAATTTCATGGGCTTTCCTGTTTGTCAGAGGGCGGGGCCATAATAATATTTTTTCTTGTCTTGACTTGCAGTGAAATTTATGGGCTTCCTGTTTGTCAGAGGGCGGGAGCCATAATAATATTTTTTTCTTGTCTTGACTTGAGGAACATGTGTACCAAATCTCATGTTTCTACGACAAACTTGACCTCCGAAAAGTCCCATAGGGGTATTATTTTGGCTGTTGTAGGTGGCGCTGTTGTGGCATTTTTTGAGTCCCATAAAAATAAACACCAAAATATCAAATTTTTCGCCAGGTCTGATTTTTGGGCCAAAATTAACAACTTTTCATGCATGTTCAGGGGGTCAAATTAAGGCTCAAAGTGCAGAAGAAAAAAGAAAGAAAGAAAGAAATAAATTAAAGCCGCAAGCGGCGTCAAACGGCCCTCGCCGCACCGCGCGACTCCCCGCACCGCGCGCACCACCCCGTTCCACGCCGCCCCGCACCAAGCCACCCCGCACCACGCCGTCCCGCATCACGCCGCCCCGCACCAAGCCGCCCCGCACCAAGCCGCCCCGCACCAAGCCGCCCCGCACCAAGCCGCCCCGCACCAAGCCGCAACGCACCGCTCCACAACGCCCCGCACTACGCCGCACCACACCGTACCACGTAGCACCGCGCATAGGATGTGGCGCCGCCGTGTGATGATTGGTTCCCGTAGCCATAGAAGAACTTAGTCAAATTGTAATGAATATGATTATTAGAGCTGGTTTGGCTCCCCATGTAAACTTTGAATCAGTCTGTAGGGGGCGCTAATGGGCCAATTTCAAATATTTCACTTTCACCTGACCTAAACCCTGGAGTTGAACAATGGATTCAAGTTTAATGCAAATCAGTCTTTGTTTGTGCAAACGGGGAAAAAATTTATGTTGTCAAAAACAGCCAAAAAACCCTCACATTTTGCCGTTCCGCTTCTCAAACAACGTTTGACTGATTAAAATTCCCTGAAGTAATTATGAAGGTAAATGTGTTGAGATGATTTGGAACAATTTTGAGGCCAATCGGTGAAACGGCCGAGGAGGAGTCGCTTTCCAACCAACGTTTATGAAAATGATTGGTTTTCATGTTTCCATTTTGCAATGAAATTCATGGGCTTCCTGTTTGTCAGGGGGCTTAGCCATAATAACATTTTTCCCATGTCTTGACTTAAGGAACATGTGTTCCAAATTACATGGTTCTACGACAATTTTGACCTCAAACCCCTCCCATAGGCATTTTTAATATGGCTGTTGTAGGTGGCGCTATAGAGCCAATTTCAGAATTTTAACTTTCAAATGACCTAGACCCAAGAGTTGAACCATGGATTCAAGTTTTGTGCAAATCAGACTTTGTTTGTGCAAACGGAAGCAATTTTTCTATGGTCAAAAACTGAAAAAAAAATACGCCACTTTTTGGCGCTCCGCTGCTCAAACAACGTTTCACTGATCAAAATTCCCTGAAGTCATTTTGATGGTACATGTGTTGAGATGATGTGGAGCGATTTTGAGGCGAATCGGTGAAACGGCCGAGGCTGGTTTGATGTTTGTGTGAGGTGTATATTTGCAATGAATGGGGAGCGTTTGTCGTCGCCACGGCAACAGGGTAAAAAATAAGCCTTGGACCCAATTGACTTTTTGAATCAAGAGGGCAAAACAGATGTATGTGCAAAATTTCAAACATTTTGAAAAAACTAAATTTGAAAATGCCCATTTAAAACTTTGAAATAGTCTGTAGGGGGCGCTAATGTGTCAATTTGAATCATTTAACTTTCAAATGACCTAGACCCTAGAGTTGAACAATGTATTAAAGTTTTGTGAAAATCAGACTTTGTTTGTGCAAACGGGAGCAAATTTAATGTTGTCAAAAACGGCCAAAAAAAGGTCACATTTTGCCGCTCCGCTGCTCGAACAATGTTTCACTGATCAAAAATCCCCGAGGTCATTTTGAAGGTACATGTGTTGAGATGATGTGGAGCGATTTTGAGGCGAATCGGTGAAACGGCCGAGGAGGAGTCGCTTTCCAACCGACATGTATGAAAACTTTTGCTGTTCATTTTTCCATTTTGCAGTGACATTTATGGGCTTGCTGTTTGTCAGAGGGCGGAGCCATAATAATATTTTTTTCTTGTCTTGACTTGAGGAACATGTGTACCGAATTTCATGACTCTACAACAAACTTCATCTTCAGAACTCCCATAGGGGTATTATTTTGGCTGTTGTAGGTGGCGCTGTTCTGGCATTTTTTGAGTCCCATTAAAATAAACACCAAAAATCAAATTTTTCGCCAGGTCTGATTTTTGGGCAAAATTTAACAACTTTTCATGCATATTCAGGGGGTCAAATTAAGGCTCAAAGTGCAGAAGAAAAAAGAAAGAAAGAAAGAAAGAAAGAAAGAAATAAATAAATTAAAGCCGCAAGCGGCGTCGAACGGCCCTCGCCGCACCGCGCGACTCCCTGCACCGCGCGCACTCCCCGCACCACGCCGCCCCGCACCACGCCGCCCCGCACCAAGCCGCCCTGCACCATGCCGCCCTGCACCATGCCGTCCCGCACCACGCCGCCCCGCACCAAGCCGCAATGCGCCGCTCCACACCGTACCACGCAGCACCGCTAAAAGGAGGTGGCACCGCCGTGTGATGATTTGTTTCCGTAGCCATAGAAGAATGTTATGTCAAATGTAAAAACTTTGAAATAGTCTGTAGGGGGCGCTAATGGCCAATTTAAAATATTTCACTTTCAACCTGACCTAAACCCTGGAGTTGAACAATGGATTCAAGTTTTGTGCAAATCAGACTTTGTTTGTGCAAACGGAAAAAAAATTCTATTGTCAAAAACTGAAAAAAAATACGCCACTTTTTGCCGCTCCGCTGCTCAAACAACGTTTCACTGATCAAAATTCCCTGAAGTCATTTTGAAGGTACATGTGTTGAGATAATGTGGAGCGATTTTGAGGCGAATCGGTGAAACGGCCGAGGCTGGTTTGATGTTTGTGTGAGGTGTACATTTGCAATGAATGGGGAGCGTTTCTCGTCGCCACGGCAACAGGGTAAAAAATAAGCCTTGGACCCAATTGACTTTTTGAATCAAGAGGGCAAAACAGATTTATGTGCAAAATTTCAAACATTTTGAAAAAACTAAATTTGAAAATGCCCATCTAAAACTTTGAAATAGTCTGTAGGGGGCGCTAATGTGTCAATTTGAATTAATTCACCTTCAAACGACCTAGACCCTAGAGTTGAACAATGTATTAAAGTTTTGTGCAAATCAGACTTTGTTTGTGCAAACGGGAGCAAATTTAATGTTGTCAAAAACGGCCAAAAAAAGGTCACATTTTGCCGCTCCGCTGCTCAAACAATGTTTCACTGATCAAAAATCCCTGAGGTCATTTTGAAGGTACATGTGTTGAGATGATGTGGAGCGATTTTGAGGCGAATCGGTGAAACGGCCGAGGAGGAGTCGCTTTCCAACCGACATGTATGAAAACTTTTGCTGTTCATTTTTCCATTTTGCAGTGAAATTTATGGGCTTCCTGTTTGTCAGAGGGCGGGGCCATAATAATATTTTTTTCTTGTCTTGACTTGAGGAACATGTGTACCAAATCTCATGTTTCTACGACAAACTTGACCTCCGAAAAGTCCCATAGGGGTATTATTTTGGCTGTTGTAGGTGGCGCTGTTCTGTCATTTTTTGAGTCCCATAAAAATAAACACCAAAATATCAAATTTTTCGCCAGGTCTGATTTTTGGGCCAAAATTAACAACTTTTCATGCATGTTCAGGGGGTCAAATTAAGGCTCAAAGTGCAGAAGAAAAAAGAAAAAAGAAAGAAAGAAAGAAAGAAATAAATTAAAGCCGCAAGCGGCGTCAAACGGCCCTCGCCACACCGCGCGACGCACCGCGCGCCTTCCCGCTCCGCTACGACTCCCCGCTCCGCTACGACTCCCCGCTCCGCTGCGACACCCCGCTCAGCTACAATTTCCTGCACCACGCTCCGCTGCGACTCCCAGCACTGCGCACCGCTACGACTCCCCGCACCGCGCGCCGCTACGACTGCCCGCTCTGCTACAACTCCCTGCCCCGTGTGCTTCTACGACTCTCCGCTCCGCTACGACTCCCAGCACAGCTACGACTCCCGGCACAGCTACGATTCCCCATACCGCGCAACTCGCGATTCCCCTTCCCGTGACTCCCTGCGTGACTCGCCGCTCCGCAGGTGGCGCCGCCGCCGCGCCATGATTTGCTTCCGATGCCATAGGCCAATATTTGTGATATTGATCCGTTGGTTTGGCTCCCCATGTAAAGCTTTAGCTCGGTATTTAGGGGGCGCTAAAGAGCATATGTAATATTTTACACCTTTAGGTGACCCAGGCCCAGGAGTAGAACAACCAGGTCAAGTTTAGTACAAATCAAACTTTGTTTGTGCAAACGAGAGCTATTTTTCTATCGTCAAAAACGGTCACTATTTGCCGCTCCGATGCTCTAACATTGTTTCACTGATAAAAATTCCCTGAAGTCATTTTGAAGGTACACGTGTTGAGATGATGTGGAGCGATTTTCAGGCAAATCTGTGAAACGGCCGAGGAGGAGTCGCTTTCCAAACGACATGTGTGAAAATGATTGGTTTTCATTTTTCCATTTTGCAATGAAATTTATGGGCTTCCTGTTTGTCAGAGGGCTTAGCCATAATAACATTTTTTCCATGTCTTGACTTGAGGAACATGTGTTCCAAATTAGATGGTTCTACGACAATTTTGACCTCAAACCCCTCCCATAGGCATTTTTAAATTGGCTGTTGTAGGTGGCGCTATAGAGCCAATTTCAAAATTTTTACTTTCAAATGACCTAGTCCCAAGAGTTGAACCATGGATTCAAGTTTTGTGCAAATCAGACTTTGTTTGTGCAAACGGAAGCAAATTTTCTATTGTCAAAAACTGAAAAAAATTACGCCACTTTTTGGCGCTCTGCTGCTCAAACAACGTTTCACTGATCAAAATTCCCTGAAGTCATTTTGATGGTACATGTGTTGAGATAATGTGGAGCGATTTTGAGGCGAATCGGTGAAACGGCCGAGGCTGGTTTGATGTTTGTGTGAGGTGTACATTTGCAATGAATGGGGAGAGTTTGTCATCGCCACGGCAACAGGGTAAAAAATAAGCCTTGGACCCTATTGACTTTTTGAATCAAGAGGGCAAAACAGATTTTTGTGCAAAATTTCAAACATTTTGAAAAAACTAAATTTGAAAATGCCCATCTAAAACTTTGAAATAGTCTGTAGGGGGCGCTAATGAGTCAATTGGAATCATTTAACTTTCAAATGACCTAGACCCTAGAGTTGAACAATGTATTAAAGTTTTGTGCTAATCGGACTTTGTATGTGCAAACGGGAGCAAATTGAATGTTGTCAAAAACGGCCAAAAAAAGGTCACATTTTGCCGCTCCGCTGCTCGAACAATGTTTCACTGATCAAAAATCCCTGAGGTCATTTTGAAGGTACATGTGTTGAGATGATGTGGAGCGATTTTGAGGCAAATCGGTGAAACGGCCGAGGAGGAGTCGCTTTCCAACCGACATGTATGAAAACTTTTGCTGTTCATTTTTCCATTTTGCAGTGAAATTTATGGGCTTCCTGTTTGTCAGAGGGCGGGGCCATAATAACATTTTATCCATGTCTTGACTTGAGGAACATGTGTACCAAATCTCATGTTTCTACGACAAACTTGACCTCCGAAAAGTCCCATAGGGGTATTATTTTGGCTGTTGTAGGTGGCGCTGTTCTGTCATTTTTTGAGTCCCATAAAAATAAACACCAAAATATCAAATTTTTCGCCAGGTCTGATTTTTGGGCCAAAATTAACAACTTTTCATGCATGTTCAGGGGGTCAAATTAAGGCTCAAAGTGCAGAAGAAAAAAGAAAGAAAGAAAGAAATAAATAAATTAAAGCCGCAAGCGGCGTCGAACGGCCCTCGCCGCACCGCGCGACTCCCTGCACCGCGCGCACTCCCCGCACCACGCCGCCCTGCACCACGCCGTCCCGCACCACGCCGTCCCGCACCACGCCGTCCCGCACCACGCCGTCCCGCACCACGCCGTCCCGTACCAAGCCGCAACGCGCCGCTCCACAACGCCCCGCACTACGCCGCACCACACCGTACCACGCAGCACCGCTCAAAGGAGGTGGCGCCGCCGTGTGATGATTTGTTCCCGTAGTCATAGAAGATTGTTAGTCAAATTTGAATGAATATGATAAGTAGAGCTGGTTTGGCTCCCGATGTAAACTTTGGCTCAGTCTTTAGGGGGCGCTAATGGGCCAATTTCAAATATTTCACTTTCACCTGACCTAAACCCTGGAGTTGAACAATGGATTCAAGTTTAATGCAAATCAGACTTTGTTTGTGCAAACGGGAAAAAATTAATGTTGTCAAAAACGGCCAAAAAAACCCTCACATTTTGCCGCTTCGCTGCTCAAACAACGTTTCACTGATCAAAATTCCCTGAAGTCATTTTGAAGGTAAATGTGTTGAGATGATTTGGAACAATTTTGAGGCCAATCGGTGAAACGGCCGAGGAGGAGTCGCTTTCCAACCGACATGTATGAAAATGATTATTTTTCATTTTTCCATTTTGCAGTGAAATTTATGGGCTTTCTGTTTGTCAGAGGGCTTAGCCATAATAAAACAAGTTCAATGTCTTGACTTGAGGAACATGTGTTCCAAATTACATGGTTCTATGACAATTTTGACCTCGAACCCCTCCCATAGGCATTTTTAAATCGGCTGTTGTAGGTGGCGCTATAGAGCCAATTTCAAAATTTTAACTTTCAAATGACCTAGACCCAAGAGTTGAACCATGGATTTAAGTTTTGTGCAAATCAGACTTTGTTTGTCCAAACGGAAGCCATTTTTCTATTGTCAAAAACTGAAAAAAAATACGCCACTATTTGCCGCTCCGCTGCTCAAACAACGTTTCACTGATCATAAATCCCTGAGGTCATTTTGACGGTACATGTGTTGAGATGATGTGGAGCGATTTTGAGGCGAATAGGTGAAACGGCCGAGGCTAGTTTGATGTTTGTGTGAGGTGTACATTTGCAATGAATCTGGAGCGTTTGTCGTCGCCACGGCAACAGGGTAAAAAATAAGCCTTGGACCCTATTGACTTTTTGAATCAAGAGTGCAAAACAGATTTATGTGCAAAATTTCAAACATTTTGAAAAAACTAAATTTGAAAATGCCCATCTAAAACTTTGAAATAGTCTGTAGGGGGCGCTAATGTGTCAATGTGAATCATTTAACTTTCAAATGACCTAGACCCTAAAGTTGAACAATGTATTAAAGTTTTGTGCAAATCAGACTTTGTTTGTGCAAACGGGAGCAAATTTAATGTTGTCAAAAACGGCCAAAAAAAGGTCACATTTTGCCGCTCCGCTGCTCAAACAATGTTTCACTGATCAAAAATCCCTGAGGTCATTTTGAAGGTACATGTGTTGAGATGATGTGGAGCGATTTTGAGGCGAATCGGTGAAACGGCCGAGGAGGAGTCGCTTTCCAACCGACATGTATGAAAACTTTTGCTGTTCATTTTTCCATTTTGCAGTGAAATTTATGGGCTTCCTGTTTGTCAGAGGGCGGAGCCATAATAATATTTTTTTCATGTCTTGACTCAAGGAACATGTGTACCAAATCTCATGTTTCTACGACAAACTTGACCTCCAAAAAGTCCCATAGGGGTATTATTTTGGCTGTTGTAGGTGGCGCTGTTCTGGCATTTTTTGAGTCCCATAAAAATAAACACCAAAATATCAAATTTTTCGCCAGGTCTGATTTTTGGGCCAAAATTAACAACTTTTCATGCATGTTCAGGGGGTCAAATTAAGGCTCAAAGTGCAGAAGAAAAAAGAAAGAAAGAAATAAATAAAAAAGGAATTTTTTTTTTAACGTCTCGAGCAAAAACAATATAGGTTTCAATGGCATGTGATACATCATTTTAAAGCTTTTGAGTTTACGCACGCAACTGTCACATTTTGGTGAGTGACGGGCGCTGACGCGTCCGTCACGCACCGCCACCATTTGTTTTCACCATTGTGAAAGCAATAGGCCCTTACCCCGTTCGGGGCTCGGGCCTAATAATTAAAGCCGCAAGCGGCGTCGAACGGCCCTCGCCGCACCGCGCGACTCCCCGCACCGCGCGCACTCCCCGCACCACGCCGCCCCGCACCACGCCGCCCCGCACCAAGCCGTCCCGCACCACGCCGCCCCGCACCACGCCGCCCCGCACCACGCCGTCCCGCACCACGCCGCAACGCGCCACTCCACAACGCCCCGCACTACACCGCACCACACCGTACCACGCAGCACCGCTCAAAGGAGGTGGCGCCGCCGTGTGATGATTGGTTCCCGTAGCCATAGAAGATTGTTAGTCAAATTGTAATGAATATGATAAGTAGAGCTGGTTTGGCTCCCTATGTAAACTTTGCTTCAGTCTGTAGGGGGCGCTAATGGGCCAATTTCAAATATTTCACTTCCACCTGACCTAAACCTTGGAGTTGAACAATGGGTTAAAGTTTAATGCAAATCAGACTTTGTGCAAACGGGAAAAAAAGTTATGTTATCAAAAATTGCCAAAAAATACCTCACATTTTGCCGCTCCGCTGCTCAAACAATGTTTCACTGATCAAAAATCCCTGAAGTCATTTTGAAGGTACATGTGTTGAGATAATTTGGAGCAATTTTGAGGCCAATCGGTGAAACGCTCGAGGAGGAGTCGCTTTCCAACCGACATGTATGAAAATGATTGGTTTTCATGTTTCCATTTTGCAATGAAATTTATGAGCTTCCTGTTTGTCAGAGGGATTAGCCATAATAACATTTTTTCCATGTCTTGACTTGAGGAACATGTGTACCAAATTACATGGTTCTACAACAATTTTGACCTTGAACCCCTCCCATAGGCATTTTTAAATTGGCTGTTTTAGGTGTCGCTATAGAGCCAATTTCAAAATTTTAACTTTCAAATGACCCAGACCCAAGAGTTGAACCATGGATTCAAGTTTTGTGCAAATCAGACTTTGTTTGTGCAAACGGAAGCAATTTTTCTATTGTCAAAAACTGAAAAAAATACGCCACTTTTTGTCGCTCCGCTGCTCAAACAACGTTTCACTGATCAAAAATCCCTGAGGTCATTTTGAAGGTACATGTGTTGAGATGATGTGGAGCGATTTTGAGGCGAATCGGTGAAACGGCCGAGGAGGAGTCGCTTTCCAACCGACATGTATGAAAACTTTTGCTGTTCATTTTTCCATTTTGCAGTGAAATTTATGGGCTTCCTGTTTGTCAGAGGGCGGGGCCATAATAATATTTTTTTCTTGTCTTGACTTGAGGAACATGTGTACCGAATCTCATGTTTCTACGACAATTTTGACCTCCGAAAAGTCCCATAGGGGTATTATTTTGGCTGTTGTAGGTGGCGCTGTTCTGTCATTTTTTGAGTCCCATAAAAATAAACACCAAAATATCAAATTTTTCGCCAGGTCTGATTTTTGGGCCAAAATTAACAACTTTTCATGCATGTTCAGGGGGTCAAATTAAAGCTCAAAGAAAAATGCAGAAGAAAAAAGAAAGAAAGAAAGAAAGAAAGAAAGAAAGAAATTAAAGCCGCAAGCGGCGTCGAACGGCCCTCGCCGCACCGCGCGACTCCCTGCACCGCGCGCACTCCCCGCACCACGCCGCCCCGCACCAAGCCGCCCCGCACCAAGCCGCCCTGCACCAAGCCGCCCTGCACCATGCCGTCCCGCACCACGCCGCCCCGCACCAAGCCGCAATGCGCCGCTCCACACCGTACCACGCAGCACCGCTAAAAGGAGGTGGCACCGCCGTGTGATGATTTGTTTCCGTAGCCAAAGAAGAACTTAGTCAAATTGTAATGAATATGATAAGTAGAGCTGGTTTGGCTCCCCATGTAAACTTTGACACAGTCTGTAGGGGGCGCTAATGGGCCAATTTCCAATATTTCACTTTAACCTGACCTAAACCCTGGAATTGAACAATGGATTAAAGTTTTGTGCAAATCAGACTTTGTTTGTGCAAACAGGAGCAAAATTAATGTTGTCAAAAAGAGCAAAAAAAAACCTCACATTTTGCCGCTCCGCTGCTCAAACAACGTTTAACGGATCAAAATTCCCTGAAGTCAGTTTGAAGGTACATGTGTTGAGATGATGTGGAGCGATTTTGAGGCGAATCAGTGAAACGGCCGAGGCTGGTTTGATGTTTGTGTGAGGTGTACATTTGCAATGAATGGGGAGCGTTTCTCGTCGCCACGGCAACAGGGTAAAAAATAAGCCTTGGACCCTATTGACTTTTTGAATCAAGAGGGAAAAACGGATTCATGTGCAAAATTTCAAACGTTTTGAAAAAACTAAATTTGAAAATGCCCATCTAAAACTTTGAAATAGTCTGTAGGGGGCGCTAATGTGTCAATTTGAATTAATTCACCTTCAAACGACTTAGACCGTAGAGTTGAACAATGTATTAAAGTTTTGTGCAAATCAGACTTTGTTTGTGCAAACGGGAGCAAATTTAATGTTGTCAAAAACGGCCAAAATAAGGTCACATTTTTCCGCTCCACTGCTCGAACAATGTTTCACTGATCAAAAATCCCTGAGGTCATTTTGAAGGTACATGTGTTGAGATGATGTGGAGCGATTTTGAGGCGAATCGGTGAAACGGCCGAGGAGGAGTCGCTTTCCAAGCGACATGTATGAAAATGATTGGTTTTCATGTTTCCATTTTGCAATGAAATTTATGAGCTTCCTGTTTGTCAGAGGGCTTAGCCATAATAACATTTTTTCCATGTCTTGACTTGAGGAACATGTGTACCAAATTACATGGTTCTACGGCAATTTTGACCTTGAACCCCTCCCATAGGCATTTTTAAATTGGCTGTTGTAGGTGGCGCTATAGAGCCAATTTCAAAATTTGAACTTTCAATTGACCTAGACTCAAGAGTTGAACCATGGATTCAAGTTTTGTGCCAATCACACTTTGTTTGTGCAAACGGAAAAAAATATTCTATTGTCAAAATCTGAAAAAAAATACGCCACTTTTTGGCGCTCTGCTGCTCAAACAACGTTTCACTGATCAAAATTCCCTGAAGTCATTTTGATGGAACATATGTTGAGATGATGTGGAGCGATTTTGAGGCGAATCGGTGAAACGGCCGAGGCTGGTTTGATGTTTGTGTGAGGTGTACATTTGCAATGAAAGGGGAGCGTTTGTCGTCGCCACGGCAACAGGGTAAAAAATAAGCCTTGGACCCTATTGACTTTTTGAATCAAGAGGGCAAAACAGATTTATGTGCAAAATTTCAAACATTTTGAAAAAACTAAATTTGAAAATGCCCATCTAAAACTTTGAAATAGTCTGTAGGGGGCGCTAATGTGTCAATTTGAATACATTCACTTTCAAATGACCTAGACCCTAGAGTTGAACAATGTATTAAAGTTTTGTGCAAATCAGACTTTGTATGTGCAAACGGGAGCAAATTTAATGTTGTCAAAAACGGCCAAAAAAAGGTCACATTTTGCCGCTCCGCTGCTCGAACAATGTTTCACTGATCAAAAATCCCTGAGGTCATTTTGAAGGTACATGTGTTGAGATGATGTGGAGCGATTTTGAGGCGAATCGGTGAAACGGCCGAGGAGGAGTCGCTTTCCAACCGACATGTATGAAAACTTTTGCTGTTCATTTTTCCATTTTGCAGTGAAATTTATGGGCTTCCTGTTTGTCAGAGGGCGGGGCCATAATAATATTTTTTTCTTGTCTTGACTTGAAAAACATGTGTACCAAATCTCATGTTTCTACGACAATTTTGACCTCCGAAAAGTCCCATAGGGGTATTATTTTGGCTGTTGTAGGTGGCGCTGTTCTGTCATTTTTTGAGTCCCATAAAAATAAACACCAAAATATCAAATTTTTTGCCAGGTCTGATTTTTGGGCCAAAATTAACAACTTTTCATGCATGTTCAGGGGGTCAAATTAAGGCTCAAAGTGCAGAAGAAAAAAGAAAGAAATAAATAAATAAATAAAAAAGGAATTTTTTTGTTAACGTCTCGAGCAAAAACAATATAGGTTTCAATGGCATGTGATACATCATTTTAAAGCTTTTGAGTTTACGCACGCAACTGTCACATTTTGGTGAGTGACGGGCGCTGACGCGTCCGTCACGCACCGCCACCATTTGTTTTCACCATTGTGAAAGCAATAGGCCCTTACCCCGTTCGGGGCTCGGGCCTAATTAAAGCCGCAAGCGGCGTCGAACGGCCCTCGCCGCACCGCGCAACTCCCTGCACCGCGCGCACTCCCCGCACCACGCCGCCCCGCACCAAGCCGCCCTGCACCATGCCGTCCCGCACCACGCCGCCCCGCACCAAGCCGCAACGCGCCGCTCCACAACGCCCCGCACTACGTTGCACCACACCGTACCACGCAGCACCGCTAAAAGGAGGTGGCACCGCCGTGTGATGATTTGTTTCCGTAGCCATAGAAGAATGTTTGTCAAATTGTAATGAATATTATAAGTAGAGCTGGTTTGGCTCCCCATGTAAACTTTGACACAGTCTGTAGGGGGCGCTAATGGGCCAATTTCCAATATTTCACTTTAACCTGACCTAAACCCTGGAATTGAACAATGGATTAAAGTTTTGTGCAAATCAGACTTTGTTTGTGCAAACAGGAGCAAAATTAATGTTGTCAAAAAGAGCCAAAAAAAACCTCACATTTTGCTGCTCCGCTGCTCAAACAACGTTTCACGGATCAAAATTCCCTGAAGTCATTTTGAAGGTACATGTGTTGAGATGATGTGGAGCGATTTTGAGGCGAATCGGTGAAACGGCCGAGGCTGGTTTGATGTTTGTGTGAGGTGTACATTTGCAATGAAAGGGGAGCATTTGTCGTCGCCATGGCAACAGGGTAAAAGATAAGCCTTGGACCCTATTGACTTTTTGAATCAAGAGGGCAAAACAGATGTATGTGCAAAATTTCAAACATTTTGAAAAAACTAAATTTGAAAATGCCCATCTAAAACTTTGAAATAGTCTGTAGGGGGCGCTAATGTGTCAATTTGAATCAATTCACTTTCAAATGACCTAGACCCTAGAGTTGAACAATGTATTAAAGTTTTGTGCAAATCAGACTTTGTTTGTGCAAACGGGAGCAAATTTAATGTTGTCAAAAACGGCCAAAAAAATTCATTTTTCCATTTTGCAGTGAAATTTATGGGCTTCCTGTTTGTCAGAGGGCGGGGCCATAATAACATTTTTTTCATGTCTTGACTTGAGGAACATGTGTAGCAAATTTCATGTTTCTACGACAAACTTGACCTCCGAAAAGTCCCATAGGGGTATTATTTTGGCTGTTGTAGGTGGCGCTGTTCTGGCATTTTTTGAGTTCCATAAAAATAAACACCAAGATATCAAATTTTTCGCCAGGTCTGATTTTTGGGCCAAAATTAACAACTTTTCATGCATGTTCAGGGGGTCAAATTAAGGCTCAAAGTGCAGAAGAAAAAAGAAAGAAAGAAAGAAATTAAAGCCGCAAGCGGCGTCGAACGGCCCTCGCCGCACCGCGCGACTCCCCGCACCGCGCGACTCCCCCGCACCGCGCGCACCACCTCGTGACAAGCCACCCCGCACCACGCCGCCCTGCATCACGCCGTCCCCCATCACGCCGCCCCTTACCAAGCCACAACGTGCCGCTCCACAACGCCCCGCACTACGCCGCACCACACCGTACCACGCAACACCGCTCAAAGGAGGTGGCGCCGCCGTGTGATGATTTGTTTCCGTAGCCACAGAAGATTGTTAGTCAAATTGTAATGAATATGATAAGTAGAGCTGGTTTGGCTCCCCATGTAAACTTTGACTCAGTCTGTAGGGGGCGCTAATGGGCCAATTTAAAATATTTCACTTTCACCTGACCTAAACCCTGGAGTTGAACAATGGATTCAAGTTTGATGCAAATCACACTTTGTATGTGCAAACGGGAAAAAAAATAATGTTGTCAAAAACGGCAGAAAAAAACTTCCCATTTTGCCGCTCCGCTGCTCAAACAACGTTTCACTGATCAAAATTCCCAGAGGTCATTTTGAAGATAAATGTGTTGAGATAATTTGGAGCAATTTTGAGGCCAATCGGTGAAACGGCCGAGGAGGAGTCGCTTTCCAACCGACATGTATGAAAATGATTGGTTTTCATTTTTCCATTTTGCAATGAAATTTATGGGCTTCCTGTTAGTCAGAGGGCTTAGCCATAATAACATTTTTTTCATGTCTTGACTAGAGGAACATGTGTACCAAATTACATGGCTCTACGACAATTTTGACCTCAAACCCCTCCCATAGGCATTTTTAAATTGGCTGTTGTAGGTGGCGCTATAGAGCCAATTTCAAAATTTTTACTTTCAAATGACCTAGACCCTAGAGTTGAACCATGGATTCAAGTTTTGTGCAAATCAGACTTTGTTTGTGCAAACGGAAGCAAATTTTCTATTCTCAAAAACGGAAAAAAATTACGCCACTTTTTGGCGCTCCGCTGCTCAAACAACGTTTCACTGATCAAAATTCCCTGAAGTCATTTTGATGGTACCTGTGTTGAGATAATGTGGAGCGATTTTGAGGCGAATCGGTGAAACGGCCGAGGCTGGTTTGATGTTTGTGTGAGGTGTACATTTGCAATGAATGGGGAGCGTTTGTCGTTGCCACGGCAACAGGGTAAAAAATAAGCCTTGGACCCTGTTGACTTTTTTAATCAAGGGGGCAAAACAGATGTATGTGCAAAATTTCAAACATTTTGAAAAAACTAAATTTGAAAATGCCCATCTAAAACTTTGAAATAGTCTGTAGGGGGCGCTAATGAGTCAATTGGAATCATTTAACTTTCAAATGACCTAGACCCTAGAGCTGAACAATGTATTAAAGTTTTGTGCTAATCGGACTTTGTATGTGCAAACGGGAGCAAATTTAATGTTGTCAAAAACAGCCAAAAAAAGGTCACATTTTGCCGCTCCGCTGCTCGAACAATGTTTCACTGATCAAAAATCCCTGAGGTCATTTTGAAGGTACATGTGTTGAGATGATGTGGAGCAATTTTGAGGCGAATCGGTGAAACGGCCGAGGAGGAGTCGCTTTCCAACCGACATGTATGAAAACTTTTGCTGTTCATTTTTCCATTTTGCAGTGAAATTTATGGGCTTCCTGTTTGTCAGAGGGCGGAGCCATAATAATATTTTTTTCTTGTCTTGACTTAAGGAACATGTGTACCAAATCTCATGTTTCTACGACAAACTTGACCTCCGAAAAGTCCCATAGGGGTATTATTTTGGCTGTTGTAGGTGGCGCTGTTCTGTCATTCTTTGAGTCCCATAAAAATAAACACCAAAATATCAAATTTTTCGCCAGGTCTGATTTTTGGGCCAAAATTAACAACTTTTCATGCATATTCAGGGGGTCAAATTAAGGCTCAAAGTGCAGAAGAAAAAAGAAAGAAAGAAAGAAATAAATTAAAGCCGCAAGCGGCGTCGAACGGCCCTCGCCGCACCACGCGACTCCCTGCACCGCGCGCGCTCCCCGCACCATGCCGCCCCGCACCAAGCCGCCCTGCACCATGCCGTCCCGCAGCACGCCGCCCCGCACCAAGCCGCAACGCGCCGCTCCACAACGCCCCGCACTACGCCGCAGCACCGCTAAAAGGAGGTGGCACCGCCGTGTGATGATTTGTTTCCGTAGTCATAGAAGAATGTTAGTCAAATTGTAATGAATATGATAAGTAGAGCTGGTTTGGCTCCCCATGTAAACTTTGACACAGTCTGTAGGGGGCGCTAATGGGCCAATTTCCAATATTTCACTTTAACCTGACCTAAACCCTGGAATTGAACAATTGGAATCATTTAACTTTCAAATGACCTAGACCCAAGAACCATGGATTCAAGTTTTGTTTAAATCAGACTTTGCTTGTGCAAACGAAAGCAATTTTTCTATTGTCAAAAACTGAAAAAAATACGCCGCTTTTTGGTGCTGCGCTGCTCAAACAACGTTTTACTGATCAAAAGTCGGTGAAATCAAAATGACGGTACATGTGTTTAGACGATGTGGAGCGATTTTGAGGCAAATCGGTGAAACGGCCGAGGGGGAGTCGCTTTCCAACCAACATGTATGAAAAACTTTTGCTGTTCATTTTTCCATTTTGCAGTAAAATTCATGGGCTTCCTGTTTGTCAGGGGGCGGAGCCATAATAATATTTTTTTCTTGTCTTGACTTGAGGAACATGTGTACCAAATTTCATGCCTGTACGACAAACTTGACCATGAAACGCTCCAATACTAAAAACTTTGACCCCATCTCTAGGGGGCGCTAAAGAGCCAAGTTAATTTATTTCACTTTCAAATGACCTAGACCCTAGAGTTGAACAATGTATTAAAGTTTTGTGCTAATCGGACTTTGTATGTGCAAACGGGAGCAAATTTAATGTTGTCAAAAACGGCCAAAAAAAGGTCACATTTTGCCGCTCCGCTGCTCGAACAATGTTTCACTGATCAAAAATCCCTGAGGTCATTTTGAAGGTACATGTGTTGAGATGATGTGGAGCGATTTTGAGGCGAATCGGTGAAACGGCCGAGGAGGAGTCGCTTTCCAACCGACATGTATGAAAACTTTTGCTGTTCATTTTTCCATTTTGCAGTGAAATTCATGGGCTTCCTGTTTGTCGGGGGGCGGAGCCATAATAATATTTTTTTCTTGTCTTGACTTGAGGAATATGTGTACTAAATTTGATGGCTCTACGACAAACTTGACCTCCGAAAAGTCCCATAGGGGTATTATTTTGGCTGTTGTAGGTGGCGCTGTTCTGGCATTTTTTTAGTCCCATTAAAATAAACACCAAAATATCAAATTTTTCGCCAGGTCTGATTTTTGGGCAAAATTTAACAACTTTTCATGCATGTTCAGGGGGTCCAATTAAGGCTCAAAGTGCAGAAGAAAAAAGAAAGAAAGAAATAAATAAAAAAGGAATTTTTTTTTTAACGTCTCGAGCAAAAACAATATAGGTTTCAATGGCACGTGATACATCATTTTAAAGCGTTTGAGTTTACGCACGCAACCGTCACGTTTTGGTGAGTGACGGGCGCTGACGCGTCCGTCACGCACCGCCACCATTTGTTTTCACCATTGTGAAAGCAATAGGCCCTTACCCCGTTCGGGGCTCGGGCCTAATAAAAAAGGAATTTTTTTTTTAACGTCTCGAGCAAAAACAATATAGGTTTCAATGGCACCTGATACATCATTTTAAAGCTTTTGAGTTTACGCATGCAACCGTCACGTTTTGGTGAGTGACGGGCGCTGACGCGTCCGTCACGCACCGCCACCATTTGTTTTCACCATTGTGAAAGCAATAGGCCCTTACCCCGTTCGGGGCTCGGGCCTAATAAAAAAGGAATTTTTTTTTTAACGTCTCGAGCAAAAACAATATAGGTTTCAATGGCATGTGATACATCATTTTAAAGCTTTTGAGTTTACGCACGCAACCGTCACATTTTGGTGAGTGACGGGCGCTGACGCGTCCGTCACGCACCGCCACCATTTGTTTTCACCATTGTGAAAGCAATAGGCCCTTACCCCGTTCGGGGCTCGGGCCTAAAAAAGGAATTTTTTTTTTAACGTCTCGAGCAAAAACAATATAGGTTTCAATGGCATGTGATACATCATTTTAAAGCTTTTGAGTTTACGCACGCAACCGTCACATTTTGGTGAGTGACGGGCGCTGACGCGTCCGTCACGCACCGCCATCATTTGTTTTCACCATTGTGAAAGCAATAGGCCCTTACCCCGTTCGGGGCTCGGGCCTAAAAAGGAATTTTTTTTTTAACGTCTCGAGCAAAAACAATATAGGTTTCAATGGCATGTGATACATCATTTTAAAGCGTTTGAGTTTACGCACGCAACCGTCACATTTTGGTGAGTGACGGGCGCTGACGCGTCCGTCACATGAGCCATCTCATGTGATTGAAGAGAATCGTCCTCTTCCGTGATGACGAACACTGCCATTGATGCAAAAACAACATTTTTTGACTAGTTCCTGCTAGTTTGAAGTGACATCCATTGTGGTTTAAAAATATTTTTTAAAAAATCTGCTAAGCCCAAGTCCATTTAGGGAGGCGTGTTTATCTTATCTTAAAAGAGCACAGAGGTGAGACATTTCAGCAGATATTCTCTCTTTAGACTTTCTGCTCTTGTCCTTTGCGGTCGCTTTCCCTCGCTGCTCCTCGCTCGCTGCTCCTCGCTCGCTGCTTTTTAATCGCCTTTATTCATTTTTATTTACATTTTTGTTCGACAAAACGGATCACTCCTTTTTACAAACTTCAATGCAAGACTTGTGGAACTTACAGCATGTCTGGGGGACGGAAAAAAGGAGGAAACTTTGCGACGGCTGTTGGTCACTCAAACAGGAATTAAAACTTCAAGACCGAATGTTTGTCCTTGAATCAGAATTGAGGCTTCACACCACGTTACCAATGAAGGGAAATGGACAAAATGGACAGAACGTCAGTCATGATGATTATGATGATGCCATTTCATTTCCCAAAATCAACAGGGGAAATTGTTTGAACACTTATGGTGCCAAGCCCAAACAAGGCAAAGTTAATGATAACAATAATGTAATAATGCCACAGCAAAAGCCTTTCAATACTTTAAATACAAGAAACCGCTTTTCACCACTTTTGGAAGCTGAATCAGCATTAGCGCCTCAGTCAAGGTCAAATGCTGCTGTGTTGCTCCTTATCGGGGACGGCGCTCTAAAGAATGTAAACATACGTGGTGTGAAGACATTTTCCGTACACTCTGCCAAGGTCGACGAGATAACATACATCATGGTGTAAACAGCTTGTTGATCCACGCGGGGGCAGTAGACGTCTATGACATGACAAGTGAAAAGTTGAAACAGGATTTTTATCTTTTATTGGACGACCTTGCAAAAATGGACTTACATTTTTTTATCAGTTGGACCACTACCAAATGTGGACGGGAAGCAAATGAAATTCAGTCATCTGTACCAGCTAAATACTTTCCTACTCAATGAATGTTCATGCAGAGGACTTGCCTTCCTTGAGAATTTTAATCTGTTCTGGAATCGGCATGAGCTATTTGAGGGAAAAGGTCCACATTTGAACAATTACGGAGTAAAAGGGTTGATGGATAACCTTTCTTTTGCCCTGAGGCCTCAGCCTGCGCAGGGCATGCAGCCATCGAAAGGGAGAAATAAGCAAAGTGCTTTTCCGGCAACAACACAAACATCTCCACCGGCTCCAAAGGTCTCTGCACCACCACCACCACCTACTACCTCGAAGGATTTCAACACCTCCACCTTCACCAGCAGCAACTGCATTATCACCAGTAGCAGCACCAACAGCACCACCAGCACCCTCATCATCCTCATCCCCAGCCCGCTCCGAAGCAGTCACGCCTTCTCCACCTACAGCTCCTCTGAAGCCCCCATCCTCCCCCCAAGTTACAGCAGACAGGCCTGTGCTGGGGTTTTCTCAACCACCTGCCCCTCCACCAAAGGCTCCCTCGTCACCTCCTATGGACCTGTCTTGGGTCCCCCCTGCCACGTCCACTCCATCAAGAGAGAATGGGGACACTTCCCTCTGTTTTCATCCCCGCCTTCTCTGTTAGACCTACCTGAACACTCTGCAGGCCTAATAAAATCGGCTATGAAGACCATGCCTCTCACACCCATATTAGCTAGATCTAGAGTCCTGTGCAATATTCAAAACCACTCCTCATATGTACCTCCAAAGCCACCTAGGGTTTCCATTTCTCCTGATTCACCTACAAAAACCACCTGAGCCCGTCCCTCCCCTAATCTCATAACCAATTCCCCCTCGCTCAACACCCAATACCTCCACCCCAGCCGACCCGTCCCCTAACCCATCACCAAAAACCCCTCTACCTCCCCGTCCCCCTCGTCCAACACCCAAGAACCACCCACCTCTTCCTCCCTCTCCCCTGCTTTCTTTCCCGCTTTCTTATCTCTAAACACTAGGATGCACAGGGTCTCTGCTTCGCAGCCACTGGCAGTCTAGGTAGAGAAGAGACCCGGCTGGGGCCCTGTCATGAAGCCACCTGTGCCATTCCCTTAGTGATAACACAAAGAATACATAACAGAAAAACATCTGGAGTTAGTCAGTCCAATCATGAAAATCCAATTCTTGTTCCGTGTTCGAATCAGCCGACCGCAACCACTGACACTGACACTTTGAAACTTGCTATGCTTAATGTCAGATCTCTTTGTAACAAGTCTTTTTTTGTTTTTATTTCAAAATGTGTTATTGTTTTAATGCAGTAAAAAAAACACAAAGTCACTTTACATTATGTCCAGGGCGTAATAAAATTAGACCACTTTGCGATAAACAAGTAGCGTCCTTCGTTTACATAAAATAATTATATCAAAAATATATCAATGAAAACGAAGTAACCATATACAAAAACAAAAAAACAACCATGAAAAACACTAAATAATAATTGGAACAAATATACATTAAAATTAAAAATTAAAAATACATTAAAATAAAAAAATAAATACATAAAAAAACAATAAGGGCTAGCTTTCTATTCCTCTAAGGAATTTCCATCAAATACATCCTTATAATATTGCAAGAAGGGTTCCCACACGACTTGAAACTTCTGGTTCTGAACAAAACATCTAACATTTTCAAGCCGGAGAAAAGACATTGAATCACTGACCCAACGTGAATGTTTTGGAGGTATGGATGCCTTCCAGTTCGTCAGTATTAACCGGCGTGCCAGGAGTGTGGAGAATGCTATCAACCATGCTTGGGCTTTTGAAACAGTTGTCCTGTGTACCACTCCGAATATTGCGGTGATAGGGTCCGCTTCAATCCTTTTCTTACAAATAATAGTGAATGTATTAAAGATTTCCGACCACAATGTGTGTAAATTCGGGCACGACCAAAACATATGAGCCAGCGAGGCGGGGGCCTGATGACAGCGTGTGCATGTAGGATCTATGTTTGGATATATTCTTGCCAACCTAGTCCTAGACAAATGCATACCTTGAATTGTATCAGTCTACAGAATGATGACGTATATATATTATTTATAGACCTCTGCCAAATTTCGTCTGTTATTACAATGTTTAGGTCCTCCTCCCAGTTGGATTTAAGAGAAAGAAGTGACACAGTGTTAGTGGCTTGGATGAATCTATAGAGCTGCGATACACCACAAACACCCCGGAGCCCAAGCCCCAGGCATTCGTCCAAAGGACACATGTCCGGCTTGAGAGGGAATATCGGGAACCTAGTACGCACAAAATCTCGTACTTGCAGGTATCTGAAAAAACTTGATCTCTGTAAATTCAATTGCCTGACTAAATGTTCGAAAGTGGCAAAATTGCCATCTATAAACAGATCACCCACGCTTTTAATGCCATTTCGGTCCCATACGAGGAAGGCTTTGTCCAGTAAAGATGGTTTGAAAAGAAAGTTTTTAACAAGGGGCATTGATATAAGAGGCTAAATATATTTAAAGTGCTTCCTAAATTGGGTCCAAATACGTAGACTGGCTTTAACTATAAGATTATCAGTGTGTACACCCACTGCCACCGGCAATGGGGCACACAAAAGGGAAGCCAAAGACGTTGAAGGACAGGCGTGCTGTTCCATTACAGCCCAGCTTGGGCTATCATTACTTCTACTAATATCAAACCAAATGATCACTTTGGAAATGTTTGCAGCCCAATAATAATACAAAAAGTTTGGCAAACCCAATCCACCATTCTCCCTGCGCCTCTCAAGAACAGCTCTCCGTACTCGGGGTATAGTTTTATTCCATATAAAGTTACTGATGTATTGGTCCAGTTCCTTAAAGAAAGACTTGGGTAAAAAAATAGGGACAGTTTGAAATAAATATAAAATCTTCGGTAAGATTACCATTTTTACTGAATTAATACGCCCTGCCAAGGAGATTGGCAAAGAGGACCACCGATTAAGATCTTCCCTAATCTGTTCGAGTAGATTTTGAAATTAGCCTGAAACAGGTCTTTATAACTGCTGGTAACATTAACACCAAGATATGTCATAGGCCCAGATGCATTTTTAAAGGGATACGATCGAAAGCTTCTTCGCCTGTTCATTTATCGGGGTCCATTGGTCTGTTTTGAATATATTATATTAAACAGGCGTCTCAGATTATGGAATGACTGCCTGCCCTTCACAAATCCTGTTTGATCTGGATGTAAAATTTTTGGGATAATCAATTCCAGTCTAGTGGAAAGAACTTTTGTGAGGATCTTATAATCACATGTGAGTAGGCTAATTGGACGATAAGACTCGCATTTAGAAGGATCCTTTCCTTTTTTGGGAAGTACAGAAATTGTGGCTTGAGTCATTGAGTCAGGAAGCTTCTTTCGTTTAAGTGCTTCACTAAACACAGAGGACAGTAGGGGGATCAACTTGGTGGCAAAAGCCTTGTAAAATTCAATCGGATATCCGTCCCGGCCAGGTGCCTTTCTATTATTCATAACTTTAATAGCCTTTCCAATCTCAACTTCAGATATTGTCTGCTCAAGAGCATTCCTATCTTCCTCATTTATTACAGGGACGTGTATATTACCAAAAAAATCTTCACTGCTAGAGCCGCCCGAGGTATATAAAGATTAGGGCTGTCAAACGATAAAACAATTTAATCAAGTTAATTACAGCTTAAAAATAAATTAATCGCATTTCAAACTATTGGCAAAATTATGCCATATTTTTATGTAAATTGTTGTTTGAATGGAAAGATAAATGACAGCATAGTGAACATATGTACTGTATTTGTTTGTTATAACAATAAATCCATATAAAATGGCATTAACATGATTAACATTCTGTCTTTCTGTTTAGACTCAGACCAAAACTATTGTTTGTTACAGATGAGGGACATTTCAAAATAGTCTGAAAGGCAGAATGTCATTAAATCTCTTTGATTGTTTATTTGGTTTGTTTATTTACTTTTTTTGGCACAACTATGAACAGGTAGTCAAAAGGAAAATTAGGTACCTCAGCTTTAATTTAGCGAGTGCGCTTCGGGAGAAGACACGGAGGAGACTGAGGCTCTGCAGTCCAGCTTCAGCGCTGTACATATCGTGTGCATCGGTTACGCAAAGACACGTACGCACACTAGAGAATAGTTCTGTGCGTGGTCTTGGATATGATCCCATTACACAGCGCCGTTCGCCGTGATCACAGCCGCTGGAGGTGGGAACTGCTGTCCAGAGCGCTGTCACGTCCGCACCTCTTCATCCAGAGTTCATACAGGAAACCACAAGTGCCCCGCGGTCACGCGTGTATTCTTTCAAAACTTGAATTCCCAGAGGGCCTACCTGCTCTGTCCCCATCTTACACACGCATGTGTCCGTGTTATTATGGGACGCATGGGCATGCGTCAAATGCGTTAATTTTTTATAACGCGATTAATGAAAACAATTAATTAACGTGCGTTAACGCGATAATTTTGACAGCCCTAATAAAGATGTATAAAAACTCTTAAACTGATCATTTATATCTTTAGGATCAGACTTCATTATTCCATCTGAGTCTTGGATTTCCGCAATAAAATTGGCAGAGGAATACTGACGTAGTTGATGAGAAAGTAATCTACCTGCCCGTTCTCCATGTTCGTAACAGTTCTGCCTAGTTTTCTAAAACTTCTCACTAGCTTCCTTAGAAGCTAGAAGGTCAAATTCTGTCTGTAATGCTATTCTTGTATTACGAAGATCAGATGTGGGTGAAGATGAGTGCTGCTGGTCGGTCTCCTTTATTAATTTAATTAGCTCAGTAAATCTTTTAGATCTAGTTCTGTTTAGGCGTGCAGTGTACGCTATTATTTGGCCCTTGATATACGCTTTTAATGTTTCCCATAAAGTGAAAACATCCGTATCTGGTAAACGATTAGTCTCAAGAAAAAAATCTATTTGTTTTGCTATAAAATCCACAAAAGCTTCATCAGTTAACAAAGATGCGTTCAGTCGCCAGTTACATTGAGGCGGCACTGTGCTCTGGTGCCAGAGTTCTAAAGTAACAGGTGCGTGATCTGAAATTACTATACTTTCATAATCGCAAGACTTAACTGATGAAAGTAAATTCTGGTCTAACAAGAAAAGGTCTATCCTTGAGTACGTCTGATGGACTGCAGAGAAAAAGGAGAACATTTTGGAATTGGAATTTTTAAATCTCCATGGATCAAAAACTCCGGCAGATTGACAGAAGGTATTTAGTTCAGTAGCAGATTTGGAGAGAGGCGCTGTTGATATTCTGGATCGATCAAGTGATGGATTAAGAACTGTGTTAAGATCTCCTCCCATTATCAGGCGATGTGTGCCCAGCTCCGGGATACGACCCAGTAGTTGTCTAAAAAAATTGGAGTCATCCCAGTTGGGAGCATACACACTGATCAAAACAACTGGCATATTGTATAGCCTTCCTTGTACAATAACAAAGCGGCCATTTTTTATTTCCTAGGACCTTGTTTAGTGTAAATTGTACATGTTTACCAATTAAAACAGCTGCCCCACGATATTTTGAATCTAATTCCGAGTGAAAGACCTGAGATATAGATCCTCTTTTTAACTTTACAATGTCTTTAGTGCGAAGGTGCGTTTCCTGCAAAAAGGTTCCCTCTGCTTTAAGTTTGCCCAGATGTGAAAACACTTTACTCTGCTTCACCGGATGGTTAAGACCTCGAACATTCCAACTCACAAACTTAGTTGACGGTCTGATCATGAACCCATGAGACTTTATAGAAACAGGATGTATTTGCTTGACAGAAAAATGGTGATTCGAACCCTGCAAAAACATAAAAAAAAAAAGAAAGAAAAATAGACAAAAACGTTGCAAAAAGAAAAAACAAACTTCCCCCCATGAACTTAACCCATTTCTGCCGGTCCCTCCCCAATTGAGAGACTGCACCCCCCCCTGCCTCCTAGACCCCACTACCAAGCATTAGAACCAACTAAACACTAACTAGTGTGGCTGAGGCCCCACATAAACCTTAAACACCATCCATCCATCCATTTTCTACCCTTTAATCCATTTCTGGGTCAGGGGGGTGGCAATCAGAGATGCCACCCAAGTCTCATAGCACCAGCCCCTCACTGACCCTCTGCAGGTGGTGAGTCCACAGGAGGACGGCTGCTCTCTGAGTGTGAGCATAGCCTTGATCTTTCAGTGGGGGCTTTTGGGCAAAGTGGGGTTAAGTGTCTTGCCCAAGGACACAACGACAGCAGTCATCAGTGGGAGTCGGTGGAGAAGGTGCAGAGGTGGGAATTGAACCCACGACCTTCTGGCCTTAAGGCCAATGCTCTACCAACTGAGCTACTGTCGCCCATAACCTTAAACACCGAATTCTCAATTTAAACTATACTGATATATCAACAAGTAAACTCACCCCCAATAAGCCACGTGCAGATTGAACAGTACGAACACATTCCCAGAGAGAATAATAATGAAAGTAAAATAATAATACCTAGCTGAAAGGGATAACTGAAAATATTAAGCCAAATAACCTTTTCAACTAAATGCAACATACCCAAAACAATATATATAAAAACAAGATAATGTATACTTTTAAGTACCAAACTTCACTTGACAGTAGTGCAATAAACCTTTGAATACATTGTCCCCAACTTAATAGACACAATGTTATGTGTGTCATCCCACATTGTGTACACTACCGATCCAACAGTCCTCTTGCAAACGTTGTAGCTTTCATCGGGTCTGTAAACATCTTTTGTTCTCCATCTCCGGTCGTAATCTTCAGTTTCGCTGGATATAGAAGTCCGTATTTCACTCCTTCACACTGCCTCAGAAGTTGTTTTGCCTGGATGAATGCTGCTCTCTGTCGTGCTACGTTGTGGGTGTAATCCGGAAACACTCTGACAGTATCCCCGTCTTTAGAAACCAGCCTTTGGGACGCAAGAGCTTTCCTCAGGATGGCATCTTTCTCTTGGTAGTAGTGGCACTTTACGACAAAAGCCCTTGGTGGGTGGCCCTTGTCCGGGGTTTTCTGTAGCGTGCAGTGTGCCCGGTCTATGACGGGTTCAGTATCCAGTTTGAACACGTATTGCAAAAGTTCCGCCACATAAGTACTAACTCTTGCTCCCGTTTCCTGGCCTTCTTTAACCCCGAAAATGCGCAAATTGCATCTCCGGGATCTCGCTTCTAGGTCTTCCGTTTTCGCCAATAAGCCCTCCAACTCTTTCTTCAATCCAACAACTTGTTGCTCCAGATCAGCCATCTTATTGGAATGCATATTCACGGCCTCCTCCAGGCTAGCTGTGCGCTCATCTAGCATGCCAACTCTGTTGTTAGCCTGGTCAATGGACGCCATTAGCTCATCCCTCAGTCCGCTGATTTGCTTGGCCAGCTCGTCTTTCTGCATCTCCGCTTTCTCCTCAATCTTCTCGGTCCTTAAAGTGTCAATTGCTTGCAATATAGCGGACTGCCCCGAAATTTCCCCGGAATCATTAGCATTGCCTCCACCGGAGTTACTAGCATTACCTCCATCAGCGCCGTTAGCATTAGCTTTAGCTCTGGGTTTCGTCATGGTCGCGAGACGACAAAAGTGTCAATACATCCAAAACAATAAATAATTCCAACGTAGCAAAGTTACCCCAGCACTCGTGCCCTTCACCGTTCATCAGCTTCAACTTGTCGATTAGTTTTAAGGTAAATGTGGTAGCGCTCAAAAAACGTGGACTACATTGCTCCGAGGTCACACCGGAAGTCTCTTTTCTTAATCAATAATTTTATTTGTTCTCATAATCTTGATCTTATGTTCATGGCTGAAAGATGGCTTGAACAAAATACAGAAAATGCAGTCTTAATAGAAGCATCACCACCAAATTTCAAATTTGAATCGGAAATTCTGGAAAACAAAAAGGGAGGAGGCATAGCTGCAATTTTTATAGACCAATTTGTCTCACGTAAAATGTCTCCTGAGAAGTTTCCGTCATTGGAATTCGTGTCTTTTAAAATGCAACAAAATAACTTTACCGAGTTGATTTCAGTTCTATGCACAGCCTTCGATAGTTTGGTTATTACAGGTGATTGTAATATTCATGTGGATAATGTTAATGACAGAAATGCAAAAGAGCTGAGTTCTTTACTTGAATCCTTTGGTCTCACTCAGCACGTGAGTGGCCCCACCCACAGCAGAGGGCACACTCTAGACCTGTTAGTTACTAAGGGGGTGAATATTGTAAAAATAAACATTCTTTCGGATCATTTTTGTGTATTTTTTGACATGTGTTTCACTAACAAACCACCAGAAGACGCTGCAGTTGTTTGAAGAAGACGCATAAATGAAATTACGGGTGAAATATTTATGGGAATGATAAACTTTGAAAATGCATCATGTTCTACTGTAGATGAACTGTTTTTGAATGTTCTGGACACCATCGCTCCTGTGAATGTTAAAATAGTGAAAAATAAGCAGAAGTCATTTTTTCAATGACAAAGTTCAATGCATCAAAAACGCCATTGTCTCCAATCCAGAGATAACAATCCAACAGCCAGGAAGGCTCTCTGAGCTAACTCACTTTGCACCTGTAAATGATCAAACTGTCCAAGAGATAATCACAAGTCTGAGCTCCTCCACTTGCAGCCTGGATGTAGCAGTCTGTCACCTTCACTCACACAGATAGTAAACATGTCCCTGCATTCTGGAATATTCCCAAAGGCCCTGAAAACTGCAGTCATCAGGCCCCTACTAAAAAAGAGCAGACTGGATGCTACGGTACTTAACAACTATCGTCCCATCTCAAATCTGCCATTTATGGGGAAAGTTCTTGAAAAAGTTGTCTACCAACTATATAATCAATAACTCATTTGATATGTTTCAGTCCGGCTTTAGACCCCACTACAGCACTGAGACTGCCCTCATCAAGGTAACAAACGATATTCGGCTGAACACTGACGCAGGCAAAGTCTCAATCTTAATCTTGTTAGATCTGAGTGCAGCTTTTGACACTGTCGACCATGAGATCCTCTTACAGAGACTAGACTCTGGACTCAGCTTAAATTTTAATAGCCACATTAAATCAGTAACATCAGCAGCTTTTTACCACCTAAAAAACATGGCCGGGATCAAAAACAGCCTGGACTCTGAGGAGCACAGGGACTGGACTCCCGTTAGTGCCCAGAGTCAGAACTAAACATGGGGAGGCTGCTTTTCAGATTCATGCTGCAAAAATCTGGAACAATCTTCCTGAAGATGTGAGACAGGCCTCCTCTCTGACAATGTTTAAGACAAGGTTGAAAACAGTTCTGTTTAGCTGTGCATACAACTGAGGGATTGTACATTTTATATGTTTATCTTTTTCTTTTTAATGTATTGTGATTATTTATGATTTGAATGCTTTCTTATTTTGTTCAGCACTTTGAGTTGCCTTGTGTATGAATTGTGCTATACAAATAAACTTGCCTTGCCTTGCCTCTTTATATTGGCATCAAGGCCATCAATTGGTAGACACCAGAGGAACCAAACACCAGCTCCTGGTTGACAGAACAGTCGTCCAAGACTGCCGGTCACAACACACCAACCTGTGCACAGCCTGGCTTGATTACCAGAAAGCCTACGACTCAATGCCACACACATGGATCATGGAATGACTGAAGTTGTATCAGAATCAGAATCATTTTTATTGCCACGTAAGTAACAGGAGGTCACAGACTTGGAAATTGCTTTGGCTCAGTGCAACAGTCAGAAATAGATAATAAAAATAAGAATAAAAAACTTCTAAAGAATAAATTTAAATTTAAAATAGAGTTACAGTTACTATTTACAATATACAAGTGCACATGGTGCACACAATGTAAGGTGACAGCAGTACAGTGAAGTAAAGAGACGTATGATGGGCAGTAAAGTGACTTTATAAAGGGCGGGGGGACAGGTTAAGAAGTGTTCAAGAGTCCAACAGCGGAGGGGAAGAAACTGTTCTTGTGGCGGGAGGTTCTAGTCCTGATGGACCGCAGCCTCCTGCCTGAGGGGAGTGGTTGGAATAGTCCATGTGCAGGGTGAGAGGGGTCGGCTGTGATACGACCAGCCCGGCCTCGAGCTCGGGCGACGTACAGGACCTGCAGCGATGGAAGGCTGCGGCCGATCACTTCCTCTGCAGAGCGCACAATGCGCTGTAGTCTCTGTTTGTCCCTGACTGTGGCTCCAGCGAACCACACAGTGATGGAGGAGATGAGGATGGACTCGATGATGGCCGTGTAGAACTGCACCAACATCTGTGCAGGCAGCTTGGCTTTCCTGAGCTGCCGCAGGAAGTACATCCTCTGCTGGGCCTTCTTGATGAGGGAGCTGATGGTCGGCTCCCACTTGAGGTCCTGGGTGATGGTGGTGCCCAGGAAACGGAAGGACTCCACAGAGGTGATGGGGGAGTCCATCACGGAGGGTGGGGGCGGGGGGACAGTGCTCTTCCTGAAGTCCACAATCATCTCCACTGTCTTCTGGGCGTTCAGCTCCAGGTTGTTACCACTGCACCAGGACACCAGCCGGTCCACCTCCCTCCTGTAGGCGGACTCATCGTTGTTGGAGATGAGTCCAATGAGGGTGGTGTCGTCCGCGAACTTGATCAGCTTCACGGAGTCGTGGCTGGAGGTGCAGTGGTTGGTGTACAGGGAGAAGAGCAGGGGAGAAAGAACACAGCCCTGTGGGGCTCCTGTATTTATAATCCGAGAGTCCGAGATATTCTTCCCCAGACGCACTCGCTGCTTCCTGTCCGTCAGGAAGTCAGTGATCCACCTGCAGGTGGAATCGGGCACGTTGAGCTGGGAGAGCTTGTCCTGGAGCAGGGATGGCAGGATTGTGTTGAAGGCAGAGCTGAAGTCCACGAACAGGACCCTGGCGTAGGTCCCCGGGGAGTCCAGGTGCTGTAGGATGTGGTGGAGGGCCAGGTTAATGGCGTCGTCTACAGATCTGTTGGCTCTGTAGGCGAACTGCAGGGGGTCCAGGAGGTGGGAGGTGAAGGACTTGAGATGGGAGAGAACCAGGCGTTCAAATGACTTCATGACGACAGACGTAAGTGCTACAGGTCTGTAGTCATTGAGTCCTGTGATCCTGGGCTTCTTCGGGACGGGGACAATGATGGACGATTTGAAGCAGGCCGGGACATGGCAGGACTGCAGAGAGGTGTTGAAAATGTCAGTGAACACAGGAGTAAGCTCACTGGCGCAGTATCTCAGAGTGGCCGGAGACACGTGGTCCTGGCCAGGAGCTTTGCGGGGGTGTAGCCTCAAGAAGAGTTGTTTAATCTCTTTAGAGGCTATTGTTAGGCTGGGGGCAGGGCTGATGGGTGGGTCGTTAGAGTAGTGGGGGGTGGGGGAGGGAGAGGTGTCAGGGGCAGCATCAAAGCGACTGAAAAATAAGTTCAGTTCGTCAGCTAGCTTGTGGTCGTCAGCACAGGGGGGGGCTTTGGGCTTGTAGTTGGTGATCTCCCATAGGCCCCTCCAGACAGAAGCAGTATCGTTGTTACCAAACTGCTCCTGTAGTCGTTCTCTGTGCCGAGACTTGGCTGCTTTCAGTTCTTTCCTGAACTGATATTTAGCTGCTTTGTAGCCGCTGCGGTCCCCCTCCCTGAAAGCAGACTCCTTTGCTTTCCTGAGCTGCCGGAGTTTAGCAGTGAACCAGGGTTTGTCGTTGTTATAGATGACCCTGGTCCTTGTTGGAATGATGCTATCCTCACAGAAGCGTAGGGTAACTACTTATATTGCTGATTATGTTGTTGTATAAATTTGGTAGTGTGGGTCTGTTTTTATTTTGGGCACCAGCAGAGTTAGAAGTCTGCACAGACACAAACCAAATCTTTGCCTCGATTCAGTCTTATAAATCTAATGGGTTGAGTAGGATAATCTGCCAGGGATATACCGAAATCTAACAACACGACTCTGATAGGATTGAGTTAAAGAAAAGGGGTTTATTGATTACAAAATGAAGGTAAAAATATAACGAAGGGGATTTCTGGTCACATTAAAGCAGGAGTGGTATACATTTCATTCAGATCACACATTTAACAAGAACAGTCTTACTTTGTAGGAGCGTAGAGGATGGAGGAAGGATTTGGGTTGGGGAATCAGCCCACGTGGTTTCTTTGTCTGGGCAGGCGGGAGGTACAAAGCCAGCGAGTTGGTCCAGCTGCTGATCCACGCGTATGCAGCCCAGTCCGGAATGGGTTGCGTGCGTAGAGTCCAGAGCCACGAAAAAGAGGCTGGTGATGAACAGTTCATAAGGTCCCGAGCCAAGGAGAGTGTGTTTTGCGGAGTAGGAGGCCCGACGCGTGCTGGCGCGGCCGTATTGGAGACACGTACCGCGGGACGCAGATGGCCAGGGAGAGCTGGGATAGTGATTTCAGGAGAGGACAAGAGGCAGTCTCTAGGTTTGCGGGCTGGTTTTGTTGTGGTCAAAGTGGGCGCGCCCGTGACGTCATATTTGCGCGTCTTCCTTGGGCTGCCTCCCCACAACAAATGGGTTATAGTGGGAACACACAGGATTAATACAGATGATCATAACACATGTACAAACACACAGTGCATTTACATCACAGACATCAACACACACGAGTAAGGTCCGTAATGTTATCGACATAATATTACAGAGTAATGTCCTTTTCGAGTGTCCGCCTTGGGTGCAGTAGTGTCCAGTGTCCGCTAGGGAGCGCCAGAGCGCCGTGGGAGAGTCTCAGGTTGTGGAATGTCTCATGAGCGATTGCTGATGAATGATTCCTGATCTCCGTCTGGCAGGGGGGCACACAGATGTCCTGTTCTGTTGTTTTATTGCCCCTCTAGGTCTCGTTGTAGTGTTCCTGGTGAATGTTAACCTTCAATTGAATTGCTTTGAAGTCTCAGGAGCTAGGGAGGGCATGTTTACGGAAAGGGTCTGTTATTCACACCCGATTGGCGCTCACCTTTTCCTCACCCTACATACCCCCCCCCACGGCAGAGATGCACCTTCCGACAAGGTGCATGTCATGTCGGATGTGCCGAGTGGGCGTCCTCCGTCGGTCATCTCGCCTGTTCGGGTGTTAGTGCGTGATTTGTGGTGACATGTTACAACATTCTCGCCTTAATGTGACTCAGTAATTCGCAAGCGCCTAACTGGGGCCAGGCTCGTGGCGGTTGGGTCTCGGGCCTCTGGCTTGGTCTGTCGAGGCCGGGCTTTCTCTAAGGCGAGTCCTGGCCCTGCAGGCTAGTTCTAACCGGGATCAGGGGTTTAGGGAGTGAGCTCCGGCCGTGAACTCTAAGGTTTGGGCCGGTGCGCCTGACTCCTGGGTCTCTTGGTCTGGAAGACTCAAAGTTCCAAGCCAAGAGAGTGGCAGGAGTTTCTACTCTAGGGGACTAGGATACAAAAATAGGAAACTTCAAAAATCAAAAAAGGGGGTGGCTGTCTTGGCAGCGGGTAGGAGCGTCATTGAGGCACTCGATGGTGAGGGGCTCCTATCTTGCTCGTTCTAAAAGGGGAGTGTAAGGGTTACACGAATATATGACGTAGCAAGTGGGGCTTTAATTACGAGGGACATTTCCTGTACATAAACGGGGATGACAGGTATGATTGTCTAGGAGACTGATTAGGCATCGAGGTAGATTGGTTGGGTCTGAGCTGGTGACTCTTAGTGGGGTTTTAGGCCCTTGGTTCACCTTCCGTGATAGAAAGAGTGACCGTCTCGAGTGGGTGACTTTGGAGGTCCTCGTACTCTGACTCGTTGACCTGGGGGCGCCGACTCAAATTGCCACGCTCGACGGCGCTGTCGCCCCGGTTTGGTCGTCTACGGATCTGTCTCGTCATTGCCTCCGTGCACCTGTTAAAGCTATCACGGAGTCGTCTAACCCGTCTATTTAGGACGAAGACCGTGGCTACGGCCAGGCCGTACCCGAGTCCTACCGCGATGGCCATGACTGTATCGGGGGCGGCCCAGGAGTAGGCTACTGGTTGGTGGTGGATGGTCGGTCGCTTGGCAATCTCTTGAAGGAGGTTGTCTACGACCGTAACGTCAACGGTTTGTGCCCCCTCGTAGGTGGCTTGGACTAGGGTAGAGGGTTGAAGTTCCAAGGCCCTTTTCTCAAAGAACTCTGGTATCTCGACCTCTGCCTCGTACTGGTTTGGGTACAGGTGGTATAGTGCCAGGTCGCCTATGTGCAGGATGGCGTCGGTTGGGACGTTGACCCAGAAGGTTTCGTCCGGGAGACTTACTCGGGACGAGGTGTCATGTTTGTCATAGGTCAGGGTCGCCGTTCTAAGGGGAGTGTTCACTAGCCATCGTGCCCCTACAATCTCTGCTCTGGTTTCGGTTATTTGCTTCCGAGAGGTGACCGTCGCGGGGCATCGACTCCCTGGAGTCATGGGCCTCAGGCCGCAGATGCCATCTGTGCTGTCCCTGACGAAAGGTTTGCTGGGGCAGAGGTAATGGATGTCCTTAGTGAGGGTGCACATCCTTAGATTTGGCGTTAGGTACAAATTGGGGTTGCTGTCGTGGTAGGCTACTATGTCTGGCGTCTGGACTCTGACGTGGGCATTGTCCCTCCAGGTCCCTAGGTTAGTGATCCCTTTCAGACGGTAGATTTTGTCGCCGGGAACTATTGGTAAGGTGACTAGGAAGGCTACCTCGCGGTCTAGAGGATTAACATAGATGGGGACTGCAGCGCCCAGCGTGTACGCTAAGTGGGCTTGCATGGGTGTTACAGCGTCCCGTGTGGCTACGGCTAGGATGTCCTCAACTAGCGATAGCGGCACGAGGTATGGCGGGATACGGCCCATGGCTAGGTTTTCGATGGAGGAGCTGAGGTGACGTAACATGTCCTCCATCAGTTGTGTGGTCAGCTGAGTATGGGCGTAGTCTAGTTGGAGGACGTCTAAGAGTTGGTTGACCGCAGCGGAGGTGCGTTTAATCGCAACCTCGTGCGTGTTAAGTACTAGCATGGTTCCTTTCAGGGATTTTCCCAAGGTTACCACGTCGTTCTGTTGTTGGTCAAGTCTGGTTTTGACATCCTCGAGCTCAAAGGCCATTTCTTGTTGGTGGCGTCTGAGGGAGGATAGGCTGATGGCGTTTACCGTGGACATCCCTAAGCTAAAGAGGGTGCCCAGGGCGGACGCCGCGCCGAGGAGAGCCCCAATAAATCGTTTGGGTCTGGGGCGAGGGTCACTGAGCTCTGTCCTAGTGATCGTGAACTTCTCTAGTTGCGTCAGCATGTGTTGTATGTCTGCCTCAGCGTGCTCCACGACCGTCTGGATCCAGCGTGCGCCTGCCCAATCTTTGAGTGTGACCTTCAAGGGCAGGTTCTTGCGGCAGACTTCACTAGGATTGAGTCTGACAAAGATTCGCTGTGTGTGGAGTCGGACGTCCGTCAATAATTTCTGGGGTGCCGAGACCCAGTATGCAGGTCAGCACGAGAAGGAAAGTGGGCCACATGTTCTGCAAGGCGTGAAACAACGGTTAGGGGTTAGACAGAGACAGAGAAAGAGAGAGTCGATTAGTGCAGCCGAGAAGCGTGTTAGTGAGTGCTGGGCTGATCGTGTTTGAGGTCACGTGGTATGTTCCTAACTGGGGTTTGCGGTGTGCCCTACCTGTCCCATGGGGCTTGGTTTGTGTGGTTTGATTTGGTTGCGATGTACCCATTTGAGGGTGGTTTCTCTCCTACCTTTGGTGATTTCGATCTGATACACCGCGGGTGAGAGCTTGTTTACCACCTTGTATGGCCCTGACCAGCGAGGTAGCAGTTTCTGGCGCAGTCTGGTGGGGCCGGTTCCCATTTGTCCTGGGGGGTGTGCAAAGATGTAATACCATACCTGGTCTCCGACCTGGAGCTCGTTGTGGGACGCCTTTTGATCGTAATAGGCCTTCCGTCCTTCGGCGCTGTTTCCCAGCTTCCGTTGAGCGAACGCGAATGTCTGTTTCAGGTGGTCCTGTAGATCGGTCATGTAGTGATGCGTGGTGTAGGCCGTGGCGATATTTGCTTCGCCTGGCTGGTAGAGCAGATGCAGCGGGAGCGTCATTTGCCTACCTGTCATCATCTCGAATGGGGAGACCCCCGTGGAGCGGTGGGGTGTGGCTCGGATTGCCATCAGGACCAGTGGGAGTTTCACATCCCAGTCCCTCTGGTTTGTAGCTACATACTTCTTTAGTATTTCGATCACCGTCCGATTTGTTCTTTCTACCTGCCCCGAGCTCATGGGGTGGTGGCTCACGTGGAGGGAGGCCCGGACACCAAGTGCTTCCCACAGGTGGGTCATGGCTTCCCCGGTGAAGTGCGTGCCACGATCCGAGTTAACTCGGCACGGTAGTCCGTATCGTGAGAACACATGGTTCATCAGTAGGCAGGCCGTCGTTTGCGCTGTGTCGTTTGGGGCTGGTAAGCCTTCGACCCATTTGGTGAATGCGCAGGTGACCATGAGGATGTATTTGTTGCCTCGGGTAGACTTCGTTAACCCTTTAAGCGCCAAAGTCGCAATATTGCGACAAGCAACATTGCTCACTTAAACAGGCTGTATGTAAAAATGTGGTGCAGAATCTTGTTAATACTTTTCACCAGGGGTTAGTGGACATGTGTGCCTGTAATATGAGCAACATTTGTGGGTGTGGTTATATTGAAAGTTTTTGAGTTAATTGAGTTCGTAAAACACCTGCGGCGCAGCGGCGCGGAGGCGAAGCAGCAGCGGTAGAGCTGAGAGGAGCGAGAGCAGAGCAGAGGGAGAGAGTGTTTTTTATTTTACTCACGAGGTCTTCAGTACCAGAGAAGTACTTGCTCTGGTACTGACTCACTCAGATTCAGAGGAGGAAGACACACAGGTGTCCAGTGAAGCAGACACGGACATTATTGGTGACGGGGAGACCGCGCTCCATATAGTCCACAATCAGCCCCTGTGCAGCGGCTGCTTGTCCTCCGTGTGGCCGCGGTAGAAGCATTCTGTGAACGCCAAGCAGGATCCGTGGTGGAGGGGACAGGGGGATCATAACACCGGGCATGTGGGAGAAAGTAGCGGGGGTAGACATCCACGGGGAACACGGGAAACGCGGGAGAAGTCGCGGGAGAGCCGCGGGAAAAAAACACATCGCTAATCGCGTTCAATGCCTTTACCAACAGCGATGAGGATGAAGCAAGGCAGTTCTTGAGAGAAAATAATCCACAAAAGTGGATTAGAAGTGTTGAAGAGCCTGTTGTATGTTGTTGAGACGATCTGACATGTTCTGAGCCCATTCATTTCATCTCTCTGTTTGTAAACGGTAAATCCTCGAGCCTCATTTCCACTGAGAAAAATAGTAAGCTCACCACTTCTTTGAAAGGGAAATATTGAAACCAATCTCAAAATTTCATGACTGTAAACTATAAAGAGTGCTGTCTTGATCACTGAAGGTCTTTGAAAATAATACAATTCCATATGGCCGCGAACCAGTGCTAAAACATTATCTATAATCTGGATCAGGGAATTTATTTCTATCTCAAATTCATTTTATACTAAAGATATTTCACATTTACTGTTTATAGTATTCCCTGATCTCAAATAACTCCCAAGCTACAGCTTTTGAAGTCTTTATACAATAATTAACATTTTCCAAAATGGCCGCCACCTTGATGACGTCACAATATGCAAATTAGATGACGAATCAACTTCCATCCCAAAGTTTGGTTCAAACTGAAGATATTTCTAATTTACAGTATGCCTTTATCTCAAACCATTTTAAAGTTATAGCCTTTTGAAATCTTGAAATCAAAATTGTATATTTTCTTGAAAAAACTCTGGCGCCTAAAGGGTTAAGGGGCCCACCCAGTCGATCTGGAGGTCCGACCAGGGGAAGGTTATACCTCTGGACTGTAGGGGGGCCCGGTGTAGTGGTCTTGTTGGTTGGAATTGGCAGCACACGAGGCAGCCCTCGACGTATTGCTTGGCGTCCTTTTGCATGTTTGGCCACGTTTCAGCGTGGGGTCCGCATTTTGGAGGGACACCAGGTCGGACCTGTCGAAGGCGGGGGTCGTGTGTGCGGGCGTGACGTCCGGAGTTGGCTGCTTTGTAGGCGCGTTAGCCCTCGTGACCGCACATACTGCGGGGGCGGGTTGCTCTTGGGCGGGTGTCTCAGGTAATTGCTCCTGGAAATGCCATTCTGCGCCGTTCACGGCGCCTTGTTTGGTCAGGCTGTCGGCCATGTCGTTTAGCTCTTTGTCCATGCCAGGCTCCCGTGAGTGGCCCCGGACTTTTTTCCAGTAGATCTGCATGTTGCGTTCCGTGACTATCTTATCGCAGGACATGAACAATTGTTTGTGTTTGACTGGCTTTTTGCTGGAGGTGACGTAGTCATTTTTCTTCCACAGAGGCAGGTGGCAGGAGAAGCTGAGTCGGGCGTAGTTAGAGTCTGTGCAGATCACCATGGTGTTGATTCCGTATGACACGGCGTGTTGTAGCAAGATTAGTATTGCGGCGATTTCCGCATATTGTGAAGTTTGGGGCCCCAGGAGGAATTTCTGTGGGGTGGCGGGCTCGTCGCCCTTCCACACGATGCCGACACCGGCGCGTTTGATGGTTTCGTGGTGGAACGAGCAGCCGTCCACGTATGCAGTTGGCAGGCCGTCACATAGATTCTGGTCGAAGTAACAGTGTTGTTGTGGCTCAAGTGGGGTGGGTAGCAGATCCAACTTGGTCCCGGCTGGTGTGTCGACGATGCAGTCTTGGCATTCGGCCAGTCCCATCCCGAGGTACGACCTGTGTTTTTGTGCGTATGACACCTGGAGATCGAAGCTTTGTAGTGCCATCAGCCAGGTGGCTACCCTAGCGTTTGTGACGATACCGTCTCTGAGCCTTTGGCTGGCGAGGAATGTCACCGGTTGGTGGTTCGTATTGACGACCACTGTTTGGTTGCCAATGTAGTTTGAGAAGTGTCTCACCGCCCAGACGGTGGCCAGCAGGGATTTTTCGCAGTCCGAGTATTTTGTCTCGGGCGCGGCCATCGTCTTGCTGGCGTAGGCAATGATTCTTTTGTCGGAGTCGTGAGTTTGGTATAGGCCCGCGCTGAGGCTGTGCTCGGAGAACCCGATTTCCAAGAAGAATGGTTTGTTCAGGTTCGGGTACACCAGGCACGGGGCTTTTCTCAATCGGTCGAGCAGGGCCTTCATGGCCTCGTCATGGCTGTCTTCCCAGACGAACGGTGTGTCCTTTTTTAGGAGGTTCGTCAGAGGTTTCGCTATTTCGGCGTAGTGTTCCACAAACTGGCGGGAGTAGTTGCACACTCCTAGCAAGCTGCGTAGTTCCGAGATGTTTGTGGGCGTCTTTAGGTTCGAAAGGCCTTGGGTTCTGTCGGCCTGCGGTTCCACGCCCTCTGGTCCGACTAGGAGGCCTACATAGTTTACCTTGGTGCGGCACCATTGGCATTTACGTAGCGACACCTTCGCCCCAGCCGAAGTTAGTTGATCCAGGACGTGGTCGATTTCCACCAGGTGTTCCTCGAAGGAGGTGGTCCTCAGGAGGACGTCATCCACGTAGATTAAGGTGTCCCTGCTGGCCGCATCCGGGCAGGCCTTGTTTAGGAAGATGTTGAACTCTGCTGGCGAGTTCGAGAGTCCGAAAGGGCAGCGTGTGAAAGTGTACTGCTTGTTGGCGAAGCTGAAGGCCAATTTGTGTTGGTCTTGTGGGTGTACCGGTATCGTCCAGAAGCCCGAAGCGATATCGAGCGTTTGCGTCCCTAACTTTTGGTAGGTCCTGGCCCAGTTGGGTCATTGGCCATCTGGACAGGGGAATTTGCGAGTTGAGGCGGCGGTAGTCGACAGTCAGTCGCCACTTGCCGTTGGGCTTGAGCACCGGCCATATAGGGGCGGAGTAGGTGCTGTTGCAGGGTCTTATGACCCCTTTTACGAGGAGGTCGTCTATAATGCCCTGCACCGGTTTATACGATGCCAAGGGAATTTTGTATTGGCGGACGTAGGTCGGCGGGGCGTTGGGTTTAGACGGGATGCGGACTGTGTGAATGTTGGTCAGACCGCAGTCCGTTGCGTCTGTGGCGAAAGAGGATTTGTATTTCATCAGCACCTGGCGGAGTTTAGCTCTTTCTTCGTCAGTGTTGATGGCATCCGCTAACGCCACGGTTTTGTCCAGCTCCTCCTCGAAGGAGGGGCAGGCGGTGGGTTCTTGCGTTGGCTCGTGAACCTCTCGGGTGGGGAAGGTGTCGACCCCCGAGTCTATGACTGAGATGGTTTGTAGGACCATCTCCGACTGGTTAGTCAGGTCGACTCTATACACGTCGCTGGATTTGGGGCCGGGTACCGTGAAGAGTGAGATCGACCTTGATGGTTTGGTGAGCAGGGCCCGCGCGTCGGGGTCCCGGTCCAGCCCTGTTGGCCAGTCCCCTATCACCGGGAGGCGCAGGTCGAAATCGTGGAACGTAGTGTCAATCAGCCAGCCCAGTGGGGTGCCCCGCGGTATGAGGATGGCGTCCCCTGTGGTATTCAGCACCTTAACGTGCGCCCTGCGGCCTTCCAGCCGTAGGAGGGGGGTCGCTTCCGTTTGTAAGCCCAGCGTCAGGAAAAGGTGGGACGGTTGGAAGAAAACCTGGGAGTTGCTGGTCATTTGGCCAGGTAGGACTACCAAGCCTAGTGGCGCGGACGTGTTGGGTGGCAGCGAGAGGTGGTTCTGCGCTGCCACCTGGCACACCTCCGGTATGGTCTGGCCCGATTTTAGGTTGTCTAGCGGGGGGGTCTCGGATTTATTCGTCACGGTTGTTAGCGACCAGAGGACGTTGTTGATCGTGTCTATTCGTGTGTCTAAGCGCGTCAGGACGTCGCCGCCGATGACTATCGGGTGCGGCAAGCCTTTGACGACCGAGAACGTATGCTTGAGCGTCTTGTCATGTATCTGCAAAGCGAGTGAGCAGAATCCTATAGCTGGGAGCACGTCCGTGGACCGGTGGTCCTTTGGGAAGCGCGAGGCCTTCCTCACGAATGGTAGTTTTGGCGAGTTTTGGGCCAGCCCAGTAGGCGAGGGCGGCGACTGGGAAGTTTGCGCCTTCCAAGGTTACACCGGCGTTTATGGCGGGGGAGTCCGAATGCGCGGATGGCGTGAAGGCGCACAGGAAGTTGGCGCCGGTACTTGTCGGGAAGTCCTGGCGACCGGTTTCGGCTAGTGCCTTGGTCGGCCTTCGTTCGGCTGTTGGTGGCGTCTCCACGAGGTAGCAGTGGGTTTCGCTCAGTGTGCGTGGGATGGGCAAAGGCTTCCGGACCTGGGCCCAGATCTTTAGGCGCTGGAAGTCTATCAGGGGCTCGAAGCGGTTCAGGAGGTCCTGGCCCAGCAGGAGCGGGATAGAGTTGAACGGGGAGATGTAGACCGGGTGGACCAGCGTCATGGGGCCCACCGTGAGTTGTATTAGCGCCATTCTGTGTATGGTAGTGTTTACCTGGGAATAGGGTCGTATTTCCAAGTTACACAGTTGTGTCTTTAGGTCTCTGTGGGATTTTCTTGCCAGTGACTGTAACTTACCGAAGAGGTCGCCGGCAATCAGGCTGATGTCGGCGGCTGTGTCAATGAGCGCTTCGTGTTCCCATTGGTCCTCGAGTGTCACGGACAAGTAAAGTTTCCTGTTGGCTCCCTTCTGTTGTAAATCGCCAATGAACTGGTGGAACGGTGGTTCGCACCTGATTGTCGAGGGTCCATCCCCCCGCGGGTCGGTGATCGAACTTACCTGTACCACCATGACGTCTCTTTGGTCGCAGTAGGCGTCTTCATCATGTGGGTGGGGCTCCCAGGTTTCCTCGCCCAGCTCATTCTGGAGTTCCTCCAGTATGTATGGGTCAGAGTAGTCGTCGTCCAGCTCTTGTTCGCTGAGGTCGTCGTTTACCCGGTAGGGTGCGTTCTCTGCGTCATCCGGCACGGACACTGCGAACACGTCGGCGTTGTCCGTCTTCCTTTCTTTGGCCTTGCGCAGGAGCGTTCGGAGGAGGGACTGTTCCTCTCTGGAGAGGTTTCCTTTATTTATGGTAGTAGCGGTGCGGTCTTGGCGGGATCGTTGTGGCGTTCGGTCATTCCCGTCGGCTTGGCCGGCGCGTCTCTCACCGAATTGCGGGAGTTTGTGGTCGCGTGGCTGTCCGCTTTTTGGTTCCGCTTGTCTCTGGTTATTCCTTTGGGGTCTGTGGTTTGGTTCCCATTTGTGTTTTGGGGCCGTTGGTGCGCCTTCAAGTTCCATGTGGTTTTCCACACTGTACACCGAAGGTTGGGTTTGCGGTTTAGCCTGTGACTTGAGCAGGTGCTTGCCTTGTGCCCGTGCCACTAGGGTCTTCAGTTGTCGTATGTCCTGCGTAAGGGGGCAGGCGTACACGCCCAGTAGTTGGCTAAGGTTGGGGTGGAGGTTTTGGAGGTACAGGGCCCTGAAATTTGTGTCTTCCTCCATCCCTTCGTAGTTCCGGTTGCCGAAGAAGGCCTGTCGCAACCTGTGGTAGTAGCATTCCGCAAGCTCGTTGTGAGCTTGTTTGACCGCCATGGCTGCCGTGAGGGTCCCGGAGGCGCCGTAGTCTGAGTATTCTGCCAGGATGGCTTTGCAGAGCTCGTTGTAGTCATGTTTTATAGCCCTTGGTTGCCTTTCGATGAAGTCATTCACCTCTCCGTTGGACGTGAGTCTAATCAAGTATATTTTGTCATCTTGAGACGCGTGTGGCATGCGGTCGGCGTGGAAGTCGACGACGCGGAGGTATGACCGGGTGTTTGTAGGCATGCCGGGCCGGGGGTCAAAGCGGGTTATGTGTCTAGCTATGCGGTCGAAGTCGCGGTCGGATGGTCCGAGCGGGTCTCGACCTATCGGGGGCGCGTAACGGGCGTCTCGTTCTCTATAGTCCGGGTAGTACCGTTGTCCTGGGGTCAAGTCCTGGCGTGCGACCGGGGGGGTGCTGTGGGGTTGTCCTCCATGATTGGGGAGGTCCCCGGCGTTCCCATGGCGGGTCGCTGGCCGTTGTCCCGCAGCATATGCGGGCGGCCCAGGCTCAGGGTACCGTATGTCGTGTGGTCCATGTAGCATGTACTGATGTGGGCCAGGGGGGTCGTTGTAGGGTGGTCCGCCATGTTCAGGGCGGGCCCTTTCGTCCCAATGGCGGTAGTCTGGAGCATGTCTCGTATGGACGTCAGGTGGGGCGGAGTCATGGGTCGAGTAGTCATGTTGGCTGCGTCGCATGTCCATGTGTGTTCCCGGAGGGGCGACGTGGGAGTCCCGTCCCTGGTTGAGGTGGTCTCCACCATCCCAATGGCGGGCTGTTGGCCGTTGTTCGTCGCGGTCCATGGTCAGTCCGTGCGTATGGGTCTGGTGGCCATGCGTTTCGTGTTTAACGTGCCGGTGTGCTGCGGCGGGTCCGGTCGGGGGTTGTCTCTCATAAGCGGAGGGGTCCCCGGGGAACCGTGAGCGGTCTGCCACGTGGTACGTCGCCTGGCTCGTCGGTGGGTCGAGTCTGGGGTCAAAGTGGTCGATGTGTCTAATGTAGTGTTGGGGGTTGGCTGTAGTTGCGGGCGGTCCCGTTATATGGTGGGGGTTGCGCGCAACGTGATCGGGTTCGTCGTCGACGGACCGTTGGGACCTGTTCCGATTGTTACTGTTGGGTTGTGTATCGTGTCTTTGACCTTGGTTCTGGTCTTTTCCCGTGATGATACTTACCAGTTCGGCCACGCTCCTGCGTTCACTCTCGGACGATGGTCCGCCACGGTCGGAGTGAGGGGAGTATGCGCCGGAGGCACCATCTCGGCCGGTTCCGTTCGAAGTAGCGGCCCTGATTCTCGCTGCGCGATCTAGATCCATGGTCGCGCTTGGAATCGTGTTAAGTCCCAGTTGGTGGTTTCCACTTACCTGTTGGATTGGTTCCAAGCGGCTCGCGGCGGGCACCCTAGCTTCCGCTAGTTGTCGTTCCAGGTCACCTACCGTGTTTTGAAGCCTCTGGTTCTGGGCTTCGCAGTCGCGTAAGGTTATCCTGGAGACCGCGGCTAGCTGACCCAGCCACTGGGTCAGGGGCTTACCTTCCAGTTTCTTCTTAATAGCCTCGGATGCCAATGTGGAAGTGGCATCCAGTAAGTCGGAGGGTGAGCCGTGCTCAAGCATATCGTAGGCCCCTGGGGATAGCTTCTCTGTGAAGTCGCGCAGAAGGTTATCCACTACGTCGTGTTCCTCCACGACGCTATCGTGTTCGCTCGGTCGTGGCGAGTTTCCGCCATCGGTTTCCATATTTGTGTGGGTTAGTGTATGCGAGTATGATTTGGGACGTGTGTGCATGACACAGTGGGGGAAGGAAAGGGGGAAAGCAGTGCTATAGAGAGGGTAGTACAGCTGTTTGTGTGGTGGTGCAAACCTTGGTGTGTGTCAAAGCCGTGACAACAGCGTCCTCTTCGTGTGGTGGTGTATGCGAGTGGGCGGCCTAGGACAGGGGCCGGGCGTTAGTACTTCTTCACCTGTGTGTCAGCGAAGAGCGTTGGGGTTACTGGCGTTGGCGCACGTAGGGGGACACGGCGTTAGAGACGCAGCGTGATGGACGCGGCGTAAGACGCAGCGTGATGGACGCGGCTTAAGACGCAGCGTGATGGACGCGGCTTAAGACGCAGCGTGATGGACGCGGCTTAAGACGCAGCGTGATGGACGCGGCTTAAGACGCAGCGTGATGGACGCGGCTTAAGACGCAGCGTGATGGACGCGGCTTAAGACGCAGCGTGATGGACGCGGCTTAAGACGCAGCGTTAGAGACGCGTTTGTGGACGCACCTGCGTTTGTGGACGCACCTGCGTTTGTGGACGCACCTGCGTTTGTGGACGCACCTGCGTTTGTGGACGCACCTGCGTTTGTGGACGCACCTGCGTTTGTGGACGCACCTGCGTTTGTGGACGCACCTGCGTTCGTGGACGCACCTGCGTTCGTGGACGCACTTGCGTTCGTGGACGCACTTGCGTTTGTGTTAGACGCACTTGCGTTTGTGGACGCACTTGCGTTTGTGTTAGACGCAGCTCAAGTAAGCAGTAGCAAAAAGGCAGCAGGCTGAGGCAAGGCAATGCAATTTTAGTGACAGTGAGGGTTAGAAATAGAGTATTAGTTTTGATGTAGTACAATCAAACGTAGAGTTTGGCAGAGTGGTCATTAATTGGATCAACAAAACAGCATGGAACAAACAGCCAGACAGTGTTAATGTTATCACCATGGGCAGCAGTGCGGTCTAGCCGTGACATGCAGAAGGAGGGCAGAATTAAAATTGTTAGTTTTAGTGTAGTACAAGGAGTTACCACAGTAGTGTGTTATCCATAACGTGCAGTAACAGAGGCAGAATCAGATTATTAGTTTCACCAGCGCAGCAATGTGGTTGTTAGGTAGCAAACACAAACAGCGTGGAATGATAGTAAAGAAGGCTGGACAAAGACGCTTGAACTCTCTGACCCGGCTTGGATTGGCCCCTGTGTACGGGGTTTGAGGGCGCCGCAATTCGGTTTAATTGGATTTAATAGAATATATCCCGCTCCCCTCGCCTCCCTCTGATCTCTCCCTCTCTGGTGTGTGTCGTCTCTGTCTGGCGCACACCGGGGTAGTCTTGCACAGTTTTTCCAATGTGGTTTTACTGCAAATGGCAAATAAATGAATCTGAATCTGAATCTAAACAGTGTTAATGTTACAACTATGGGCAGCAGTGCGGTCTAGCTGTGACAGGCAGTGGGAGGGGCCGAATTGAAATATTAGTTTTTGTTATGTATAGCAGTAATGTGTCCTAATAGCAACATGCGCTGGAAGTAGCAGAGTTACAGCGTGAAACTTGGCCAACGCAGTAATGTAGTCTAACAATTATGTGTAAGAGGAGGAGCCGAAGCAGAGTGTTAGCTTCTGTTCATGTATAGCAGTAATGTGTTCTAAAAGAAAAAAAATGACATGCAGCAGAATTCCGTGAAGCAGAAACACGGCATAGGATTAGTTACTACAATAATGCGTATTATCAGCGGCAAGGGGGGGGGGTTGTGTGTGTGGGAGTGCAGTATTTGTTAAATCACCACACAGATGTGTTACCGTAAACTAGCAGTAGTGAGTGAGCAGGAATAAAGCATAGAATGCGTTTCACCCGCGGCATGCAGCAGAAGGAGCAGAGTTTACAGCATTAACTCGGCTAACGCAGTAATGTAGTCTAGCAATGACGTTAAAGAGGAGGAACAGAAACAGAGTGTTAGCTTTACCAATGTATGGCAGTAATGTGGTTATTGAGTTGGAGTAACAAAACAGCACGGAGCTATAGCAAAGCCGTTTTACGTTAGAGCCACAGCCACAGATGATTAAAGACGTGGTGCAGAATGGGGTGTCAAGACAGCAGCAATGTGGTCCCGGAAGTAGTGCCGGGACCGGAAAGCAATCCTGTGTTAGACAATAAAAGAGGTGCGGCTCGTTTAGCGGTATGCCGAGACGGCTGGCGCCTTATGATCGTCAGAACACAGAATCAGAGTGAGATAGGATAGTACGAAAGTGTAGTAAGTAGCGTTATTGTTAGACAACAGGCAATGCAGCAGAATGGTATTAGCAGTGGGGATGCAGCTCTGGCTTTTAGCACGCCAGGGCCGGAAGTTAGCCGTATGCTAAAAACAAAGGAGCGTAGCTAGCCTGTAGCTTGCCGGCAACGGGACGTTTTAGCAGCAGTTTAGGCAATAAACAATGAGTTTTGGTAACCGAATGCAATGTGGTTAAACAGAGCGGCAGTAATATTAACAGTGAGAGAGCAGCTATTAGCGGGAGCAGTATTAGGAGCAACGGCGTTGTCCGAATGTAGCTTTGAGGCTTAGCAGGCCCGAGCGGAAGTTAGCCTTATGCTAGAACAAAGAAGGGTAGCTAGCCGTTAGCTTTCGAGCGTGGAGCGTTTTAGCAGTAGTTTATACAACGAAAGTCTGGAGCGAGTTATACAGTTCGCACAAGCACGTATACAGTGGTGGGATGGTGTTTGTCTGTATTGTGCAGTACAGTGTTGGTGTGTGTGTGTACAACAGCAGAGTAGCAGGAGAAAGAGTGGTGAGACAGAGTTAGCGTTAGCCACCTTTAGCAGAACAGTAGCATCACATTCAAGCAGCTGTACTTTCACAGCCTTTATACACATATACTCGGTTACAATCCTGTGTGACCTGGGTCACAAAGGGACACAGTAGGTTCGTGCGCCCGTGTTCTGGACACGGCGCACGGTGGGTTACAAGGACAAGTTTTTGCGCTTTCTCTTAAGAGTTTAAGCGGCTTCACACTCCACGCTGCCCGCTGGCCAAGCGGGGCGACACGTTGTAGGAGATGCGTAGTACCTGTGCGAAAAGCCAGGATTTTGAGACTAAATTAATAGTCTGGTGCATGCACGAGACGCTTTTATCGCAAGCGTGGGGCGTAGGGGAGCTCGATTGTCGTTGAAGTCACTATAGCAACGGGGGTAGCAGGGATGTGGGGGTGAGGAGGTGGGGGGAAGCGCTTTGAGCGGAGCAGTGCTTAAGTTAGCGTATTGCAGATCAGTCACAGAGTACGAGTTGATAAATCTGGTCTATTTACGCGGATCTCACAAACAGGGTACCAATATGTAGGGTAACTACTTATATTGCTGATTATGTTGTTGTATAAATTTGGTAGTGTGGGTCTGTTTTTATTTTGGGCACCAGCAGAGTTAGAAGTCTGCACAGACACAAACCAAATCTTTGCCTCGATTCAGTCTTATAAATCTAATGGGTTGAGTAGGATAATCTGCCAGGGATATACCGAAATCTAACAACACGACTCTGATAGGATTGAGTTAAAGAAAAGGGGTTTATTGATTACAAAATGAAGGTAAAAATATAACGAAGGGGATTTCTGGTCACATTAAAGCAGGAGTGGTATACATTTCATTCAGATCACACATTTAACAAGAACAGTCTTACTTTGTAGGAGCGTAGAGGATGGAGGAAGGATTTGGGTTGGGGAATCAGCCCACGTGGTTTCTTTGTCTGGGCAGGCGGGAGGTACAAAGCCAGCGAGTTGGTCCAGCTGCTGATCCACGCGTATGCAGCCCAGTCCGGAATGGGTTGCGTGCGTAGAGTCCAGAGCCACGAAAAAGAGGCTGGTGATGAACAGTTCATAAGGTCCCGAGCCAAGGAGAGTGTGTTTTGCGGAATAGGAGGCCCGATGCGTGCTGGCGCGGCCGTATTGGAGACACGTACCGCGGGACGCAGATGGCCAGGGAGAGCTGGGATAGTGATTTCAGGAGAGGACAAGAGGCAGTCTCTAGGTTTGCGGGCTGGTTTTGTTGTGGTCAAAGTGGGCGCGCCCGTGACGTCATATTTGCGCGTCTTCCTTGGGCCGCCTCCCCACAACAAATGGGTTATAGTGGGAACACACAGGATTAATACAGATGATCATAACACATGTACAAACACACAGTGCATTTACATCACAGACATCAACACACACGAGTAAGGTCCGTAACGTTATCGACATAATATTACAGAGTAATGTCCTTTTCGAGTGTCCGCCTTGGGTGCAGTAGTGTCCAGTGTCCGCTAGGGAGCGCCAGAGCGCCGTGGGAGAGTCTCAGGTTGTGGAATGTCTCATGAGCGATTGCTGATGAATGATTCCTGATCTCCGTCTGGCAGGGGGGCACACAGATGTCCTGTTCTGTTGTTTTATTGCCCCTCTGGGTCTCGTTGTAGTGTTCCTGGTGAATGTTAACCTTCAATTGAACCCGCAGTTGCTTTGAAGTCTCAGGAGCTAGGGAGGGCATGTTTACGGAAAGGGTCTGTTATTCACACCCGATTGGCGCTCACCTTTTCCTCACCCTACAGAAGTGAATGTATGACGTCACAGTGTCCGTGTATTCATCCAAACTATCTGTGGCAGCTCTGAAAAGGTCCCAGTCTGTAGATTCCATGCATGCGCGCAGCTCTTCCACAGCTTCATCAGACCACACTTTGGAGCTCCTCACTGCTGGTTTCAAGAGCTTTAGTCTCTGTCTTTAAGCAGGAACCAGATGTATCATGGAGTGATCTGAGAAGCCGAGGGCTGGCTTGGGAACAGCGCGAAAAGCTCCGCGCACGGTGGTGTAACAGTGATCCAGAGTGTTCTCCTCTCTGGTCGGGCATTTGATAAACTGTCTGTATTTGGGTAATTCCTGGCTCAAGTTTCCCTTATTAAAATCCCCCAGGATAATAATCAGAGAGTCCGGGTATAAACGTTCCATACTAAGTACTTGCTCTGCGAGTGCGCGCTGAGCGCATCCGCGCATGGCGGTATGTAAACAGAGGCAAGAATGAATGAAACAATTTCACGAGGGGAGTAAAATGGTTTACCATGAATGAAAAGATATTCCAGAGCAGGAGAACAGTGCTTGGAGATCACTGTCACATCGTTACACCAGTTTGTATTGACGTAGAAAAACAGCCCACCGCCTCTGCTCTTCCCTGAGAGCGCACAATGGCGATCCGCGCGGAACAGCCCAAAACCCTGCAGCTCCAGAGCGCAGTCCGGGATCCGCTCATTTAGCCAGGTCTCAGTGAAGCAGAGGACACAGGATGTGGCAAAGTCCTTGTTTCTTCTCATGAGCAGGCTGAGTTCGTCCATCTTATTGCCCAGTGAGCGTACATTGGAGAGAAAAATGCCGGAGAGAGCCGTGCGCGCTCCTCTCCTCCTAAGACGCACGAGCAGGCCTCCGCGCTTTCCCCTTTTACGGGCCCACACTTTTTTGGCTAGAACATGGACTAAATCAGCCGCAGATGCCAAGAAAACAGGCAATAGGTCCATGGGAACGGTGGGTCGGATGTTCATAAGTTCCTCACGGGTGTAGGAACAGCCAGATGCGCAGTTAAAAAGTAAAAACAAAAGAAAAAGAGAGCAGCAAAGAGCCATGTCGACCGTACGAGGCGCCATCTTTGTTTACTGTATCAACAGGGCTCTAAGGGACTTTGTTGCAAACTCAATGGGTATGTGGAAGACCACCCTTGAGGCAAATGGCAAGCCGCTCGCACAAGTGACCATCAAATGTGGTAGCTACCAAGGAGATGCTCTGTCTCCACTGCTGTTCTGCATAGGCCTGAACCCTCTAAGCCAAATAATCGACCAGACTGGCTATGGAGACCGCCTCAGGAACGGAGCAAAGATCAGTCACCTCCTCTACATGGATGACATCAGGCTCTACGCCAAGAACCACCAGGATCTACAGCCATGACATCGGGATGTCATTCTGACTTGAGAAATGTAGCAGGATGGTGACTCGGAGAATGGATCTCACTCCCAGAAGGAACAATAGCAGACGTTGAGGACAGCTACAAGTATCTTGGTATACCACAGGCAAATGGCATATACCGCCAGTGAGTAAGGCAGGTTCATTTCTGGGTCGGGGGTGGCAGTCAGAGCTGCACCCAGTACACAGAGCACAAACCCCTCACTGTTGCTCCTGCAGGTGGTGAGTCCACAGGAGCTGACATCTTTCAGCAGGGGCTTCGGGCAAAGTGGGGTTAAGTGTCTTTTACAAGGACACAATGACAACGTCATCAGTGGGAGTCATGAAGTAGGTCTTACGGTGGACTCGAACCCACGACCTTCAGGCTCAAAGGCCAATGCTCTACCAACAAAGCCACTGTCGCCCTAGAATACATTTAATATGATAATTCAGAGTGCTCAAATTCTTGCACTTTACTGTCAAATCTTTAACAACATTTTTTTGCTCGAGTCTGCTACTTTGGCCTGCAAATCTCAGATGTGCGGGCGTCAGTGGCTTAGTTGGTAGAGAATACTTGGTTCGAAGTTTTGGCAAAGGGGGTTGGAACTGGGTGCAGGATATGGAATGGTGAGTGTTAAGTCTATCAAACGTTTTCTGGCTTTTTAAAACTTCAAATGAAATTTTCTCCAGTCAAATTAGGTTTTTGCAACTGCCATTTTTTTTACAGAGTTACTATCCTACCCTTGTTGGATAAACATGCTTTTGTGTACAGCCCTGGTTAGTTTTGAGGAGACCATAACGGCTCTGGCACCGGAAGGAGGAAAGAAGAGTCGTGGCAAAGCCTTCCGGATCCCAGGGCTCGGAAGGAAAGACAAGGAACCAGACTCCGTGTAAGGAACAACCATCACTCACACCACATCTTGCACTAAGCCCACTTTGACATTCACCTGTCTTTTGTTTTTATACAGGGATTTGGCCATGACAGAGACACCAGTGAGTTAGTTTGTATTTATGTATTTTTCATAAAAGGGCGCAATATTTATGATGATAGATGGAGCCCCAAAATGAAACATAGTGCGACGCAATATACAAAAATACATAACTTTTTTTGCAATGTTCACTCTCCAAGGGCAGATGTCCCTCTCATAGCTCAGGTTCAGTGTTGTTGTTATCACTGCATATTTCTGGACTGAGATTTCCGAGGTTGTTACAGGGATCTGCTGTAACCTCTCCAGCACCCCTCTGAGCCCTTGGTATTTCCTAAGAAGTCAACTCAATGGCAAGTAAAAGATCTGGGCAATCAACAGCTATGTCCTGCCAGTGATCAGATACCCTGCAGGAATAATGAATAATGGCCTAAGGAAGCATTTCGGAATACAGATTTAAACTCGAAAGCTCCTTACCATGCATGGTGGATTCCATCCCAAATTCCAAGGAGGGCGAGGACAGGTTAGTGTGACGGCCTGTGTACACTCGGGCGGCGCTGGTTATGTTTGCGGTTACGTTGGACCTACGCAGCCACAGTTGGTGGTACACTTGCTCGTTCCCCTTGCGGTGTATCTCTTAACACCTGCCTCATTTTGGCTTGTGCACAAAAGTTGGGCATACCCAAATGTCTTTGCTTGTTTAAAAACACATCTTACATCTCACATGCTTGTGTGATGCATCATATTAAAGCTAGAGCCTTCTAGGCAAAGGAAGGTTTCTCACCCATCATCTGTACTTCTTTGCAGATTTTCCCGACGTTTCGTCCTCAATCCAAAGGACTTCTTCAGGGAATGAATTCTCAGAGCGATTTATAACCTATGGGTGTGGTTAGCCACACCCTAATCCTGATACTAACTCATATACAATCTAAGGTCTAACGACCCCAACTCATTAGCATGTCACTGACCTTGTCCCAAGTTAGGGCGTTGTTTTTAGGATGTCGTCATAGATGCGAGGCAAAACAAATCTCAACCCTCCTCCTCTGTTAAGAGAAGGTTTTTGTTTCCTCACAAAAATGGCTTCTTTCACCCCTCTCTCAAACCAATTCTTCTCCCGAGCCAGAATTGTAACCTCTGTGTCATCCGTGTGGTTGGAGGCCTTGAGGTGGAGATGAACAGCTGACTGTGGCCCACTAGAGTATTCTCTACGATGTTGGTAAAGTTGTTTCTGTTGAGTTTGTTTGGTTTCTCCAATATAGTGGTCAGTGCACTCCTCTTCACTACATTTACTACGTCGGGAAAACCTGCTAAGAAGTACCTGATGGGTCATTCATTCAAATATCCTCACTGAACTTCTGGAGTGAGTTTGCTGCACTGAAAGTAAAGGGGCCGAATAATATTGCACGCCCCACTTTTCAGTTTTTTATTTGTTAAAAAAGTTTAAATTATCCAAAAAATTTTGTTCCACTTCACTATTGTGTCCCACTTGCTGTTGATTCATGACAAAAAATTAAAATGTTATATCTTTATGTTTGAAGCCTGAAAGGTTCAATACTTTCGCAAGGAACTGTGTGTATATTAGTGCTGTCCAACGATTAAAATATTTAATCGCGATTAATCGCATGAATTTCATAGTTAACTCGCGATTAATCGCAAATTAGTCACACATTTGCGTGCTGTGTGCAATTGCTTTTTTTATTGAAAACAATGTGTAGTGTTATATTACACACTAACATTTGATGCAAAATCATCAATAAATGGATGACAAAATAAATAATTGGTAACAAAAAGCCCCTTCAATGTGTGTGTGTGGGTGTGTGTGTGTATGTGTGGGTATAGACCATAGACTGTATAGAAACATCATGGTGTCATTATGATGATGATAAACAATCTGTAAATATTTTGTAAATTTGTTCATGTAAATACTCTATGCTGTTTCTCTGTTTACCTTCGGTATATCTATGACTGTATACTGTTTGCTTGTATTGCCTTTTTTATTAACCCCTCCCCCCATCTCCCACTTCATGTCCCCCCCCCCCCCCCCCCTCCTATGTGCCCTTCTGGGTTTCTTCTTTGGCCCCCTGTATCTCCAACTACATATTGTTTGTAATCTCTGTCTACAATGTATCTGAACTAGTCCTTTTCTTTGTTTCTATGTGTTTGTCTGCAATAAAAAGTAAAAAAAAAAAAAAAAAAAAATCTTTTTTTTTTTTTTTTTTTTTTTTTTTATTGCGCGATAAAAAAAATGACGGCGTTAATATTGATTTGCGTTAACGCGTTAATAACGCGCTATTTTGGACAGCCCTAGTGTATATATATATATATATACATAAATAATATATATATATATATATATATATATATATATATATATATATATATATATATATATATATATATATATATATATATATATCCATCCATCCATCCATCCATCCATCCATCGATATCGATTTTAAAAAAAAGAAGAAAACAAATAGATATATACACATACACATATATACAGTATATATGTGTATAATATATACACATATATATATATATATGTGTATATATTACATGATCTGATCATGAAGGACCCTGTCAAGGGTGCAGTCCCCTCCAACTACCAGCCAATAACCTGTCTCTCCACAACATGGAAGCTCATGTCAGGCATCATTGCGGCTAAGATAAGTGGGCATATGGAACAATTCATGAGCACAGCACAGAAGGGCATTGGTAGAGACACCAGAGGAGCCAAACACCAGCTCCTGGTTGACAGAACAGTCGCCCAAGACTGCCGGTCACGACACACCAACCTGTGCACAGACTGATTACCAGAAAGCCTACGACTCAATGCCACACACATGGATCATGGAATGCTTGAAGTTGTACAATATCAACAGGGCTCTAAGGGACTTTGTTGCAAACTCGATGGGAATGTGGAAGACCACTCTTGAGGTAAATGGCAAGCCGCTCGCACAAGTGACCATCAAATGTGGTATCTACCAAGGAGATGCTCTGTCCCCACTACTGTTCTGCATAGGCCTCAACCCTCTAAGCCAGGGGTCTCAAACTCAATTTACCTAGGGGCCGCTGGAGGTAGAGTCTGGGTGAGGCTGGGCCGCATCACAAAAAAACGCTGCATCACAAAAAAAGATGTATTCTATTATTCCAAAAAAAAGATCAACTGATCCAATCTTCTCAATTTTAACAAGTCAGAACATGCAGAACTTGCAGAACACGAACAGTTCTTCAGAACATTGGCTTCATTCACTTCCTTCTACTCCTTGCTACCAGAGACTTGGCAGCGCTTCCTCCTCACACAGGGGGGGCGTCCTCCACATTAATGAAGAAGGGGTCAGTAAACATTTGACAAGTGGCTCTGTGTGTCTTGAAGTCTGCAAACCTGTGATCAAATTCTTCTTGTAGCTTTCCGATAGTATCAGCATACTTCTCACCACTGAATGTTGTGCCTGAATTCATGAGTTCCTTTTATGCTGGGAAATGGCAGAGGTTTGTCTTTCCATAACATAAGTTTTGTGGAAAATGCTCTGACACTGTTATATGCAACACTGACAAGCTGGCCCTGGCCTTGTAACTTCTTGTTCCGTACATTTAGCTCCTGTGTGATGTCAACAAGAAAAGTTAAGTCCATTAGCCATTTAGGATCACTTAGCACAGGAACAGCCATCCCATCCTTCTCCATGAAGGCTTTCACTTGTGCCCTCAACTCAAAAAACCTCTTCAAGATCTTCCCCCTGCTGAGCCAACGTACCTCGGTAAAGTAGAGCACGGCCTCATATTCTGACTCTATTTCAACCAAAAAGTCACGGAACTGCCGGTGCTTTAAAGCCCTGGATCTGATATGGTTGATGAATTTCACGACGTCAGACATCACATTGTCAAACTTTAAGATTTTGCTGCAAAGGGCCTGCTAATGGATAATGCAGTGCAGAGCAATGGCATCTTCCACACCCTCCTCTTCCAGTTTTCTTCGAACATGTGCTACAAGTCAGTTTTTCCTTCCTGTCATTGATGGCGCCCCATCTGTAGGTAATCCAGCCAAACACTTCCATTGTAAGCCGGCATCCCCAATGCCATGCATTGCAATCACTGTGAGCAACTCCTCCGTAACTTCAAAATTGTTATCAACACCACGGACATATATTGCAAGCTGTGCCGTGTCAGTGACGTCTGTGCTCTCATCAAGAGCGAGTGAGTAAGAATGGAAATGTTTAGCTTTCTCACGCAGTTGATCATAAATGTTACCTGACATGTCAGAAATGCGCTCTGCCACTGTGTTGGCTGAAAAGCTGATGTTACTAAACTGAGCCTTTTTTTTTCGGGCAGACTATACTGGCAGCCTGTAACATGCATTGTTTGATGAACTCACCGTCTTTGAACGGCTTTCCTGCTTTAGCGATCATCTCACTCACCACGTAGCTAGCTTTGAAAGCCGCTTCACTTTCTTTCTTGGCTTTCTTGAAAAAATCTTGTTGCCTCAGAAGACATGTTTTAAGTTTGGCGACCCGGTCCTCTCGCTCATCTCCCAGGTACTTTGCATACTCCTCGGCATGTTTTGTTGAGTAATGACGTTTAATGGGATACTCCTTGTGCACCGCAACTTTTTCCGAGCATATTAGACACGTTGGGATGCCCCTGTGCTCAACAAAAAAATATTGCAGCTCCCACTTCTCCTGAAATTGTCTGTGCTCATCGCCAACTTTTCTCTTCATGACAGGTTTTGAAAAAGACATGGCTGGGGCTAAAAAAAAACGTACTGACAAGATATTTTTCTTCCAATCGTTCATCCAAACATTTTGCGTGATTTGCGCTGTTCTCGCGAGCCTGAGCTACGGGAGTCCACAGGTGTCAAAAAACATAAACCCCCAGATGCGTGCGAGAAAAAAATGCGCGAGCTTTGATTAGAAGCAGAAGGCAACAAAATATTGACCGGCCCGCGGGCCGCAATTGGCCACCGGGCCGCGTGTCTGAGACCCCTGCTCTAAGCCAAGTAATTGACCAGACTGGTTATGGATATTGCCTCAGGAACGGAGCAAAGATCAGTCACCTCCTCTACATAGATGACATCAAGCTGTACGCCAAGAGCGAGAGAGACATCGACTCTCTGATCCAAACCACCAGGATCTATAGGATCAGGATGGTGACTCGGAGAGGCAAGGTAGTCCACACAGAAGGGATCTCACTCCCAGAAGGAACAATAGCAGACGTTGAGGACAGTTACAGGTATCTCGGTATACCACAGGCAAATGGCAACCTCGAACAGCTGACGAGGAAAGCGGCAACTGCCAAATACCTCCAGCGAGTAAGGCAGGTCCTAAGAAGCCGGCTCAATGGCAAGAAAAAGGCCCGGGCAATTAACAGCTACGCCCTGCCAGTGATCAGATACCCTGCAGGAATAATCAGGTGGCCAAAGGAAGAGATTCAGACCACGGATGTTAAAACTCGAAAGCTCCTTACCATGCATGGCGGGTTCCATCCCAAATCCAGCACCCTGAGACTGTACGTAAGCCGTAAAGAAGGAGGCCGAGGACTAGTGAGTGTGAGAGCCACTGTCCAGGACGAAACATCCAAACTCCATAACTACATCATGGAGAAGGCCATAACGGATGACGTACTCAGTGAATGTCTCAGGCAGTGACGAGATGAGGAGGTGCTGGAGGAGACCCCATCATGGAAGAATCCCTACACGGCATGTACCACCGGAGCATAACAGAAGTGGCTGATCTCAAGAAGTCCTACCAATGGCTAGAAAGGGCTGGCCTACAGGACAGCACAGAGGCACTCATCATGGCTGCACAGGAGCAGGCCCTGAGCACCAGAGCGATAGAGGCCCAGATATACCACTCCAGACAAGACCCAAGGTGTCGGTTGTGCAAAGAGGCACCTGAGACGATCCAACACATAACTGCAGGGTGCAAGATGCTGGCAGGGAAGGCCTACATGGAACGCCATAACCAAGTGGCTGGCATAGTGTACAGAAACATCTGTGCAGAGTATGGGCTGGAAACCCAAGGTCTAAGTGGGAAACTCCTCCAAAGGTGGTGGAGAATGAGCGTGCAAAGATCCTGTGGGACTTCCAGATACAGATCGACCGAATGGTAATGGCGAACCAACCTGACATCGTGGTGGTAGACAAAGGGCAGAGGACAGCCGTGGTGGTGGACGTGGCAATTCCAAGCGATGGTAACATCCGGAGAAAGGAACATGAAAAGCTTGAGAAATACCAAGGTCTCAGAGAGGAGCTGGAGAGGGCCTGGAGGTTAAAGGTGACAGTAGTGCCCGTGGTGATCGGTGCACTCGGGGTAGTGACCCCGAAGCTAGAAGAGTGGTTACAGTGGATCCCTGGAACAACCTCGGACATCTCGGTCCAGAAATGTGCAGTGCTAGGAACAGCAAAGATACTGCGCTGAACCCTCAAGCTCCCAGGCCTCTGGTAGAGGACCCGAGCTTAGAGAGGGATAACCGCCCGCGGAGGGCGAAAGGTGAGATTAAAAAAAATATATATGTATGTGTGTATATATATATGTGTATCTATAGTACAGACCAATAGTTGGACACACTTTCTCATTGAATGAGGTTCCTTTCTTTTCATGACTATTGACTGTAGATTCACACCCAGACTTTGTAAGGGTTTTGTGATCCTGGTCTGTGAAATGCGCTATACAAATAAACATCTGCCTTTACTCCTTCACAGAATTCTCAGCTGGAAGTGGACGATGAGGGCTTCATTATCCGATCCGACAGCACACAGAATGATATCCTTCCCCTCCATAGGGACCTCCAAGCTGGTTTTACATAATTACTCCAGGACTTGTGTTCCTTTTAAACAGCTTTGGTATTCTGTGTGCAGAGACACCGACAGTTCCTACAGCTTGTCCTTGGTCTTACCCGGGGTTTCCTCCCGGTAGGACATACCCAGGAGGCATCTGGAACAGAGGGCCGAGCCACTTGAACTGGTTCTTCTCAATGTGGAGAAGCAGCGGCTCCACTCCGAGCTCCTCCCCTATCTCGAGGGAGCTCAGCCACTCTGCAGAGGAAATCTCATTTTGATCGCTTGTATCACGTTCTTGTCCTTTTAGTCATTACCCAAAGCTCATAACTCATATAGGTGAGGGTGGGAACGTAGACTGCTCTGTAAATCGAGAGCTTTGCCTTTTGATTCAGCTTCCTCTTCACCGCGGTTCGATACATCACTGAGCACATGAACAACACCCCGAGATACTTAAAATCTTCCACTTGAGGAAGGACCTCTCCACCCACCAGGAGAGGGCAAGGTACCTTTTTTTTCCAGTAGAGCACCATGGTCTCAGATTTGGAGGTGCTGGAACACAATATGCATATCCAAATGTGGATTAGTGAAAAGACACATTATATGGGCGGCATATATATATGTGTGTGTATATATATATATATATATATATATATATATATATATATATATATATATATATATATATATATATATATATATAGGGCAGCAGTAGCTCAGTTGGTAGAGCGTTGGCCTTTGAGCCAGAAGGTCGTGGGTTCAAGCCCCGCTCAAGACTTTCACCATCGACTCCCACTGACTACTGTCGTTGTGTCCTTGGCAAGACACTTAACCTCTGGGAACACCAGCCATAGTGGGGCGGCTGTAAAGTGCCAAACTGCTGTTGTGTCCTTAGGCAAGACACTTCACCCCCATTGCCTAGAATGAGTCTGGTGTGTGTGTGAATGGTTGGTGGTGGTCGGAGGGGCCGATGGCGCATATTGGTTGCCTCGCTTCTGTCAGTGTGCCCCAGGGCAGCTGTGGCTACATTAGTAGTTTATCACCACCGTGTATGGAGTGAATGAATAATGACACATGTGAAGCGTCTTTGAGTGTCCAAAAAAGCGCTATATAAAACCGATGCATTATTATTATTATTATTATATGAGCTTATAATAATAGAGCAGGAATTGCTTGTTAGCGGAAAGTTCAAAACGTTGCATGGAACTGGACGCACATTATTAAATACTCTAAATTAGGGGTCTGGTAGTTGTTCTAACATTCAAAAATGTTATGATTTTAATGCTTTCTTATTTTGTTCAGCACTTTGAATTGCCTTGTGTATGAATTGTGCTATATAAATAAACTTGCCTTGCCTTGCAAACCAAACAGTAAGCTAAGTGATACAATCCATGTCACAAGTTCACTTCTGGCTCTAAAACAGTTTATTCTATCCCTTGTTTGTCACCTGTCAGATCTGGGAATAACCCTGGACACTTTGGAGCCACACTGTCTCTCAGCTGGCCTGGGAACAACTCAGTATTCATCCGAATGAGCTGGAGGAAGTGTGTGAAAAGGGGAAAGTCTGGGCGTTTCTGCATAAACTTCTGCCCTTGTGACCCGGTGTTCTGTCGAAGTGGTCTGCCCGTCGAGATGAGCTCCCTCAACCGTTTATAACGTAATGCAAAACTGCGCATGCGCGTTTCACGGCAACCAATGCAGTCCAAGATGGCGGACATGAAGTCTGTGAATTGTGTAATAACATTAAATACGAACAAATTAAGACACAAATGTAACTTTTAATGCAATTTGAGGCGAGATGTTAATGATTCCATGTTGTTATATGTGGTTTTTAAGAGTAAAAGTTTTGTGTAAAGTTTGGTGTAAGTAGTCAACTGCTCCTGAACCATACTGCTACTGTGTAATAGCAGTACCTTTACCATCGAGTTGCGGCATATGTCATTTTACTGACGTAAGCCAATGACGTCCTGTGGCTAACTCAACAGCTAATAGCTTCCAACTTAAGAGTTTGGTTAGTAATTCCATTATCAACCCAGCAGGCCAGTCGGGTTGTCGACTGGCCTGCTGCGGCATACGTCAGTAAAATGACGTATGCCGCAGCTCAACTCGACAGGAAAGGTACTCTATATCACACATTAGCAGTGTGGTTTCACAGGAGCAGTTGACTACTTAAACCAAACTTTACACAAAACTTTGACTCTTAAAACCAACATATAACAGGGAACCATCAACATCGCGCCTAAAATCGCCTTAAAAGTTCGGCCACTCCTGCTGTGACCTGTCCTGCTCCACCCAGCGTCTACACCACCTCTACTTGCTGGCCGCTAGCTTGCTTTCTAGCTGCCGCCTTTGGACGATCACCATGGCAACACGCGCACAGCTGTCTACTTTTGTGACGCTAATGTAAATTAATAATGTGGGTATCGGTTGCCTGGCATTGGGTCCTATAGTATGAGTACGAGTACAAGCCTATGGTATTGACCAAGGAAATAAATAAATGCAGACAGAAAATAACAAAGCTTTATTATTAAGTTTTGAACCAAAAACTTTGTATAATAACAATATATATTCATTAAATCTTTATGAATAATTCCAGATTGTTACATTTATTTACTTATCACATGTATTTATTATTTTGACAGTTTTGGTCCTCCATGCTTGGTTTGTTTTACAGACACTTTCTGTTGGAATAAATTGCTTATAAATACTATTGGGGCCCCCACCGAGAACCTGGACGACCCTGGCAAATTTTAGAAAAGGGAAAGTAGTGCACAGTGTTCTGTTTTAAACGCCAAGGGTTTTGTGACCCTCTTCAAAAAGGTTGAGTAAATAAGAGTTTGAAGGTTGTTTATTTAAGGGACAGCGTGTAGTTACATAAAAAATATGGCTACACCAGATTTAGCATCGTGCCATTTTTCCGTCACTTCCGGTGCCAGCGGAAGTGACGTTGGCGCGCTGCTCTAAAACGGAGAGAGCCGGCTTTCTCCATTCATTGTGGATTAAACACGCACTCGGTAAGTCTCCTCTGATAAACACAATGTTTTTGTGCCCGTTCTTTATGTTTCACTCCATAAATCTCTCATATTGTGCGTAGATCGTTCACACACGTCTGTAGTTTAAATCTCGAGTGTGCAGTGCGCTGTTTATGATTGTTTACCTCCGTGTCATATGTTTGTTGCTGCTGCTGCTGCTGCTGCTCGTAGATCTCTCTGTTTGGATCAATATTGTAAAGAAAACACTTTCTCTGCGTTGTACAAACAATCTGTATTCACTGTATTCTACTGTATACAGTAATGCAGTTTGTTTACGTCTGGTTGTAGTAGTATTTCCAGCGCTAGTTAACGCGGTGTTTTGGGATGTACACACGTGAGCTAAAGCACACTGTATACAGATCAAATGCACTTTTAATAAGTTTAATGCACACAGTTGTTGTAACAGGCTGTGTATAAGTGCTGCTGTGAGTTTGGATCAGTGTTGTCACTGCTCTTTCTCTGTTCACTTACTATTGTCTCATAAACTTGATTTATGGCTGATAATGTGTGACAGGCATAGTACTGTTAGTCACATGATGCCAAAATAAGTGTATAATACAGTTTTCTCCATCTGTTGTACTGTAGTGTACAGTATGCTTATCGTTGATGTGTGTACTATCTATATGTATTTCACATTTCTATAGTTCAGCAACACATTGAGTTGAAAATGAATTATATGCAGTTAGTTTACGACAATGTATTAGTGTTTTACCAGTTCATATTTTCCTTCTATAACTGTACTTACTGTATCCCAGAGCCTCATGCTGCTAATGTCCAGATGTAAACATACAACTGTATATGTCTTCTCTAGATTATACAGGATTCATGCTTCTTTATTATGCTAAAGATATATACATTATACATACTTCTCTATCATGCTATAGCTAGATATTTTATGATCTTTTTTTGTTGTTGCAGACAATATGAAGACATTTTCATTCTTTCCTGGCCGTGTCACTGTGATTTTTCACAAGGGCCCACGTGGATTCCTGCTGCAGGACCCTTCGGAGGAGGCGAGGAAGATCAGGGACGAACCGTCCATGACGGAGTGCGGTGCTCCTCTGAGGGAGGAGGTGGTGAGGGAGAACGCCCTCACTCTGGTGCGAGTGAGAGGAGGTGATGCCTCAGACAAGGCTGAAGTGCTGGGGGAGTACATCGCTCACAGCAGGCAGTAGGACCAGCACAGCGCCTGTTGTCACCATGCCCCCTGCAGCAGTGAACCCCCTCCTCCTGCTCAGACTCATGTCACCGCTGTCTGAGGAGGCCATAGAGAAGGTTGTGCAGCGGATCTTGGAAAAGCAGCAGCAGCCTCCAGCAAATAAACCCCACACAAAGAAATGCCTGTCCTGTGGCCAGCCAAAATCCAAATATGAGGGCGATGGCAGCTCCATCCACGAGTTTTACCAGCCGGGTCCTACCAGGTATTTCTATTGCTCCACCAAGTTCTATAACACCTATCGCACAGAGGGTTTGACCAACTCCAGGATGCCATTCCGAGACTTTATGGACACTGAGTTCTGCCAGAGAGAGCTGGAGGCCACGCAGCAGAGAGTGAATGAGCGGCAGGAGAAGAAAAGGAAGAGAGATGAGTCTCCTGCCACTGGGAGAAAGTGCGGGTTCTGAAAACTGCAGCTGAAGCAGGGACCAAACAGTCCTCACATTCATACACAATTCCCTGGTCTGTCAGGAAAATACATCTACTGCCCTGCCAAAATATTCTCCCTGTACAAGGACCAGGGGATGGAGACGCAGATGAGCTGGGACCAGTTCCAGCAGTCTCCTTTTTATGACCGGGAGAGGGAAAGGTGGCGTGTAAATAAATGAGCTATCTGCTGTCTATTGGTGCTGTTGTATATAGTTACTATATTATACCTGTCTGTTCATAAATGTTTATAAATATTCTAATTATTATGTAAATATATACTTAATATTGATTATATCTAATTATATCATTTCATTTGTAAAGTCTGCATCTACAGTTCTGTATAGTCAGCTCTCAGCCGTCAGTCACAGGGCTCATCACACAAATACTAGTTTAAGAAGATAAAGATAGCATGTTGTTGTTTTTCTTCTAGGTGTATTTCTTAAATTTGTAAATATCTCTTTTTTCATCTGTTCACAATAAATATATTATAATGTCATACATTATTGAAGTCTTTCTTTTTATTGATCATATTTCAGGGCAAACAACAGTATTATTTAACAAAACAATCTGTATAGAAAATAGAGTTTCAGTTCAGTGTCAGTGGGATCAAAGCAGCTATTGTTGAACTTGTTCAAAGCACCCCCTGCAGAGTTCTCACCTCTGGGATATTCCAGGTGTGTTTGTCTAAATCCCTTGATCAACACTTTTCCCATCCTGAGGAGGTGTGACCTTTAACCTGTGTGTGAGGCCTTTGGGGATAAGCCCCTGATCTTCAAACACTCACACTTTGTGCAGGTCAAAAGGTTTCATGACATTGCTGTTAATATTACTGTCAATTCACTGATCATTTCAAGTTTTACATTTCAAAGAAGCTCTCTAATAGTTACATTTATGTACTTGAAAGGTAATGTGGCTGTTATTAAGGTCAAAATGAGACCCAGTTATTAACTTTAAACTTTAAAATAAGTTTGATTTATTTGGGGTGAGACGGGTTTCGAACTCGCGTCTGTAAATATCCCTGCATTTTGATTGGTTGGACTTCATCACAAAGGCTATACAGTACTATGCCTGTTCAGAATGACAGGCTCATTCTGATTGGCTGGCACGATATGCCCACTATACGCGGCTGGCCAGCTCAACAACAGCGCGAGTTGTTGTCGTGTAGTTAAGTGTCTCTCACCACTCATCATTTCCGGTAGCATATCAAACAAAATAATGGAAGTTGTTTTAGTAGTGTTTGTTTCCACTGCATAGCAAAGAAATGGGTGAATATTTGTATTTCCATTTTCTAAATTAAATTGGAATATCAAAACATTCTAAATAAAATACCCTTTGATCTAATGATCAAAGGCTACACGGATTCAAAAACATCCCTCGTTATTTGTTTTTTAAATGTTAGTTTTATTTAGAAAATCAAAAGAACGGATGATACACGGATTACACCGGTACTTATTTTTGTTGGCTCAGGAGAATGTTTGCATGTTTTAAATGCAAGAGAAGGCACTTCTTTTTCCCTGAAGTTTTATTTACAATTGTCAACCTTGTTGAAAATAATATATCAATTATATACATTCATTTAGGGATATGCTGCTGAAAAAAAATGCCAAATGGTAGAGAAAGAATGTTGAACAAAAGGTTGTTGACATTAGACCCACACACACACACACACAGCACTTGTATCTAACCAGCAGGATTGGCAGGTTTGACACTGATTCTGAAGGTTTTTTTCTTACATTAAGTCTCGCGTCTTAATATTTACTGTCTATGGTCTGACGACACCAGCCCATAGAGAACATGAGAACACAGACATAGGATTTGTGTTGACCTACATTGGTTCTGTAGGCAATACTGTCCTCTACACTTCTCCATAGACCACACAGTGAGAGCATCAGTGTAGTCCAGGGGTCTCCAACCTGTTGCTTGGTAGCTACCAGTAGCTTGCCAGCCCACATGATAACACATGATCTTGAATGACAATGGCTCAGTTGGTACAGCATTGGCCTTAAGGCCTGAAGTAGGTCTTAGGTTGTGGGTTCGAGCCCACCATAAGACCTACTTCACAACTCCCACTGATGTCTGCTGTCGTTGTGTCCATGGGCAAGACACTTAACCCGACTTTGCCTGAAGTCCCCACTGATAGATCAAGGCTCCTATGGACTTACCACCTGCAGGAGGATCAGTGAGGGGCTGGTGCTATGTGTACTGGGTGCAGCTCTGACTGCCACCCTCAACCCAGAAATGTATTAAGGGGAAGAAAATGTATGGATCTTGAATGATTCACTTTTGAGTCATTACATATCTATAAGTATAGGGTTATACAGTGTTATGGTATTTTTTACATCTGTTTTCCATGTTTTGTCATAATTATTACATAGAGGTTTAAAAAAAAGAGTAGTTCTTTGCCCCTTCTGTTGTATAAAAGTAGCTCTCCGATTGAAAAAGGTTGGAGACCCCTGGTGTAGTCAATGCGTCTCTGAGCGCTCGGCCGGTGTGAGGAGAGCCCGAGAGCCGCTTGTCACTCGCTGCAGTGACCAGCACCCGTGAGCACCTTTGAGTTGTTTACAGCGGTAAAAGTGACGCACGGGCCTTTCGCTCGTAAAACTTATGGGTAATTTAGTCTCTGCTCTCGGTGAGACTAAGTAGCAAGCGTTAAATGTGAAGGGCGCTTCGAAAAGCATCTGAAGTATTAAATGTGCAAATGAACGTATCAGTCAGACATAGGCCCCGTCCCAATTCTCACCCTTGCCCTTAGGTGTCAGTGCCCTCACCAGAAAAGTGCCCTTCCAGTGGTGAGTGCACTCACAACATTCTCCGTAAGATTTGGGACACGAAGATTTTCTATAATTAGGTACAGAACTGCTGCACATCACGCTCTCAGAGACAGACGCATACAGACACACATGTACACACACAGAGGCAGACACACACGCACACTGACAGACGCATGTACATACGCGCACAGAGACGTACCACAGACAGACACACGCGCGTACCACACAGAGACAAAAACATGTACGTACACGCACAGAAGCGTACCACACAGAGACAGACGGGTACAGCCGCGGTCCCGCGGATCACAAAGAAAACTGTCAAAGCGATGCTCTGAACTACATCATGGATCTATGATAATAACATGCACCACGTTTCTGAAGCCTCAGTGAATGCCACACGCTGCAGCCGCTTCGGGAGCGAACATCACCACACAAGCTATTGTAATGCATCATGGGATCACCCTCGCTCGCGAGTGAGCTCCGGACCACACTTGAGCTCAAGGGTGGTTTTTTAGGGGTGTGAAGGCCCTCGCCTCTTCTCCCTAAGTTTTGGGACACCCTACAACCTCCGCGGGCACGCGCAAAATCTAGGGCAAGTGTGCTTTTTAAGGGCAAGGGTGAGAAGTACCGGTACAGCAAAAGCACGTTCTTTGCACACGGAGAGGTGGCGGAACGCTCAAGAGCTACGTCCCGGCCCACTTAAAGCACTGGTTTGCACAAGTGATGTATACTTAAAAAGGCTTGATGTTGTGGTTTCCTTGACCCTTTCTCTGCACGCTGCGCCCTTGAGAAATCCCAAAGTTTTTACTCCAGCGACTCGGACATTGATGATGATGAGCCCAAGAAGTTCCATATCCAGATCCGACCCGTTACCAGTGGAAACCACAGCGGTGCAGGCGCCCAGGACCGAGAGCTGAAGGCCACAGTAGGCGCACTCACTCTGCCCCCCAACAGAGGCCACCGGCAACAGGCAAGCACACCTGCATGATTTAGAAGCAAGGCCAACACACAATCCTGGACCAAGTGTCAGTTTTTACTTTTTGTCGTCTGCAAATGTCAATTTTTTCAACTTGAAAAGTACAGATATTTATGCATTTCCTGTTCTGACTACTTTTTCTCATATTAAGTGCTGATAAGTAACTAAATTGGAGTAACAAAGTATGTATGTCATCACTTATTCCACCGCTGTCTCTTTGGGTGCTTTCACACCTGCACCATTTAGTCCACTTAAAACGGACTGGAGTCTGGAACACTTGCAAGTACGGTTCGTTTGAGCAGGTGTGAAAGTGGACCAGTTGAATTTGGTCCGGACTAAAGAACCGTACCGAGACCACCTTAGGGAGCTGGTCTCGGTACGGTTCCATGCGGACTCCAGTCTGGTTTGCTGCTGGTGAGAACGCAGACCGGCCTCAATATGGCCCTGCTCTGTTGTGTAGCTCACTTTTTAACACACACATTGTTTTTTTTATATGATAGAATAGCCAAAAACAACCGCAGAGTGTTCTCGTGCTGAATCTGTGATACATACTGGAACTGGAACAACAGTATTTGTGCTGCACAAAGCAACGATGATAAAAAAAATAGCCTCACACTAGAGTAGCACAGTTCATCGTTAAAGATCTGACAAGTTTGTTTCCTTCTGGTATTCTTCCCTCTTCACATCCTGCACCAATCAGGTTTCACATACATCATCCAATACACAGTATTTTGTGAACAGCGCCACCACATGGGTGGCAGAATATGTAACATCCACAGTGGTTGGTTCATTTGCAAAAACACTGGTGTGAATGAGAACCAAACTAGTTGAGAACTGCAACATTGTAACAACTTTAGGGCCCAAGTGAACCACTTTAGTGGACCAACAGGTGTGAAAGCACCCTTTGAATAAAGATTAGCTGTTGAATCTGTCTTTCACTAGTTTTGTCTTTTCATTCAGGCTACGGTCAAACAGCATCTCTCCCGTAAGTCCACCTTCGCTCTTCAAATGCTATGCACAAAAGCCCACTGCAGCACAATGTGATGTGATTTTTTGGATTATTTTAGGAAACTCCAGCACTGCAGGACGATCTGAGGACAGTGACGGGACCACACTCAGGGGTACGTACAGTATGTGTGCCATATAACTCAGGACCTTATCTGTGAAAAGACTAAAAACACATATCTATTTACATAATTATAATAACATATTTTTTAGTTTTCTAAATGCGGTCTTTTTTAAAGATTGTACTTTGGAATTATTTAAGAAGAATATTAATGGTTAAACAATCATGTATATTAGATACAGAAAAGATATTGAGGAGTGCAACACCAACATCTAGTTGTGGAAGAGTTTATATGTCCACTTTTATTAGAATTATGACGCATGTGGCACACAGTTATAAAGAATGCTGTGTGACTGGAGACATTTCCAAACTAGATAAGATGCCATACTTTAGTTTTAAAAGGCAGAAAGCAGCCTTGTCCATGGCATCATAGAGTTTGAAGAGGGTGTATTTAGACATTTGTACCAATTTGAACTCCATATAAGTGTTGGATTAGGAGAAATGTTTAATTATAATTCAAAAGACTCAATTGTCTTTAAATATATGCAAATGGTTTGGGGTTTGTATGCAAGGAGCTTTCCTAACACAACGAAAATTTCCCTACCAGTACATGGTTACCAGTGGCATTATGAAGGACAGAATATGGCAGTGTAAAATATTGTGCTCATACTTACATAAACAGTAGTGTTCCAGTCTGCTGCTGCTGGTGCCTTGATGTCGGCTCTAATGTTTTGTTCCTATTTGGTCTTCAGACGCAGAGCAGGAGGGACTGCAGAGGTCTACACCCAGCCCTGACATCAGCAGGTGAACAGAAATACTGATGCCATTACCACTGGAGTAGGGCTATTTATAAACTCAAGGCCTAGACTGACTGCATACATTTTACCAATACATGAATTGGAGTTTGGATCCTGTGAAACTGGAGATCCCCAAAGTTATTTACAATAGTTTATCAAACAAGTTGTAACATAAGATAAGATAATTCTTATCAACACAACATTAGAGCAGAATAAAAGAAGGAAATAGGAGCACTCAGATTGCACACATCAAACAGGATCTATCATTTAAGATAATAGATAATAATAATAAAAATAATAAGTAATAGGTAATAAAATAGGGCGACAGTAGCTCAGTTGGTAGAGCATTGGCCTTTGAGCCTGAAGGTCGTGGGTTGAAGCCCACCATAAGACCTACTTCACGACTCCCACTGATGACTGCTGTCGTTGTGTCCTTGGGCAAGACACTTAACCCCACTTTGCCCGAAGCCCCCACTGAAAGATCTCAGCTCCTGTGGACTCACCACCTGCAGGAGGATCAGTGAGGGGCTGGTGCTCTGTGTACTGGGTGCAGTTCTGACTGCCACCCCCCCTACCCAGAAATGGAGGGGAAGAAAATGGATGGATGGAGGTCATAAAATAGAATAAAATAATTCAATTTGGAGAGACGAGAAAACAGGAAGTTTTGAGTATTTTATTGAAAGGAGGTTTGGCGCCCTAGGTCCCGGTGCGGCCTTCAGATCGAAAAGGCTCCTGCGATGGACAATCCCCCGGGACCTAGGCACTGGTGGCGGCATTTGGCAGCGGGAAGCAGATTGAAGGCAGATTGGAGGCAGGGTGAAGAGGAGGAGGAGGGGAGGCGGTGGTTGCAAGGCTTCAGAGGCCGAGAGTGGGAGTTTTTCCGTTTTTATGCGGCTGGCGAGTCGGTACAGATGATTGGAAGGGGGCGTCTGCTGAGCGATAGGCTGGGGATGCGAGCCGGCCTGGAGGGGGTAATTTTGGTTAACGTCTACCAAATTGAATTTTCGCTGGCTGCATTTCAATTTGGAGAGACGAGAAAACAGGAAGTTTTGAGTATTTTATTGAAAGGAGGTTTGGCGCCCTAGGTCCCGGTGCGGCCTTCAGATCGGAAAGGCTCCTGCGATGGAGCGCGCACAATCCCCAAAAAGGCTGCGTGTTGATGGAGTTTTCGAAGCCTGGTTTGGAGGGGACAGACGTCGTGACTACTCTATTCTGTGACCGCTATCGCTAAGCTGTGACCGCTATCGCTATGCTGTGACCGCTATCGCTATATGCTGTGACCGCTATCGCTATATACTGTGACCGCTATCGCTATATGCTGTGACCGCTATCGCTATATGCTGTGACCGCCAGCGCAATGCTGCTAACCATTTTTTGCTATATGCTGTGACCGCTAACCATTTTTTGCTATGCTGTGACCGCTAACCATTTTTTGCTATGCTGTGACCGCTATCGCTATATGCTGTGACCGCTATCGCTATATGCTGTGACCGCTATCTACTGTGATCAATACTTGCGGATACTCGGCTGCTGCCGCCACCAGGAAGTTTTGTGAGTGATTTATGGAGATGCCAAGAGGCGCTGGGCTGTCAGAATGGTCGAAGTGTCAGGCCTGATGTATGAGGAGAGGGCCGATGATGACCAGCGGCCCAGCTGCTGGAGGGCAGAATGGGGGAGTCCTAGGGACGCGGCGCGCGTGGCGGCGCCTATCCGGAAGGAGTGAGCTGTGTAGAGATGGGGAGACAGGTTACAAAGCAGCAGTACGGACTTTAGTTGGGCCCTGAACCAGTTAGATGTCATTGGGAGGTGATCGGGGGTGAGAAATAACGGTCAGTTGAGATCTCCTTTCCGAGAGCGGAGGCGAGTGTAATGCATCATGGATCTGTAGGGACAGGGAGAAGTGTCAGACCGAGCTATGACTATATTGCAAGCGCCTTTGCGTTTGGAATGCTTGAGGTGGAGGTTGAAGTAGTCGGGATAATATGACAGGTCAGAGAAGGCAATGTCTCGGGATGCATTAAAGGTGGCGTGAGAGTTTGTGAATTCGCTTATGCGTAAGAAGCCCATTTTCATGTAGGATGCAGCGGAGGAGAGAAGGTGAAAAGACGGAGGGACTAGGCCAGGGCGAGGGATTCCGTGCATGGGGATCTGGCATGGCGATGGATTGGCAGAAGGGCAGAGGCGTCAGAACTCCTGGAATTTAAAGCGAGAGAGAGAGTCAGCAATACAGTTAGGTGACGAGGGACGTGACGAACAGTGATGATAAATTGTTCGAGACTGAGAGCCATGTGATGCGTCTAAGGAGGATGTGATTTGGGGAGAGGATGAACAACCTCTGTTAATTATTTCAATGACGTCGAGGTTGTCGCACGTCACGGAAATCCTTTTCCTATGCCACGTATGGTTCCGCAGCACGCAGGCTACGGTCACGGGATATATCTCGTGGAGCGCGGAGGAGATGCTTCGAGGGAAAGCGTCGGGCCGGGGCCCGGCGAGCCACTGGTCCTGGAAAAACCCCCAAAACCCACGGACGGGGCTGCGTCCGTGAAGAACCGCGGGGCATCTAAGACAGGATGATGTCACTGTAAAAAAAAGAGATACACCACCCCAGCGGCTCTGCAGACGGGACCGGAACGCCAGGTCGGAGCGGCGCCCCGCGTCCGGGCAGACAGTGTCATCGAGGGAGGAGACGGAGCCGGCGAGGGAGAGGAGTCTGGAATTAAAAGAACGACCTTGGGGAATGATACAGACGGCATAATGAAGATGCCCGAGGAGGGAGAGCAAGGACGCCTCGAAGTGACGGGAAGGCCAAGGCAGACCGGGAGAAAGCGCGGATGCGTTCGAGCTTGTCCAGCGGGAGGGAGGCCTCCATGGCGCGTGTGTCGAGGCGGATGCCGAGAAACTCCAGAGTGTTGGCGGGGCCTGTGGTCTTTTCGGAGTGGAGGAATCCGAGGGCAGAGAAGGCGGGCCTGAGCTTGCGGAGAGAGCCCCCGGAGCAGTCTGAGGGTGGGTCGACTATGAGGGAATCATCGGGGAGATGCAGACAGAGGGGAGCCGCGCGTAATTAAGCAGAATCCGACACGGCGCCTCCGAGAGATTGTTGAACGAGAGGGACTACTCTGGCAGTCAAAGGTGAGGCGCACTGCGAAGAAGAACTCCGACGCCACTTTGACCCCTGAACAGCGCCAGTGGTCGGGGTGGATGGCAGCAGCTTGAACGCGACCGGGATGACGGCCTTGGAGAGCCAGGAGCCGGGGCCGAAAGTCTTTATCAGCCTGATCGCGTGGTCCACGGTAGCGGACTGCAGGGAGAAGGGCGCTGGAGGGAAGGGGCTGTTGATGCTCGGGCGGGCCCGGAGCGGGGACAGGAGAGGACGAGTATGAGACGCTTCTTCCTGGAGTGCTTGCGGGTGGCGATGCCCATCGGGTTAGAGCGAGACGGAGAGAAGGGGCCAATGACGTAGCCCACGGACACCTCCCGCGCCCGAGCCGCGTGCCGACTTGGGGCTCCCGGAGAGCCGGGAAGAGGTTGCGGGACACGAGACGCCGAGGGACCTAAACAGAGCCTGCAGTCTAATGTGAGGGATTTAAATAGAGCTTGCAGTCCAAAGTGAGGTATTAAAACTGAGCCCGCAGTCCAAGTGAGGCGTTTAACGGAGAGCCTGCAGTCCGGTGCGAGGGAGTTAAACGACCTGTAGTCCGAGGTGAGGGATTAAACTGAGAGCTTGTAGTCCAGAGTGAGGGATTCAACATTGCCCGCAGTCCTAAAAGAGGGATTTATAACTGAGAGCTTGAAGTCCAAGTGAGGGATTAAACCGAGAGCTGCAGTCCAGTGTGAGGGATTTAAACAGGTTTTACGGTCCAAGTGGGGGATTAACTGAACCCGCAGTCCAAGTGAGGAGTTTAAACTGAAAGCTTACAGTCCAGTGTGAGGGATCCAACAGAGCCTGCAGTTTTTTATTTTGTATTTATTTATTTATATTTATTTATATTTATTTATATTTATATTTATTTATATTTATATTTGTTCATATTTATATTTATTTATATTTATTTATTTTTATATATAAGCGTTCCAGATATAAGCAGTACCATATATGCAGTTCCAATATGAGCAGTTCCATATAAGCAGTTCCGTATACAAGCCGTTCCATATATAAGCAGTTCCATATATAGCAGTTCCATATATAGCAGTTCCATATATAAGCAGTTCCGCATGAAGCAGTTCCAGGTACGGTATAACAGCTCCAGATATAAGCAGTTCCAGATATAAGCAGTTCCGTGAGGGATTAACCTGAGAGCTCGCAGTCCAATGTGAGGGATTCAATTTGGGAGCCGCAGTCCAGAGGGATTTAAACGGGGCTTGCAGTCCAAAGAGAGGGATTTAAACAGAGCTCGCAGTCCAGAGAGGGATTTAAAGAGAGCCTGCAGGCCAAAGTGAGGGATTAAAACTGAGAGCACGCAGTCCAATGTGAGGGATTAAACTGAGGTCTTGCAGTCCAATGTGAGGAATAAACGGAGCTTGCAGTCAGAGTGAAGGATTTAAACGGAGCTTGGTTAAGAGAGCCTGCAGAACAATGCGAGGGCTTTAAACTGAAGCTTGCCCGCCAATGCACGGGGCCGACTGAGCCTGCAGTACAAAGCGCGGGGCGAACTGAGCCTGCAGTACAATGCGAGGGGAATAAACCGTCCGCATACTTACCCACAACGCCAGAAGACAAGGGACAACACAACGGGACCACGCCGTACCGGCACGAGGAGGCAGGGATGCGCACAGCTCCCACCGCACCGGTCCAGACCGGCCGTATGCAGCAGCAGGCCGCGACGAGACGAGCAGCGGCGAACCCGCAGAAAGAGCCCGCAAAGGAGGAGAGCGGCAAAGACCCACGGACCACAGCACGAGACCCGCAGCAGGTGCAGCAACGCGGAGGAGGAGCAGACCACACGCAGCAAGACAGAGGACAGCAGGGACCGCAGGAGTAAGCGTGAGTAGACAAAGCGATTCCTCCAGAACGATTCATGCAAGGCTTCAGAGGCCGAGAGTGGGAGTTTCTCTGTTTTTATGCGGCTGGCGAGTCGGTACAGATGATTGGAAGGGGGCGTCTGCTGAGCGATAGGCTGGGGATGCGAGCCGGCCTGGAGGGGGTAATTTTGGTTAACGTCTACCAAATTGAATTTTCGCTGGCTGCATAACTACAGATGTGTATATTGTACTTTAGCAGCAGAAAAATACCGGAGTAAACAATAGTAATAATAGCAGCAGGTAAAGTGACTAGTGAATGACAGATTAATGGATATTCATCTGAATATATTATATGCAGTAATAATAATGACAGGTAAGGTGACGTGACTCGTTAGTGACTACTGAATTATTATCAGAACAAGTGAGTGGCACATGTACAGACTCAGCACTTCTCGTTGTGCAGTCTGACGACAGCAGAAGGGAGGAAGGACATGCGAAAGTCTGTCATTAAAGGTACTCTCCAGAGCAGCCCTATCCAGGGGACAGCCCAAGACAGAGTTGAACTTCTCTTCCTGATCCGCTTGGTTCGGACCATGAATCCCCTCTGCTCTGGTCTGGACCCGTGTAAAACCATGAACACTGTTCTGCATCGTTATGGTATCCTCCACAACACATATATAAACACAGCAAAACTATGTTTTACAATTTTGAAATTTCTGAAAGTATCGGCAGAAAAAAAGTTACGACTGTGGTGTTAGGGTCATTTTTGACCCGGCAAGGTTAAACTACAATAAACAGGTAAAACTTTACACATACATTATCTGATCCCACCTCCTTCCTTCAAGAGAACAATTTTTTTTTCACATCAAAGTATGTGACCCCCCCTTCAACAGGAATAATAATTTTCTCGCACTACAATACAGGTGTACCACACAATAATCCCACCTTCACCACCTTTCTCAACAAGAACAAATCTATTCTCACAGTACAGTATTTGACCCACCCTTCACTCATGTGAGAACTCACACACTAACATTTTACACTTTGTGAACAAACAAATAAAATGTTACACAAATAAACTTGACCTGACAAGACACCTTTTTTGAGCACATGAATTACACAGAGATTCCCTTGTGTTTCAACAAGAAGGTCCTGGGTTCAAATCCCGGACTGAATGGAGTAGAGTTTGTTCCCTCAACCACTATAATTATGCACAATACGTAAAATCCTCTAGCTCTGGTCCTGACTAAGCCAAGCATCAACACCTGGTGATGAGTCCTGGACGCTGTACTACAACGACCACTGCTCCTGACAGACGCCCTAGTGGCATCAGGATGGGTCAAATGCAGAGGGGGAATTGCCCTACGGGGACAAATAAAAAGCACCTTTACTTTTGCATGGTTCTTGATCACATCCCAACAGAGGAGGAGGCTTTGGAGGAGATGGATTTTCACATTATTTTCCCGTAGGGACATTTGACCTCTGCATTTGACCCATTCTGCAGGTGCTACTAGGGCCTCTGTCAGGAGCAGTGGTTGCCGTGATACAGTATCCTTGGACCCATCTCCAGATGTTGATGCTCGGCTTGATCAGGACTACCAGAAGTGGAGGATGTTACCTATTGTGCAAGTCTTTATTGGTAGGGGAAACCGGAGCACCTGGAGAAAATGTGAGCACCAGGAGGAAACCTATGCATACACAGAGAGAACATGCACACTCCACTCAGAAGTGACTAAATGAGCCAGAACAGGAATTAAATTTCAAAGAGTGGGAAGGTTTGGTCTCAAACCCTTATGAAAATGAAGGCAGATCAACATGAGCAAACATCATAAAAATTACCCCTGGACCCACTCGATTTGCAAACTCACAACAAAAAGACAAAACGAACCAAGACAAAAAGACTGCTTTTCAGACCAAACTCGTGAAAACTTTCAGAAAGCTGGTGTTTTCTGAAAATAAAGTAGTTTTCTGAAGATTAAAGGCTCCTTTTACTAACAAATCTATGCGGGTCAAAATTGACCCTAACACCACCAACGTAACTATAATTAAGTTCACTTATAGTCAGAACATATTAATAATGATAATGCATCGATTTTATATAGCGCTTTTTTGGACACTCAGACGCTTTACATGTCATTCATTCACTCCATACACGGTGGTGATAAACTACTATTGTAGCCACAGCTGCCCTGGAGCACACTGACAGAAGCGAGGCAAGGTATGTGCCATCGGCCCCTCCGACCACCACCAACCATTCACACACACACCAGACTCATTCTAGGCAATGGGGGTGAAGTGTCTTGCCTAAGGATACAACGGCACATACTAAAGTATGTGTTCCTTGTGCCAGGAACAGGACGGAACAGGCGGGCGGCACGGTGGCTGAGTGGATAGCGCTCTCGCCTCTCAGCAAGAAGGTCCTGGGTTCGAATCCCGGTCGGACCAGGGCCTTTCTGAGTGGAGTTTGTCTGCGTAGGTTTCCTCCGGGTGCTCCGGTTTCCCCTACCACTAAAAATATGTTCAATAGTTCTGGCATGTGCCTCCTGTACTGGCAACCCCGCTCCCATCTCTGTGTAAAGTGAGAGACAAATGCCCAAAATGAACAATTGTAAACCGCTTTGAGACTCAGATCTGCAGTGAAAAGGCGGTATATAAATAAAAACTTACTAACTTACTAACAGACAATACAATGGACCAGCCACAAGGGGAGAGAAGCACAGGGTACATGTAGACACACAGAGACACAGGTGAAACACATCAGGGCGGGGCAGACAATCAATGACAGGGGCTACAGGACAGGCGGTCAACTTAAAACCAACCACAGAAAACAAATGTCAAAATAAAACCAAAGTGGAAATGGAAAAATGAAAACCAATCATTTGCATACATGTCGTTTGGAAAGCGACTCCTCCTCGGCCGTTTCACCGATTGGCCTCAAAATTGCTCCAAATTATCTCAACACATGTACTTTCAAAATGACTTCAGGGAATTTGGATCAGTGAAACTTTGTTTGAGCAGCGGAGCAGCAAAATGTGAGGTTTTTTTTGGCCGTTTTTGACAACATACATTTTTTTCCCGTTTGCACAAACGAAGAGTGATTTGCATTAAACTTGAATCCATTGTTCAACTCCAGGGTTTAGGTCAGGTGAAAGTGAAATATTTGAAATTGGCCCATTAGCGCCCCCCTACAGACTGAAGCAAAGTTAATATGGGGAGCCAAACCAGCTCTACTTATCATATTCATTACAATTTGACTAACATTCTTCTATGACTACGAGAACAAATCATCACACGGCGGTGCCACCTCCTTTGCGCGGTGCTGTGTGGTACGGTGTGGTGCGGCGTAGTGCGGGGCGTTGTGGAGCGGCGTGATGCGGGACGGCGTGGTGTAGGGCGGGGTGGCTTGGTGCGGGGCGGCGTGGCACGGGGTGGTGCGCGCGGTGCGGCGAGGGCCGTTTGACGCCGCTTGCGGCTTTAATTAATTTATTTATTCTTTGTTTATTATGATTTTAATTCAATTAAATTTTTTATTTTCTTTAAAATCTTTTTATTGATTGATTTATTTATTTTTTAATCTATTCAATTCATTCATATCTAATATGACTGCAGATACGGTATTCCACACAAAGGGAGTGGGGTCTGGATGTAATTTTTCTCTAGTCGGGGGGGGGGGGGGGGGGGGGGACTTTACGGAGTTAAAAACGGTCAGTCATACTCTCTAGTGTCTATGCTCACTTTCTTTCTTCACTATGAGTAGCATAAGATTGCTATCGTGGAATGTGCGGGGTCTGAATATTCCACAAAAAATAAGTAGTACTCTGGATCTCCTTCATAGAAAAAATATAGAAGTAGCTATGCTACAAGAATCTCACCTCCTAGAGAAAGATGTTAACAAGATGCAGAATAACCATTTTAAAGTAATTGTGTCTTCTTCTTTTATTAAAAAAGCAAGAGGTGTTTTGATTTTGGTTAAACATGCACTTCATATCACACACTTGGGTTCTGGAGGTGGGAAGGATTGCATATGCCAAATTAATCATAAATGGGTCCAAATTTGCATTTTTGTCAGTATATGCACCAAACAAGTTTGACATTGAGTTCTACAACCACCTAACAGACATAGTTTGTGGTTTAGCTGACTTTACTCTGATAGTTGGAGGGGATTTTAACGCTGCCTGGTCTCATACTCTGGACAGATCGTGCATAAAGCAATCAAGGGATCAGGTGCTATGAGACTCGGGTGGCATCTCTGATTGCCACCCCCCTGACCCAGAAATGGATTAAAGGGTAGAAAATGGATGGATGGATGGGATCAACGCCTAAGCTCCGAGGCCCTAAGAAAATGGGCCGCTGATTGCTCTTTGGTGGACGTGTGGCGCATCACACACCCAAAATTAAAATTCACATATTTCTCTCCCAGACACCAATCATCTTCTCATATTGATTATATTTTCGTTTCTACACATATGCATGATAAAACCTCAGACTTTGATATCCTCCCAATGTCTCTTTCAGACCACAAACCAGTGACGGGTAAAATACATATATCCCCAACCCCTAAGAGAGCAACCCGATGGCGTTTTAATTGCTCCTTATTACAAAACGATGAATTTGTCAAAGAAATGAAAGATCATTTGAGTGAAATAATTTCGTGGAATAAATCATCTGTTGATGATCCTAGAATCCTCTGGGAGGCAGTGAAGGGTTGCATTAGGGGGAAAGCAATCGGCTTTGCCTCTCATTTAAAGAGAACTGATTCCAACATATCGAATCGCTAGAAAAACAAATAGCTGAACTTGAACAGGATATGATCTCCAATAATTCATCTGAGTTAATGTTGAAAAACAAATTACTGAAAAAGGAACTAAACCAACTACTCACTAAAAGAGCAGATTTTCTGATGCATCGCGTAAGACAAAACTATTTGAATAGCGCTCAGCCGAGCCGATTATTAGCAGTAAAGTTAAATACATGTGAAAGCTTTGCTAATATAATCTCCATCAAGACCAACACTGGCTATTTAGTCACTGCTCCTAAAGACATTAACAATGCTTTTTCAGAATTCCACAAAACTTTATATTCTTCTGAAACAAATATCAATGATCAGGCTATTCCAGCTTTTCTGAATCCTTTAAAGCTACGCTGCCTCCCAGAGCAGGGCCGTGAGAATTTAGATGCCCCCATTACCTTATCTGAATTGTATAACGCTCTACGAACTATGAACACTGGAAAATCACCCGGCTTAGATGGTCTACCACCAGAATTATACATAACTTTCTGGCCAGAGTTGGGTCCCCTCTTAATGGGAATGATAAATTGGTCCATCTCAAACGGTTCATTTCATAAGCACACTAATACAGCTCTTATTTTCTTACTGTTGAAAAAAGGGAAGGATCCTTTCGAATGCTCTAGCTATAGACCACTTTCTCTGTTGAACGCTGACATTAAGCTATATGCAAAAGTTCTGGCTTCCCGTTTAGAAAATGTTATGCAGATCCTGATTCACGAAGATCAAACCGGCTTTATAAAAAAGCGTCTTGCTTCAGATAACACTCGCCGTCTTCTCCATATTGTTGAGTACGCCAAGAAAATAAAATCCTCAGCCGCTGTTCTCTCATTAGATGCCGAGAAGGCTTTCGATCGCCTTGAATGGCACTTCTTATGGTCAGTATTAAAGTACATGGGATTTGGCCCTCAATTTATATCTATGATTAGATTATTATATGCCAATCCCATGGCTATGGTATTGACCGGACAGACATTCTCTCAGGCTTTCCAAATATCACGCGGCTCTCGCCAGGGATGTCCTCTATCACCTTTGTTATTTGCGATTAGCCTTGAACCTGTTGCACAAGTAGTACGCCAGTAAACTCTCCATAGACCCATCAACATAGCCAAAACATCTCACTCAATATCTCTTTATGCAGATGATGTATTACTCTATCTGGAGGATGTGGCTCATTCACTCCCTCATCTCCTTGGCATTTTCAATAACTATGGTCTAATTTCAGGCTATAAGGTGAACTGGACAAAGTCTGCGATACTTCCACTCAATAAAACTGCTCTTCTCGAAAGCACAGTATCTAATATCCCAGTGGTAGACCATCTGAAATATCTTGGAATTTCTATATATCCTTGCCTCTCAGATATAGTTAAAAACAATTACAGTAGACTAGCATCAGATGTCGAAGAGGACTTACGCAAATGGAACTCACTCCCCTTGTCTTTTCATGCCCGCATTTCAGTAACTAAAATGAATATTCTTCCCCGCATCAATTTCATAAGCGCAATGATACCCTTCCCACCTACAAAGGGATACTGGGAAAAGTTGCATTTATTAGCTGCAAACTTCATCTGGAACAATAAAAAACATAGTCAAATTATCAATTTTGCAAAAAAAATAAAATAATGCAGGGCTTAATGTCCCAAATTTAAAATGGTACCACTGGTCTTTTGTTCTTCGCCCCCTGAGTCAGTGGTTAAACCCATCCTCAATGGCCTCTTGGAGACCCTTAGAGGAGAAACTTGTGCTTCCTCATTGACTCAAAGACTTTTTGTTTGCAAGCATTAGCAAACTCTGCAATATCCAGGGGAAACGGTTTTCTCATTCTCCAATTTTTCATAATCCTCTGCTTACTATTGGAGGTATCCCAATTTCTTTATCTCAATGGTCCAGTAGAGGAGTACATGTTTTGCGGGATATTTGCAACTCTTCCGGTCTCTTAGCATTTCAAGATTTACAAAAATTATACAGTTTGCCGGGATCAACATTTTGATTCTACCTTCAACTGCGGACAGCAATGCGCACTTATGGGGTCCCATGGAACAGTTCTCCGCCTACCCATTCAATCCTTTCAATGTTAATGAAAACATATAGATCAGTCTCTAAATTATATTCTCTTTTGCAATTAGCGGAAGATGAGCCTATTCGTGCTGTCCGATCGTGGAAAGAAGATCTTTTTGACCCATCAATGGCTAATTGGCAAACTATTTGGCTGAATATGCAACTGTCCTCAAGAAATCCTAATCATCGGGTCATCCATTTTACCTTTATACACAGGACATATTTCACTCCAAGTACTTTATTCAAGATGAAGGCACTTCCCTCTCCTAACTGTACACTTTGCAATCACAATACACTAGGGACCTTTCTCCATATGGTTTGGGATTGCCCAGAGGTTAAACGTTTCTGGATATCTGTCTGTAAACTATTATCCGATTTGTTATTAAAGGATATCCCCTGCACTCCTGAAGTCTTACTTCTCAATGATAGCTCCACTCTCGGGTTTAATATAATGGAAAAACGTGTATGGTTGGCTGGTCTTACAGCAGATAAGCGTATACTTGCTTGTAGATGGAAGACACCACAGTTTGTCAACACAAGAAAATGGCTTAGAGACTTCATTGATATTGTAAAACTAGGACAATGGGTCTCACAAATGCATCATGCAAAACCAACTAACATACAATACTGGGACAAAGTACTTTCCACCATTATCCAAGCACTGTGCAATTAGTATAGGGCTTCTCATAGCAGAAGGAATAACTTATTGCTACCTAGATATCAATGTCTAACATACTGCATAAGGTCCGGGCCTGGGTGGTTGGGGGGAATTGGGGGGGACGGGGGGTGGGGGCGGAGGGTTCGGGTCCTAGGGGGCGGATGGTAGGGGGTGGGGGGTGAGGTTTGCTTTGCTCCTTTTTGTTTCTCTCTGTTGTCATTGTTTACACACTAATTTACTCTCCTTCCCAGTACTGTTCTATCAAATTGTACGCATTCAAGCTACTAAAAGCTTCAATAGGTGGTATTCTAACACTGCTTGGAATTTTGTTTTGTTTTTTATTATTTATTTTTTTAATGTCTTTATTTTATTTTTTGTATTAATAATTATTTCTATTTTTTTGTGGGTTTTTTGTATTTTTTGTATTTTGCACTCTCCTTGAAAATAAGAATAAAAAATTGATCACAAAAAAAAAATAGCCTAAGACAACAAAAAAATTGTACATTATTTATATGTTTCTATTGTTAAACCTACCCTTTTTAATGAATCATGGGAAATATTGCTACTAAAAAAAATTACTACACTGTATTTCAAAAGAAAAGTTTATGTGCAGTGTTATTTGAATGGTTAGCCAAACATTGTTGTAACAGTGTTTTTGGGCAACTGGGGGTTGTGGGGGCCTTGTTGGATGTTTGCTGGGTTTGATATTGAAGGAAAAAAAATAATTCAGGCTCAGGATTTTTTTTTTCCACATAAGCCCTGTGGCATGCGTTGGACTCCTAAGGACTTATCATGTTTGTGTGTGTGTGTGCTCAGGTTGTGTTCCACACCATCTGCATGTGACAGTCTGTTTGGACCGCCTCTGGAGATGGCCTTCAGGTCCAAGAAGTTTGACGGAAGAGAGCAGTTCCGAGACCACAGTGCCTTCGCTGCTGTAGAATGTAAGACACATGTTTTACCAGTTTAAGAAGATTCATCTTGTCTTCTTAGTAGAAATAAAAGTATTGGGTTCTTCTATACCAGACAATATAAGTAGCAATGCAAGATTACATTTTTTAAATTACCAAATCAGATTTAATTCAGCACAGTATTTTCCAGCTCAGTAAGAGGAATAAAACAGTTTTTGAATTATGAAAATCGGATAAGTGGTTATGATTTTATTACCATATTGATAAGTGCTTTTAGGCGCTTATAGTGAAAGTAATTTGGTTTAAAACAAAGGGATACTGTGGAACCTTCTATTCAGCCAGTTCAAGCCTTTATTCATCTTCTAAGTGCTGTAACTTCCCTATTTTACTAACTATAAACATTAAAATTCACAGTAAAGAAGGAAACAATTCAGGGATGTTGAATTCGATATTCATTTTACAATTTGGCCGACCCCGATTCCAATATGGCCGCCAGCTTATCCAAGATGGCTGCCAACAGGAAATCCGGAAAACATTTTTTTCAAACTACTATGTAATATATCAAAATAAAGGTAATTGATGGAGCAATCTAAATATGATGCTTAGAAATGTTTTTGGCATATGCACACACACACACACACGTTATTTATGAGACTAAAGTTACAGACCCCAGCTTTAAACATGTGTTATTTATGAGACTAAAGTTACAGACCCGAGCTTTAAACATGTTATTAATGAGACTAAAGTTACAGACCTCAGCTTTAAACATGTTATTTATGAGACTAAAGTTACAGACCGAGCTTTAAACATGTTATTAATGAGACTAAAGTTACAGACCTCAGCTTTAAAAATGTGTTATTTACGAGACTAAAGTTACAGACCTCAGCTTTAAGCATGTTATTTATGAGACTAAAGTTACAGGCCCGAGCTTTAAACATGTTAACAACCCAAACACCCTTGTTAACATGTAAAATGGATTAGTCCAACCAATGGCATTGGTCCGTTTGGGCCACGTGACTCGCGTTTCTACCCCCCTGAAAAGTGGACTCGCCCGGACTTGCTGCCGCTTCGGCAGCAGAGCAGAGTGTGTGATGAGCGCTGCGGTTTTTCAACTTTATTCACTGATCCGCGGGTCAAAACAACCGTGACATGATTCAAATATACCATCATTCTAAAGCTTATAATCTTAGATGTATGTGTGTGGTGTTGGTTTTCCAAAATCCCGGTTACTTACCGTGTATTTTGCTATTAAGTTCGTCGGATTATATCTCCGTAACCGCAACAGCTGGAGAGATGCCGCTTTCACCGTAATGCGCAGTAATAAGTGATCTGTTTACCCGGTAAATATCACCTCGCGGCGACGTCATTAACCCGCGCGGAATGCCGAGGATATCCCGACTCATTTTTTTTCAGAGTCCAGACTATCTGTTGCCCACTCTGCCTCATATTCGTCAACTTTATTAATTCATATCTCAGGAAATAAACGGAATATCAGAACAATACACACATTTATGGATTCTATGAATAAAATATGTTTATTGATAGTGGTGGTAGCTATATATTCTGATTATTTAGCTGCTCAGAATCAAATGAACTAAAGTGAGTAAGACAGCGACCTCTTTTCACCACAGCGTTTCCACTGAGTCTTGCATTGCTAATATAAGGTTTTTTGTGGTGTGTTGACATGTTTTGACGAATAACTTCCGTCTTCCTCAAAAGCGTCTCGCGACGTCATTCATGACATGACGTGCCTTTTATCAGCTGCTGTTCCCAGGCGCAGTCAGCCCAGCCAACCTATGTGGTTTACCTGTATTCTGTCGAGTTGGTCTGCCCGTCGAGATGAGCTCCCTCAGCTGTTAATGATGTAATGCACACTTGCGCATGCGCGTCTCACGGCAGTAGATGCAAACCAAGACGGCGGACATGAAGTCCGCGATTTGCAACAACCGGCGCGCCGGCGGCCGTTTTTATGTTTTTAAATGTTCTGCTGGCAATAGCAGATGTATTTTGAACACCAAACCCCGAAAGCTGTATATCATTTTAAAGCTTATTTTCTTATCTAAATTTATATACAAGTGTAAACCACATCAGACTTTGCATTCCAAAAGATATATAAATCAATTCCGAAATAGTTTTTTACCTTTGGGCTTGTGCTGTACAAATAAATCAGCTCTCCTCCCAGCTTGCAATACATCATTCTCTCTGGAACAGTCCAAAGGAAAATTATATCCACTTGTATTTCCCAAAGTAAAATCCATTCTGCAGAAATAATCCAAAAATGTGCATTTATCTTTAGCGAAAAAAACGAAAAAAAAGAGCACAGATGTTACTCTTTCACTTGTAACGGACTTTTAGCTTTGTTTTTCACCCAAACATCTGGTATCTACGTGTTCCTTAGCTCCTTATCTTTCAAATGAGACTACTCCCGAAAAGCTAAACCAATTTTTGGGTCTGCAATAGGTCCCGCAAGTACCGCTAGTGCTGCTGTTTGCGCATTGGTGACTGATCTTTGTTGTGATCCCAACTTGTTTACGTTTACTTCCGGGATTTACGATTGACATGTCCTTGTAGCCAATGAGGAAAGCTTTCGAACAAGGGGTGGGACAATGGTGTCCTGTCTTATGTTGGGCCTGGACAATTGTGCGTACTGGAAGCCAAAAGACGCTCTCGAATCTGCAATGAATTTACACTCATAAAAAAATAACTTTGACATTTAAAAAAGAAAAACACACATAGATTAGTAACTTATAAGTACCAATAATAAAAAATATTGTTTTTATGATGATTAAATGTAAGTAAAGATATTTGGCACAATTTGGCACACTTGTGCCAAATTGTGCCAAATGTGCACTACTTGATGAAAAGGAGAAACTGCATAAAAACTATAAAACTTAGAAGTCTGAAACTTTAGACAGTTGTTGTCAACAACACAATGAACAGAGGGTTTGAATATTGTGAACTTACAATGAAGTATGCCTTTTTTAGGGCCTTTAGAAATTGAAAATGTTAGGCGAGGCTAAAAAAATTGGGTTTTTTTCCCTAACTTCAAAGGATGCAGAGGAAAATAGGAATGACAAACATTATTTTAGTGTTTTTTTACATAAACTAGAAGGCTCTAGCTTTAAAATGATGCATCACACAAGCATGTGAGATGTAAGATGTGTTTTTAAATAAGCAAAGACATTTGGGTATGCCCAACCATTGTGCACGAGCCAAAATGAGGCGGATGTTAAGAGGTTAAAAGTTAAAAGGGCCCTAATCTTATTTTGTTCGTATATTGTGGTATTTTTTTGTGTTAAATAAAACTCATTTTGACAGATAGTTTCACCCATAGCAGTTTCTATCAATAATAATCATGCAAAAAGACAGTCGCGGAAAAATTGCCGAGACCGGAAGTGACGTACACATAGGTGTCATTGGGCTTTGTGGATATGCATTTGCAAGCCATAACGTCGTATACGGACGTTTTAAACAGATATTTTTCATTCAGTGATGGACAATACAAGTTAGGGGCTTTTATTTATGAGCCCTTGCGTACTTGTTATGACAATAATTATGATTTTGAGGACTCTGACTCGGTTCAGATGAGGAGCTATCTGCAAGAAATGGACATTTGCGGACATTAGGGCCGTATCCACGGGCTGGAGTATGGATCTATGGTCCGACCAGGTCCGACCCGTCTCGACCCGGTTTGCGGATGCGGTCAGTTTTAGACTTTAAACTAGTCTTAACTGTAAAGAAATACACTCTATACATTGCTTATATGGTAAATGACTATTCTAGCTGCAAATGTATGGTTTTTGGTGCAATGTTGTGATTGCTGCAAATGGAGGATTCTTTGACGAAAGCAAAGTTGGACGTAAAACAAATCTTATTTCAAATACAAATCATTATTTCTAACCTTGTCAATGTCTTGACTCTATTTTCTATTCATTTCACAATGTATGGCGGTGAATAAGTGTGACTTTTCATGGAAAACACTTGGGTGACCCCAAACATTTGAACGGTAGTGTACATATATTAAAAAAAAAACACTCACCTTTCGCCCTCCGCGGGCGGTTATCCCTCACTAAGCTTGGGTCCTCTACCAGAGACCTGGGAGCTTGAGGGTTCTGCGCAGTATCTTTGCTATTCCTAGGAATAGCAAAGAAAAGGTTGCTATAAAGGTTCCCCTTACGGAGTTGCTATAAAGGTTCCCCTTACGGAGTTTTGAGGAGAATGTTGTAATCCCACAACAAACCACATGAGGGCCATCACACAGGAGCGGCCCCATTTACGCTGCTACTTTGTCCTCTTCAGAACAACAATAGCAAACAAAGCTGTTTGAGCTCATTACACGTGTTTCTACTGCAGGTTTATGTGATAGTTTTATGGATTCATTATTTTATAAGTCATTTCAACTGTGATGCTGTGAATAAAGACACAGTTCTTGTTGGAAACATGGTTATTATTAAATAGTTTTCAGCACAAACAGCAAAACAATAATAGTGGCAAATATCTGAGACAAACATGAACGATTTACGAGTGCAGGAGGAAAGCAACATACGCAGCTACGATTCAAACAAAGACAGGAACAGTGCAAAACAAACGATTGCACAGTTTATAAGTTATATATATGTTAGATAGTCCACAGTCTCCTGTATATCAGGCTCTGAGCCCAAACTGCTTTTCCTTCGAAGCACAAAGTTCTCTGCTCCATAGTGCCTCGTCCATGTCCCTGCTGCAGCCGCTTCATGCTTCCTTCCAATACACACACACGGACCAATCACAGCGGAGCTTCCTTGCGGCGACCCTTACATAGTTAGAAAATTTCGATGCTGCGCGGCAGGCGACGTAAGGGCCTTGCGGTGACCAACGCGTTGCGCAAGTGACGTCACGTCACCTCCGTAAGGTCCGCGCCGCGCGAGTATAAACTAGGCTTAAGACCTTAGAGTTTCCAGCCCATACTCTGCACAGATGTTTATGTACACTATGCCAGCCACTTGGTTATGGCGTTCCATGAAGGCCTTCCCTGCCAGCATCTTTCACCCTGCAGTTATGTGTTGGATCGTCTCAGGTGCCTCTTTGCACAACCGACACCTTGGGTCTTGTTTGGTGTGGTATATCTGGGCCTCTAACGCTCTGGTGCCTTGGGCCTGCTCCTGTGCAATACAATATAATACTATACAATTTATAGTATAGGACAGGGCAGTCCGCAGGTGTAGATGGAGGAGGCCAGGCTCAGAGATCCCGTCATCGTACCATGAAACAGACAATGGGACAACGGGTGAATAGCAATGAACAAACTACAGTCAAAATCCTAATAATGCTAAACAGGTGAAGGAGGAGAGGATAGTGCTCAAGTTACCATACTTCTCCCAGCAAACTGACTCCCTATGCAGCTTGACTGACAGTCTGAGGAGTTTAGCCTTCCCTGAGTCTTACCTTCCTAGCCATATGCTAAACTAAAGAGGACTGTTTTAAGCCTAGCCTTGAATAAAGAGAGCGTATCTGAAAGGAGGTGAGACAGCAGCAGCAGCCACGGCTAGGCTAGCCTAGGTTACAGCACCAAGATTCATGGATTGCAAACCGATCCAGGCAAACCTAATTATATATTATATATCATATATATCATATATACCATACATACATTATATATAATACACAACATAACATACAGCATAATATACAACATAACACAATACACAACGTAACACAATACACAACATAATACATATATTGTATAATATATAACATAATACAGCATAGATATATAATATATACACCATATATTATATATTACCTAATTATATGCTAAATTAAAGTAGAGTGCTTTAAGCCTGGCCTTGAATGTGGAGACCGTATCTGCTTCCTTAACATAAATGGGAAGCTGATTCCACAGTAAAGGAGCTTGGTAGCTAAATCCTCTGCCGCCAACAGTGATTTTTGGCTCACTAAACGCCAGACGTCTGGTAACCACCAGACGTTTGGCGTTTTGTGAGCGCAACGCTCGACTTGGTTGATATGACAATAACGTGTCTTGGAGATATGAAGGAGCCAAGCCATTTATGGCTTTATATGTTAAGAGAAGGATTTTAAACTTTATTCTGTACTCCACAGGGAGCCAGTGGAGTGATTTTAACACCGGAGTTATGTGCTCCCTCCTTTTGGTACCTGTTAATATCCTAGCTGCTGTATTCTGAACGAGCTGGAAGCTCTTCAAAGAGGTTTTTGGGCATGCTGCCAATAAAGCGTTACAGTAGTCAAGTCTTGAGGTGACAAAAGCGTCACTTTTAGGAAGGAAATTCCTGATTTAAGCAATGTTCCGTAAGTGGAAGTACGCCGTTTTAGTTGCTTGGCTTATATAAGCCTTGAAGGAGAGTTCTTCGTCAAAAATTACACAGTGTTACTGGGTATAATACTGACATTATCAAGAGTGATTATCTGGTTAGTAAGGGAGTCATGCAGGCGCTTCGGACCGAGTAGGATCACTTCTGTCTTCCCCGGGTTGAGAAGTAGGAAGTTAAGAGTCATCCACGTTTTAAGGTCCTTTATGCAGGCACTAACCTTTTCTAGCTGATCCGTCTGATTTGGCTTCATCGACAGATAAAGCTGTGTGTCATCTGCATAGCAGTGGAAATTAATTCCATGCTTTTTAATAATGTTTCCTAATGGCAGCATGTAGAGAGTGAAAAGAATCGGTCCGAGTACCGAACCCTGCGGCACACCGAATTCCACTCCAGAATAAGGCGACGAGTTCTGATTTACGTTGACGAAGTGATACCGATCTGATAAATAGGATTTAAACCAGCCAAGGGCTGTTCCTCTAAGACCTATATCACATTCTAGCCTCTGCAGTAGAATGCTGTGGTCTATTGTGTCAATGCAGCACTAAGGTCCAGTAGGACCAGCACTGACACTTGTCCCTTCTCAGCAGCTAGTAGTAAGTCATTTGTGACTTTGACTAGTGCCGTTTCAGTGCTATGATTAGCTCTGAATCCTGATTGAAAGACTTCAAACATATTATTGTCCTGCAGGTGGCAGGCACTGACACTGCTCAGTGCGCTTGGAATTTTAGGCTCGACTGCGCTATGGCAGTTTGTGAGTTTAGCGACGGTGCTAAACAAAAATCTACTGTTATTTTTATTGACTTCTATTAAAGTTGAATAGTATTGAGTTCAAGCCCTGCGAAAGGCATTCGTGTAGTTTCGGAGACCTGCTTTCCACTCCCTGTGGACAGGCTCCGAGTGGAATTGGCGATATAGCCTCTCCAATTTTCTGACGTCCTGTTCTAAAGTGTGGAGTTGAACACTGTACCAGGGCGACGATGATCTAATCCTTATAGTTTTCTGTTTTAAAGGAGCTGCTGCATTTATTGCAGATTTTAAAGACTCCATTGTGTTGTTCACCGTTTGGTCAATGACTGAGGGACTGCAGCAGCTGTGAACAGGTTCACCTGCAGCAGTATTCAACATTGGCTGTATTAGTTCTTTGAACCTTGTGATAGATTTATCATTTAAGGTTCTTTTCATTATGGTTTTATCTTGCGGCGCAGGAAAGTCCTCCAAATCGAGATCAAACGTGATCAAGAAATGGTCAGACAGCAACAAGCTTTGACGCTGGACGTCAACATTGGAGACATCACAGCCGTAGGTCGGGATAAGGTCCAAGGTGTGGTTATGAATGTGAGTAGGTTCCTCAACATTCTGAGTAAAACCAACACCATCTAGTACGGCGCTGAAAGCTTTGTTTAAGCTGTCAGTGCTGTCGTCCACATGTGTATTGAGGTCTCCAGTTATAACTATGTTTTCCCATTCCAAAACTAGGTTTGAAATGAAGTCAGAGAATTCTGTTAGGAACTCGCTGTAAGGACCAGGAGGTCGGTATAAAACTATAAATAGCACGGCTTTTTGTTTTGTCCACCCAGGACAGGTGATTGAAAGTGTTAAGTTTTCAAACAAGTGAAAAGCATTGTTGGTTTTGGGACTAAGAAGTAAGTTGGTGTGTGATATAATCGCAACGCCGCAGCCGCGACCTGTAGTTCTCGCTTTCTGGTAGTCGGAGGAGTGCACTCATTCAATCTAATCTAGTCGTCTTGTTGGAGCCAAGTCTCCGAGAGCGCAAACAAATCCAAGTTTTTGTCTATAATAAGTTAGTTTATGAGAAGCGATTTAGACGAGATTGATCTGACGTTCATTAATCCACATTTAACAACCCTACTTTTAGAACTATTTCTGTCCGTCTGAACTTTTATTAAGTTACTGTGTCTGACACCCAGGTCAGATTTCCTCGCATATAGTGCTTTAGCCTTCAAGCGAGGAACACACACAGTTTCAATCTGACTAGGTTCTGAAGCTAGCAACTGAGCACACACAGGCACACACACACACACAGTTTCAATCTGACTAGCTTCTGAGGCTAGTACCTGAACAGATGGGGGCTCAGAGGTTGTGGCAGAGCAGCTCTGCACCCTGGCCTCAGTTCTGCACCGTCATTTGAGCCGGGCAGAACAATTTAAAGCCAGGGCCAAATTCTTAGCCAACAGGGATGTGCAGTCATGAGTGCCTCTGTGCTGTCCTGTAGGCCAGCCCTTTCTAGCCATTGGTAGGACATCTTGAGATCAGCCACTTCTCTTTTGCTCCGGCTTGTCCTCCCATGATTTTATATATATATATATATATATATATATATATATATATATATAATTAGGGCTGTCAAACGATTACAATTTTGAGTTAATTACAGCTTAAAAATGTATGAATCGTAATTAATCACATTTCAAACTATCGGCAGAATGATGCCATATTTTTCTGTGAATTATTTTTGAATGGAAACATAAATGAGAGCATAGTGTATATATGTACTGTATTTGTTTATTATAACAATAAATCCATATAAAATTGCATTAACATTATTAACATTCTGTCTTTCTGTTTAGACTCAGACCAAAACTATTGTTTGTTACAGATGAGGACTGAAATGCAGAATGTCATTAAATCTGTCATGAACTGGTTGTGGAAGGGAAAATTAGGTAGCCCAGCTTTAATTTAGCGGTTGCGCTTCGGGAGAAGACACGGAGGAGACTGAGGCTCCGTAGTCCAGCTTAAACGCTGTACATATTGTGTGCACGGGTTACGCAAAGACGCGCGTGTATGGTCTTGGATATGGCGTTCCAGCGGCGCCGTTGAACTGCTGTCTAGAGCGCTCACAGGGTTCATACAGGGAACAACAGCAAAAGTGCCCCGCGGTCACGCATGTTTTCTTATAAAACTTGGATTCTCAGAGGGCCTACCTGCTCTGTCACCAACACACGCATGTGTCCGCGGCATCATGAGTGTTATTCTGGGATGCATGTGCGTTAACGCGATAATTTTGACAGCCATAATATATACAAAGTGGGGCCAAAAAAGTTTTTAGTCAGCCACCGATTGTGCAAGTTCTCCCACCTATAATAATGACAGAGGTCTGTAATTTTCATCGTAGGTACACTTTAACTGTGAGAGACAGAATGTGAAAAAACATTCTGAAAATAACATGGTAGGATTTTTAAAGAATTTATTTGTAAATTATGGTGGAAAATAAGTATTTGGGTCACTTCAAACAAGGAAGATCTCTGGCTCTCACAGACCTGTAACTTCTTCTTAAGAAGCTCTTCTGTCCTCCACTCGTTACCTGTATTAATGGCACCTGTTTGAACTCGTTATCTGTTTAAAAGACACCTGTCCACAGCCTCAAACAGTCAGACTCCAAACTCCACTATGGCCAAGACCAAAGAGCTGTCGAAGGACACCAGGAAAAGAATTGTAGACCTGCACCAGACTGGGAAGAGTGAATCTACAATGGGCAAGCAGCTTGGTGTGAACAAATCAACTGTGGGAGCAATTATCAGAAAATGGAAGACATACAAGACCACTGATAATCTCCCTCGACCTGGGGCTCCATGCAAGATCTCATCCCGTGGGATCAAAATGATCATAAGAACGGTGATCAAAAATCCCAGAACCACAAGGGGGGACCTGATGAAGGACCTGCAGAAAGCTGGGACCAAAGAAACAAAGGTTACCATCAGTAACACACTACGACGGCAGGGAATCAAATCCTGCTGAGTTGCATCCCAAGAACACCATACCTACTGTGAAGCATGGGGGTGGAAACGTCATGCTTTGGGGCTGTTTTTCTGCTAAGGGTACAGGACGACAGATCCGTGTTAAGGAAAGAATGAATGGGACCATGTATCGTGAGATTTTGAGCCAAAACGTCCTTCCATCAGTGAGAGCTTTGAAGATGAAACGTGGCTGGGTCTTCCAGCATGACAATGATCCCAAACACACCGCCCGGGCAACGAAGGAGTCGCTCCGTAAGGAGCATTTGAAAGTCCTGGAGTGGCCATGCCAGTCTCCAGACCTCAAACCCATTGAAAATCTGTGGAGGGAGTTAAAAGTCCGTGTTGCTCGGCGACAGCCCCAAAACATCACTGCTCTTGAGAAGATCTGCAAGGAGGAATGGGCCAAAATACCAGCAACTGTGTGTGCAAATCTGATAAAGACCTATAGTAATCGTTTGACCTCTGTTATTGCCAACAAAGGTTATATTACAAAGTATTGAGTAGAATTTTTGTTATTGACCAAATACTTATTTTCAACCATAATTTACAAATAAATTCTTTAAAAATCCTACAATGTTAATTCCTGGATTTTTTTCCCCACATTCTGTCTCTCACAGTTGAAGTGTACCTATGATGAAAATTGCAGACCACGTCATTATTTTGCCCCACTGTATATACTGTACGTATGAACAATCTCTATGACATTTCCCTCTAGTGTGGATAACGGAGGAACAGACTGAGGTCCTTTTTTAGTGTTTGAAAACAACATTAATTTTGTCTTGTCAGAATTTAGGACAAGTTTTAGCTGCTTAAGAGTGTGCCGAACCACTTCAAATGCTTTCTGCAGAGATTCAACAGCTTTGGCTGGAGTCATTCCAAAACTGTAAATAATTGTGTCATCTCCATAAAAATGTAAATTAGCATCTGACACATTTTGTCCCATTTCATTTATATACATGATGAATAGGAGGGGTCCTAATATTGAGCCCTGTGGCACCCCCTTTTGGACAGTCACAAAGTCAGAGCACTGACATTTTATGCACTGGGTCCTGTCATTCAAATAATTTGTGAACCAGGAGACTACGTGATCCGACAGTCCCAAACAAAGAAGCCTATGCTTTAAAACGTCATGGTCCACTTTGTCAAAAGCTTTTGACGGATCAATAAAAAGTGAAGCACAGTACTGTTTTTTATCAGGATTTATGACTTTTGTCGCTGCAGTGATGGTGCTGTGCTTTTTCCTGAAGCCTGATTGTAACTTGGAGAGAAGTTCATTTGAGTATAAAAACTCTTTTAGTTGGTCAGATACAAGAGATTCCATAGTTTTTGACAGGGCACACAAATGTGATATTGGTCTATAATTAGTTAAAACTGCTGGATCTCCGCCTTTTAACAGAGGCATAACAAAAGCTGATTTCCAAACTGATGGTATTTCTTTGTTTTTGATTGAGAGATTGAAAAGGGCTGTTAGAGGCTGGGCTACAAAATCAGCTGCCATTTTCAAAAAATAGGGTTCCATCAAATCTGGTCCAGGAGGTTTCCTGTGATCTAATGTTTTGAGAATTTTATGCACCTGCTGCACGTCAAACGGAACAAAGTTAAAAGGGTCTCCAGGAAACATTGGAGGGTCAGTGAGGGGTGTCACAGTGGCTGTTCCTGTACTGTTAAACAGAGAACCAGATGATGCAAAATGCTTATTAAAGCAATTTAAGATCTCACTTTTAGCATAGACTGGGGCAGAGTCTTTAAGGACAAATTTTGGAAGAGTCTGAGGACTTTTACTTACAGATAAAGACTTAATTACTTTCCAAAATTGTTGTGGATTATTGAGGTTCTCGGTTGTGATTGACAGGTAATATTCGGATTTAGCCCTTTTAATAAGAGAGGTGCATTTATTTCTCAGTTGTCTAAAGATGGACCAATCAAAGGCAGAATCAGTTTTTCTGGCCTTGGCCCATGCTACATTACGCTGATGAATAGTTTTTGACAACTCGACTACTCTGAATGTTCTCATAGGAGCATGTTTGTTTACAATTTTCTCAAAAGTTTCCTTAAAGAACGTCCAAGCTAGCTCAACCTCTGGCAATAAATCTATTTGTCCCCAATTAACCAAAGACAGGTCGTGGTGAAAGGCTTGTTCATTAAATTGTTTTAAGTTTCTTTTGTAAATAGTACAGTACGTGGTTTGCATTTGGGGATTTTAGTGCTCCTGCAAGTAGCAACAACACAGTGATCACTTAAGTCGTTGCAAAAGACACCCAAAGATGAGAATTTATGAGGAGCATTTGTTAGAATTAAGGTTGACTTACCCGGATTTTTGAGATTGGGCCTTGTGGGTAGGTTAACCAGCTGGCTAGGTTATAAGAAAGGCCATCTTCCACTTGTAAATCATTATGGAACACCAACTTGACAAGTAGAAAAAGGCTCAGGATGTAGCAGGCTCAGGCCTGTTTGCTGCAGCTCCACAGGGTGTAGCAGGCTCAGGCCTGTAAGCTGTAGCTCCACAGGGTGTAGCAGGCTCAGACCTGTAAACTGTAGCTCCACAGGGTGTAGCAGGCTCAGACCTGTAAGCTGTAGCTCCACAGGGTGTAGCAGGCTCAGACCTGTAAACTGTAGCTCCACAGGGTGTAGCAGGCTCAGACCTGTAAACTGTAGCTCCACAGGGTGTAGCAGGCTCAGAGGCTTAAAGGTATAATAGAGGATTCTGTTCTTCCGGGTGAATCATCTACCAGTCATGTCAAAGTCAAATACATCAGAGGGCCAAAAAAACAAAATTGCTGCGAGCCCAGGGCCGGACTGGTTCAATGTTTATTAACATCCAGAGGCAGCGCTGGTGCCACCTGCTGGCTCGATACAATATGCTCTAAAACTAATCCCCATACATAGATATCTGAGACATCTGAGAACATGAAAATAGTGAAAAACACGATTGATGTATTAATGCGTCAATGGTAGGCAACAATCAAATACCATCCCGTGGGCCATAAATAATTCATTCGCGGCCCTTGAGTTTGACACATGTGATCTAGACTATTGGTGCTCCTAATTGTCAATCATTCTGGTGATATGTGACGTAAGGCCGTTGTACATGCGCGTCCCTCATGTGCATGGATCACGGAGTGGAGAAAAAGTGGCCATGATGAAAGGTAAAAAGTTTAATGCACATTTTATTTAGGACATAAAAGTTAAATGTAATAACATTTGAAAATATTCCCCTCTCTTGTCATATCAGAGGTCTGTTTGGTGATAAAACAGACTTCTGATATGATAAATGACAAATGCTAACAAATTATTATTTGTAATATTATTTGTTATTATTAATAATAATTACAATTATAATATAATAATAATAATTATATTTTTATTTTGGACAACAAACAGCATATTTATTATCTATTTTCCCTGTTTTGACAACATTCTTTTAGAACCATTTTAAACACAGGAGCTTCTGTGTCATCCTTATCATCGATGTTGAAATTGTCTCAAATGTAGACTCGGGCGATTTTGTGCTTCTCGAGAATTAAAGAGAAAGATTGCTCTCTGTTTAAAGCTTGAAGGAATAAATGAAAAAACTACTCTGGGCATGCTTGTAGCTGCAAATTAGCACTGTCATGTTTAAAGCAGAGAAAAGTCAAAAAGCGGAATATGGGACTTTAAAAGTAGTCCATTATAATACAATTTTCTCAGGTCCTGTACACTGCACATGGAGTGCAAACACCTTTTCCTTATGCCGTCTTTCAACGCAGGTCTAACCTTTCTCCCATTCATGTTCACACGGGTCAAATCATCATTTGAATATGTGTTCAAAAACATGGGTTCAATTACTATTGAGTATCAATATCAAGGTAACATGTCTTCAGATTAGCAGGTTGCGGTCTGATACGTTTACAACATTTTTCACTTTTACAAGACAAAAATATCATTTTGTGAAAAACAGTTTTTTGCATCCACAGACACTGCCATTTCTTCCGACTCCTCGTCTCCAGATAACGTAGAAGACACTGGGTTGGACTCGCCCTCTCACCAGACGCTTGGACCCTCCCCTGAACCCGGCTGGGCAGCGTGGCCCCCTGCCCCCCACAGCAAGGACCAAATCCGAGGTCACTCCACCGACCCTTTCCTCTCCGCCTTCCGGGATCTATCTCCAGCAGGCAGCCCCCGCTTTCACGGCAACAGGGCGTGGTCTGCACCCTCCACCTGTCCCACCCACGTCCCTCCCGAGAGCGAACAAACCTTTGTGCACTTCCCCACCCCTGACATCCAGAGCGCCGTATGGAACTGCAAACATATCCCTCCAGAAAACCACTTTCTCGTGTTTGAAACTTCTGCCAATCAGGAGACCTTTTCGGACTCTTGGAAAAGACCACCTCCTCCTCGCTCCACAGCCAATCAAGAGACACAAGGAGATCCTTTTGCCGCCGTCAACAGTAAAATTCACTTCAGCAATCTGCCAACCTGCGCATCGTCAACAACATTGTCCCATCGCAAGAAGCAAGATCGCAGACGAGACAGCAGCGCATCGCCTCCTGTCACGCCAGAAGACCCGTTCGCCATCACTATGATCGGCAGCCCCACGCACCAATTGTCAACCGAACTAATCACGCCTTTAAGCAGCACGCCGAACAATAACCGACAAGGAGCAGCACATGCTTGCATTGCCGTGTCCACTTTGAAAAAAGAACACTGGAATTTGGCACGCAATCCGTTCAGCGACAACATCCCTGCAGCAGTGGTGGTTTCGGGCTCTAGAGCACAGGAAAATGGAGGAGGCGGGAGTGGACATAAGGAGCTGGGGGAACGGAGGAAGCACAGGACGCCAGACAGCGAACCGCGAAGGAACGCCCCTCCACTTACCAGGCACTCGGGGCCCCAAGAAGACCTCTGCTTCTCCACGGACCGGGACCAGGATTGTCTGGACATCAGTCAGCCCTGCAGCCTTGGCTCGCATAAAGGTAACCTAAAGTCCTACTGCATCTAAATATCCTTTATTGTTAAGTGCTCTTTAATAATCCTGAAATATATAACTTTCATTGCATTTCATGTTTTACAATGTTTAATAATTTGATAGGTTTAAAATGTTCACAAGAACGCACTAATTGCCATCTAGTGGCACATTTCATTCCGATATATATTTATTTCTATATGGTGTGTTGAATTTGAAGTTAAGCGGCCTATCTGAAAAAAATTGAGTTTTATACTTCCAATAAAACAAAACAAAATATAACAGATGTGAAAAAGACATTTATTTTTTCAAACAGTGACGATGCATGTGTGAGTATGTATAAGTATAAACCTAAACGCTGTCCTGACTCTGTAACTCCTCATCATCCCCTTTCGCTGTTGCCAACATATTATTATAAATATTATTTGATTTACCAAAGCTGTAATTGTAATCATTCAATCTTCCAAGTTTTGTCAAAGCCCTATAGAAGGCACCCTGTTAGGAATGTAGTTTGACCAGATGGATTCACAAAATCTCTCCTTCATGGCAAAATACCTACCCAAACGCAGAAAAAAACACAAACTGTCAAATAAAAACAAAACCGTTTAGGAAATGTCTTGCATGAACCTTTTCTGTTTTCTGTTGAAGGCTCCAGACACAAATACAGACAGGTAACGTCCGAGGGCGTGGCTGATGCTTCAGGCAGAACGGTCCGGGCCAAGAGGACACCAGGACGGCTCAGCGGTGCAGAGAAAGTGAGTCAGCACTATATCTATTGCTAATGTGTAACTTGTCACATCAGATGAAAGTTAAACATGAGTCCACATCAAATAGAAGTTTTATTGTCACAGCATAGTACAAGTACAATACGATTAACGGAATTATGTTTGAGGTGAGTTATGGAGCTGCTGCCACACCTCTCTTCTCCCAACTTGGAAAGTTACAGCGGAGGACCACGAGCAACACAGATACACAGACACATTACAATTGAAATGGTAGACATTTGCTTGTAGGAATTTTTGGATAGAGATGCCTGTGTGGTGACTTTCGCTACGGAAGCAGCGTGTGGCGTTCACTGAAGCTTTGACACAGTTTGCTTTGTGATCTGGGGGACCGCGGCTGTACCCGTCTGTCTCTGTGTGGTACGTCTCTGTGCGCGTACGTGTATGTACATTTGTCTGTTTTTGTGTGTTTGTACATGTGTCTGTCTGTGTGTGCGTGTGTCTGCCTCTGTTTGTGTGCTTGTGCGTTTGTGTGAGTGTGTGCATCTGTCTATGAGTGCGTGATGTGCAGCAGTTCTGTAACTGCTGCACATCAGCAGTTGTGGAAGTGTGGGTGATGGTTGAGTGAGTTGGAGGTAGGTTATGAAGAGGTTCCATGCTTCAGTAAAGGCTGGTACAGTGTTGTGTTTGTGAGCTGTTGTCCTGATTATTGAGATGTGTTCTTTAAGGAGGTTGGTCCAGTGAGAGATGTGGCATGATTTTTTTGATTTCCAGTTTTGAAAGATTATTTTCTTGCCGATTGTTAAGGAGACGAGTAATGGGTTTTTAAACTCGAGTGGGAGGGCTATCTCTGTTGTGCTTTCTAGGAGGCAGAGTGATGGGTCCATTGGAATTCTGCAGCCCAAAATCATGGAAAGCGTTTTGGTTAATGTTGTCCAGAGGGAGTGAAGTGGTTTGCAAGCCCAAGTGGCGTGGAAGTAACTGTCTGTAGTGTTCTGAGTGCATTGTGTGCAGTTGTCTGTGTCTGCTAGTCCCCTTTTGAACATTTTTCTTTGGGTGATGTGAAATCTATGGATAGTTTTGTATTGAATTAATTGTAGGTTGGAGTTCCTGGACATAGAGAAGATATTGTTATTGAAATGTATACAGAAGTCGGAGCCGGGAGAGATTCCCAAGTCATTTTCCCATTTTGTGGATGGGAGTGAGATCGTGGTGTCTTGTATAGATATAAGTTTATAAAGTTTGGAGGTTATTTTTTTAGAGTTTGTAATTTTAAAGATCTCTGTACTTAGTTTGGATGGTTCCAATGAACTATTTGTTACATTAATTTTTGATTGTATTACATGTTTGAGTTGTTGTTAGTGGAGGAACTGTTCTCTCCCAACCCCGAACTTCTGGATTAAGATGTCAAATGGGATGAATTGGTTGCTGTCAAATAGGTGATGGAGATGTGTGATTCCTTTTTGTTGCCATGACGGAAAGTGAATAGGGGTGTTGTGAAGTTGGAAGTCTAGATTGTGCCAAATTGGGGTGTGCTTACATGGTGGTAGCGGTGTTTTTGTGATCTTGTGAGTTTTCCACCAGGCTGTCAGGGTTGAGGAGATTGTATCATGTTTACTATATTTATTTTGTGTTGATTGAGGTAAAAAAAAGGGAGGTCCGTGATTGAAGTGGGTTTACATTGATTTTTTTCTAATTCTAACCATGGGGTGCTGTGAATATGTTTTTGAGTCCATTTGAATAAGTACTGTAACTGATTGGCTAGAAAATATTTTTGAAAATTGGGTGCTTCAAGGCCGCCTTGTCATTTTGGATGTTGAAATGTTGAGAGTGAGATTCTGGGTTTCTTGTTTTTCCAATAGAATTTAGTTATTTTTGAGTTGAGCGTTTGGAACCATTTGTCAGTGGGGTGATAGGAAGAACTGAGAAATTTTCATTTTGATAGTTGCAATTCGTCCTATGAGAGTGAGTGGAAGTTTTGTCCAGCGTTTGAGATCGTCTTCAGTTTTTTTTAATAAGGGGGTGTAGTTAAGGTTAAAAAGCTCTGACAGCCTGGGGGAGATATTGATGCCCAAGTACTTTTTGTTGGCAGTGTGAAAAGGAAGGGGTGAGTTTTGGGCTGCAGAATTCCAGTCCGTTCCAGATAATGGTGGAATAGTTGAGATTTTGGAGATCTGGTGTTCTTGGTGTTCTGAGTTTAGGTCCTGAATTCCTTTAATCTGGTTATTTTGTCTTATTGCTGCTGGGAGTGGTTCAATGAAAATGGCGAATAGAGATGGTGAGAGTGGGCATCCTTGTCTGGTTCCTTGGTGGAGTGTGAAACTAGGTGAGGTGATCCCATTTGTGGTGATAGTGGCTTAAGGGGTTGTGTAGAGTATATGTATCCAATGTATGAACGACTCCCCAAATCCAAATTTACGTAGGTTAGCGAGTAGAAATGTCCAATTTACTTTATCAAATGATTTTTCTGCATCTAGTGATATAATTATGGTTTTGATTTTTTGTTGTTGTGATATATTGATTAGGTTAAAGAGTCTACGGATGTTATCTGAGACATGTCTATTTTTTATGAAGCCTGTCTGGTCGGGGTGGATTAATAATTGACTGTCTCTATTCTCGTTGCTAGTGTTTTTGTGATGATTTTTAAGTTGCTATTGATGAGTGAGAGGGGGCGGTTGCTGGAGGGATGAGTTGGATCTTTATTGGAGTGACATAACGGCAGTATTCATACAGTATGTGTAAGTATTTTGAAGGTGTTTTTAATTTCTTGTGTGACACAGTGGAATAATGGAGATAGAATGTTCCCAGAAATGTTTGTAGTATTCTGCCGGTAGTCCATCTGGTCCAGGTGATTTATTGTTGGGCATGTTATTCAGGGATCTTTTTAGTTCTTCTATGGTGAGGGGTGCATCTAGGATATTTGCTTTATCTGATGAAAGTGTTGGCATGTCAAGGTTATTTAGAAAGGTATTTATATCTGATTGGTCAGGATTATGCTCTGGTGAATAAAGGTTACTGTAAAATTTTTGAAATACGTTGTTTATGTCTTTTGGATTTTGGGTGATTGTGCCAGCAGAGTTACGGATGAGTGGGATTATATTATATTGCTTTCTCTTTGTTGTAGTACATTGGCTAGGTATTTAACTGATTTATTGCTATAATGAAAGTTATCATATTTGGGTTGCTGAATAATGAATTGTGTTTTTTTGTATATGATGGTTTCCATTTGAATTTCTAAATGGGTTAATTAATTTTGTATTTGCTCATTGTGGTGATTGGAAAGTAGCATTGTTAATTGTTTAATCTTTTGTTCAATTATATTTTCTAATTGCTGTTTTTTCTTGTATGCTGAATATGATATGATTTTTACATGTCATTACTGCTTTGCCTGTTTCCCAAAGTGTTGATGGTGAGATTCCTGGAGAGTCGTTCATCTCCAGGAAGGATGCCCACTCTCTCTTAATCATCAAACTGAAGTGTGTGTCTTCTAGGAGTGAAGTATTGAACAGAATCATTTTTATTGCCACGTAAGTAACAGGAGGTCACAAACAAAATAGCGTTGGCTCGGTGCAACAGTCAGAGAGAGAGAATAAAAAATAAAGAATAAAAAAACATTTCTAAGAAATAAATTTAAAAGTAAAACTAAAATAGAGTTACAATTACTATATACAATATAGAGTGCACATGGTGCACACAATGTAAGGTGACAGCAGTACAGTGAGGTAAAGTGACGTATGATGGGCAGTAAAGTGACATTATAAAGCGCCATCTTGTGGTAGGTTTAATGTATGTTTGAATGTTTACCATTAAGAAGATGGGGGCATGGTCGCTGATTATAATTGGATAGATTGTGTTGTTGCTGATATGTTGGTTGAGAGAGTTGCTGGTGAGGAAGAAGTCAATTCTGGAATTAAGAATGATGAACCGAGGAGTAATGTGTGTATTCTCGTAGGGATGGATTCCTCACCCTGCAACTATTGGCAAGTCCATAATCTTCCATGTGTTGTTTAATTGTATCAGAGGAGTGCCAGTTTCTTGAGTTGCCTTCGGAGTTGAGTTGGTCATTTTTTCTGCTTTCTTTTAAGATAGGGTATAATATTTTTTGTTGTTCATTGATTTCACGGGGGTATTTCTCGTTTAGTCTGTAGTTTGTTCCTTTGAGTTTTAACTAGTTCTTTCGGTTTAAAGTGTTCAGATTTGGCAATGATGGGTCGTGGTCCTTTATCCGATTGTCTGCCGAAGCGGTGTGCTCTGTGGAAGCTAATGGAGCTATTTTTAGTTTTGTTGTCATAAACTCTTTGATGAGTGTTTCGGGTTTGTCACTTGTGTTTTCGGGGATTCCAGGGAAGATAAGGGAGTCCCGCATAGTTCGAGATTGCAAGTCCAAAATAGTTTCTTTCATTATTTGGTTTTCTTTGGTGATAGTGTGCATTTGTTCGGTTATTGCTTTTACTGATGATTTCAGTTCCTGGTTTGATTGGTTGAGAGAAATTATTTGGTTATGTGCGAATTCCAGGCTATTGCGTAGATCCTTCATTTTGTCGTGCAGTGTTACGAGTAAGTCCAGTCTTTTGTTAATGCTTGCGAGTACACTGACCTCGATTTTGGTGGTTTCCAAGTCATCTGTGTCGGTTGACGAGTCTGCCTTTTTCCTTTTGCTTGGGTTTGCTGGGTCCGGTTCCATGGTGTATTGAAGATAATAATAGTAATCGATGAAGTCCTCGAGGTCCGTTACGCTCTCCACCGTACCTGTATTCCGTTTACTTTGGCTGTACCGTTAAGTTTTATTGATGTTAGATCCGAGAAGTGGGAAGTGGTTAGGGTTACCTCCTCTGTAACCAGCGGCAGACTGTGCCAAACACTGCTCCTGGCCTCTCCCATTGTGCAAATTATTTTGGTAGAAATTACATTACATTATTATACTCATTATACTACCCATTTAACCCACCAGGAAATAGTGTCCTGGTTCGATCCGCGCGCACCAGATGCGCCAGATGAGTGCAACAGACCAGTAAATGTGTGTGTCTAACCCGCACAAGTGTGCACTAGTAACTGAGCGGAGAGACGGACAAGAGAATGGATGATGCGTGTGGAGTATGAATGGAAGGGGGGGGGGAAGGGTGCGCAAGTGTGGAATGTCGTTTGTGTGTGCATGCCAGTGTGTGTGTGTGTGCGGAACCTCTCCTTCACACATCGAGGATGAATAAGTCTCTCACTGAAGCTGCTCTCCAGAGCAGACAGTGTCCTGTAGGGGGTGACAGTCATGGTACAGCATAGATATTAGTTTGTCCAGGACCCTCCTGTCCCCGACCTGCTGCACTGTGTCCAGGGAACAGCCCAGGAGGAAGAAGAATACTGAGTTGCATCCCAAGAACACCATACCTACTGTGAAGCGTGGGGGTGGAAACGTCATGCTTTGGGGCTGTTTTTCTGCTAAGGGGACAGGACGACTGATCCGTGTTAAGGAAAGAATGAATGGGACCATGTAAAATTTTGAGCCAAAACCTCCTTCCATCAGTGAGAGCTTTGAAGATGTAATGTGGCTGGGTCTTCCAGCATGACAATGATCCCAAACACACCGCCCGGGCAACGAAGGAGTGGCTCCGTAAGAAGCATTTGAAAGTCCTGGAGTGGCCTAGCAAGTCTCCAGACCTCAACCCCATTGAAAATCTGTGGAGGGAGTTGAAAGTCCGTGTTGCTCGGCGACAGCCCCGAAACGTCTCTGCTTTTTAGAAGATCTGCATGGAGGAATGGGCCAAAATACCAGCTACTGTGTGTGCAAACCTGATAAAGACCTATAGTAATAATTTGACCTCTGTTATTGCCAACAAAGGTTATATTACAAAGTATTGAGTTGAACATTTGTTATTGACCAAATACTTATTTTCCACCATAATTTACAAATAAATTCTTTAAAAATCTTACAATGTGAATTCCTGGATTTTTTTTTTCACATTCTGTCTCTCACAGTTGAAGTGTACCTATGCTGAAAATTACAGATCTCTGTCATTATTTTAAGTGGGAGAAATTGCACAATCGGTGTCTCCATCCTTGTTCATGAATTCACCACGGTTAAGGATTTACTGACAAATAGAATGTATGTAATGTAAATAGAAGTAAGAGTATATGGTAGGAAATCTTAATTTTTGCTTTTGAACCCGTTTTCTGCACGTGTACAGACAAATGAATGAAACAAAGTCAAAGTGATACAATCACACATTTATTAAAAACCAAAGTTAAGTGCAAAACCAACTAAATACATTTCAGCGAGAGCTTTGCACCAATGGGTTACATAACCAATTATTTTCATGATTACTACAAACAAAAGTCACAAACAAAGAGCTGGGCGATCTCCCTGAAAACCTTTTTGTTCTGTGTTGTGCCGTCGAGCTCACGTCGGAACCACGGCCGAGGCGGTACTAAAAAAGTACCCTAATCCCAAGTGGAAATGCAAAAAAAACGCTGTGTCGTGCCGTGGCCTATAGAAAAGCACCAAAAGTCACCTCCATCATGCACAACACCTTCCACCCACTGCACAGGACTGTAGAGGAGCTGAGAAGCTCTTTCAGTGGAAGACTGAGGCCCCCTCAGTGCAAGAAGGAGCGCTACCGCAGGGCCTTTATTCCCACCGCTGTCAGACTGTACAATAAGTCACTAATGCACTAGGACTGAAAAAAACAGCACTGCTATGCCACTATTTCTTATTGTACATAATTATATCCTGCACTGACTCTTATTTTTACCCTTTAACATGTTTGCACACTTCTGTCTTTTGCGCAACCTGAGTGATTCTATCTTTGCCAAATGTGACATGTACATTTCTCCAGTGTGAGATCAATAAAGTTTATCTTATCTTATCGTTAAAATAGTGTCTACCTTTTGATTCTGTTAACAATGTCCCATTAGCATTTTCATCATTTGTGGGGCATTCTTGGGGACCATTTGCAGCAGCAGGGTCGAGTCGGCTCAGCCCTTCACTTCATAGATATAGAACGCCTTTTCTTTCTCTGTTGCAGTCTCGGTCTCTGTGCTCGTCTCCTCTCCCGGAGCCCAGTGCCTCCCTCACCTCCTCCTCTTCCTCCAGCCCAAATGAGTGGCCCCTGCTCAGAGAGGAAGAGTGGGGACCAGCAAACCCAGCCCACAGTCCTGGACCAGTGTCACCGCTGCCCCAACAGCACCACAACCAGCCCCAAAGGCGACGTAAGTGTGTTTGTAAGTGTGACGGATCCAAAATTGCCCATGGAAATATAATAAATAAATAAATTGTAGCCGCAAGCGGCGTCAAACGGCCCTCGCCGTACCGCGCAAACGAGGTGGCGACACCGTGCCATGATTTGCTCCCGTAGCCATAGAACAATGTACATGAAAATGTAATAAATATGATCAGTTGGTTTGGCTCCCAATGTAAAACTTTGGCTCACTCTGCAGGGGGCACTAAAGAGCCAATTTAATATTTCACACCTTCAGGTGACCTAGGCCCAAGATTTGAGCAACCAAGTCAAGTGTAGTACTTTGTGTGTAAACAGGAGCACATGTATAATCTGTGAGTGTGTCCATATATATACAGCCTCCATTGGATGACCATGTGACAAATCAAAATTCTATGAACAACTATTGATGGTACATGTGTTGAGATGATGTGGAGCGATTTCAACCCAAATCGATGAAATGGCTGAGGCTGGTTTGATGTTTTTGTGAGGTGTACATTTGCGATAGACATAGAATGGGGAGTAATTGTCGTTGCCATGGCAACAGGGTAAAAAACAATCTTGGGTCTCATTGGGTTTTTGAATCAAGAGAGGAAAACAGAATTATGTGCAAAATTTCAAACATTTTGAAAAAAGATAAATGTGATTGTCCCCATGTAAAACTTTAACATAGTCTGTAGGGGGTGCTAATAAGCCAATTTCAATTATTTTACTTTCAAATGGAGTGGAAGAATGGATTCAAATTTGATGCAAATTGGACTTTGTATGTGCAAACCAGTGACATAGGCACATTAGGGCTAGGGTGGTCCCAGGCCCGCCCACTTTGATTGGCCCAGGACCTGGCCCTCCCTGAGAAGGCTTGCAGGATTTTTCTCACCATTTTTTATGATTGATACTTTTACTCACTCTTCAAAAGAATGGTTAACATTGACATTCAAACCAATGCCTTGGTAAAATACGGCGTGTGAATATATAATAAGATATTCACACGCCGTGCCTCCTCCTCGCCTCCACAGCAGCAGCAGCATGTGACCCTCATCTCTCTGCTGTGATTGGCTGTCTTCCTCCTGCACTTAAAATAGCGAGGCGCCAAAGTCTACGAGTAGCTACTGTTTCCTTTCAGTAAAGTCCGCCTGGGACATGAATCTATTAAAATAACTGTGAGTGCTCTATGAAAAGTGATTAGTGAAGTCGAGTAACCAGTGTCAAACGCGTTTTCCCTGAGCCTCGTAAAATGTGAGTAATCAGAGAAAATTATTATGGATCTATCTCCATTCAATACATTTACATAAGTTCTACTCTGTCATTCCACTGGGAAACTCAGGCTGCACCATGGATCTATAAGGGCTGCACACAGACAGAGACAGAACAGACTCCATTTGAGAAACAGGAGGTTTAAAGGCTTAGTGCTCCTCCACTCTGTGTGGCAGCCAGACTCTTGTCTTCTATATTGAATTTTGTTTGCTTCTGCAATGTCACTGATGGGCTGTTCCCTCATGCGTGCGTGTGCGCAATCGCGCTGTTCTTTTGGGGTCTTATATTACATCCATGGTCTAAGCGCACAGAAAACTCTGTCCTGCACAAAATAAAAACAGCGTACACAAATGACGCAGCCGCGTATTTCTACAGTGCATGGACCGCGGTGGATTTGTGCGGTCAGGCCTCATTCAAAGTCAGAGCCGAAAGCTCTCTTTCTTTGACAATGCGGTTAATATATACAGTCTATGGGTTCACAGTCCGCGGGTACGGGAGAAGTGCCCAACGCAGAAGTTTGAAGCTGCGTTTGATCCAGAACAGGGCTAGGACCAACCTCACCCTGCACTCCGTGTACCGAAAATGCGGACTCGGTCTGGCCGCGGACTCGCGAGCAGTGTCTCACGAGCAGTGTCTCACGAGCGCTATACCAGCTGTGTGTGTGTGCTTGGAGCTACACACACATGCACACACATGCAGGGACACTTGAGTCTGAGGAACAGGAGTCCTGCTTAAGTGTCTTTTTGTCCAAAGTGCCTCCATCATTTCACTGTGGTTTTATTGTTAGTGATTATCTTTTCAATGATGTTAAGATTCAGTTCAGCTCAAAGGCCTGGAGTAAAGTTGGTTTTGTGGCAATTTGATTAAGATAATAAATGTATGTGATTTGTTTTATAATGCCATATATATAATTTATGACTAAATATAATAATGTATACCATTTATTAAGACTCTAAAGGTTAAATCCTCTATTTCCAAATATATTCCTACTTTAATTCACCATTGTTTATACTTTAGCTAATTAGCGCCTATCCACTACAGTCTATGCCAGGGGTGTCAAACTCATTTTTGTCCGGGGGCCGAATAGAACCTAATATGATCTCAAGTGGGCCGGACAAGAAGATGCTCTACAAAAATACCCAAAAACGGTACAAAGTCAAACTTTGTGTGCACATAAACACATTTATATAAAAGTTCCTTTGAAACGCTGTCCTTTAATACTCGCTCTTTAACGGTAAATTTGTTCCAAACTTAAATGTAACAATGAGTTTTTCATAGTGCAAATAATGTAATGTATTTACAATATTACATTGTAAATGGCATTTCACAACATTTATATTAATAAATCCATGGTTATCTTATTATCACATTAACCATCTTCAGTGGGGTAAGGTCCATGGTTATGTTATTATCACATTAACCATCTTCAGTGTGGTAAGGTCCATGGTTATGTTATTATCACATTAACCATCTTCAGTGTGGTAAGGTCCATGGTTATGTTATTATCACATTAACCATCTTCAGTGTGGTAAGGTCCATGGTTATGTTATTATCACAATAACCATCTTCAGTGTGGTAAGGTCCATGGTTATTTTATTATCACATTAACCATCTTCAGTGTGGTAAGGTCCATGGTTATGTAATTATCACATTAACCATCTTCAGTGTGGTAAGGTCCATGGTTTTGTCCTTAACACATTAACCATCTTCAGTGTGGTAAGGTCCATGGTTATGTTATCAGAGAGGAAGCATCAAACTGAATTCAGTTGAAATGAACAAAACAACTTCAATAACGGGATGTAATCTGAACGACCGTAGCAGTGTCTCTGTGTAAAATACAGTCAAATGCCCAAATATCATCACCTCCATTTGCATCTTTGTAGGGATGTACCAAATCCGGGTTTTTGGGGTTCGGCCGAATATCGAATCCACTGGTTAAGATTCTGCCGAACCCGAATACCGAATCCTGTTCCATCCTCAGTCCATTATTGTTTCATACGCAAATGTTTTAACAGCGGCGAACTGGCTGTGTTGTGTACTGTTTAGGGTCCTAAACACCACGAGAAAAATTGGCATTGCAAATTAAACATGTAGCTCGACCAGAATCTACTATTATAACATTTATAATAATCTCGTTTATCATTAAACACAAATACATTCAGTTCACAGCAGTGTACTTCAGTGATAAAGTACATATATTACTGTGCATGTCATGTAAAAATAAGAGCTAAAGCACCATACATGCATAAATAGCTTCCACTGGTTCAGGTCAAAACATTACATATATGGACATTTGAGAAATATGCCAAACTCGTAGAGAAAAGTTGAGAGAAGCTAATGCTAAGAGGCTAGTTGCCTAAACATGGACTTACCAACTCTGCTTCTACAGTCATACGCAGCTCAGATGACAAGTACCTGGAACTGGTAATCAGCTCCATAAAGTTGGTGAATAGGAAGTTAGTTTATGATCCATCAGAACTGCATTACAGGTGAAAACAAGAATCGTAACATCCCCTCTCACCAGCATATGACTAGAGCTAATTGGACCGCGGGGATCACATGACCAGGAAGAGACCTCAGCGCACCCAAAGAAGAACAGAGAGCAAGAGGATATAAACCTCCGCTATAGTGCATGTTTATTTACACTTCCGAACGAATCTGATTTCCGTGACGAATCCAACAGCCACAGCGCGCATAGTGTAAGTGCAGGGTTCGGGTTCGGTGGGGAAAAATTCTAAGGTTCGGCCAGAAACCGAACCCCGTCAAAAAAGCCAATATTCGGTCAATATGCTATGTTTTTAGCACTCAAACTAAGGTAGCTTCCCTTTACAGTAGCAGCACTAACCTCTCGCTCTTGGCACAAACAGACTGCTGTTTCTTCAGGGCCATGTTTATCTTCTGTCTTCTCAATTCTCCGCTCAAGGTGCCGTTTTTTTTTGCAGAGTCTCGTAGTTTAAGATGATATTCCTTCAGCACCGCTCTGGTGGAGCCACTACAGACGCACTGGGCTCACTGCTGAGCGCGAGGCAGATTTGTGTTTATTTTTATTATTATTATCATTTTACATAAATGAGCCGCGGGCCGGATTCCGCATGAATGACACCCCTGGTCTATGCTGTTCACTAAAATCTATCGAACCGAGGAGGCACGTCTGCTAGGTATTATTGGATATCATATTCTTGGCTTGCAGTCAGGTGACGCATAAACTTCCGGTTGACGAAGTGGTGTCAGGCCAGCAAGAGTTGCTGCTGATATGTGGAGAAAATGCGACACTTTTTGCGATGTTTTTGCTTTTTCGGATATTTCATGACACTTTGAAGCTACTGTGGTTAACGTTCTAACTCATCATTCTAACTATGCACAAGACAGAATTTTTATACTACATGTTTTGGTAATATCAAGGTTGAAGCTACTGGCACGGCGGCAAATGCTATTAAGATAATAATGCTAATAAGTCTCCATTCCTCCACTGTAAGTTACTTACATTCTGTAACGTCTTTGTTTATGCCTCTACTATCGACAATAAAACATGTCTTCTGTCTGAATTAAAGACTCGATCCTAGACTGTCATTTTCTTCACTTTAGATTTTAATCCACGAGCTAGTGTTACAATCAAGCTTTTGCACTGCTAAGCAAATGAAGGTTTGGAAAAACATGGATGCTGCGACTTTTTTGTCTGTCTGTGGATTAAGGAACTCAGAGTGAGGTTCTGAAGGACAAATCCTGCATCGTAATGAGCCGTGTAAGTAACGATTGGTGAATGAACTTGTCATTCTCAACAAAACAATGCGTCTGTGGCTGTGTTCTTTTCAGGTCAAACATTCACTGTGTTTATCTAAAACGCCAACTCATACCTGAAAGTTCATTAAATAAAGATGGGGATGTAATAACTTCGCATTGTGACTGCATGGCTGGGTAAATAATCCTTCGAGGTAAAAGCGTTTGCTAGTGGAATGTTAGCGAGCCACTTTTCCTGCGTCTTTTTGTAAAGTCCTTAGTGCGAGGCTCTTTATTAATCTAAGTAGTATCCATCAAAGGTTTTGCGATTCGATCGTTAGAAAACTTAAAACAACACGTGAAAAAGGCATATTCAGACTCGCTGCTCTAGTGAACAACTAGCTCGGCTGACCACCACTTTGTGATACGCATACGTAATGAGGTGGACGTGAAGTAAATTGCAAGCAAGCAATTGATTTTTCCTCTAGCAAAAGTTGGCCCGCCCACTTTTCTACAGGCAAAATTTCAAAATGTCTGCCTACGTCCCTGGTGCAAACGGGAGCAAATTGGCTCTTGTCAGAAATGGGGAAAAAAGTCACATTTCACCACTCCGCTGCTCGAAGAACGTTTCTATGAAATCAAAATTATGGTCCACGTGTTTAGACGATGTGGAACGACTTTGAAGCAAATCGGTGAAACAGCCAAGGAGGAGTCGCTTTCCAACCGACATGTGTGAAAATGATCAATTTTAAATTTTCCATTTTCCAATAAAATTTATGGGCTTCTTGTTGTTCAGGGAGCGTGGCAATAATAACTTTTTTTCATGTCTTGACTTGAGGAACATTGAAATTCATGGCTCTACGGTTCTGAAGTTTGGGCAAAATTTGGCAAGTTTTCATGGATGTTCAGGGGGTCAAATTAAGGCTATTTTTGAAAGTCTCAGATCAAAAACCATATAGGTTTTACTGGCACCTGATACATCCCTTTAAAGTGTTTGAGTTTAAGCAAGCAACTGTCACGTTTTGGTGAGTGATGGGCACTGACGTGTCTGTCACGCACCACAACCCCTTGCATTCACCATTGTGAAAGCAATAGGCCCATACCCCAGTTGGGGCTCGGACCTAATAATAAAAATGCATTGTTTTATATGCATGGCGCCGTAAAGATGGCGCCGTGGCAAGAGCTCTGGTGTGTGTCGTCTGGTGCACACTGGGGTAGTCTTGCACAGTTTTTCCAATGTGGTTTTACTGCAAATGGCAAATAAATGAATCTCAATCTGACTTTTTTGGACACTCAAAGACGCTTCAGGCCCAAGCCCCAACTGGGGTAATTAGGCCCCCATATACATTTGGACAGACCAGTGGAGGCGGGTCCCGGCTCATAAGTGGCCAAAATGATGTGCGCTGACATGCTTGCAAAACCCCCCCGGGCCGATGGGGGTGGACCCGGAATAAGAATTAGCCAATGCAATACAGTGGGGAAAAAAAGTATTTAGTCAGCCACCGATTGTGCAAGTTCTCCCACTTAAAATAATGACAGAGGTCTGTAATTTCCATCATAGGTACACTTCAACTGTGAGAGACAGAATGTGAAAAAAAAAAATAGGAATTCATTGTAGGATTTTTAAAGAATTTATTTGTAAATTATGGTGGAAAATAAGTATTTGGTCACTTCAAACAAGGAAGATCTCTGGCTCTCACAGACCTGTAACTTCTTTAAGAAGCTCTTCTGACCTCCACTCGTTACCTGTATCGTAATGATCTGTATCTTTTATACAGATAACCTGTTTGAACTCGTTTTCTGTATAAAAGACACCTGTCCACAGCCTCAAACAGTCAGACTCCAAACTCCACTATGGCCAAGACCAAAGAGCTGTCGAAGGACACCAGGAAAAGAATTGTAGACCTGTACCAGACTGGGAAGAGTGAATCTACAATAGGCAAGCAGCTTGGTGTGAACAAATCAACTGTGGCAGCAATTATGAGAAAATGGAAGACATACAAGACCACTGATAATCTCCCTCAATCGCAAGATCTCACCCCGTGGGGTCAAAATGATCATGAGAACAACAATCCCAGAACCACACGGGGGGACCTGGTTAATGACCTACGAGAGCTGGGACCAAAGTAACAAAGGTTACCATCAGTAACACACTACGACGACAGATAATAAAATCCTGCAGTGCCAGACGTGTCCCCCTGCTGAAGCCAGTACATGTCCAGGCCCGTCTGAAGTTTGCCAGAGAGCACATGGATGATACAGCAGAGGATAGAGGAGAATGTCATGTGGTCAGATGAAACCAAAGTAGAACTGTTTGCTATAAACTCAACTTGTCGTGTTTGGAGGAAGAAGAATACTGAGTTGCATCCCAAGAACACCATACCTACTGTGAAGCATGGGGGTGGAAACGTCATGCTTTGGGGCTGTTTTTCTGCTAAGGGTACAGGACGACCGTGTAAAGGAAAGAATGAATGGGACCATGTATCGTAAGATTTTGAGCCAAAACCTCCTTCCATCAGTGAGAGCTTTGAAGATGAAACGTGGCTGGGTCTTCCAGCATGACAATGATCCGAGTGGCTCCGTAAGAAGCATTTGAAAGTCCTGGAGTGGCCTAGCCAGTCTCCAGACCTCAACCCCATTGAAAATCTGCGGAGGGAGTTGAAAGTCTATGTTGCTCGGCGACAGCCCCAAAACATCACTGCTCTCGAGAAGATCTGCATGGAGGAATGGGCCAAAATACCACTTACTGTGTGTGCAAACCTGGTAAAGACCTATAGTAATGGTTTGACCTCTGTTATTGCCAACAAAGGTTATATTACAAAGAATTGAGTTGAATTTTTGTTATTGACCAAATACTTATTTTCCACCACAATTTACAAATAAATTCTTTAAAAATCCTACAATGTGAATTCCTGGATTTTTTTTTTTTTCACATTTTGTTTCTCACAGTTGAAATGTACCTACAGACTTCTGTCATTATTTTAAGTGGGAGAACTTGCACAATCGGTGGCTGACTAAATACTTTTTTGCCCCACTGTATTGCTGCATTGGCAGACCTTTCGAAAACGTCTTTACAGGATGGTCCAAAAGTTGGCTCTTGGCCCAAAGCTCCGTTCCATGTGTGTAAATGCTGAGGGGAGTGAATTTTTTTGGACGACTCTAGTTTACTTGCTGTGATGTTTTTAAGTCTCTCGTTCAAATGAATGGAGCTTGCACCGGCTGACCCATGCGCAGATGCGTTTTTTCACAATTTTCTTGTGGGCGGGACCACTGTCAGCCATTTTGGATAGCTCCAGTAGAGCACTATTTTTGGCCCATTAGTTAGAACAGCGGAGATAGGCGTGACTACATCCTTTGATTTTTACAGTCTGTGGGACAGACTCACAGATTATACATGTGCTTCTGTTTACACATACAAAGTCTGATTTGTACTAACTAGACTTGGTTGTTTAACTATTGGCCTAGGTCACCTAAAGGTGTGAAATATTAAATTGGCTCTTTAGCGCCCCCTATGGACTGAGCCAAATTTTCACACGGGGAGCCAAAGCAACTGATCATATTCATTACAATTTTACACACATTTTTCTATGACTACGGACGCAAAGGCGGTGTAACGACGGTTTGCACTACCTTTACGAGATGCACTGCCTCAGCTGTTTATGATGTAATGCAAACCTGCGCATGCGGGTTGATAATGGAGATAATAAATTTAATTTAATGCATGTATCGTACTGTATTCAATATGATTAACAATAGTGTGTTCAAAGAAAATATTTAATTAGATAGAGTTTTTCCCCATTTTCCATTATATACCCGACAGACCAGTTGTAAGCTGTAGAGTTGCCACAGGACGCGTCATCAGCCTACGTCAGCAGCTGCGGACTGCTATATCATAACATTAGCATTGTGGTTTCACAGGCGCAGTTGACTGCTTTAACTAAACTTTACATGAAACTTTGACTCTTAAAACCCACATGTGACAAAACGGAGCCATCAACACCTCAAATTGCATTAAAAGTGACCTTTGTGTCTTAATTTGTTTGTATTTTAACTTTTAAAGCAATTCATGGTCCGCCATCTTGGTTTGCTTCGGCTGCCATGAGACGCGCATGCGCAGGTTTGCATTACATCATAAACAATTGAGGCAGTGCATCTCGTCAAGGCAGTGCAAACCGTCGTTACAGCGGCACCACCTCCTTTGCGCAGTGCGGCTAGGGCCGTTCGACGCCGCTTGCAGCTTTAATTATTCTTTCACTCCATACACTGTGGTGATAAACTACTACTGTAGCCACAGCTGCTCTGGAGCACACTGAAGCGAGGCAACCAGTGTGCCATCGGCCCCTCCGACCACCACCAACCATTCACTCACAAACCATACTCATTCTAGGCAATGTGGGTGAAGTGTCTTGCCTAAGGACACAACGGCAGTTTGGCACTTTAAAGCCGCAGCCGCCCCACTGTGGCACCTGGTGTTCCCAGAGGTTAAGTGTCTTGCCAAGGACACAACAACAGCAGACATCACAGAGTCGGTGGAGAAAGTCTTGTGGTGGGTTCAAACCCACAACCTTCAGGCCAATGCTCTACCAAATGAGCCACTGTCGCCCCAATTCAATTGTCACAGTAAAGCATCTGGTATGTGGACTATGCGTTTTTTGTGTGTGTGTTTGCAGTGCACTTGTCCCGTGGGCCAAGTCCCATCTCGCTCAGCTCACAGGAGGCATGGCCTGTCGCCGCAGCCTTCACGGAGTACATCAACGCCTATTTCAAAGGAGGACAAAGCAATCGGTTTGTTCTTTCACATTGTATACCCATCAACCACTCCATGATGTAAATCAATACCCCACCTACATGTCACGGGGGCGGAGGGCCCTGTAAAACTTTCCACTGTCCAACAGGTAGCACTCCATTAAAGCTGTACCAACTCACTTTGTGACATTTTCATTCGCTCTTTCTGCTCCCTCTCCCCGCACTCACGAAGCTGTCGCCCCCACTACAGCCTGTGCTCATGTGCTAATTGTTTATGGAGCTCACGTCTCACAATATGGATCGCACATTTGAACGTGGAAGGGGTGACCATAGAATGATAGAATCGGGAAGCGCGGAGGAACGAGATGGCTATTTTGCTGTGTAAGTAACTGGTACCGGACACGGCAAGTTTCAGGTTAGCCTCCGCCGCTTGTTTACCTCAGCTGTCTGTGTCAACAAGAGACCTCTAGCTTTTCTCAAGAAAGTGGGGGTCAGTGGTCCGCTGTGATTGGTCACAATCTGGTCCCGAAACTAATTCTCTTCCTTGTTGCACGAAAACTCGATCTAAAATAAAATGACACGCCAGCACAAACCTGCGCTACTTATTCTTCAAAAGGACGTATATCCCAATGCATTACATGGATATGGATTTAATTTTTGTAATGAATACAAAAATAAAGTGAGGTAATGCAGCTTTAATGAACATGCAACACGGAAAAAACACATTATTGATGAAAAAGTATTTGAAATGTATTAAAAGACCTTCCGTTTCTACCTGCTTTTTCCCCTGAGATATCCTAAGCAAAAGATCGTAAACTTTCATGAAAATCGCTGTGAATTTCCTAGAAAAGGAGATAGAGACTCTTTTATGAAATATGATTTTTTGAGGGTGTAGTTCTTGTGACACATACATTTCTGGGTCCACGGACTTTTATAAGATAGATGTATCTTGTAGGCGTGGGGTAGGCTACAAAAAACGCATTTATAAAGGAATAATTCAATCTATATGACTATTTATACCTCCTTTACAATGAACACTGGAGATGAAATTTGATCCATATGAAGGTTTATGGCAACAGCAACAACTATATGAATGTACAATTAGAATGCAAATGTTTATTTGTAGGAATATAATAAAAAATAAAACAAAAACATACAAATATCCTCCTCCGCTTCTCCCGGACAGGGGTAGGAATACGTGACTGCTTACACGCGTGACTCGGTTGGTCCTGATTGTTCCCTATCTCTTACTATTCCGCTCAGACCAGCCTGGGCTGATCATTCAGCCTGATCACCTGCCTTCTGAGCGCCTCCCTTCACCTTCCTCAAGAGCAACTCCCTTCCGAGCGCCTCCCTCCTGAGCACGAGTCCCTAAAGTTTACTCACTTCTTCGATGTAAAAAGTGCTCATCAAGCGTGTCTGGCTGATGTGCACAGAGTTTTTTTGATACTTTTCCCTCATCTCCGTCAGCAGCTAGCGAAACACTGCATCAGGGTGATGTTTCCGCTAAAGGATGAATCAAGACTGCCACCTAGTGACAAACCCACGTAAATGTCTTTTTTGACTTTGACATGGACCAGTGGTTGCCGCTTTGCCTCTAAGGCAAACCACTCAAAGCTGCGTTATGAACAAAAAATAACGCATGTTAAAGTGTTTAATGAGTTTTAGATCGTCATATAAGCAGTTAAATTTATTTACACACAATTTGTGTCAGGGTGTCTACTTTCAAGATGTTTAAAAAAAGCTTTAATAAAATTATGTTTGTGGCACTCAATGAGTTAACCATATGAAACATGTCTTCCTGTTGTCTGTCAGACTTTGGGGTTGTAGTCGGAGCGAGTATTACATCACAAAATCATATTTTGTATTACAGGGGTGATTAGACTAACTTTAAGATAAGAATTCTAAGATAAGAATTCCTTTATTCGTCCCACAGTGGGGAAATTTTGATGCATCATTTGTGTTCTATTTGTAGTCAGGGAGGCAACACTGAGCCCACAAAATTTACGACGACAAACTCAATATAGCTATAACTTCTCATGTAAGTATGTGGTGGTTGTGTGGCCAAAACACACCAACAAACAGAGGCAGAGACAATCAATGTTTGGATGCATTTGTCATTTCTCGCCTAGCTGCGATTGCATCTAAAATGCAAGTTGAGATTTTAGAAGATGCGACCACCATAAAGTGGGACATTAAGTTTACCACTTCAGCCTGTGCATCACAAATACTAGGAGTTACATTATTATTAAAGAAGTGAAGAAAGTCGATACTGCTAAGTGGCCCCTTTCACATTTCTATGTGGCTGCAGGAACCTCATACAGTCCACTTTACCACTGGTGGTCTGTTGCTTATTTAAACAATGGTGGCTCCATGTTTTCTTCTCCTTGTCTTTAGATATGTTTGTTCACCGAATAAGTAATTTTATAACTGAAGTAGCTTTCACAGAAAATAAAAAATAGGTTGTGTCAAGTTGAATGTAATGATAACCGCGTGATAATGGGTTCGGCCTGCCAAAATACGGACCCAGAGAAAAAAGAATTGCACATCACTGTTCAAGAGTGTCCAGATTCAGAGAGTGACTTTGCAGCAGCTGTACTGTTCTGGTACATTCCGATTCACTGCGTTGTCTATTAAAAGGAGAGGCTAGGAGTGCTCAGGGGCTCAAAAGTCGTTAGAAGCCGGTGCTCTTTTGAGGGGGCAAGCAAAATTAGTCAGAGGCACTCGGATGAAAAAATCAGGGCTGCGTTGTCTTTTCCTTGTGACCCGTGGACCATGCGCAATGCACATGTGTAGTGTAGAGCTGAAAAGATACCTCGAGTAACTCGAGTAGTTCATGTCCAAAAAATATCATTTCCGTTATCTCAAGGCTTGTTTAGTTTTCCTCGTTTAATAAATCGTAGTCAAAGATCACGCTTTGCTTGTGTTTGTAAAACTTTTTTGCACACAAAGCTCCATAGACTGTACATAGCTCACAATGGAAGATGACGCAGAGAGCACTGGGCTGGAGAAACAAAGTCAATGAGAGCAACAGCAAAACAAGGGAATTATGAAACGTCAAAAGTTTCCAACGTGTGTCAACTCAACACTCAAATCAAAGGTAAAACGCAGTAGTATGCAAACATTGCAAGATAGAGCAAGCATACCACAATAGTAGTAATGGGCGAATGAAGCCCGTAACACACTGAGGCTTTCCTTGACAGACTGAAGCCTCTGCGCTAGCTCAAACCAGTGGGGGCGGGTCCCAGCTCAAAAGTGGCCAAAATGACGTGCGCTGACATGCTTGCAATACCACCCCGGGCCGATGGGGGTGGACCCAGAAGAATTAGCCAATGCTGACATATAACGTTAGCAGACCTATCAAAAACGTCTTCACAGGATGGACCAAAAGTTGGCTCTTGGCCCAAAGTTCCGTTCCGTATGTGTGTCAATGCTGAGGGGGGTGAATTTTTTTGGTCCACTCTAGTTTACTCGCTGTGAATTTTTGAAGTCTCTCGTTCAAATGAATGGAGCTGCGCCGGCTGACGCATGCGCAGATGCTTTTTTTCACAATTTTCTTGTGGGCGGGACCACTCGCGGCCATCTTGGATTGCTCCATGAAAGCACTTTTCATGGCCAACTCCTATGAACAGCGGAGATAGGCGTGACTCTGTCCGTTATTATATACAGTGCCTTGCGAAAGTATTCGGCCGCCTTGAACCTTTCAACATTTCGCCACATTTCAGGCTTCAAACATAAAGATATAAAAATTAAATTTTTTGTCAAGAATCAACAAGTGGGACACAATCGTGAAGTGGAACGAAATTTATTGGATAATTTAAACTTTTTTAACAAATGAAAAACTGAAAAGTGGGGCGTGCAATATTATTCTGCCCCTTTACTTTCAGTGCAGCAAACTCACTCCAGAAGTTCAGTGAGGATCTTTGAATGATCCAATGTTGTCCTAAATGAATGATGATGATAAATAGAATGCACCTGTGTGTAATCAAGTCTCCGTATAAATGCACCTGCTCTTTGATAGTCTCAGGGTTCTGTTTAAAGCGCAGAGAGAACCATGAAGACAAAAGAAACACACCAGGCAGGTCCGAGATACTGTTGTGGAGAAGTTTAAAGCCTGATTTGGATACAAAAAGATTTCCCAAGCATTAAACATCTCAAGGAGCACTGTGCAAGCAATTATATTGAAATGGAAGGAGTATCAGACCACTGCAAATCTACCAAGACCCGGCCGTCCCTCCAAACTTTCATCTCAAACAAGGAGAAGACTGATCAGAGATGCAGCCAAGAGGCCCATGATCACTCTGGATGAACTGTAGATAACTACAGCTGAGGTGGGAGAGTCTGTCCATAGGACAACAATCAGTCGTGCACTGCACAAATCTGGCCTTTATGGAAGAGTGGCAAGAAGAAAGCCATTTCTCAAAGATATCCATAAAAAGTCTCGTTTAAAGTTTGCCACAAGCCACCTGGGAGACACACCAAACATGTGGAAGAAGGCGCTCTTGTCAGATGAAACCAAAATCGAACTTTTTGGCCACAATGCAAAACGATATGTTTGGCGTAAAAGCAACACAGCTCATCACCCTGAACACACCATCCCCACTGTCAAACATGGTGATGGCAGCATCATGGTTTGGGCCTGCTTTTCTTCAGCAGGGACAGGGAAGATGGCTAAAATTGATGGGAAGATGGATGGAGACAAATACAGGACCATTCTGGAAGAAAACCTGTTGGAGTCTGCAAAAGACCTGAGACTGGGACGGAGATTTATCTTCCAACAGGACAATGATCCAAAACATAAAGCCAAATTTACAATGGAATGGTTCACAAATAGACGTATCCAGGTGTTAGAATGGCCAAGTCAAAGTCCAGACCTGAATCCAATCGAGAATCTGTGGAAAGAGCTGAAGACTGCTGTTCACAAACGCTCTCCATCCAACCTCACTGAGCTCGAGCTGTTTTGCAAGGAAGAATGGGAAAGAATTCCAGTCTCTCGATGTGCAAAACTGATAGAGACATACCCCAAGCGACTTACAGCTGTAATTGCAGCACAAGGTGGCGCTACAAAGTATTAGCGCAAGGGGGCCGAATAATATTGCACGCCCCACTTTTCAGTTTTTTATTTGTTAAAAAAGTTTAAATTATCCAATAAATTTTGTTCCACTTCACGATTGTGTCCCGCTTGTTGTTGATTCTTGACAAAAAATTTAATTTTTATATCTTTGTTTGAAGCCTGAAATGTGGCGAAATGTTGAAAGGTTCAAGGGGGCCGAATACTTTCGCAAGGCACTGTACAGTCTATGGCTCAAACTAGCTTGTAACACTGACATCTAGTGGACAAATGTAATCATTGTTGCTTATTAATAGCAGAGGTTCATATTTTTTCCATAACTTTAGCAAAATAAAGATGCAAGTATAAAATACTGTATGTTCTATTGCCAGAAATACCATCATCATCATGATTAAGTGGTTTGTCATTTGATATTGTATATTTATAATTAATCCTTAATTAAACAAAAATATTATATATTTTATTTATCGATCAAAATAGTCAATATCATCATGTCATTTCATCCACCCATTTCCTCAGGTCTCCTGGACTCACTTGAGGAAATCCGGTGTACTCCTGCTAGGTTGAAATTAAATCCTGCAGCCACACTGGCCCTTTGAGGACCGGTTTGACACCCCTGTTCTAACTTATGCATGTGTCTCTGTCTAGATGTATGGTAAAGATCACGGGGGATCTGACCATGTCCTTCCCTGCCGGCATCACCCGTGTTTTTGGCTCCCACTCTAACGGGCCAGTGCTAAGCTTCAGGCTTGTCAACATTTCACGCATCGACCACTTCCTGCCCAATCAGAAGCTGCTCTTCAGGTTTGCTGACTCGTGTGCGTGTGCGTGCGTGCGTGCTTAATTAATCGTTATCATTTGCATTTTCAACTATCGGCAAAATGATGCCATACTTTTCTGTAAATGGTTGTTTGAATGGAAAGATAAATGACACAATAGTGTACATATGTACTGTATTTGTTTATTATAACAATTAATCCACATACAATGGCATTAACATTATTCACATTCTTTCTTTCTGTAGTAGACAGTATTATTTCATTTTTGGATCCTATTAATTATTGCACCTGGTGGCTTGTAGGAGGTCAAGGGACACTACTCTCAATGCTTTAACGAGACCCTTATCTTCAACTATGTTAAACGGCCCAGGCCTGGACTGGGACTTAGAAACGTTGTTTCATGTTTTCAAGGTATGTGGACCACATACTGTAGATCAGGGGTCGGCAACCCGCGGCTCCGGAGCCGCATGCGGCTCTTGAGTGCTCCTGGAGTGGCTCCTGGAGCCTTTTCAAAAATGTCTGAAAATGGAGTGTGAGGGCTATATTTTATTTCTAGTTTGAATGTGGTTTCTGTAGAAGGAAAAACAATCTTTACGTTTTTAAATGCTGTAAAAATATGTATAAGTAATATCTAATTTCAACATTTCTGTCAACGTAGTGCGTCATATCCTATGACGCGCAGTCACGCGGCCCCGCCCCATGCGGCCGCTGCTGTAAACAAACCGGCGTGTGTGCATCATAGACTTTAGTGCACATGGATCCCAAAGCTAAAACGAGAAAGAGTCGATAACAAGACTGGACGAAGAATGAGAATGAACATTTTCTTTCAGTCAATGAGGAAGGACTGCTTCATGTTTGTAATGAAAAGTTTTGTTGCAACACGAGGAACAATGACGCGCAAAACGACGTAAACGGTGATTACGTGAAGGATTCATTCATCAAAAATTCAGAGCACCTATTTTCAGACTTCAAAACCTTCTCAAAGACGGTGAAAGAAAAGGCCATTAAGGATTTTAATTCAGCTCCAGAAAACTTCAGCCTGTGACGTGATGGATATGAGCAGACAGTGATGCAGGTATGTGACCTCTGAGCCCAAAGCAGATTGATTTACTGTATTTCTACAATTGCATGAAGGCAAAAAAATGGAAGTTAAACTAAGCAGAGTTGTCCCGTGTTGCGTCATTCACGACACGCTGCAGTGAAAATACACATTTGATAATCATGAATGATTATTATGTATTTGTAGCCTTTACTTTGTCATTTAGATATTAGGCTAATATAGCTAATACATCTTGCAGCCTGTGTTAACTTCATAAAAGCCTTATACAAGGCTGTTATTTTTTTGCGGCTCCAGACAGATGTTGTTTTTAGTTTTTTTTGTCAATTATGGCTCTTTGAACATTTTGGGTTCCCGACCCCTGCTGTAGATGATGTATGTAGTTTCAACAATTGAAATAAAGTGCAAACGTCTACATACAAGAGAGTAATTAACATCTCACCACACAGACTGAGGAAGATGGACACAGACCAAAACTATTGTTTGTTACAAGGATGAGAATGGGACATTTAAAAAAAGTCTGAAATGCAAAATGTCAGACAATGGCTGTCATTAAATCTGTTTGATTTTCTCACAACATTTGAAAGGGAAAAATTTGGTACCCCAACTTTAATTTCCATCCATCCATCCATCCATCCATTTTCTTCCGCTTTATCCGTTGCCGGGTCGCGGGGGCAGCAGTCTAAGCAGAGACGCCCAGACTTCCCTATCCACACACACTTCCCCCAGCTCGTCCGGGGGGACCCCAAGGCGTTCCCAGGCCAGCTGAGAGACATAGTCTCTCCAGCGTGTCCTAGGTCTTCCGCGGGGCCTCCTCCCGGTGGGACGTGCCCGGAACACCTCCCCAGGGAGGCGTCCAGGAGGCATCCGGAACAGATGCCCGAGCCACCTCAACTGGTTCCTCTCGACGTGGAGAAGCAGCGGCTCTACTCCGAGCTCCTCCCGTGTGACTGAGCTCCTCACCCTATCTCTAAGGGAGCGCCCAGCCACTCTGCGGAGGAAGCTCATTTCGACCGCTTGTATCCGCGATCTCGTTCTTTCGGTCATTACCCAAAGCTCATGACCATAGGGGAGGGAGGGAATAAAGATTGACCGGTAAATCGAGAGCTTTGCCTTTCAGCTCAGCTCCCTCTTTACCACAAAGGGCAGCCCTGTCGGAGGCCAACATTCACCGGGAACAGGTCTGACTTACTGCCGGCAATGCGAACACAGCTCTGGCTCCGGTCATACAGGGATCGGATGGCCCTCAGCAGAGGACCTCCGACCCCGTACTCCCGGAGAACCCCCCAAAGGACACCCCGGGGAACACAGTCGAACGCCTTCTCCAAATCCACAAAGCACATGTGGACAGGTTGGGCGAACTCCCATGAACCCTCGAGTATCCGATGGAGAGTATAGAGCTGGTCCAGTGTTCCGTGACCGGGACGAAAACCACACTGCTCCTCCTGGATCCGAGATTCGACCATCGGCCGTAACCTCCTCTCCAGTACCTTGGAGTAGACCTTACCGGGGAGGCTGAGGAGTGTGATCCCACAATAATTGGAACACACCCTCCGGTCCCCCTTCTTGTAGAGAGGGACCACCACCCCAGTCGAGGTCAGCAGCTCTCCACCCGCACCGTACATGGTGTTGGCAAAGAACTGCTTCTCCCTCCTGAGGCGCCGGATGGTTTGCCAGAATCTCTTCGAGGCCGACCGATAGTCATGCTCCATGGACTCTCCGAACTCCTCCCAGTCCCGGGTTTTTGCCTCTGCAACGGCCCGGGCCGTGGCACGCTTGGCCTGCCGGTACTGGACAGCTGCCTCAGGAGTCCCCCGAACCATCATGGCTCGATAGGACTTCAGCCTGACAGCATCCCTTACTGCCGGTGTCCACCACCGGGTTCGGGGGTTGCCGCCGGGACCAGCACCAGAGACCTTGCGACCACAGCTACGAGCCGCCGCATCGGCGATTGAGGCAGAGAACATGGTCCACTCGGACTCCATGTCCCCCTCCTCCGCCGGGACCTGGGAGAAACTCTCCCGGAGGTGTGAGATGAAAGTCCGTCTGACAGGGGGCTCAGCGAGACGTTCCCAGCAGACCCTCACTATACGCTTGGGTCTGCCAGGTCTGACCGGCTTCTTCCCCTGCCAGCGGATCCAACTCACGACCAGGTGATGATCGGTTGACAGCTCCGCCCCTCTCTTTACCCGAGTGTCCGAGACACGCGGTCAAAGGTCAGATGATACGACAACAAAGTCGATCATCGACCTCCGGCCTAGGGTGTCCTGGTGCCACGTACACTGGTGGACACCCTTGTGCTCGAACATGGTGTTCATGATGGACAAACTGTGACTGGCACAGAAGTCCAACAACTGAACACCGCTCGGGTTCAGATCAGGGGGGCCGTTCTTCCCGATCACCCCTCTCCAAGTGTGACTGGCGTTTCCCACATGGGCGTTGAAGTCCCCCAGGAGAAGTCCCCGGGCGGTGCACCGTCCAGTACCCCTCCCAAGGACTCCAAGAAGGCCGGGTACTCTGCACTGCTGTTAGGCCCGTAGGCCGTCACAACAATGAGAGACTTGTCCCCCACCCGGAGGCGGAGGGACGCGACCCTCTCATTCACCGGGGAGAACTCCAACACGTGGCGGCTGAGATGGGGGGCAATGAGAATGGCCACCCCAGCTCGCTGCCTCTCCCCGCGGGAAACTCCAGAAAAGTGGAGCATCCAACCCCTCTCAAGGAGTTGGGTTCCAGAGCCCAAGCTGTGTGTGGAGGTGAGGCCGACTATCTCTAGTCGGTATCGCTCAACCTCCCCCACGAGCTCGGGCTCCTTCCCCCCCAGTGAGGTGACGTTCCACGTCCCAAGAGCCAGATGTTGTGTGTGCGGACTGGGTCGCCGAGGTCTCCGCCTTCGACTGCCGCCCAGTCCTCTCAGCACCGCGCCACCACGGACCCCTCTGCAGGTGGTGGGCCCACAGGAGGCAACAACCTCGATAAAGCTTAATTTATCGAGTTTAAATGCGCTTCAGGGGGAGACCTGTACACCTCTTGAGGCTCCATAGTGCAGCTTCAGCGATTTTATTTTTTATTGCGTGCACAGGTTACTTACAGACACGCACACAAAAGCAGAGCATAGTTCTGTGCACGTGTATGGTCTTGGATACATGGTCCTGTGTCTATGGTCCTGTGCACGTGTATGGTCTTGGATATGACCACGTTATGGCGGCGTTCACCGTGTTGTTGTCTGTGAAAAACTGGTCACATTTCAACAACATAATCTCTTTAATACATTTTGTGAATGCTGGTTCAAACTACAGTTATACAATACAATACAATACAATGTATTCTTGTATAGCCCTAAGTCACAACAGAAGTCATCTCAGAGGACTTAACAAAACCATTGAAATCACCAACAAAGATCAGAGAATCAACAGTTAAAACACATGAAAAATATGAAGCACACACAGACAAAAATGTCCATGCATGTTGTAGAATGCTAAAGTGTCCTGGATCATCACCAATCCTTTCTGTTGGACACTAACTGTCCAACAAGACCCTCCTGCATCGGCAAGGAAAAACGCAGTGGGAAAAAGTGAGAAACCTTGGGGAGACCTAGGGAAATCCACAGGCTAATGATCCAGGACCTAAGCTATCTACAGAACGTGGACCAGTGGCCGCTGAACGTGAACAGGTCCGGTGCAAGACTGAAGCATTCCCAGGCGGGTCGGCCAGGACAGTCCGCAGGTGTAGATGGAGGAGGCCGGGCTCAGAGGTCCCGTCATCGTATCATGAAACAGACAATGGGACAACGGGTGAATAGCAATGAACAAACTACAGTCAAAATCCTAAAAAGCCTAGGCTACAGCACCAAGATTCATGGATTGCACACCAAGTGTGCAAACCGATCCAGGCAAACAGCCTAACTATATGCTAAATTAAAGTAGAGTGCTTTAAGCCTGGCTTTGAATGTGGAGACCGTATCTGCTTCCTTAACATGAATGGGAAGCTGATTCCACAGTAAAGGAGCTTGGTAGCTAAAGTAAATGCTCTGCCGCCGACAGTGATTTTTGAGACCTTAGGAACCACCAGACGTCTGCCGTTTTGTGAGCGCAACGCTAGACTTGGTTGATATGACACTAACGTGTCTTGGAGATATGAAGGAGCCAAGCCATTTATGGCTTTATATGTTAAGAGAAGGATTTTAAACTTTATTCTGTACTCCACAGCGAGCCAGTGGAGTGATTTTAACACCGGAGTTATGTGCTCCGCTTTTGGTACCTGTTAAGATCCTTGCTGCTGTATTCTGAACGAGCTGGAAGCTCTTCAAAGAGGTTACAGTAGTCAAGTCTTGAGGTGACAAAAGCGTGGATAAGTTTTTCCGCGTCACTTTTAGGAAGGAAATTCCTGATTTTAGCGATGTTCCGTAAGTGGAAGTACGCCTTTTTAGTTGCTTGGCTTATATAAGCCATGAAGGAGTGTTCTTTGTCAAAAATGACTCCAAGATTCCTCACAGTGCTGCTGGGTATAATACTGACATTATCGAGAGTGATTATCTGGTCAGTAAGGGAGTCACGCAGGCGCTTCGGACCAAGTAGGATCACTTCTGTCTTCTCTGGGTTTAGCAGTAGGAAGTTAAGAGTCATCCACGTTTTAAGGTCCTTTGTTATTTAAACTTCTCATGATTCACTCATGAATGGGGGATGGTCAGCATGCTGCCGCCCCATCACATCCTATACACATGAGGTTAGTACTACTAGACTTACACACATTTATTAATATGCTAATAAAACATACAATTTCTTAACATTGTCAAAGTGGCACACAGCCGCTGGAAGTGGGAACCACTGTCCAGAGCGGCCGCAGCTGCCCCTGGCCAAGTAGGATGCGGACTCTCGTTCGAGTATATACAACAAACAACAGCAACTGCCCCGCGGTCCGGGGCATATTTTTAAAGCTTGAATTCATATACATATATACACACTCACCTTTCGCCCTCCGCAGGCGGTTATCCCTCTCTAAGCTTGAGTCCTCTACCAGAGACCTGGGAGCTTGAGGGTTCTGCGCAGTATCTTTGCTGTTCCTAGCACTGCACATTTCTGGACCGAGATGTTCAAGGTTGTTCCAGGGATCCGCTTTAACTACTCTTCCAGCTTCAGGGTCAATGCCCCGAGTGCACCGATCACCATGGGGACTACTGTCACCTTTACCATCCAGGCCCTCTCCAGCCCCTCTCAAGCTTTTCGTGTTCTGATGTTGCCATTGCTTGGAATTGCCACGTCTACCACCACAGCTTTCTTCTGCCCTTTATCTACCACCACTATTTCAGGTTGGTTCGCCATTACCATTCGGTCGGTCTGTATCTGGAAGTCCCACAGGATCTTCCAGCCCATACTCTGCACAGATGTTTCTGTACACTATGCCAGGCACTTGTTTATGTCGTTCCATGTAGGCCTTCCCTGCCAGCATCTTGCCTCCTACAGTTATGTGTTGGATCGTCTCAGGTGCTTCTTTGCACAACCGACACCTTGGGTCTTGTCTGGTGTGGTATATCTGGGCCTCTATCGCTCTGGTGCTCAGGGCCTGCTCCTGTGCAGCCATGATGAGTGCCTCTGTGCTGTCCTGTAGGCCAGCCCTTTCTAGTCATTGGTAGGACTTCTTGAGATCAGCCACTTCTGTTATGCTCCGGTGGTACATGCCATGTAGGGGCTTGTCCTCCCATGATGGGCTCTCCTCCAGCACCTCCTCATCTCGCCACTGACTGAGACATTCACTGAGTACGTCATCCGTTTTAAACTCCATGATATAGTTATGGAGTTTGGATGTTTCGTCCTGGGCAGTGGCTCTCACACTCACAAGTCCGCGGCCTCCTTCTTTACGGCTTACGTACAGTCTCAGGGTGCTGGATTTGGGATGGAACCCACCATGCATGGAGAGGAGCTTTCGAGTTTTAACATCCGTGGTCTGAATCTCTTCCTTTGGCCACCTGATTATTCCTGCAGGGTATCTGATCACTGGCAGGGCGTAGCTGTTAATTGCCCGGGCCTTGTTCTTGCCATTGAGCCGGCTTCTTAGGACCTGCCTTACTCGCTGGAGGCATTTGGCAGTTGCCGCTTTCCTGGTTTCCTGTTCGAGGTTGCCATTTGCCTGTGGTATACCGAGATACTTGCAACTGTCCTCAACGTCTGCTATTGTTCCCTATGGGAGTGAGATGCCTTCTGTGTGGACTACCCTGCCTCTCCAAGTCACCATCCTGCTACATTTCTCGAGTCCGAATGACATCCCGATGTCATGGCTGTAGATCCTGGTGGTTTGGATCAGAGAGTCAATGTCTCTCTCGCTCTTGGCGTATAGCTTGATGTCATCCAAGGGCGAATGGATACCGCCTCCGTTTCTGAGGCGGTATCCATAGCCAGTCTGGTCAATCATTTGGCTTAGAGGGTTCAGGCCTATGCAGAACAGTAGTGGGGACAGAGCATCTCCTTGGTAGACACCACATTTGATGGTCACTAGTGCGAGCGGCTTGCCATTTGCCTCAAGGGTGGTCTTCCACATGCCCATCGAGTTTGCAACTAAGTCCCTTAGAGCCCTGTTGATATTGTACAACTTCAAGCATTCCATGATCCATAAGTGTGGCATTGAGTCGTAGGCTTTCTGGTAATCAATCCAGGCTGTGCATAGGTTGGTGTGTCGTGACCGGCAGTCTTGGACAACTGTTCTGTCAACCAGGAGCTGGTGTTTGGCTCCTCTGGTGTCTCTACCAGTGCCCTTCTGTGCTGTGCTCATGAATTGTTCCATATGCCCACTTATCTTGGCCGCAATGATGCCTGACATGAGCTTCCATGTTATGGAGACACAGGTTATTGGCCGGTAGTTGGAGGGGACTGCACCCTTCACAGGGTCCTTCATGATCAGGACCATTCGCCCTTCGGTTAGCCATTCCAGGTGAGTCCCATCTCTCAGCAGCTGGTTCATTTGTGCTGCTAGGCGCTCATGGAGTGATGTGAGTGTCCTTAGCCAGTAGGCATGGTCCATATCAGGGCCAGGTGCTGTCCAGTTTTTCATACCAGAGACTCTTTCTCGAATGTCTGCCTCTGTGATGGTAACTGAGTTCTGTTCTGAGAGGTGGCTGTGCTCCTCTCTCAGGGACACCAGCCATTGTGCACTGCTGTTATGTGCTGCTTCCTTCTCCCATATGTTCTTCCAGAACTGTTCAGTTTCCAGCCTTGGTTGGTCTGCTCCCCTGTTGTTACCCTGCCACTGAGCGCACACCTTCGCAGGTTGTGTTGCGAACAGCTTGTTTGGCTTCATTCTCTTTAGTGTACTGTGCCTCTGTTGGCAGCTGGCCAGGGCTTGGAGCCTTTGTTTGGCAGTTTTGAGTGCTTCAGGTATGGTCATCTGGCTGTACTTTTTGGGTACTGGTCTTTTCATTGCACCTCTCTGGGCCTCTGTTAATTGACTCACTTCTGTCCGAGCCGCTTTGATCTTAACCTCCAACCGTCTTTTCCATGGTGGGTATTTTCCATGGCTCCCATGGTTGCTCTTATAGTCAAGCATCTCAAGGATCACTGCTGCTGAAGTGTATATCAGCTCATTGGTTTCAGTGATTGTGGTGGTAGGTATCGCCCTCACTGCTGCATTCACCTATGGATCTATGAGATCCATAGGTAGTACTTCACTTAGCTGCTGTAACCGGTGTCTATGCCCTGTGCCCATTCTTGCCATGATCTCAGCTTTCAGGTCAGTCGCTGCCTCGTTCAGCGTTATCGGTTCCATTGGGGCTTTGTACCCAATATCCGGTTGGGGGGTTGGAGTTGGTGGGACCTCCCCTCTGACCTCAGCAACTGTGGCATCTTTGGCATCATACATGTGTAGTACCTCATCGATCTCAAGCAGTGGCCATTTGTGGAGGTTGGAGCATTGAGCTACTAGTTGTTTCGGGGTCAACTGTGGCCAGGGTTACTCGAGTAGTAGCATTCCAACAGAGCCCTGTTATCGCATCTCGTTCTGACCCGGGGCAGCTGCAGCGGCTCTGGACAGCGGTTCCCACCTCCAGCGGCTGTGAGCCACTTTGACAACAACACGGCGAACCTTGCCGCCGTATAGTGATCATATCCAAGATCATACACACCACAGAACTATTCTCTGCTTGTTTTGTAAGTGTCTTTGCGTAACCTGTGCACGCAATAAATACACCGCTGGGGTACCTAATTTTTCCTTTGCTCTACCAGTTCATGTTGGTTTTTCCCAAAAGTAAAATATTGTGAGCAACTAAAACATATTTAATGACAGCCATTGGCTGACATTATGCATTCCACTCTCATCCCTGTAAAAAAACAATCGTTTTGGTCTGTGTCGATCTCCTTCACTATAGTGACATGTTTATTACTCTCTTGTAACGTAGACTATTGCACTTTATTTCAATTGTTGAAACTACATACATCCTCTACAGTATGTGGCCCACATTCCATAATAACCTGGTAAAAAACTTGAAAAAAAAAGTGTTTTAGTCCCAGTCCAGACCTGGACCGATTAGCATAGTTGAAGATAAGGGCCTCCTTAAAACATTGAGAGTAACATCCCTCGACCTCTTACAAGCACCACCAGCAGGAGGAGCAATAATGAATAGGTTCCAAACAGTACCGAATAGGTACCAAATGTAAAACTACTGTCTACTACAGAAAGAAAGAATTAATGCCATTTTATGTGGATTTAATATATATATATATATATATATATATATATATATATATAGTTTTACTCAAATTGATTAAAATGGAAAATCCATTTTGATCAATTTGAGAAAAGTGCGTTTTCTTCAGCAAGAAAATCATGTGATGAAAATCACTTCTATCTGTTCCAAATCATCATATAGTATCTGCACCACTCGCCTCTGCGTCGCTGAGCCGCAGGTGTTATACAAACTCATTTTACTCTAAAACTTTTCATATAACCACACCCACAAATTCCACTCATATTAAACGCACATGTCCGCTAACTCCTGGTGAAAAGTATGAAAAGATTCTGCACCACATTTATAGGTACAGCCTGTTTTATTTAGCAGGACGCCAGCCCCAGGGCGCCGCCATTGTTGTTTACTCCACGTAGGATGCTACGCTGTGATTGGCTAAGTGGATTTGTAGCGTTATGTGGTAAAGGTGGACTTGGCGTTTATCGCTGTTTAGAAAGAATGGGAGAAAGCAGGACTGAATAAAACTGTGGATATCGAGTTTTGCGGAAAACTGAATATGGGGTTATCAACAGTGATCAAATAAATATCTGATTTTGGCACAAACTCATTTTTTTTCATACTGCCGTTAATCGCGTTTTGGAACCAAACTCTTCATATACATATATTTTATATATAAATTCCAGATTATTAAACTTTCTGATTTTTAAAGAATGTTTTTGCAAATTATGGTAGAAAATAAGTAATTAGTCAATAACAAAAGTTTATCTCAATACTTTTTTCTATACCCTTTGTTGGCAATGACAGAGCTCAAAGGTTTTCTGTTAGTCTTTCACACTTTTGCTGGTATTTCGGCCCATTCCTCCATACAGATCTCCTCTAGGGCAGTGATGTATTGGGGCCTATTGCTGGGCAACACAGACTTTCAACTCCCTCCAAAGATTTTCTATGGGGTTGAGATCTGGAGACTGGTCAGGCCACCCCAAAACCTTAAATTGCTTCTTACAAAGCCACACCTTTGTTACCCGGGCGGTGTGTTTGGGTTCTTGAGATGCAACTTCTTCTCCAAAACACAACAAGTTGAGTTTTTACCAAAAAGTTCAGTTTTGGTTTCATCTGACCATACTCATTCTCCTAATCCTCTTCTGGGTCATCCAAATGCTCTGTAGAAAACTTCAGACGGGCCTGGACATGTAATGGCTTAAACAGGCGGACATGTCTGACACTGCAGGATTTGAGTCCCTGGCAACGTAGTGTGTTACTAATGGTAGCCTTTGTTACTTTGGTCCCCTCTCTCTGCAGGTCATTCACCAGGTCCCCCTTGTGGTTCTGGGATTATTGAGCCCCCCTAGGGCTTTGACTTTTGCAAAAAAAAATCATATTCAAAGTATGTTTGTTTATTAATTAAAATATTTGAATATTTTCGAATATGAGTGTGTTCACAGTAAAGTGACAATTGAAGTATCTGGACTTTAAAAGGTTATAACTTAAAAACTAAAATTACTTTCATAGATTGGAAAAAAGATTTCAAACACAGACACATTGAAGAGATAGTGTGGACAAAATCAAAAGGAAAGATTGACATTAAATTTTTTAGCAACATTTTAAACGACCAAATTAGCCTCTGATTGGACCATTCTACTGTGATGCCAGTTACATAGAAAATAAAATGTCCTCAGTCTGAAAAAGCAGAAGATGAAATCCCACAAGATTTACATGGTTAACACAACAGAAGGAAATCACTTGATATAAAAAGGAATCGTAAAAAAATGAAAAATGTATAACGGATGTGATGAGGACGGTCCTCTTTTCTCTAAAAATTAAACTTGAGAAAAAAAAAAATCTGGTCTGTTTTCACATTTAATTGCTTGATAATATGAAAGTATCAGTTTGCATCTACTTTGTGTAAAAAAAAAAAAATCTCTGTATCAAATGTGGACATCTGAAAATACCTATCAAACTTCCACAAAGCTCATTCCGTCAAATCATCACGTCCGTTACATAAAATAAACAGGGCTGCTATAGGAAACTTGTCTAATGTATAAAACAGTTATGTTCTAGCAACTTCTAATGGACAGAGGAGGTATTTGGAAACATGAAAAACATAAAATATCTTCTGATTATTAAAATGTAATTTTTGGCCTTTTGTCACACTTTTGTGCCCTTTAGTGTGAACAAGCCCATATATAAGAATTTGTAATCCTAATTTGTTATACAGTTCCTCACAGCAGCAGTAGAACGCTCCATTGATTTGAATGTAATTTAAAAACGTTTGACCGATCATTAATTCTTGATAACTGACTCTCAAACCATTAATGACCGTTGCCCTTTGACAACGCACTCTGTGCTTGTAATTCAGGTTTGTAAAACACTAAGATTACTCCTAGCATTAGTTCGTACACTTTGTCACAACAGGCTACGTCACCACTTCTGTCTCTGCAGAGAAGCTATTGGAGCTAGCCACGCTCAATAAACATTAATACCAATCAATCAACACATTTAAATGGTAATCGGAGAATACATTATACAAATACCTTCTTAATACATGTGCACGGAGGTTTTCAGAATGATCTGTTGACGTTATCATGACAAAAATACTGTTTTAATGTGTTAAAAAGCGATCCCGGTAAACCCGCAAGTAAACATTAACGTTAACAGAACACTTTAGGTCACATTTTCAGAGAATCCGGTTATGGATTTTGGTTGAGTTTATATTTGTGATAATGCTGTTTCAACTACAGTTGAACCTGACAAAATCTCACACAGGAGAAAATCTTGACAGAGGCAAGGCTCAGAGCCTAGCCTCCCTCAGGACAAGTCTGAAGCCCCGAGAGTCTGTAGCTCCTTTCATACTAGAAGATACACCTTCGTATGCAAATGGAAAAGGAACCAACAGAAAACAAAAGAGCGGGTACGTTTCAACGCTGTAAGTTGTTTACAATTTGGTATTTGGTCTTTTTTCGCGGATATTAAAGATGACAAGGAACTCTACATTGACTTTGCCTTAAATTACATGGCTCGGTGATAGTCTAGCGGTTGTGTCATGGCATTGGCACCCCAGCATCTGGTGTTCGAGTCTGGCTATCAGTAAAGTTTTACTCAAAAAATGGCAATGTAATATATGTGTAGTGAGCAGGTTACACCTGTAGAGTGCAGTACTGTGTCTAATCGCAATACTTTCAAATCCTCAAATTTTTTTCCCATTCCCAGCTTTAACACTATTACAGGACTCAGGCAGAAGGAACTAATGTGACTGAATAATGTCTTCGTAAAGAGACACTGTAGTTTTTTACTATAGCATAAAGATCATTTATTGTAATATACAGTGGAACCTAACTCCCGCTCAAACTGCTTTTCGTCCCTTGCATTGGCGGTTCACAATTGCACTGTGATAGTCTAGTGGTTCTGTCACAGTATTGATAACCCAGCATCTGGGGTTCGAGTCTGGCTCTCAGTAAAGTTTTACTCACAAAATGGCAATGTAATATTTGTGTAGTGAGCAGTCGACACCTGTAGAGTGCAGTGCTGTGTCAGACATTAGCGGAGAGAAGAGAGAATAGGCGAGTATAGCATAGATTCATGGCTTTGATCCATTTCAATGCATGGGCGTTACCCGCTATGACGTCACACACAAGTTAGTGGCATAGACAACTTAAATTCCTTAAAAACACATTATTTTTTTAAAATAAAGGATTTTTTTTTGCTGGAATCTATTTCAGATTGACATTAATTGATTAACTGTCATGCAATTTTAATATTTACTTTTTTTTTTTTTTTAAACCCTGCATAAGGTCTTTAAGTTTGATTCCAATATCAATTTGGGTCACTCACCGCTGAAGTTCACAATTCTTTGTTCAGTTTTTATGTAGTTCCAGAGAGTTCTAGTTAGTTAGCTAGCCTAGCTGTTACTAGCCAAGAGACGTCAAGCCAAAACACCTTTGGGAACGCACTATTTTATTAAAAAAAGATAATGCCCATTACAGCCTCGAATATTATGGGCTGTCGAATATTCGTTCGAATATGTAAGGGATAACGTATATTACGCAGGTCATTATCGGAAAATAAGTACCGACAGGGCGAAGCGGACCCCGACGCGCAGGGGTCTGCTTCCGCCCTGAAGGTACTTATTTTCCGATAATGACCTGCGTAATATACGTTATCCCGCTTATTATACGGCTTTATACCAACAGAACACACAACATAAACTTCAGTCCACTTTTAGGAATGCCGAAAGGTTTATTTAATGACAGAAAATAAAATAGTTCCCAAAGGCTTTCCCGTGGCTATGCTAGCAACAGTTAGGCTGGGAACTTCCAAACTAGAACTCTCTGGAACTGCATGAAAACTGAACAAAGAATTCTGAACATCAGCGGTGAGTGACCCAAACATAAACCTAACCTAAATCCATAATTCGATCCTCTGCAAATGTGTCCGAAAATGTGCCGGTATCTACTTCCGGGTTTTTCGGGATCGCCTTTTCTCGCATAACATCAGTGTTTTTGTCATGAAAACGTAAACGGATAATTCTGAAAACTTCCGTGCACTTGTATTAAGACTGGATATGTATAAATTACTCTCTGATTAACATTTCATTGCGTTGGTTGATTGGCATTTGCGTTTATTGAGCGGCCGGAACAACTTCCGGGTTTTTCACGATCGCTTTTTGACGCAGAGAAATAGTATTTTTGTCATGAAGACAAGACCAGAACATTCTGAAAATGTCCGTGCACGTGTGTGAAGAATGTATAAGTATTCTCCGATTAACATTTAAGTGTGTTTATTGAGCGTGGCTAGCTCCGGAGTGGCCGGAACTACTTGCGGAGTTATCCACGCATTTGAAAGACAAGCAGAGAGTGCGTTGCCATGGGCAGCGGTCATTATTGTTTTGAGAGGTCCGTTATAGAAAATAATGACCGGTAGAACGTTTTGAAATTACATTCAAATCAATGGAGTGTTCTACTGCTGCTCTGAGGAGCCGTATATAAATATATATATATATATATATATATATATATATATATATATATATATATATATATATATATAATATATATATATATAATATTCGAATTGAGAGCATTGGCCTTTGGGCCTGAAGGGTTCGAGCCATGACTGCTGTTGTTGTGTCCTTGGGCAAGACACTTAACCTCACTTTGCCTGAAGCCCCCGCTGAAAGATCAAGGCTATGCTCACACTGACAGGGCAGCCATCCTCGTGTGGACTCACCACCTGCAGGAGGATCAATGTGGGGCTGGAGCTCTGTGACTTGGGTGGCATCACTGATTGCCATCCAGCCGACCCAGAAATGGATTAAGGGGTAGAAAATGGATGGATAGAATTGTATTTGAATATCGAACTTCGAAGTCAAAGCCCTATTCCCCCCATATGGTTCTGGGATTTTTGCTCATGGTTCTTATGATAATTTTGGCCCACTGGGTGAGATCTTGTGTGGAGCCCCAGATAGAGGGAGATTATCAGTGGTTGTGTATGCCTTCCATTTTCTAATAATTGCTCCCACAGTTAATTTCTTCTCACCAAGCTGCTTGCCTATTGCATATTCAGTCTTCCCTGCCTGGTGCAGGTCTACAATTTTGTGTTTTCTGCTGTCCTTTGACAGCTGTTTAGTCTTGGCCATAGTGGGGTTTGGAGTGTGACTATTTGAGGGTGTGGACAGGTGTCTTTTATACTGATTTTATACTGATAAAGCAGGTGCCATTAATATAGGTATCAAGTGAGGAAGGAGTTACAGGTCAGTGAAAGCCAGAAATCTTGCTTGTTTGTAGGTGACCAAATACTTATTTTCCACCATAATTTGCAAGTAAATTCTTTAAAAATCAGACAATGTGATTTTCAGATTTTTTTCTCATTCTGTATCTCACAGTTGAGGTATATGGTATATGTACCTCTACTGAAAATGACAAAGAAAAAAGATTTATTTCAGTCGTGCGTGCACACCTGACTGTGTGTGTGGTGTCTGCACAGTGACCCGTCTCAGAGCGACCCAGACACTCGGGACTTCTGGTTTAACATGCAGGCTCTTCAGGTGCACCTTCAGAGAGAGGCCGAGATCACCCCCCAGGCCGCCTACTACAACGTGCCTCTCATCAAGTACCAGGTCAGGCTTGATTTACTTCATAATATAATTTAAACCTCTGCTCAATATTCAATCCATATTTTTTTGAAAAGTTATGATTCTATCAATCCCTACTGACTGCCAGAGATGGTTGTGAATTATTCTTTGAGCACATGCCAAAATGTCACACCTGTGACTACCGGATGACCAATAGGAGGGCGATATACTCCACCATCATCCGACATATGCTAGGGTTCTGAGCTAGAGGAAGAAGAGCTGAGGTAACAGGAACTCGTCTAGTGTTGCCAACATTAAAGGTCCCATATTATGCTTTTTGACTTTTCTCTGGTTTAAACATGATTACAGTGCTATTTGGCCTTCATACACATGCCCAGAGTAGTTTTTTCATTGATACCCTCAAGCTTTAGTTAGAGAGCGATCTTTCCCTTTCATTCACGAGAGGCACAGAAACGAGCTGTTTCAAATCATGAAGTGGCACAACCCGTGACGTCAAAAGCCTGCCTCCAAGAAGTGATTGACAGCAGGGAGAAACTGAACCAGCGGATCAACGCCGTCTATGATCAGCTGCAGCGTCTGTGCTTTTTGTGCTTGCTTCATGTTAACTTGGAGAAAATGTGTTGTTGGTGTAAATATGACGAGAGTATTTGGTCCGAAGACAGAGAATGGGGATCAACTTTGTTCACAGGGATCTTCCTCGTATCTGTGTGAGTCTGAAATCCACAGCAGAACTCATAGATATTTCTTTGCGACTGATGGTGACACCACTAAAGACTTTTCCAGAACTACAGTTACCTTGAGGTAACAGGACCTACTCAGGAGGAGCCTCGGTCTGTGAGTAGAATGCAACTAACTAGCCTTATGTCACTGTGAACTAAATAATTCTGATTCTGGATGAAGGACACACGGCTCTATGTGACGGTTGCCATTGTAGAAAAAAGTTTATTCACAGGTGTGAAATTACTGTGTAACAGCGAGAGCTATACAGTTAGCTCTTGTTTACCTCGGAACTTAGCGTGATGCTACGTCACTTAGTGGGCGCGGGGAGGCGGGCTCACAGGCAGAGGAGCACTGATCCAAGCGTTTCACATGAGGTCACATCACCTCTATACACAAAATTACTATAATTTGATAAGTTTTGAGTGTTGTATGGTAGCCTGCTCGTACCACACCATAGTACAAATTACATTTCGTACTAAGGTCTTGAGGTGCTCCATTGAGCTCTGTTAACAGGTGGGAGGGGTTAACTCCTTTTGCAGATAGAAACAATTGGATCAGAGTTTACCATGACGTATGTAATGTGCCTGAGTGAGTCGTTAGCTTTAGCATTTAGCCAATAACGGAGCCCGTGGGGAGTTGCACCACAATCTTTGCCAGCAATGACTTTAGCTATCCATTCGTCTTGCTACGGATTCAATTTCTCGATAGAACCAGACCGTAATACTTTACTATCGCATTCTTCGCCATTGCCAAACTACAACCAGCCCGTTCGGCGCAAACCCTTGACGTCACCCACATCAAACTACAACACCCGCCTCCCGTGCTCACTGATTGGTTGGATGGAATTCAACTGATTGTAATCGCCAACACAGGGACCAAACCCAGACGTTACATGCAAGGAAATAGGTAGTCACTCCAAGTGACACTAGCATCACAGCAGTCACTCACTAGTGATGACAGCAAGCACACCACGTCACATCAGAATCACAGCAGTATCAATCAATCAATCAATCTTTATTTATAGAGCGCTTTTCCTACTCAGGGCAACACAAAGCACCTCACAGTCCACACCACACAAGGCACAAATCATCACCATTAAGAATACAATAAAAAACACACAGGTAATTAAAACATTAAAATCACATCCATCCATCCATCCATCCTCTTCCCCTTAATCCATTTCTGGGTCGGGGAGGTGGCAGTCAGAGCTGCACCCAGTCCACAGAGCACCAGCCCGTCACTGATCCTCCTGCAGGGGGTGAGTCCACAGGAGCTGAGATCTTTCAGTTGGGGCTTTGGGCAAAGTAGGGTTAACCCTTTGATGCACAACATGGGTCAAAAGTGACCCGACTGAGTTTTTATGTTCTTTATCTTTGCAATGGATTAATTTAATCTTTTAGTATTCCAGGTATTCCTCAATTAGCTTGTATTTGATCTTTAAAAATCCTCATTTTATTATTTGTTTTCTTAATTTTTGAATTAAAATGATTTTTGTATCACTACCCCTCTAATGCACAACATGGGTCAAAAATGACCCACATCCATTTTCAATGTAATTTCATGTATGGCTGAGTGTTGCTTTGCTACACCGTTGTAATATATAAATATAATCATTTATTACTCCATGTATACAGTAAATAACATGTTTTTATTCATCACAAATATGTTTTATGTTTCCTTTCTTACTCTATGAACAAGCTCAACATTTGTATACCTACATGAACTTCACACACATGCATTCAATGTGGCATTCAGTAAGAAGCTTTGAATTTGAGCACGTTTGCTAAGGAATATTTTGACAGCGGACAAGTCAATTGCAGAAGACAGTTCATCTATGGTGACTGTCACCATAGATGAACTGCTGGTGCCATTCCAGGGCAGGTGCAAGTTGAAGCAGTACGTATATGCCCAGCAAGCCTGTGAAGTACGGGATAAAAATCTTCTGGATGTGCGATTCAAGACTCTATTATGCAATAGATGGAATTGTCTACATAGGAAGACAGCCAGGAGAGGAGGGGCAGAAGAACCTTAGGAAGAACATTGTTCTAAAATTGTGAAGCGGAATCAGACAGACAGGTGATTATAGAAAATGGAAATTAAAGCTTTACATAATGTAAATGTTATAACACACTGCTTTCCACACCCTCTCGGTCGCAACATCACAATGGACAACTTCTTCACCAGTGTCCCTCTGGCTGAGAAGCTCCTTGAGAAGAACCTGACTATTGTGGGCCTTCGCCAGAACAAGCCAGACATACCACCTATCATAAAGCCATCCAAGTCAAGGGTGATTCATAGCTAAGAATTCAGATTCAATGGCAACATGACCATGTGCAGAAGAAGGCAAAGGATGTTATCCTCCTGAGCACAATGCATGATAACAGAGCAATGGATGAAGACAGCCAGAAGAAGAAATCAGAGGTGATACAGTACTACAACAGATGGAGAACAACCACTCTCAATGCTTACATCAACTTCACTGCAGGACACACTCGTTACATGGTTGAGGTCACCAATGCACACCGGCTATTCATCTAGGAGCTGGGCAAAGAGCTTGTTGCATGGAAGACATACCCACACTCCAAAAGCATATCATAGAGGCAATGGGAAGATGTGGGATCAAAAAACAAAACACAGCCACCACCTAGCCACAAGAGGACATAAGACAGGAGTGCCCAGCGAAAGAGGAAGAGGCAGATGGGTGTCTACCCATCTGCCAAAGACAGAAAAGCCAGCAGCTGGTGTTCCCAGTGCAAGAGGCCTGTGTGCTATGAGCACAATTGTATAGTGGTCACTTTTTCTATATTTGAGGAATCTTGAGAACTGAATTGACAAGTTTTGCTCTACCGGTGTGATCAGTTATATTTTATTTTATTTTGGTCAATGCACCAGTTTTTTTTTTTTTTTTTTTGCCGGATGTATTTGTATGTGTTCCAAAGTTTCAAAGGTTAAATGTATGATTATTTGGCCCAAATCCCATCTAAAATAGATATTTGAAGCAAAATTGTATTATTACATGCCTTCATTTTTGTTTTAAATCGCAATTGAATGAATGGGTCATATTTGACCCATGTGTGTAATCTTGATATAGTTATACAAAAATGAATTTTGTTCAAAAAGTAAGGCAGGAAAAATATGAATACTGATGTTTGGTAATCAAAGACAAGATATTTAATATTAATACTTGGATTATTGAATTATACAATACATTGATTTAAAAAGAAACAGCAAAGAAACGCTCAGCCTGCATGAGATAACCTGGGAAATGAATGCGGGTCATTTTAGACCTATGTTGTGCATTAATAGGGGTGTGCGTATGTTGTGCATCAAAGGGTTAAGTGTCTTGCCCAAGGACACAACGACAGCAGTCATCAGTGGGAGTTGTGAAGTAGGTCTTACGGTGGGCTCGAACCCACGACCTTCAGGCCCAAAGGCCAATGCACTACCAACTGAGCTACTGTCGCCCTACTGTTGTGATTAAAATCACACAAGTAATTAAAAACATTAAAATCACACTAGTAATTAAAAACATTTAACCCTTTAGGAGTTTTTTCAAGAAAATATACAATTTTGATTTCAAGATTTCAAAAGGCTATAACTTTAAAATGGTTTGAGATAAAGGCATACTGTAAATTAGAAATATCTTCAGTTTGAACCAAACTTTGGGATGGAAGTTGATTCGTCATCTAATTTGCATATTGTGACGTCATCAAGGCGGCGGCCATTTTGGAAAATGTTAATTATTGTATAAAGACTTCAAAAAGCTGTAGCTTGGGAGTTATTTGAGATCAGGGAATACTATAAACAGTCAATGTGAAATATCTTTAGTATGAAATGAATTTGGGATAGAAATAAATTCCCTGATCCAGATTATAGATAATGTTTTAGCACTGGTTCGCGGCCATATGGAATTGTATTATTTTCAAAGACCTTCAGTGATCAAGACAGCACTCTTTATAGTTTACAGTCATGAAATCTTGAGATTGGTTTCAATATTTCCCTTTCAGAGAAGTAGTGGGCTTATTATTTTTCTCAGTGGAAATGAGGCTGCAGGATTTACCGTTTAGAAACAGAGAGATGAAATGAATGGGCTCAGAATTTGTCAGATCGTCTCAACAACATACAACAGGCTCTTCAACACTTCTGATCCACTTTTGTGGATTATTTTCTCTCAAGAACTGCCTTCATCCTCATCATCGCTGTTGGTAAAGGCAGTGAACGCGATTAGCGATGTGTTTTTTCCCCGCGGCTCTCCCGCGACTTCTCCCGCGTCTCCCGTGTTCCCCGTGGATGTCTACCCCCACTACTTTCTCCCACATGCCCGGTGTTATGATCCCCCTGTCCCCTCCACCACGGATCCTGCTTGGCGTTCACAGAATGCTTCTACCGCGGCCACACGGAGGACAAGCAGCCGCTGCACAGGGGCTGATTGTGGACTATATGGCGCGGTCTCCCCGTCACCAATAATGTCCGTGTCTGCTTCACTGGACACCTGCATGTCTTCCTCCTCTGAATCTGAGTGAGCCAGTACCAGACCAAGTACTTCTCTGGTACTGAAGACTTTGTGAGTAAAATAAAAAACCCTCTCTCCCTCTGCTCTGGCTCCTCTCAGTTTTACCGCTGCTGCTTCGCCTCCGCGCTGCTGCGCCGCAGGTGTTTTACGAACTCAATTTACTCAAAAACTTTCAATATAACCACACCCACAAATGCTGCTCATATTACAGGCACACATGTCCACTAACCCCTGGTGAAAAGTATTAACAAGATTCTGCACCACATTTTTACACAAAACCTGTTTAAGTGAGCAATGTTGCTTGTCGCAATATTGCGACTTTGGCGCTTAAAGGGTTAAATCACGCAAGTAATTAAAAACCATTAAAAACACACAAAGAGTTACAACAATAAATAACAAGGTGTATTAAAAAGATAAAATTCTTCAGTTGTATGCACAGGAAAAAAAAAAGTCTTTAAACTGGATTTGAACATCGACAGAGAGGCAGCCAGTCTCACATCCTCAGGAAGACTGTTCAAGACCGTAGCTGCATAAATCTGAAAAGCAGCCTCCCCATGTCTAGTCCTGACTCTGGGCACTAACAGGAGTCCCGTCCCTGCGCTCCTCAGAGTCCGGGCCGGTTCATATGGCACTAGCATGTCATGGACGTACTTGTACAGGGCCATGGAGAGACTTGTACACAAGCAGAACTGCTTTGAAGTCTATCCTCTGGGCCACAGGAAGCCAGTGCAGAGACCTGTGGACTGGACTGATATGGTCGTACTTCCTGGTTCTAGTTAGGACTCGGGCTGCAGCATTTTGAATATACTGCTATATACTGTTTTACAGCCTGTTTGGAGATACCTGTGAGCAGGCCATTGCAGTAATCTAGCCTACTGGAGACAACAGAATAGGTAAGAATATCCAGATCTGCTAATTTTGGCAATATTTTTCAGTTGGTAAAAAGCTGCTGATGTTACCGATCCAATGTGGCTATTGAAGTTTAAGTCAGAGTCCATTATTACTCCCAGATTTCTGACCTTATTTAAAGGTTTTAGGAAGAGAGACTGTAGGTGATAAATGACGGTCTCTTTGTTTCTCGGGACCAAAGACAATTATTTCGGTTTTGTCTGCATTTAGCTGGAGAAAATTGTATTGCATCCACTCACTGATTTGTTGGATACAGTGAAGGAGTGAGTCCACTGGTCCATGTTCTCCTGCAGTCAGCGGGACATAGATTTGAGTGTCATCAGCGTAATTGTAGTAGGACACTTTTATACTTTGAATTAATTGACCTAATGGCAGCATGTAGACATTGAACAGGACAGGTCCCAGGGTCGACCCCTGTGGCACTCCGCAGGTCGGGGCCATATTATCTGAGACATAGTCTCCAGATAGGACCTAAACCAGCTTAGGGCGTTGCCAGCTGCACCAACCCAGTCCTCCAGTCTCTGCATGAGAATCTCATGGTCAACGGTGTTGAAGGCGGCCCTCAGATCTAACATGACTAAAACAGAGACTTTTCCTGCATCAGTGTTAAGCCGAATATCATTCGTTACCTTTACTAGAGTGGTCTCAGTGCTGTGGTGGGGTCTAAAGCCAGACTGGAACATATCAAACTAGTCATTAGTTATTAAAAATTCAGTAAGTTGTTGGTAGGCAACTTTTTCAAGAATTTTTCCCATGAAAGGCAGATTTGAGTTGGGACGGTTTTAGTAGCACAGCATCCAAACTGCTCTTTTTTAAGAGAGGCCTGATAATTGCCGTTTTCAGGGCCATTGGAAATGTTCCAGATAAAAGAGACATGTTTACCATTTTTGTCAATGAGGGTATTTGACTACTCAGAACAGACTTCAGAAATCTAGGAGGTAGTACATGCAGGCTGCAGGTAGAGGAACTCAGACCTGTGATTATCTTATGAACAGTTTCATTATCGACAGGTGCAAATTGAGCTAGCTCACAAAGCCTCACTGGCTGTTGGATTGTTACTTGTGTTGTGGAGGTGATGGTGTTTCTGATACCCTGAACCTTGTCTCTGAAGAACTGTGCAAACTCATTACATCTGGATTGGCAACTTAACAGGGGAGTTTGTTAATCTATTGATTGTTGAAAATAGAACACGCAGATTGTTGCTGCAGCCTTCAATAGTTTCAGAAAAGTATAATTATCTTGTTCTACGTAGTACTCTGTTAAACTCACACAACTTCTCTTTAAAGAATTCATAATCACCCTGGAGGTTGGGCTTTCTTCACTTTCGCTCGGCCCTCCAGCACTCTTGCTTCTGTGCCCTGACCGGGAATGCTTTTGTCCATGGGGCCTTTTGCTTATTTGTGACAATTTTTACCTTCACAGGGGCAATGGCGTCCAGAACATTCAAAACACTAGAGGTGACAGAGTTAAACAGTTCATCTACAGTAGAACATGATGTGTTCTCAAAATGGATCATTACCATAAATAGTTCACCAATGTTTTCATTTAAGTGTCTACTTCTAACGATTTCATATTCAGCAGGTGGTCTGGTAGCAAAACACATGTTAAAAAATACACAGAAATGATCCGACAGAGCAACATCAACTACATTAACATTTGAAATATTCACCCCTTTCGTAATTAGCAGGTCCAGGGTGTGTCCTTTACTATGGGTGGGGCAACTCACATGCTGAGTGAGGCCAAAGGATTCAAGTATAGTTCTCAGCTCTTTTGCGTATCTGTCATTAATATTATCTAGATGTATATTAAAATCGCCTGTAATAACTAAACCATCAAAATCTGTGCATACAACTGAAAGCAACTCGGTAAAATGATCAATAAAAATATGACATGACTGCGGTGGCTTGTATAGGACAATGATAAGAATAGAAGAAGATTGCTTTTGTTCAATTTTAAACACCAAGTGACACTGGAATCATAGCAGTCACACCAAGTAATGCTAGCAATACAGCAGTGACAAACTAGTGACACAGGCCTTGTAGTAGTCACATTTATTTTAATTTTCCTTTTCCTTTATTCTTGGTTATCCCTAAATCACAACAGTAGTCATCTCAGAGGACTTAACAGAACCGCTCACAGCGCTGATGCAGTATGGGGGGGCGGTGGTTCAGCTGTGGTTTGTCAGAACGCTGTGTCAGCACAAGACACACACAAAAGCCACGACACACATGCACACACACACGCACACACCAAACTCCAAGTCCTTTATTAAAATTGAAACCAAATCAAACAAATATTATTATTGTACCAGTTTATGTGTACTTACACAAGCATGTGTTTAAACTTGTTGACTAAGTCTACAATTTAAGCTCTTGTGGACTCTTGTGGACTCACCACCTGCAGGAGGATCAGTGAGGGGCTGGTGCTCTGTGTACTGGGTGCAGCTCTGACTGCTACCCCCCTGACCCAGAAATGGATTAAGGGGAAGAAAATGGATGGATGGGTGGATGCTTTACTTTGTCCTAGGTATTGATACATTGCGATACATTTGAGTCAGGAATTAAAACTGGAATCAGAATTCCTTTTAATGCCATTGTAAGTAACACAAAGTCACAAACTGATTTGGCTCTCAGTGCAAACAAGTTATAAAAGTAAAAATAGATATGAGTAGAGCTGAAACAATTCCTTGAGTAACTTGAGTACAACAAATATTTGTAGAGTTTTCCGTGTTTAATAAAATGTAGACAAAGCGCCTATAGAGCTCCGGACGTCACGTGACCCAGTTTGTTTGTGACGCCATTTTGGCAGGAAGTCACAAGCGGTGAGCGCCCTTACTACAATAATAATGGACAGCAGCAAACAACTTTCACAAAGCGATAAACAGCGTTCCATCGCTAAACTCAATAGACTGCAAATTAGTGAGCCACATTGACGTAGAATGGGGACCGTTTGTCATTAACCACGGCAATCGGTTAAACAATAAGTGTTGGGTTCATTGACTTTTTAAATCAAGAGGCCAAAGCTGAATTATGTGCAAAATTTCGAAACATTTTGAAAAAACTATGTATGATAATCCCTATTTATAACTTTGACATAGACTGCAGGGGGCGCTAATGGGCCAATTTAAATTATTTCACTTTAAAAAAAACTAGACCCTGTAGTTCAACAATGGATTCAAATTTGGTGCAAATCGGACTTTGCATCTGCAAATGAGAGCTAAATTGCTATTGTCCAAAACTGGGAAAAAAAGTCACATTTTGCTGCTCCGCTGCTCAAACAACATTTAACTGATCAAAATTCTATGATCAACTAATGATGGTACATGTGTTGAGACAATGTGGAGCAATTGTGGAGCACGTTCAGGGGGTCAAATTAAGGTTCAAAGAGCAGAAGAAAAAAAATAAACATTCATTCATTCATTTTCTTCCCCTTTATTAGTCCATTTCTGGGTTGGGAGGGTGGCAATGAGAGCTGCCACCCAATGCTCATAGCACCAGTGCCTCGCTGATCCTCTGCAGATGGCTGCTACATCAGTGGTGCCACAGCCTTGGTATTTCAGTGGGAGCTTGTTATAAAGAAGTCCTACTACAGTCATCTGGACAGACGCACACAACAGACAAGGGATTGAATTTGTTTCATTCATTCTTGCCTCTGTTTACATACTGCCATGCGCGGACGTGCGCGAGGCTCAGCGCGCACTCGCAGAGCAAGTACTGTGTATGAAACGTTTATACCCGGACTCTCTGATTATTATCCTGGGGGATTTTAATAAGGGAAACTTGAGCCAGGAATTACCCAAATACAGACAGTTTTTTAAATGCCCGACCAGAGAGGAGAACACTCTGGATCACTGCTACACCACTGTGCGCGGAGCTTTTCGCGCTGTTCCCAAAGCAGCCCTCAGCTTCTCAGATCACTCCATGATACATCTGATCCCTGCTTACATACAGAGACTAAAGCTCTCAAAACCTGTAGTGAGGAGCTCCAAAGTGTGGTCTGATGAAGTGTGTGGAAGAGCTGCGCGCATGCATGAAGTCTACAGACTGGGACCTTTTCAGAGCTGCCACAGACAGTTTGGATGAGCACACGGACACTGTGACGTCATACATTCACTTCTGCGAGGATAGCATTATTCCAACAAGGACCAGGGTCATCTATAACAACGACAAACCCTGGTTCACTCCGAAATTCCGGCAGCTCAGGAAAGCAAAGGAGTCTGCTTTCAGGGAGGGGGACCGCAGCGGCTACAAAGCAGCTAAATATCAGTTCAGGGACGAGCTGAAAGCAGCCAATTCCCGGCACAGAGATCGACTACAGGAGCAGTTTGGTAACAACGATACTGCTTCTGTCTGGAGGGGCCTACGGAAGATCACCAACTACAAGCCCAAAGCCCCCCCCCCCCCTGTGCTGACGACCACAAGCTAGCTGACGACCTGAACTTTTTTTTCAGTCGCTTTGATGCTGCCCCTGACACCTCCCCCACCCCCCACTACTCTAACGACCCACCCATCAACCCTGCCCCCACCCTGACAATAGCCTCTAAAGAGATTAAACAACTCTTCTTGAGGCTGCACCCCCGCAAAGCTCCTGACCCAGACCACGTGTCTCCGGCCACTCTGAGACACTGTGCCAGTGAGCTTACTCTTGTCCCACAGGGCTGTGTTCTTTCTCCCCTGCTCTTCTCCCTGAGCACCAACCACTGCACCTCCAGCCACGACTCCGTGAAGCTGATCAAGTTCGCGGATGACACCACCCTCATTGGACTCATCTCCAACAACGATGAGTCCGCCTACAGGAGGGAGGTGGATTGGCTGGTGTCCTGGTGCAGTGGTAACAACCTGGAGCTGAACGCCCAGAAGACAGTGGAAATGATTGTGGACTTCAGGAAGAGCACTGTCCCCCCGCCCCCACCCTCCGTGATGGACTCCCCCCTTCCGTTTCCTGGGCACCACCATCACCCAGGACCTCAAGTGGGAGCCGACCATCAGCTCCCTCATCAAGAAGGCCCAGCAGAGGATGTACTTCCTGCGGCAGCTCAGGAAAGCCAAGCTGCCTGCACAGATGTTGGTGCAGTTCTACACGCCCATCATCGAGTCCATCCTCACCTCCTCCATCACCGTGTGGTTCGCTGGAGCCACAGTCAGGGACAAACAGAGATTACAGCGCATTGTGCGCTCTGCAGAGGAAGTGATCGGCCGCAGCCTTCCATCGCTGCAGGACCTGTACGTCGCCCGAGCTCGAGGCCGGGCTGGTTGTATCACAGCCGACCCTTCTCACCCTGCACATGGACTATTCCAACCACTCCCCTCAGGCAGGAGACTGCGGTCCATCAAGAATAGAACCTCCCGCCACAAGAACAGTTTCTTCCCTCTGCTGTTGGACTCTTGAACACTTCTGAGCTGTCTCTGCTTGTCCCTGATAGTGGCTCCGGCGAACGACACAGTAATGTGAGGATCGATTTGATCATGGCTGTGTAGAACTGTACCAACATCTGTGCAGGTAGCTAAGCTTTCCTGAGCTGCTGCAAGAAGTTCATCCTCTGCTGCCTTCTTGATAAGGGTGCTGATGGTCGGCTCCCACCTGAGATCCTGGGTGATGGTTGTGCTCAGAAATCAAAAGGACTTCACAGATGTAAATCCATCAGGGAGGGCGGGAGGACTGTGCTCTTCCTGAAGTCCACAATCATCTCCACTGTCTTCTGGGCATTTAGCTCCAGGTTGTAATCACTACCTCCCTCCTAAGCAGACTTATTGTTGTCAGAGATGAGACCAATGTCATCCGAAAACTCGATCAGCGTCACAGAGTTGTGGCTGGAGGTTCAGTGGTTGGTACAGGGAGAAGAGCATGAGAGAAAGAACACAGCCCGCAAAATGGTTGCTGTTCGGAGGAGCCGATAGCACGTGCTGGCAGCCTTGCTTCTGTCAGTGTGCCGCAGAGCAGCTGTGGCTACAGTAGTCGTTTATCACCACTGTGTATGTAGTGAATGAGTGAGTATCCAAAAAAACACTCTAAAACAATGCATCAAATGGACCTGTGGTCAGACCACCTGATTCTATAACAATGAATTGTGTCCCAAGGTTAAAGGTGGTAAACCACTGTTCTCGGAGTCATGGTCAAACAACCTGGTGAATATGCATTTGTAGCACTGAGAAAAGAGTGCTAGATGATCACAAGATGATTGTGATTCATCTGAAAACGACAGAGGCTGGGTCCAATGTCGACAATCTGAATTAGGATATTGGTTAATTGCTGTGTCAATAAGATCAATAAACAGGTCTGCTATTATCAGAGCCATATCCAAAGTAATGGTAATAAATAATCATAATAAATCGTGTTTACATCTTTTCAAGATCTCAAAGACGCTTCACAGTTTAGGACACACGCATGCACATTCAGAGAGACACACAAAACTAAAAATCTAAAAGCAGGAATGAAGAGTGCAATGCTGAAACAAAGAGGTGAACGTTAAACTGTTTTTGAAGGAGTTTAGTTAGGGGTGGGCGATATGGCCTAAAATTCATATTGCGGTATAATTTGGTGTGTGAATTGCAATATAGGTCTAGCAGGTTCTTGCATAAAATAGTCAAGATTGTTACTTATTTAAAAGTTCACTTTTAGAGCTAGATAATGTTTATTTATTTGATCCTTCTAACATCTCCTTGACATTTCGCGTGTGACCTAGAGAGGGTGCTATAAAACCACCCATTTGTAAGTTTCATTGTTGCAATAAACAATTGTAATAATTTATCCCATTATCATACATTCATACATACATACATAGTCAAATCTTGTTGAACACATTTATTTATTAGTTAAACAAGTAAAGGACAGTGAATCTAATTGTTGATGCTAGTTCAGCCAGGTGTCCTTAAACAGTCGCCCGATGAAAGGAAGGAAACTACAAACTTAGATAGATATAAAAGAAGGTTTAATATATAAAACAGAATACATATAAAAGACAGGCAGAGAGAAAAGCCTGGGTCTCCACGGACGAGAGCCAAAGCACAAAGACCACGCTGATAGTTAGGCCTGCCCTCTTATACCAGAGGAAACAGGATATGAAGATTTAAAACACATGTGACAATATGACCTATGAACTCTAGGTTAGAAAACAATCTTCTCATCCATCAGAAGAAGTGTCTTCTTGTATGAGACCAACTCAACCCAGATGTTTTCTGTCTTCATGCTTGTTTACTCTTCTCGTCTTTCACTCTTGCCTGGGGGCTGAAAGAATTCTGCATTCTCGCCACCCTCAATGCATGAGTTGATTAACTTGACTAGACCCTACTAATCTACACACATTTATTAATATGATAATACACATAACATTTCTTGACATCTCCCCCCTGTTTATAATTTAATAAATGAACCATTCAACATCCAGTACTACATCTCTTTTAAGTTTTCTGTAATACCTTCATAATAAACTTACACTCAGAGGGAAATGTCAAAATCATTATTTAAAATTGTGTGAGTTAACAACGCTTGGCATTGATCTGAATACAGGGTATCAGCTACTGCTGTATTGATCAATTTGCTGGTTAAAGACTTAGCACATGGTGACAAACAAGTGACAAATATGCAAAATAAAACCAAAATCATTATTGCAGGTGTTGCTATCTTCAATATCAGTTGCCACCATGCACCAGTATAAAACCATGACAAAAGGTCCCAATTCATGTTGGCACTGTCTCGTTCACTTAACATCTTAGTTTTAAAACCATTTAATCGATCCAAAACTAGTGAATAATTTGAGTTGGATGATGGAATGAACGTACAACAGTGATCTTTAATTAACTGACACATACCCCCAGTCTCGGATAAAACAAAGTCTAATGCTACTCGATTCTGCATGATCATTTGTCTCATAGCCTCCTTTTCTGGATCTGTACTGATTTGTTCAGTAAGGTCCATGACAATATTAGTCAAATTTTCCAAATTCCATGCTATATCATTCATCCTATGACCTAAATAAGCAACTCCATACATGGGAAGGGCTGTCATGAACACCCCTCTGACATTTGAAATTAACGGTGGGCTTCTGGCAGCTGCTGCAGCCCTTTTCCGCCTCTGGCCTATGAGCTGGGTCAAGTTACTACTTGTGATGACGAATGAGGCCGGACCGAGAGTGGCCAGATGACATACACCACACCACCTCTATGGAAGCCACAAATATACCCTGTCTCCACAAACCCACACCTGGTTTGACGGACATGGATAGCCCCAATATCCCGGGACCGTCACTGTAAAAGCTGGATATGAGTGCCAGTTGGCCACTCCACTGACCTCGCCAACTTTAGTGAAATTGATCACCGGGACTTCTCGTGCAGTAGGGGTAGTAGTGAAGTATAATCTGTGATGTATCTCAGAGGTTTGTTGGTTATATGTGGCAATAGGCAGAACATCATCACAGGTGGATGTTCCTACATATTGGTTAGCATCTTCCCAGGGCCCCGGCACATTGCATTTCCTACTCAGACACAGAGGGAAGTTGATTGGATAGCGTGCCACCGTTACACCTTTTTCATTAGTCACATTTGTATTTAAAGAGAAGTTCTGTGGAATTCTCCAATCCGTTACATTTTGAATTGCGAGAGTAGTGCAATTTGGCAGCCATTTCATATATTTAGAGTAGCTCATGCCTATTGAATGTAAGGTATAAAAAGCTAGAGTGCATATAGTTGTTAAAGCTGAGACTGGATGTGGTGTTATATAAGGATTTGAATTTGAATGATGAGGGACAAATGCACAAACATAACAATCTGACATATTGTTTGCTTGTGCCGTTATTTCAGCCATGCGATGCCAGTAGTTGTCTTTATAGTGATCTACATCTATTTCTGCCCTCGTTGTGCGCTTGACATTGTTACAGTGTTGACTCTCCCACCAGAGCAACGGTGGAACCACAATGACTGTCAATGAAATCAGCATAATTAGACAAGTCCTGCATCTAAGTCCATGTCGAGTGGAGAACACTTGGAAATCCAACTTGTCCTCAAAGAGTCCCCTCTTTTTTTTTTTTTTTAACAGTCCAGTTCACCAATATAACAAGATGAGAGGTTACTAGCACATCATCAAGTTGTACAAACTGTGTTTCTTGTGCATTAAACCACTGGAGGATCCCCCTTCTTCACTGACTGTTGAGACGAGAAGGTTCTGCCCCCCTTTGTAGGTCAGTCTTGTGGTTTACACAAGATCCTGCAGATTTCTCTTTTTGCAGTGTGAGAGGTGAATCCACGTGGACCTTTCTGCTATCTTCACAGCAGTGGGTGTCGTCAGAAGCACTTGATGCGGACCTTCCCACCGTGGACTGGACCAGGACTTCTGTTTAATGACTTTCACAAACACCCAATCTCCAACTCGAACAGGTGGCTCCTGCGCACAAAACGGTTGATTCGGAATATTATTTGTTTCTTGACAAGTTCGAGTCAATAATGTTTTTCTCATATAGTCAGCCAACGTGGGGTTATCATCAGGAGACAACTGGGTGTTTGGCTGTAAATCTGGAAGTGTATATGGCCTACCATATAATATTTCAAATGGTGTCAAGGCACTACCTTGAGTGGGTGTGATATGTATACTAAGTGTTACTAACTCTATGCATTCAGGCCATTGTCTGTTTGTCTCCTCCATGCATTTCCTCAACTTAGCTTTAATAGTGCCGTTATTTCTTTCAACTAAACCTGCACTTTGTGGATGATAGCTACAATGTCTTTTTAGATTTATGTTGAGATTTTTTCCCACTTTATCTATTACATCATTTACAAAATGTGTTCCATTATCACTTCTGATAATTCTTGGCCAACCAAAGGTCACCACGATTCTTTTGCATATTGCTTTAGCTACTGTCAAAGCATCTGGAGAGTGACAAGGAAACAATTCTACCCATTTGGAAAATGCATCAATAATCACGAGGCAATATTCCAAATTATTCACTTTATTTAACTGGATAAAGTCCATGTGGATTTCTTCAAAAGGATGTGTGGGTTTTGGAAATACCCCCCTTTTTGGTCTCATATTTCCTTGTGAATTGTGTTTTATACAGATTACACATTGATTACAAAAATGTTTTGAGTATAAACTGTACCCATATGTTGTATAATATTTGTTCACTAATCCACACATACTTGCAGAAGAAACATGGGTTACTCCGTGGCTCACTAAAGCCGCCCATTTAAACATTGATCTAGGTAGAACTGGCTTTTCGTTTGGACCCATGTACAAACTCCCATTGAATGTTGCTCCCTCTTTAAGCCATTTTTCTTTTTCTGCTTTTGGCGCTTGTTGCTGCATTTCTTTTAAAAAGTCATCAGAATCTAGTATTTCTTCACTAAGCAGTAAACCTGCTACGTCTTTTGCAGCTTTATCAGCTGTGTTATTTCCTGTTGAGACTTTGTCTGTCCCTCTTGTGTGAGCTTCACATTTGCATACAGCAAGCTGTTGTGGTAACATTATTGCTTTGAGTAAATTCTTTAATAATGTTGCATGTTTTACTTCTTTCCCCGCAGAAGTTTTATAACCACGATGTTTCCATTGTTGACAAAACAGATGAACTGCTGCATAGGCATATTGACTATCGGTATACACCGTCACTTTCTTATCTTTATACAATTCACAAGCTCTTGTTAAGGCTACTAATTCTGCTGCTTGTGCAGATAAGTTACTTGGAAGTGATTTTGCTTCAATTGTTTTGTCCACAGTGGTCACAGCGTATCCTACATGATTCCTCCGAAATTCATCTTTCCCTGCTGAGCAGTCATGGGAATTACTTTTTTCAGTAACGAGTAATCTAACTAATTACTTTGACAGTAACTATAACGCCGTTATCATTTCCGACATTCCGTGACTGCGCGTTACTCAAGACGCACAATGAACGTGTTATGAGAGAAGGGAGGATGAGAAAACCTCTCAGCAATTATTGGCTGATGTAAAATATATTTCCTTTACAATCCACATGTCTACAGTTGAGAGGATGGTCATAAATTGTGTTTTTGAAACAAATATTGGTCTTAATCGCGCTCAACCACGGCTTGTATCACCGTGAGGCCAGCCTCAGAGGAGCGCATGTGAGCGCAGAAGTCGGCTGCATACAATTCCATCGATAAGCTCCTTTCTCTTCCTGGTTTATCTGCTAAGGGCTGCAACAGGTTTGGCTAACATACATATAACACATTTTTAGATAATCTAAAATTCACTTAGGGTAATTTTTCAATGACTATAGGAATGATAAGAAAGAGAGAGAGAGTGTAAGACGGTTGATTTTAGAAATTGGATGCACCCAGCTGCTGCTAGCAAAACAGAGGAGTTTATGGAGGACACACGCGTTTTGTTTTACTTTTTAAAACTCATTGGACACATTTCCAAATGGAGGATTACATATCTACGCTCAAACTATTATCTGGACTTAAACACGGAACTGGTCTGAACCGAAGTGGACTGTGCAGGTCATTTATAAGGTATAGCTATAAGGTAAGACCCATAACTCATAGTTTTGCGTTTTGGATGAACAAACAATGCGGGCATGAAGCATATTTTTCTATAGCCAAACAAATTGTCCACTTGATTTATATGATATATATGTTCATCTGATTGGGCTGAAGTCAGTGCTTCACAGGTGTTTCCACATTCACAGTGGCGGGTGCTGGTGTTTAGTGCTTACAGCACAGAGAGAGATGAAGAGTGAACAGGACTTCAGCAATACTTAAAGGTAAAAATGCGCACGTCGGGTGCACATTATGTTCCAGAACAAAACGGAAAAGTAACGCAATAGTTACTTTTACTGGTAACTAGTTACTTTTATAGTGGAGTCCCTCCGTTAGTAACTCAGTTACTTTTTGGGAGAAGTAACTAGTAACTATAACTAATTACTTTTTCAAAGTAACGTGCCCAACACTGCTGCTGAGCCATCAACAAACACAGTACTTCCTACAGAGAGTGGCATGTCCTTTATATCTGGTCTTGGACGGAAGTCTTTATATGCTTCTTGAACACAATCATGTGCAGTGCCATCTCCTTCTGTAGGAATTAGAGTTGATGGATTTAATGTATTACATCTTTCTATTGTCACATGTGGTTGTGACAGCAGAAGCGTCATGCAGGAAAGGTGACGGGCTGGTGACAGGAATGTCATGCTTGTTTGCAAAAGTAGCATTGACACAGCATGTGGTACTTTCAGGATCAATGAGTGAAACAGAACAACTTCAGCAGATGCCTGCACAGCCAGTGCTGCAGCCAAAACCGCCTGGACACACACTGGAGTCGCTCTGGCCACTGGATCGAGCCTTGAAGAGTAAAAAGCAATTGGTCTTTGTTTTGACCCCCATTTTTGAGTTAATACTGATGTCATGAATCCATTTTTACAGTCAACTGTCTGTTCAAAAGGCTTAGAATAGTCCGGCAAAGCTAAAACTGTTGAGCTAGCTATAATTCCTTTAATTTCACTAAAGGTTGTGACTGCCTCATCAGTCCAATGAATGTTTTCTTTAGGTGATATTGGCTTATCAAAAATTAAATTTTGTAATGGCCTTACTAATTCTGCATAATTAGCTTCCCATAGCCGGCAGTAATTACATAGCCCCAAAAATGACATCATCTGTTTTTTAGTTTGGGGTCTAGGTGCAGTTAAAATAGAAGCTTTCCTTTCCCCATGGATTAACCTTCCGTTTTTGGTTAATGTATGACCTAGGTATTTAACTTCTGTCTTCCATAACTGTATTTTATTTTTGCTGACTTTATTGCCAGTTTTAGCCAAATATTTCAGTAAAGCTATAGTATCTTTTTTACAGCTCTCAACTGTCTTTGACGCCACCAAAATGTCATCCACATAGCTCAAAATTTGGCTTCCCTCTGGTGGATTAAACTCAGCAAGACAATTTTTTATTGCATCAGAGAAAATTGTAGGTGATTCAGCAAACCCTTGGCTTAATCTTGTGAAAACATATCTTTCCCCTTCAAAAGTAAATGCAAACCAATATTGACTGTCTTTATGCACTGGAATTGACCAGAATGCATTGCTGAGATCAATCACAGAGAAGATTTTAGCTTCTGATCATAATTGATTTAGCAGTGTGTATGGATCAGGGACATTTGGTGCTCTCTGAATAACGGCTTCATTCACAGCTCGCAGATCTTGAACCATTCTCCAGGCTGTGGATGGAGGTGCCTTTTTTACTGGGAAAATTGGTGTGTTACAAGGGGATTCTGAGCATTTTTGAATTATTCCGTATTACAGGTTTTATTCCTTCTACTGCATCAGGTTTTAAAGGATATTGTTTTATCCTGGGCCTGTACTCAGTTTTCGCTCTGATCTCCACTGGTAATATTCCCTTCATTAACCCAACATCTGTGGGCCCTTTTGACCACACCTCATCTGGAACTTGCTCAAGCTCCTCCTCCTCTTCTTGTGTGAGAGTCATTTGTCATGCAAGATCGTGGTCAGTCAGATGTACTGCTGGAGTACATACTACTGTCCAGTCTATCTTTTGTTTTCTCCAACCAGTTGTTTTACTCAAGTATACTCCTACTTCTTTATCTTGTTCCCAATCTCTAATTGATTCCACTTGACCAACAAAGGCATTGTTATCACTCCACATTGCCTCTGGGTTTTTGGATATAGAGATATGTGGATTCTGCAAATCCCCCATAAGCTGTTTTACTGCATCTGTCACACCTACAGTGCAAAAACTTGTTTTGTCTCTCCAGTAAATGTCTCTAATTTGAACCCGCTGTGGGCCCAATTTTTGTACTAGTTTATCATAAACTGGATCACCTCCTGGAGTTGTTTTGTGTCTCAAAGTGACATGTAACTCATCATTTTGTTTGACAATGGCACTTGGATTTAATGCTTGTTTTGCCCTTTTTACAATTTCTTTCCCTGTTTCTCCAGGGTCACTTGCTGGCATGTCCAAAGTCCAACAATACAATAGTGATGTCTCCCCTTCTAGGACATGGATATCGGTGTTGTTACAACGCCTAGCCTCCATATTTCCATTTTTATTTGGAAAAATTCCCATTTTTAAAGCAACCATTGCATCGCGTCCCAGTAGGTTATAAGGGCACAGCGGTGAGAGGACCACCCTCAACATGGCTTCATCACATGTTTCTGGATTTGTTATTGTAATCAACTGACTCAAATGCTGTGTTTGGACTGACCCATTTGCTGATCTCACTGAGATTGAGTTTTTAGAAATGGGTATTTTGCTCACATCTCTAATGACTGTTTTATCAGCTCCAGTATCACAAAGGAACACATAGGGTCTTTCTTCAATGTAAAGTGTTATTTCTGGTTTACTCACATGGTAGATATCTAGTTGAGTGAGATCTAGGAACTCATCACATTGCTTTGCCAAATCAGAATCATATCCATTTTCATTTTTAATGTTGGAAGTCATTTTTACATTTGGAATTTTCTCTGTATCATTTTGCTCTTTATCATCATTACTTTTTGTCAAAATTTTAGTTTTGTTTTGACTTCCTAGTCATGCATTGTGATGTTTTTGTTTTCTATCCCTTTTTCCCGCGTAACCTCCTTTTTCCTCATCTGAACTTGCTTCACATTCTCTGGCCCATGCTTCACATTCTCTGGCCCAGTGCGCTTTTTTTTTGCATATGAAACAATAATCATTGTTTTTGTCCACTTTTAGTTCTCATCTGCCCCCTCCTTCTACTCTGACCTCTGCCTCTATTCTGCCATGTGCCTCTACTCTGGCCTTGTGCTCTCTGATAACACATGTCCCCTAAATCTTGCAAGAAAGTGTCTACTGATTTAGCTTGATCTTCTCTTTCTTTATTTCTCTTGCAACAACTTCAGCATGTATCGCATGTGTAATGAAATCAGGCAGTGTCGCAGTAGGCAATCCAACATAATTTTTCTTTATCCATTCAGAGATTTCTGGTCTTAAATTGGCCAACATCCCTTGTTTAAACTGCTGGTCCCAAATGACACGTTCAGCTGCATTACTGTCCCTTAACCCACTGTGTTTTCTAAAGGCTGTCTCAAACCGCACTCTAAAATCTACCACTGTCTCATCCTCCTTTTGTCTCACTTGAGCTAACTTCCCGTAGTCAGGTAAAGTTTTGAACATTTCTTTGATTTGATTATGTAGAGTATTTAATCTACCATCAATAAGCGGGTCAGCTGCAGGAAGAGACACAGGTGGGTTTGCATTGTTATTTGGGTTATAGTGTTGTCTTAGTCTCGCCCAGTCCACTCCCATTTTCGTCATGTAAATGTCCCTAATTTCAATTCCGTTAAGTCTGTACATGTCTACTAGTTGTCTCATACCATCATAAAAACCATCTGGGTCTTCTCTATGGCTCGGGACACTTTCTGTGGCTTTTATAATGTCTGCTTTCGTCCAAGTACGAAACACATACATTGTAGGCAGACTCCCTAACACTTGTGGATCATGAGTGGGATTGGGCACTTCTATCATTGGAAATGCATCTGCACCTCTCTCTGAGAAGTCAAACCTTGGACTGAAAAAGCTCCCAAAACTTTTGCTCCAAGACGCGTTCATTGGATGCCGTGATCTAGTAGCGACAGATGTTTGCACATCACAGACTTGTGGTTGTGCTGCTGCTTCTAGCTCTGCATGCGGATACAAATGATCATGTAGTTTTACGGGATGATCTGGGAATGGATTTGTTGTCTGTTGCAGTGGGGTATATTGAGGTGGTGCTGCTGTGTGGTTATGAGCCTGTGCTACAGCCTGCTCTATCTGCACTTGTCTGGGTTGTACTTGCTGCTGTTGTACTGGATTTTGTGACTGCTGCACAGGGCGTCTACCTGCTTGCACCAAGTTATCTTCTTCTGATGTGAAGGCAACTAAGCTCGTCCTACACTTGTTTTCTTTTATTTGCTTATCACAACTCTACAGGTCAAGTCTTATCTTGACAAAAATAGTTGTGTTGCAGCCGTCTTCATTGATTTTAAACGTGCATTTGACACAATCAATCATTTAAAACTCCTGTCAAGACTGTCTGAATTTAACTTCAGCGCTCATTCAGTTCAGTGGGTGAAGTCATACCTTTTAGACCGGCAGCAGTGTGTGCAAGTAGGTGACAGTAGGTCCCCCTTTCTCCATTACAACATAGGGGTTCCTCAGGGGTCAATTTTAGGCCCCTTACTTTTCTCACTGTATGTCAATGACTTAGCAAGTATCTGTAAGAATGTGGACACCATAATGTATGCTGATGACACAGTTATTTGTACAAAAGCAAGAAGTGCAGAGGAGGCAGCCCTTTGTCTGTCAACAGTTCTTGATGATCTACAGAAATGGCTACGTGACTCCTATCTCTGTCTCAATGTTAAAAAAACTGTATCTATGTTCTTTTCCAAGCCAAACACAAAATTAACCCCAGCAAAGGTAAACCTGGGAGGTGTAGCCTTAGAGAATGTAGAACAATTTAAGTATCTTGGTGTACTGCTAGATTCAAAATTGTCATTCCATAATCATGTCAAAAAAATAGTAAAAACTGTAAAATTAAATTTACATAATTTTAAACATATTCGAGCTTCCTTGACTGACCAAGCAGCACTAACTTTCCTACAATCTATGATACTGTCTCATATAGAATACTGTATCACGAGCTGGTCTTATGCTGGTATCTCAGCAATTAAACCAGTCGAGTCATGCTACAAAAGGACACTTAAAATCCTTGACAAAAAACCTCTCTCTTTCCACCACTGTCAAATCTTAGATAAATACAAGTTACTAAGTTTTTCCAATTTTAAGTTATTTAAATCTACTTGCTTGATCTACAAAGTCTTGCATGATTTGGCCCCCCCACCAATGAGTGAATTCATCAAGCAGAAATCTGTTAGTGGCGCTGCTCGCTTGACTCGAGCGACAGTCAGAGGAGACTGTGATCTCCCACTGAGAAGGACAGCCTTCTCCCAAAATGTCCTGTCAGTCCAGGGCGTAAAGGACTGAAACAGAATACCAGCATCAGTGAGGGACTGCACCAGCCTCCCCACATTTAAGCATCAGTTAAAACTGTGGCTGAGGGACTCTCAAATATGTGAGCATGTGTAACATAAGTCTTGAATAAAGAAGCAGGGGAACAACAGGGAACAGTACAGAAGGGAATAGTGTAGTAGGGAACGGTGCAGTAGGGAGTAGTGCAATAGGGAGCAGTGCAATAGGGAGCAGTGCAATAGGGAGCAGTGCAATAGGGAGCAGTGCAATAGGGCGCAGTGCAATAGGGGGCAGTGCAATAGGGAGCAGTGCAATAGGGAGCAGTGCAATAGGGAACAACAGTGCAGTAGGATGTGTGAAATACAATGTCTCAAGTCTTTCTGTCAATTGTTGTTTACTGTCTCACATGTCTGTACGTGTTCAGCTGTCCTTGTACATGTCCTGTATATAGTCTTGTGTACACTGTATTTTTTGCATGATTTGTATTGTTACATCTTGTTTGTTTTTATGTTCTTTGTTAACATCAACCTGCCAGGAGGTCTGCAGATGGAAATTAGCCTAAGGCTATAATCTGGCATACTTACATTTGTTAAATGTTTATTAATATGCATTGTACCTCCTTTAACACCCAAATAAATAAATAAAATAAACTCTGCCATTTTCTGTTCATACACTTGTTTTTCTGTTGCCTTCTTTTTGGATTTAAATCTTAGACTAACTTCCATCACCAGTATTTCACACTCTTTCAGGGTTAGTTTACCCTCAAAACCATATTTCTTTTTCCAGGTTTTCAAATATTTTACTGATTCAGGATATTTCTTCTCCATAAATTTAGGGTCTCCGGTCAGAACTATTGCTTTAGTACAGGACGTACCCATATTTACTTTTTAGTTATTATTCCGATATCTTCTTCAAGATGCGGCACGGTGGCTGAGTGAATAGCACTCTCGCCTCTCAGCAAGAAGGTCCTGGGTTCAAATCCTGGTTGGACCAGGGCCTTTCTGAGTGGAGTTTGCATGTTCTCCCTGTGTCTGCGTAGGTTTCCTCCGGGTGCTCCGGTTTCCCCTACCACTAAAAATATGTACAATAGGTCTGGCATGCGCCTCCTGTTCGTGCCCAAAAATAATAACAATTGTAAACCGCTTTGTGACTCTGGTCTGTGAAAGGCGGTATATAAATAAAGATTACTTACTTACTTACTTCAACTTTTATTTATTAACTGTTGCTTATACAACAGTGGATATTAATTACACATTTGTAAACGATCTTAGTGGAATGCCTCACGGGCCAAATTACTTCCTCGAGAAACAAGCTTCTAGATGAAAACCTAATGTTTCATCCGGTTTCTCCTGGGTGTTTAATCACAAGGAATGTAATTGTTTTAGACCACTTTCACGATTACTTAAAACATAATGAGATGCAATCCGACTCTACTTCACCAAGTCGACAACTTTTCGTTATCACCGTTGCTTCAAGTATTGAATTTATCTCCTTTCACACACACATTCACACAGACGTCTTTAATTCAAAATGAACCCCGTTCACTTTTAACTGCAGTAAAAAGTAGTCCCCGACTTACTCTTAATAATAACCCCGTTATTATACAGTCTATGATAGTCCCCGACTATCTAAAGATAAACCCCGTTATCCCGGCCCAGACTGTCTGTACTTGTCCCCGACTATTTAAAAAGGATAATCCCCGTTATCCCAGGCCTTTTTTAATTTGAATCCCCGACTCAAAAAGTAAAACCAACTTGCCTGTTTTGGCGACGTAAGGAAACCGTGGCTTTTATGTCTTCAATCCAAATTTCAAAGCTTTTTATTTATTTTATTTTTTTATTTAACACCATGTGATACAGATTCCATAAAAAAACATAAATTACTATGTACAACATAGTAGTGCAGAATATATTGGTGGGGGAGGGAAGGGGGAGTGGGGGGGATTTTTAAAGCATCCAGAGCATGAAACAAAGAAAACAAAATACTTAATAAAAATAAAAAAATAACAAGCAAGTACTGTCGTGGAAACATGTAGGTGCTAATGTGTAAGTGTGGGTGTTAATGTATTTGAGTGTTTGTGTATATGTATAAATGTGTTCATATATGTCTGAAGAAGAAATAGAAAAACAGAACAATAACAGTAAATAAAACGAAAATAATGAGTGCTGCCACCTGCTGTCTCAATGACAATATATGTGACAATATATTTATTTGCTTATTTTGTATTATTATTATTATTTGTATTTTTTCATTTATTTATCTTTTTGTGCGTGTCTAGTGCATTAAAAACATGCAAGGTTTTTTTTTTTTTTTTTTTAGTCCTGTCATTGTTGGGGTCTCCTCCAGCAATAGCAGGGCCACTTCCTTGTTTATTCTTGTGTGTATTGTATGTATGTGTTGAGCGTGGCGGCTTATGTTATGTGGGACATAACATAATGTCCCACATAACATGTGGGACCTCCTGTGGGAGGTCTGCGCTCCAGGGGAGTCACCTCTAGAGCGCATGCCTCCCCTCCTGAATGGCCTGATCTAGTAGGTGTGAGTCTGTTGTTGGTTTTTATCATTTTTCCAGTTTTGGTTTGGTAAAAAGAGCTTTGGTTACTGTGGTGACACGGTTAGCAGCATAATACTAATGGTGTTAGGGTTCTGTGCGTGTGTGTGTGCGTGTGTGCGTGCGTGCCAGTGGATAGTGGGGGGGACTTCCAAACACTAGTGATTAGTATACGGTGATATTGAGGTATTTGATGAAGGGTGACCAAGTTTCCGTGAAGGACAGTACGTTATCATCCTGAGATGATGGGTGATGTGTGGTGATGTGATGGGTGAGGGAGTTGATCCAGTGGTTGATACTTATTGAGTTTTTGGTTTTCCAGTTTAGTAAGATTATCCTCTTGGCAATAGCTAGAGATGTCAGAAGGCATTTTGTGTATCTGGTAGGTATGGGGCTGGTAGAGGTGGCGCTCAATAGACACAGAGATGGGGAGAGCGGGACTCTGCAGCTCAGGATGTCAGAGAGTTTTAGAGTGACTGTGTGCCAAAAGGATTTAACTGGTGTGCATTCCCACAGTGCATGGATGTACGTGTCTGTGGAGCCCATTGTGCATTGAGTGCATGTGCTTGTGTCTGTTAGTCCCATTTTATGCTTTTTTTGTTCAGTTATATGTGTTCTGTGAATAATCTTGTATTGTATCATTTGTAAATTGGTGTTTGGTGTCATGGAGAAGGTGTTGGTGCATATTTCTGTCCAGAATTCGGGTGTGATGGGTGAGTTAAAGTCCAGGTTCCATTTTTCTTTTGGGGTGTGTATTGTTTGGTCTGTATTCAAGAAGTTGTGTAGTTTGGATATTAATTTTTTCATAGTTTTAATGTTTTTTATATTTTCAATTTCAGGTGCAGTTAAGGGGTTGTGCTGTATGTTAATCTTGCCTTTGATTATGGATTTGATTTGGAAATATTGAAATGTGCAGTTTTGGTTGAGATTTAATTTGTCTGTTAGTTGTTTATATGTCATAAATGTGTTGTTGTTGAATAGATGTCCGAGGTGGGTGATTCCTTTTTGTTCCCATGTGTTGTAGTGCAGTGGTATGTTATTTGTGTTAAAGTCAGGGTTGTGCCAGAGAGGAGTGTATTTGCAGGGTGTAGGTGATGAGTTAGTTAGTTTTAAAGCCACCAGGCTGTCAGCGTTGTTGAAATAGTTATGTATGGTGTTAGGGTATGTTTTTTGAGTGCAGTGTTCATTGGTGGTAAGTCTGTCAGTTGGATGTTATGTAAGACAGATTGTTCAATTTCTGTCCAGGAGTTATTGTGTGTAGGCTTTATCCATGTTGCTAGGTATTGTAATTGGTTTTCAAGGAAGTAGTGTGTGAAGTTGGGTGCGTTAAGGCCGCCCTGTGATTTGGACTGTTGTAATGTTGAAAGTTTGATTTTGGCTTTTTTGTGTTTCCAGTAACATTTTGATATGAGTGAGTCGAGTGATTTGAACCATTTATCTGTGGGTGTGACGGGTATGTTAGAGAATAGGTAGTTGAGTTTTGGAAGGATCTTCATTTTTATTGCAGAGATGCGGCCGATGAGAGTGAGTGGGAGGTTTGTCCATCTGTCTAGATCATCTTTTATTTGGTCAAAAACCGGGGTGTAGTTTAGTGGGAACAACTCTGACAACCTGGGGGAAATGTGGATGCCCAGATATTTAATGTTGCCCGTGTGAATCCCAGGGAAGAGATCCTGAGCTGAAGAGTCCCAAGCGCCATCTGTCAAGGGAAGTATTGTAGATTTATTCCAGTTTATTGTGTAGTCTGATATGGCTGAAAAAGAGTTTATTATTTTGAATGCTTCATGTAATGATTCTGTGGGGTTTTGGAGATATAGGAGGATGTCATCGGCATAAAGGCTTATTTTATGGTGTATATTAAGGGTGCGTATTCATTGATGCTGTTGGATTGGCGTATGGCAGTTGCTAGTGGTTCTAAGAATAATGCAAAGAGTGAGGGAGAGAGTGGGCATCCTTGTCGTGTTCCCCGGTGCAGTGTGAATGTGGAGGATGTGATACTGTTGGTTGTGACTGTGGCCCTGGGTGAAGTATAAAGTATTTTAATCCATGAAATAAATGACTCCCCGAAGCCGAATTGGTGTAGTGTGTGAATCAGAAATGTCCAGTTAAATTTATCGAAGGCTTTTTCTGCATCTAGTGATGTTATGACGGTGTCTGTATTTGAGTGTTGTGAGAGATTAATGAGGTTGAATAGTCTGCGGAGATTGTCTGAAGAATTTCTGTTTTTTATGAAGCCTTTTTGGTCTGGATGTATGAGAAGCGGAGTGACTTGTTCTAATCTGTGGGCTAGAGTTTTAGTGATAATTTTTAGATCAGTATTGAGTAATGAGAGGGGTCTGTAGCTGGTGGGTTGGGTGGGGTCCTTATTTGGCTTTAGAAAGATTGTTATGCTGGCTGTGTTCATGTGTGGTGGGATGTATGAGGAGTTTTTTATTTTGTGTACAGTGCGGATGAAAAGTGGTGACAGTAGGTTCCAGAAATGTTTATAGAATTCGGGTGGGAAGCCATCTGGTCCGGGGCATTTGTTGTTTGGCATATTAGTGAGGGCTTTATGAAGGTCAGTTGAGGATAGTGGGGCGTCTAGCATTTGGGCTATTTCTGTGGGGAGATGTGGTAACTTTAGGTGCTGAAAAAAAGAGTTGATTTCTGTAGGGTTGGTATTTGTCGTGGAGGTGTAGAGTGTTTTGTAGAATTGTTGAAATGTGTCATTGATTTCCTGAGGGTCGTGAGTGATTTGTTTTTTTGTGGTTTGTATTGCTTGAATAGTTGATTTGTCTTTTTTTCTTTTCAGTAAGTTGGCAGTAAGTATTTTTGGTGAGATGTTATTTACCTCTATAAGTTCATAATTTAGTTGTTGGATGATGAAATTGTTTTTTTTCTGTTGGATTTTCTCGAGTTGTCGTTGTGTGTTGAGTAGTTCTGGTAATAGTTTGTTTCCCAGTAATTCTAGTCTTTCCATTTTTTGGTGTAGTTGTTGTTCTATTTCGATTTCTTTTTTCTTTTTGTATGATGAATATGAAATTATTTTGCCTCTAATGTATGCTTTGCTTGTTTCCCATAGAGTTATTGCGGTGGTTTCCGGGGAGTCATTAAATTCCATGAAGGATGTCCACTCTCTCTCCATCATTTTGTTGAATTCTGGGTCTTTGAGTAGTGAGAGATTGAAGCGCCACCTGCTGGAGTGTTTGGTGCACTGGTTAAACTGTAATGTTAAACTGACAGGTGCATGATCGCTGATTGTGATTGGGTGAATTGTGGCATCTCTAATGTTAGCTAATAATGTATTGCTTATGAGGATGTGGTCGATTCGAGAGGATGATAGATGTGATGATGAGTAGTATGTATATTGTCTTGCGTCAGGGTGTGACAATCTCCAGCTATCGCCAATGCCAAAATCCTCTATATATTGTTTTAGGATGTCAGTGGAGTGCCAGTTCCTGTTTCTGGTTGTGTGTGAGCGGTCTAGTCTTGGGTCCAGTGTGATGTTAAGGTCGCCTGCAATGATGATGTTAGAGCTGTCGATTAATTGGTTAAATATGTTGTGGAAGAAAGTGGGGTCGTCGCTGTTGGGTCCGTATAGGTTGACAATTGTAAATTTGTTACTAGATATGGTAGCATGGATGATAACATACCGTTCCTCAGGGTCAGCTGTAGTCGAAACCAGATTGAAGAGGAGTTTGTTGTGGACTAGAATGGAGACTCCCCTTTGTCTGCTGTTGTATGGTGATGAATATATGTTATTGTAGTCTTTAGGTTTGAGGTTATGTAGGTCGTCCATTGACAGATGTGTTTCTTGTATGAAGCAGATGTCGGGTTTGAGAGTTTTGAGATGGCTAAATACTTTTTGTCTTTTTGTCATAGTTCGGAGTCCGCGCACATACCATGTAACGCATGTTATTGTGTTTTGTGTCTGTTGGTGCATGTCTGTGCATGAGAGGATCTGATGATGAGTCCAGGGCAGTACAGTAAGTCAGGGTTTGTTACATAGATTAGAGTAAAAAGGAGGGGGTGGGGGGTGCGGGGAGTTGGAGGGTACAGTTCAGGGTTTAGGAGTGGTGAGTGAGAGTCAGATTGGGAGTGTGCGAGCATTGAGCCAATGGTGCTTTGCTCGCGAGAGTAGGAGGCTGTGCGATGTTTGTATATTGAATTGAGTGTTATTTGTTGTGTCCTGTGGATGTGTCATGAGCAAATATGTAGTGATGTGTGTGGTGTTATAAGAAGTGTGCTTTGTTGTGTGCTTTGTGTATGTTTCGATAGTATGTTTGTATGGCTGTGTGTGCGATGTCCATGAGAGAGGCCGTTTTATCTTATGTTGTGTATATATACATATACATACATACATATCCACATCTATATATATCTATATATATCCATATACATATCCGTACATATACATATCTACACATACACAGACATACCATACACACACATAGATACATAATATATACATACATACACACATACACATATATAGACATAGAGATAGAGATAGATTAAGTTATGTGGTTATGTATGTTATTGAAAGCATTGCATCAGTAGAGCCAAGGTGTTATTTCAGAGTCTCGATATAGTTGTCCATTTATGTACAGTTTGTTGATGCTTATTACGGCTTTCTGTCCTTGTTGAATCATGTTTTTGTGTTTTGGGAAGAGTTTTTGGGGTCTTTGAATTATTTCCTTTGGGAATTGGTCGTTCATTCCGTAGTGTGTTCCTTTGAGTTGTCGGCCTTGTTTCTGAACCTGTTCCTTTTGTTTAAAGTGTTCGAATTTTGCCACAATCGGGCGCAATTGTTTATTGTCCGGGTGTTTTGTGCCAATGCGATGCACGTGATGGAATGTGATAGACTGGGCTATTGCTGCGGGAAGTTTGAGTTGTGTCGTGATGAAGTCGGTGATACGTTTTTCGGGGTTCTCTGGTGTTGTTGAGGTTGTCTCCGGTATTCCACTGAAAACGAGATTATCTCGCATGCTGCGTGTTTGTAAGTCCAAGAGAGTAGCTTTGATGGCTCTATTTTCCGCGGTCACATTATTAAGTTGGTTAGTGAGTGTGTTGACAGATGTTTTGAGTTCTTTATTGTCTTTGGTGAGTGATTGTAGTTGTTCCTGGCTGTATTCGAGGCTCTGTCTGAGCGCTCCAAACTCTTTGTGTAACAGCTCGATAAGTGATATTCTGTTGTCCATTGTAGCCAGTCTGAGTTCAATTGCGGTGAGAATCCCCGCGATGTCAGCGTTTGTCGTGTGTGTGTCCGTGTTTGTGTTACCTTCTGGTGTTGATGCCATTCTCTGTCTTTTATTTTCGTTACCGCTGTTGCTCGGAGTACCGGGGATGGTGTTTATGCCGGGAGCCATGGGGCACAGTCGGGAGTAGCAGTCGTCAATGTAAGCCTCGAGTGATTTCTGAGATTCCAGGGTGTAGGTGATGTTGCGGTGATGTATGTAGAGATAAGTTGAGATGAGATCCAAGGTGTAAAGGCAAAAAATCCAAAAGTGTGTTTGTATCTAGCAGCAGGGCGCCGCCATCATTATTCTTTCGCACGGTCTCGCGAGAGTTGTGTCACAGCGTCATCCCTCCTGTGTCACCCTCCCTCCTGTGTCAGATCATTACTTGCTTATTACTACATGCAATGAGCTCCTACAAAACTTAAGGTCATTGATTCTGAGGAGCGGAGCTGTTACGAACATGCGTCCTCTAGCCTCTACAGCGCTGCTAAACACAGTAGCATGTTAGCATAAGTGGCTATAACTCCTCTGGCTGTAACTGCAGACACAGCAAAACAGCCCAAACCACACAACAGTGAGGAAGAGAAGAGGGAACTAAAGCCACAACATGATCAAAGAAGAAATAAAGCTTGATTCAATTTGAAGCAAAACTAGCGGTATTCCTTTGTTGCTTTTGTACCATTTCATCAGTGATTGTTGTACAGCTTTCAAGAAGTTGTGCTCATGCTAATGTTAGCATACGTATCAGATCGCAAATAAAACTAGATGGCTCCGTGGGATGAGAGCGTAGGGGAAATGAGAAGCCTGTGAGCTGAGTTGGGGGCGGGGCTAAACATTCAGGTATAGCTCCTTTAAGCCTTGAATACAGAACTAAACAGAACAGACTCAGACCTGGAGCGAGGCTGTTCCGTCGGTGCAGAATCATAAGAGTCAGATTCTTTTGGCAGTGAGCAGCAGGTGAAGTGGAGAAGTCATTCCTCCTCAACATCTCCATTGTTCCGAGGGGAAATTACACTATAATACAATAATCGCAAGTCTTCCCAGAGAACAGAAATTTATACTTTGCAAAAATAAATAATAAATCTTCCAAACGACTGTTTAATCTCAATTGTTTCAAAGGCTTTGAAGTTCAAAGCCTTTGGGTTCATCAGAAACTCTCCCTGACTCAGGTTGCCAGATATGCAGACGAATTCACATTTTTTTTACAAAGATAGAAATCCTGGTTTTATTCCTTGTTTTGACGTTAATGATTTGAAAATCATAACGAGACCTGTTTTAGTTCTGCGCCACATGGTACTTTACCAGTGAGATTAGCTCCACGCGGTGAGTTCTGGCGCTCGGGACATCGAAATGAAAACAAAAACAAGATTTAGGGGCTGGAAAACTCATTTAGAAATTCAGATATCTCTGAACTACTCTTATCAGTTAAAGAAGTATTGGAATAGATCATGTTTTATTAATCCCTTTTGACAGATTAGGGCCCTTTAATGATGACTTGACATGAAAATGGTACATATTGTTACTTTAAGTACAATTTCTTATTGAGAGTCTTGGTACAAGTTAGTTTAAAATACTAATGAGTACTGTAACTGTTAAAATACTAATGACATTCATTGGTTTCTTAAGGAAGTTTCACAGGTTAAAGAAGCAAATGCAGCTTCAGTGAGGAGCATATTGAATGTGGAGAAACCCACAGTGATCTGTATATTTTATTCTGTAAACTACTCTCAAAGTAATGCTCAGTTATAACACTGGAGACTTTCCCTGTGGTGTCTTTCTCCTGTTGCAGTTCACTGTCCTGCACATCCTAAAGCTGGGGATTGGGTTTGGTTTCGGCCGTAGTGGAGTTTGAAGTGTGACTGTTTGAGGTTGTGGACAGGTGTCTTTTATACTGAGTGAGATCAAACAGGTTGAACACAGGGAACAAGTGGAGGACAGAGGAGCCTCTGAAAGAAGGAGCTACAGTCTGTAGAAGACCAGACACTTCTTTTCCACCGTTATTTGCAAATAAATTCAATGTCATTTTCTGGATTGTTTATTCTCACTGTGTCTCTCATAGTTGAGGTTTACCTATGTTGAAAAATACAGGCGTCCATCTTTTTTTTACAGTGGAAAATATATAACACAGGGGCAGAAGAAGCCAACACAGACACATTCACACATTCACATACTGTAGGGGATCAGGTTCAGTGATATTTACGAGGTCAGTGGAGGATCTATACAAAGAGAGGAGACAGAGGACAGTGATACCAACAAGAGAGAGATAAAACAATCGGACGTGAATATGTCTCATGTGTGTGGATGAGAGTGAATGTGGCTCACGACATTTGTACGTACACAGAAATGATCCAGTCTGATGTACTGAAATAAGGGGGGGGGGTGTACATGTGGTGTTAGACCCCTCTGTGTGTCAGTCAGTACTTCGTCAATAGTAAACCAACCGCTGCATCATGGGTAAATAAAAAACACCGGCTGTCCCTGCTTCACCGCTGCGCTGCAGGTGTTTTACAAACTTATTTTACTCTAAAACTTTTAATATAACCCCGTCCACAAATGCTGCTCAGATCACAGTCCGCCATCCCCCGGGGAAAAAAAGATTTGTGCTGAGAGCTGATTGGCTGAGAGAGAGGGATAAGAGTGAGATCCTTTAATTGTCCGACAGTAGGGAAATGTCAATGTTGCAGCGCACAGAAAGAACCGTGGTAAGAGACACAGAGAGCACACAACATGTACCAAATAAGTAGCTGCTTTTGATATATGTAAACACAAACAGGCCAGGGTAATGAGTAGATAAAGTGACATTCAGAAGTTGCAGTATTTACTTATTTACAGATGATTGACATTTACACACTCAGCAGTTCTCATTGTACAGTCTGACAGCATAATGAAGGCGGCTGTTCTGACACCGGGGAGGGACCAGGAAGCTCTGGGGTCACACACAGACACTTTGGATCAGGTTTGTGTAAATATCGCCGCTTGACGGAACACAAACACATCAATAGAAAGACATTTAAAACTATGTGGCTGTTACCTAGCAACCACCTGTCCCTGTTTACAGCTGCACTTTAAATCCTCTTACTCTTGGCCCCGGTTGTAATGTCAGCGAGTGGCCAGAGTGCATGTTGACCCCAAACCATTTCACGTAATGGATTTATGTGTCTGTGTGGAAAGACTGTGGGTTGAGTCTGACAGGACAGAGAGGAGCTTTATCCTCGACTCTAACTGAAACCAAATGAACTGATCCTGAGCCTTAACCCCATAACCTCCCGTGACTTCTGTCTAACAAAACACAGACCTCCAGATGTCTGTTACGGTTCCTGATCTGAGCAATATTATGACAAAAGCACAACAACAACAAACACACAAAGTCTATCGTTTTTACTTCATATTTCGATTGTGATGAGACTTGACAATAAATATTTTTATCTGTAAATGCGTGCTTTGAGTGTTTTGTTACCTTGGATGTCTCAGTGAAGAGAAGTGAACCTGTTTCAACGTCTTGTGCAACCACTGATTTACTTGAGAACGAGTCTTCTCTCAGAAACACGTGTCTGTTAGACCTGAAACTGACAGGACAACTCCTTGTTTCTGCCGCTACTGTACGGAGATTCAACATGTGCATGAGTTAGACCTGAACGACACGCTGACTACATTCACTTCCTGGTTAAAAACTGTCATTGGACTTTCAGATTAAGTTAAAATCGGCGCTTACATAAAAGATCTGTTCTCTGCAGGTCATAAAGAACCTCAAGGAACAACCAACGCCAGAGGTCAGACATTCACAGAAACGTTTAAACCAAAAAAGTAAGATTGGGAATGGATAAAAACATGAAAAATCTGCCTCCTATAGACCAGTGATGGAAGACTTCAGTCCAGTCGGGCAAAACAAACAAACAGGGTTTTTATGGATAAGTGATGGGCACAATTTCAAACAGAGCGTGTTTTTAATTGAAAATCCTCAATTCCTCAAACTGGTTTTGTCCCAAGATGCATTTGGAATAGTTAATCCCTCGGGCTTTGCGAAGACTCACTAAATCCTTGCAGTCTATTTGTGAGTCGCAAACTTTCCAATTCATGTCCTTCAAACACTGACCACATTTTCCTTTGAGAATGATCTTGAATGGTTTGGTGTTTTCAGAGTTGATTTGAGAAAAATATCCCAATTTGTTGCAAGATGTAAGGCTAAAAAAGGCTAGGCGCCGACTGCGACTATGATACGGATGATTACCAAAAGAGCAGATTGACTCAGCGGTAACGGGGGTCGCAAGAAATACGCCCGTAACAGCGTTCGGCTTGATTCGAGTTCAGATTTAGGCTGTATTTCGTCTCAATGAATGCAAAATGACAACGCCACAGCAGCTTGAATAGCAGCGGGACTGAGTAGGCGGATGTTCCAGGTTTAAAGGGACAGGTTTAAGGGAAATAGGCCCGCCAAAATAAAATAACAGGGACAGGGCAGGGACTGAGCCGCTGACTTATGTGGGTTACAAATAGAGCATTGTTGGTACAAGCTACGATTCTCTTTTGAAACAGTTGAAAAAGTGAAGGACCAGAAATAAGAAAACGAAACCATCTGACTCCGACACAAACCAGGTTCTTGTAGAAAAGAGCAGAAAAGCCAGATACTTATGGATGCATTCAAAGGGAGGTAAAACGTCTGCCGCTCGGAGAGAGTCGGCTGCAGAAGAAGTCAAATGTGACGGAACCCAGAGGAGGTCAAACTCCTGCAGCTGGTGTTCCCTGGTGATCGTGGTGGGTTTGGACCCTTTATCTGTGTCATGCAGTCACACGCCAGCTCTGCTCCAGCCCCACACGGGAGGACGGCCACTGCAGACTGAGGCACCAAGAGAAGCTAACCCACAATTCTGATACATTTTCTATTCAAGTGTTACGTTGTATTTACTTTCTTGCACTGGTTGAAATGCACCACACTTTACTTTTTGTCCCCTTTTTGCTCCCCTCATCCCCCTTTTTTCCTTTTTATGGGCAGAGAAGCACAAAATAATAACAAATAAAATGAAATAAATAAATAAAAAAGGTTCAAGACATCCAAACAGAATGAGCAATTGATTGAAAAATAAAATAAAAATGTTTTTCACCCACACGTGTTATTTTAAATTAAATTATTTCATGTCAAGTCATCATTAAAGGGCCCTAATCTGTCCAAGAGCATGAATAAAACCTGCTTTTTTCCAATACTTCTTTAGCTGATGACAGTAGTTCAGTGATATTTGGATTTCTAAATTACTTTTCCAGCCTCTAAATCTTGTTATTGTTTTCATTTGGATGTCCCGCCCTCCACCGTTTCACCAATCAAAAAGTCTGTGATCCGGGCGCCAGAACTCACCCCCTGGAGCTAATCTCACTGGTAAAGTACCATGTGGCGCAGAACTAAAAAAGGTCTCGTTATGATTCTCAAATCATTAACGACAAAAGAAGGAATACAACCAGGATTTCTATCTTTGTGAAAAAGGTGTTGGTTATAGATTTGTTGTTGACTAAACTCTTGTCTATTCAGCTGTTATGGTCCCAGCTGGATTCGTCTGCATATCTGGCAACCTGAGTCAGGGAGAGTGGGAGAGGCTGCAGTACCACTTTTGGACACATTGTTACACACTGGTCCTTTAAACAGGAAAGTCCAATTGAGATTAAGAACCTCTTTTTCCCGGAGTCCTGGATAGAAGTTACTACAGTTACATTTTTAGGACTTCAAAGGGAAAGTATGTTTGGTGTTTGCTGGATCAGTTTTAGCGGCTACACCGTACAAACAATTCACATACGATTAATTCAACATTTACCATTTATTATTCACATTCTTCCCAAAATGGTTTACTTCCACGGTTCAAACGCATCTTTTATCTCCACAAAAACAACCTTCGGCAGAGAACCTCCTTTTACCAAAACCTCCAAAGCTTTTGGGTCTTTCCTTTTCACCAAAAAAACATCTTTGGAAGTTGATATCAAAACAAGATTTTTATTTACAGATTTGCAATGGCCTCTTTTTTTCTCCTAAAACACACATTTCCCAAAACTAAAACTTGCACTGTTGTTGTGTTGGCCCCAAATAAGATAAATCTCAGTTTTTCTCAGTAAATTCTCCTAATGAGGGTGACAATGTTTGGTTTTTAGGGCATTCAAGTTCTTTGGTCTCTAGTTGGATGATGCCAGAACATTGTGGGAGGCAGCAAAATGTTTTATCAATAACAATCCAAAGACTAATTAAAACAAATCCATAATAAACAGTAAAATTATTAAAAATCACATAGGAGAAACCGTGTGTGCATGTACTGTATGTGCACATATAACAATAACAGTGAAACAGAATAGAAGTAAAAGAAGCGCACAACTCACGCAGTGTTAAAAGCCAGAGCAGAAACATGGCTCTAAATACCAGACTTAAAACACAGAAGGAGAAGAATGAACACACAGTGAAGACTTTCCTCCGAGAAAAACGGTAAAAAGCTGAAAAATATGGTTCCAGGGATGTACCGTTTTCTCAGCATGGCTTTACCGTTGTTCTGTCGAGTTGGTCTGCCCGTCGAGATGATCTGGCTCAGCTGTTAATGATGTAATGCAAACCTGCCCATGCGTGTCTCACGGCAGCCGAAGCAATCCAAGATGGCGGACATGTAGTCCGCGAATTGCTTTAAAAGTTAAATACGAACGAGTTAAGACAAGAATGTCACTTTTAATGCAATTTGAGGCGAGATGTTGATGGTTCCGCGTTGTGATATGTGTGTTTTAAGAGTAAGAGTTTCGTGTAAAGTTTGTTTTAAGCAGTCCACTGCTCCTGTGAAACTACACTGCTGCTGTGTGATCGCAGTCCCTGAGTTGACTGCTGCATACGTCAGGCCCATGACGCGTCCTGTGACTGGTCTGTCGGGTTGATAATGGAAATAATAAATTAAATTTTATGCATGTATCATACTGTATTCAATATGATTAACAATAGTGTGTTCAAACAAAATATTTAATTAGATCAAGTTTTTTCCCCATTCTGGCGGGTTTGTGCGCATGCGCAAATCAGATTTGGGCACACTAGCAGTGTAGTTTCACAGGAGCAGTGGACTGCTTAAAACAAACTTTACACAAAACTCTTACTCTTAAAACACACATATCACAACGCGGAACCATCAACATCTCGCCTCAAGTTGCATTAAAAGTGACATTCGTGTCTTAATTTGTTCATATTTAACTTTTAAAGTAATTCGCGGACTACATGTCCGCCATCTTGGATTGCTTTGGCTGCCGTGAGACGCGCAGCGCTGGTTTGCATTACATCATTAACAGCTGAGGGAGATCATCTCGACGGGCAGACCAACTCGACAGAACACCGTTACTAATGTTAACGGTTAAACACTGTTTCACTGAATCACATTGTGACTTTGGGATTTCAGTATTTAACTTATGTTCCTGTTCATTCACAAAAACAGCTTTATAATGTTAACGTTGTATCATTACACCATATTCATTTTGTTTCCCTTTAATGAACACAACTTTTAAATTATTTTTTTACATCTTCAGTTTTTACAAGAAAAGAGTTGAAAACATTACTTCTAAAACATGCTTTACACAAAAGTATCATTTTAACAAAAGCAGGAGTTTACACCTCTCTCACTCATGGTTTCTTGTAGCATTCTAAAAATACAAGTTGATGTTAAATTACGGTGATCACATGTGATTTTATGGTATTGTAATATTTTTTGTAATCACATTATAATTGTGGTAGTAAAACGCCACTGGATGTTTTTTAACCAAATACTTAAATTTTCATGTTTGAATTGTTTTTCAAAATAATATTTGTTTAATGTTGACATTTCATTGTAATTTTACAGAAATGTGTTACAGATGAGGGGGGGGGGGTGTTCTACAGCTTTGGTCCGGACACAGAGTAGGACCTGTCCCCGGGTTTTAAGTCTCGTCCTGGGTACCACAAGCCGGAGCTGGCCCTCGGACCTCAGCGGGTGGTAAATGTGAATGAGGTCTGAGATGTACTGTGGGGCCAGTCCCTTCAAAGATTTAAAACCAACAATAACATTTTAGAATTGATTCTAAAATGAAGAGGAAACCAGTGCAACTGTGCCAGAACTGGTGTCATGTGATCGCGGCCCTCCGCATTGCAATAGTCCAGCCGTAAAAATAATAAATACAAGGTTATGCTTCCAAACTTGTAAAAAAAGCTTTAAATTAGAGGTTTCATGTCAAAGATTAATGTAAAAATGTTTTATTATCTACATGAGATCCAGACCTTTTTTGTGCCGTGATCACAAACATCTGCTGGAATGGTAAAAGAAAGTCACAGAATTGAAAAGGGTCTGAGCTTTACAATGAGGTTAGGGTTAGGGTATTACCAGTATTGGTGGAGCTGAAGTTGGCTTGATGACACAGTATGTTCATGACTGCAATAGATGATTTTGTGTTAGAAAAGCAGAGCGCCACAGAAAATGGGACAGAGGGCCGCGATCAGTCCCCGGGCCTTACTTTGGATAGGCCTGATGTATCTTATGGAGCTGCACACGACCACATGATCATTTACCCAAACAGTCAGAAGAGCGATGAACCTCACCCGCCCACGACTGAACTTAAAAAGCCGTTTGGAGGTAAATCTCTCTAATCTCGGAGTTTGATGGAATATTTTGGGATCAACTCGACTTTTTGTTATTGAACATTCAGGACATAACAATGAAAAAATAAATATCCAAAGTAAAAACAAACTCAAAATCAAAACAAAAACTCAGGAACCAGGAAACAGACGAAGACCGAGACAATTCAATGGTCCAACAAGGAGAGAGGAGCACAGGTACATATAGTAGGTACATAGGGACACAGGTGATACACACATCTGGGCGGGGCAGACAATCAAGACAGGAAGTCAAACTAAAACCAAACCGACAGAGAATTGAAGTAAAAAAAACAAGTATAAAATAAATAAAAATCCACACCATGACACTGTTGTCCCATTGTCTGCTCCATGGCGTGATGATGGACCCCTGAACCCGGGCGTCCTCTCCGCCTTGGATCTACAGCCTGAGTCCTGGATCTACAGCCTGAGTCCTCGTTCTACAGCCTGAGTCCTCGTTCTACAGCCTGAGTCCTGGATCTACAGCCTGAGTCCTCGTTCTACAGCCTGAGTCCTGGATCTACAGCCTGAGTCCTGGATCTACAGTCTGAGTCCTCGTTCTACAGCCTGAGTCCTGGATCTACAGCCTCAGTCCTGGATCTACAGCCCGTTCGTCCGTCGGAGTGGATCCCTCCCTCAATGTGGGCCTCCAACTTTTCTCCCACTGGGTTTTTAGAGTTTCTTTGCCGGTGCAGAAGAATCTAAGGACAGTGACGATGCTTTGACTAACCCAGGTCTAAGCTCAGTGCGTTATATCTCCAGTATATGGACCCACTGGCGTCAGAGTCCATACAGGAAATGACTTATTAATTAATTTAGTTTTTCTTTTTGGTATGGACCCTTTTACTCTTGTGTCCGAAATAAATTATTGAATTGATGATCCAGGACACCCCACATTCAACTACTGTACATGTGTGGCCATTAGTCTCTGCCCCTAAAGGACCAATGGCTCTGTGTGTTTTTCATAATTGCATTTCTTGAGTTTCAACTGTTCTTTGATCTATGTTGGCGAGTGTGACTGTTTAGTAAAGTCCTCCGAGATAACTACTGTTGTGATTTAAGCCTATACAAGAATACATTGAACTGAATGTAGGAGCTTTCTCAAGAGATATTTATGTTGCAATAATGTCTATACTCAAAATAAGAGAAGGACCTAGTTTAGACCTGGGGTATAATCTTAGCTAGACCTGCTTTTAGTGTTCACACCTGGTTTCGACCTGCATATTTTTCCCTTTTAGACCGGGCTGAGCCTTTGTTCTGTGCTGGCTGCGGAGTACACACCGTATTAAAAAAGCTCTTTCGTCGTCTGCCTCATTTGTCGGCTCCTCTTGATGTTAAACGCTGGATTTGCGGCGAGAGGAGAGCGCTCTTGTTTACATCGTTAGCCACGTTAGCGGGGCATTAGTGGCGGTAAACAGACAGGGGTCCGGGGTCAGCTACAGTAAAGCTTTCTAAACACATCTGTGGGATTTTTTAAATGAGACGCAGCCACAACAAACGACAGCGGAATGAGGAGACAGGTAGAAAGCAGAGTTCAAATGCAAAAACAGGTACAGCGCATTAGTGCCATTTACTAAGGCTGCAGCAAGCTCACCGCTATAGCTGCTACTCTGACATAAACAGCCTGGAAATGCATGAATAACACCAATGCACCTCGCCATCAATCTGGACTGAGGTTTATGCATTAGGTCGTATGGTAATATCATAGAGCAAACAAAACTTCACAACTGGATGATACGGCTTTAGATGAGTTTTTCCTTTTCCAGCATTGAAGCGGCAAAAAAGCAGTGGAGGCTCTCTTCCCCCGAGATTTCTCATTTTTTCCCACTGAGGTTGTTTTTGAGTGGTTCTTTGCAGATGCAGGAGTGTCTAAGGACAGTGATGATCTGGACATTTAAGGATTCGCAGTGGACAATTATTAACATACAGTATATGGACTTTGGTCATCTTGCATTTTGATTTCCTGCACTGACAAAAAACATGAAAAACTATCTACTAATAGAGGAAATGTATCAAGCTAAATTATCTGCCGGTGGATCATGATTATTCCACGTGTTAAGATTTATTGAAAACTAGAACATGATATTAATAACAAGTACTATTATCTTACAGGAGCAATATGTAAGATTATCATGTCCAGTCATCATTAAAGGGCCCTAATCTGTTAAAAGGCTTCAATAAAACCTGCTCTTTTCCAATACTTCTGTAACTGATCACAGTAGTTCATAGATATTTCAATTGCAAAATTAGTTTTACAGCATCTACAGTAAATCTTGTTATTGCTTTGATTTCGATGTCCCGCCCTCCAACGTTTCACCGTCAGAAAGTCTGTGCTTTCCTGACACCAGAGAGAAAGAGCGACCCCTTGTGCAATCCTTGGGTCAAATTGATCCACCACAGTAATTTTAAAATACCCACAATAGTTGTTGTTGAAGCTGATTGTTTGAACCTTGAACAATGAAAAAATAATAATAAACCATAATCCAGCAAAGAAAACTCAACCGAATGTAATAATAAGGAGCTGGAGACAAAGAACATACAATGGACAGACAACAAGAGGGAAAGAGCACAGGGACTTTATCTGGGAGACACAGGGACACATCAGGGCGGGGCAGGCACTCACAGAACACAAAATCAAACTCAAAAGCACACAGGAGAACAGAGAATACAAAATAAAACTGAAAATGACAACCATGGCATGTATCATTCAATTCAATGTATTCTTATATAGCCCTTAATCACAACAGTGGTTTTCTCAGAGGACTTAACACCAACAACAATCAGAGAATCAATCAGTTCAAACACAAAAAACATGGTATTGGTCGATCGGGAGTTGACCAATGTCCATGAATGTTGACCAATGTCACGTGGGTGAAATTAAAATGCAAAAAATAATGGATTTAATAAAAAGATGAAACAAATCCAAAAACACAGGGAACGAGGACCGAACTAAAACAGACGAGGAATGACAATGACGGAACAGGGAGTGAAGGAAATACCAAAGTATTTCCTTCTTCTACCAATCAGTGCTGATATTAAGCTCTTCCTGAACTTTTCTTAACCCATATTTACATGTATGCAAACAACATACTGTATTTGTCTGCAGTATTAAGTCAATAAATTATCTCACGCTATACAACAGATTCTCAAAACACACAAAGCATATTTGTTCTTTGAATGCAGATTTGACATGCACAGAATACTTAAACACAAAGTTGATTGAAAGAGGCTCTTAACCGTTCAAAAACTCCACAACGACAACAACAGCTCGTAATTATTCCTCTTAAACCACTATCCATTGCCATTGACATCATTTGGCTTATATTCTTCTGTTTCCTCTCCCAAACCGCTATCACTGCGACCCTCCATTTAGCGCAATTAATTCTCTGGCAGAAGCCCGAATCCCCAAAGACAAGAACTAATTGACTCGTGTTTGTTGACTTTGTAGGCGTAATAGGCTTTATATATCAAAAAAAAAAAGAAGAAGAAGAATGAAATTGGCTTCTTCAGATTCCGCCATGAGACTGAGTGCAGGCTTTCGAATGCAGCTGTCAGGATTGGCGTTTGCTGTAAACGCTAAACGACAAATGAAAAGGACGGAACAGTGAAACTCCATTTGGCCCACGCTCAAACGTCAAGAATCGATGCAAGATGCCGGATGGGTAAAAGCAAAAAAAACTAAAAAAGGAGGAATACAGTCGTAAATAAGTTTGAAAAGCAGAGATTAATCGCTGACTTTCGGGATGCTGGAAAGGCTCCCGACACACAAAAGAGAGCGGAGGGAAAAGCATTGTAGCGTCGTCGGGCGAGGTCCTCAGCAGTCATTTGTCTCAAAGTCGCCGTCTTCAAGGTGAAAGTACTTACGAGAGGCAGACTCGTAGGGAATAGTGCAAGGAGGAGGCTGCTTTCACACATGCTTAGTTAAATTAAGACGAGGAAGCCTTTTGTACTTTGGAGACTGAAGCGCCACTGCCACGTCTGAATATCTCTGCAGTTGCCGTTTGTGGATGTGGAGCATTTGAGCTACCGTTGTTTCGGGGTGGGGAACTGTGACTGTGGGTTTCGAATTAACCATTCAGCCACATTCTCTGCATGTAACCTCTTTGGACAGGTTACTCGAGTAGTAGCATTCCAACAGAGTCCCTGTTATCAGATCTCGCCCACTTTTCACCTTGTTCTAAAAAGATACCAGTAGCCCACTATTTCATTAAGGCTCTGGTTCCCAATCACCTGACCTTGTTTGTGCCTGGGATGTAGTCGGCCCTTCAGAGCCGCAACATATATACCACTGTTGTCCGGTTCTATATCATTTTAAATGTATACTTTCAAATCTGGCTGTGAACAGAACTGTACAGAAATGCAAAAGGTGAAAGGACAGAGAAAGCAGGGTTTTATTTTATAGCACAATTCATAACACACGGCAACATCAAAGTGCTGAACCAGCACAATAAACACAGAAAGATAGAATCCGCCAGTTATTCACAGCTAAACTGAACTGGTTCCTCACCTGGATTTGAACATTTCAGACTAGAAGCCTGTCCTCACATTTTCATGAAGACTCTTCCAGATTTTAGCTAGCATAAATCTTAAATAGCTGCCTCCCCATGGTTTAGTCCAGACATCTGTACTAGCAAGGAGTCCCAGTCCCAGTGCTCCTCAGAGTCCCAGCAGGAGTCCAGTACCCCTGTGCACATCAGGAGTCCCAGCTTGAGGCATCCCTGTGCCCTCATAGTCCCTAGCAGGAGTCCAGTCCCTTGCTCATCCAGAGTCCCAGCAGGAGGCCAGTCCCTGTTGCTCCTCAGCTCCAAGCAGGATTCCAGATCCCTGTGCTCCTCATAGTCCCAGCACTAGGCCCAGTCCCTGTGCTCCTCAGAGTCCCAGCAGGAAGTCCAGTCCCAGTGCTCCTCAGAGTCCCGCACGAGGCCAGTCCCTGTGCTCCAGAGTCCCAGCAGGAATGCCAGTCTAGTGCTACCTCAGAGCAGGAGCCAGTCCCTGTGCTCCTCAGAGTCCCAGCAGGGGCAGTCCCTGTGCTCCTCAGAATCCCAGCATGGAGTCCAATCCCTGTGCTCCTCAGAGTCCAGCACGAGGCCAGTCCCTGTGCTCCCTCAGAGTCCCCGCAGAGGCCGTCCTTTTCTCCTCAGATCAGGAGGCCAGTCCCCTGTGCTCCCTCAGAGTCCGATTTAAGAACATACCAGTGGGGCAAAAAAGTCATCCACCGACTGTGCAAGTTCTCCCACTTAAACTAAAGACAAGGTCTGTAATGTTCATCATAGGTACACTCCTCAATCTGTGCGAGACAGAATAGAAAAGAAAATCCAGGAATTCACATTGAAGGATTTTTAAAGAAATTATTTGTAAATGATGTTGGTAAATAAGTATTTGGACAATAACAAAAAATCAACACAATACTTTGTAATATAACCTTTGTTGGCAATAACAGAGTTGGTCAAAACGATTACTATAGTCTTTACCAGGTATGCACACAACGTAGCTGGTATTTTGGCCCCATTCCTCTATGCAGAACTTCTCGAGAGCAGTGAACACGGACCTTTCAACTCCTCGCACACAGATTTCAAATGGGTTGAGGTCATGGAGACTTGCTCCATGACTTTCAAATGCTTCATACCGGAGCCACTCCTTCGTTGCCCGGCCGGTTTGTATGGGGATCATTGTCCATGCTGGAAAGACCCAGCCACGTTTCATCTTTCAAAGCTCTCCCAGATTGAAGAGGTTTTTGGCTCATAATCTCACGATACATGGCCCCATTCATTCCATTCCTTAACACGGATCAGGGTCGTCCTGTCCCCCTTATATAGCAGAAAAAACAGCCCCAAAGCATGACCGATTCCACTCCATGCTCACAGTAGGTAATGGTGTTCTTGGATTAGCTCAGTATTCTTCTTCCTCCGAACACGACGAGTTTAGTTTATACCAAAACATTGTAGCTTTGGTTTCATCTGACCACATGCCTACTCCCATCCTCTGCTGTATCATCCATTGTGCTCTCTGGCAAACTTCAGACGGGCCTGGACTTGCACTGGCTTCAGCAGGGACACGTCTGCACTGCAGGATTTGATCCCGGTCGTCGTAGTGAGTTACTGGATGGTAACCTTTGTTACTTTGGTCCCAGCTCTCTGCAGGTCATGAATTCACCAGGTCCCACCCCCCGAGTGGTTCTGGGATTTTTGATCACAAATATCAGTGGTCTTTTTATGTCTTCCCATTTTCATCTGATAATTGCTCCCCCCAGTTGATTTGTTCACACCAAGCTGCTTGCCTAATGTAAGATTCAAAAACAACTTTTACTTTTTTTTTTCTCCACACCAGTCAGTTGCAGGTCTACAATTCTTTTCCTGCTGTCCTTCGACAGCTCTTTGGTCTTGGCCATAGTGGAGTTTTGAGGAGTCTGACAGTTTGAGGCTGAGGACGAGGTGTCTTTTATACAGATAGTTCAAACAGGAGCCATTAATACAGTAACGAGTGGAGGACCGAGAAGAGCTTCTAAAGAAGAAGTTACAGGACTGAGAGAGCCAGAGATCTTCCTTGTTTGAAGTGACCAAAATACTTATTTTCCACCATCATTTATCAAATAAATTCTAAAAATCCTAACAAGTGAATTCCTGGATTTTTTTTTTCCCATTCTGTCACTCACATTTTGAAGTGAACCTATGATGAAAATTACAGACCTCTTCTTATTTTAAGTGGGGAGAACTTGCACCAAATTGTGGCTACCATTTTTGCCCACTGTATGTTCTTAAATCGGACTCTGGGGGGGAGGAGCACAGGGACTGGCCTCCTGCTCTTAGGAGCACAAGGACTGGCCTCCTGCGGGACGTCTGAGGAGCAACAGGGACTGGCCTCGTGCTGGGACTCAGAGGAGCACAGGGACTGACTCCTGCTGGGACTCTGAGGAGCACAGGGACAGGCCTCCTGCTGGGACTCTGAGGAGCACAGGGACAGCCTCCAGCACTGATGATCACAAGGACTGGCCACCTGCTGGACTCCTGAGGAGCACAGGACTGGCCTCGTGCTGGGACTCTGAGAGCACAGGGACTGGACTCCTCTGGGACTCTGCGGAGCACAGGACTGGCCTCGTGCTGTGACTATGAGGAGCTCAAGGGACTGGACTCCTGCTGGGACTCTGAGGAGCACAGGGACTGGCCTCCTGTCTGGGACTCTGAAAGAGCACAGGACAGGACTCCTGCTGGACTCTGAGAGCACGAGGGGACTGGCCTCCTTCTGGGACCAGATGAGCAACAGGGACTGGCTCCTGCTGGGACTCTGAGAGCACAGGACAGGACTCCTTGCTAGTCCCAGAGTCAGGACAAACATGGGGAGGCAGCAATTTAAGATTCATGCAGCTAAAATCTGGAAGAGATCTTCCTGAAAATGTGAGACAGGCTTCTAAGTCTGACATGTTCCAAATTCCAGGTTAGAACCGTTCAGATTAGCTGTGAATAACTGGGGGATTCTATCTTCTGTGTTTTATTGTGCTTGTTCGGAGCCACTATTGAGTGCCTTGGTATGATTGTGCTATATAAATAAACCTGCCTTTCCTCTGTCCTTACACACCTTTTGCATTCTCTACAGTTCTGTTCACAGCGAGATATGAAATATACAATTTAAATGATATAGAACCGAAAAAAAAAAACCCCCCACAGTGCGTATATAATTGTTGCCGGCCTCAGAAGGCCGACAACATCCCGGCCAAACAAGGTCAGTGCTGGGGGAACAAGAGCCCCGTAATGAAAAGGTGGGGCTAAGGAACAAGGTGAAAGTGGTCGTAATCTGATAAAACAGGTGCTCTGTTGGAATGCTACTACTCGAGAACCCCTGGCCAAAGAGTTACATGCAGAGAATGTGGGCTGAATGGTGTACATCGAAACCACCATCACAGATTGACCCGAACAACCGGTAGCTCAATGCCCACCACCAACCACAAACGCAGACTCAATCACAGCTTGAGATCGATGAGGTACATACACATGTATGATGCCCAGGTGCCACAGTTACTGAGGTCGAGAGGGAGTCCCACCAACTGCAACTCCCCCAACCAGAATGGGCACAAAGCACCCAATGGAACCAATCACGCTGAACGAGGCAGCACGACCTGAAAGCAAAAATCAAGGCTAAAATGGGCACCAGTGCAAAGACAACCTTTACAGCGGATAGTGTGAAGTACCACCTAAGGATCTCATAGAAAACGTGAATGCAGCAGAGAGGGCAGATACCTTACCACCACAATCAACTGAAACCAATGAGCTGAAATCCACTTCGCAGCAGTGGATCCTAAGATTCATTGGCTATACGAGCAACCAAGGGAGCCGATGACAATACCCCCATGGAAAAGACGGTTGGAGCTGAGATCAAGGTGGCACGGAAGAGAAGTGAGCTCAATTAACAGAGGGCCCTGAAGAGCCATGAAAGAAACCAGTACCCAGGAATATACAGCCAGATAACCATACCTGAAGCACTCGAAACAGCCAAACACATGCTCCAAGCCCATGGCCAGCCGCCCTACAGAGGTACAACTAAAGAGATTGAAGCGCAGAAGGGTGAAACAGCTGTTCGCAACACAACCTGCGAAGGTGTACGCTCAGATGGCAGGGTAACAACAGGGTAACAACATGTACAACAGGGGAGCAGACCCACCGAGTCTGAAACTGAACAGTTCTGGAAGAACATAAGGGAGAAGGATGCAGCCACATAACAGCAGTGCACATGGCTGGTGTCCCTGAGAGAGGACACAGCCACCAATCCCAAACAGAACACAGTTACCATCACAGAGGCAGAACATCCGGGAAAGAGTCTCAGGTATGAAAAACTGGACATGCACCTGGCCCTGATATCGGTCCATCATCCTACTGCTAAGACACTCAATCACACCATGAGCGCCTCGACATCACAAATGGGACCGCTGCTGAGAGATGGGTCTCACCCAGAAAAGGCTAACCCGAAGGGCGAACTTCCTGATCAAGCAGTCCCACCTCCAACAACCCGGCCAATAACTTGTCATCTCCACAACAGGGAAGCTCTGTCAGGTATCATTGCGGCTAAGATAAGTTGGGCATCATGGAACAATTCATGAGCACAGCACAGAGGGCATTGAAGGGACCCAGAGGAGCCAAACACCAGCACCTGTAGAGACACCAGAGAGCAAACACCAGCTCCTGTGACAGAACAAAAATTAGCAGGATGGTGACTCGTAAGAGACAATGTAGCAAAAGAAGGGATCTCAACAGGTCCCGAGGGAACAATAGCAGACGTTGAGGACAGTTACAAGATATCTCGTGTATAGCCCACAGGCAAATGCAACCACGAACAGGCAACAGAAAAGCGGCAACTCTGCCAAATACCTCCCAGCGAGTAAGGCAGGACCTAAGAAGCGGGCCCTATTTTCAATGGCAAGAACAAGGCTCGGGCAATTTAAGCAGCTACGCCCAGCAGTGATCAGATACCCTTGCAGTCATTATCAGGGCCAAAGGAAGAGAATCAGACACGATGTTAAAACTCGAAAGCTCCTTACCATGCATGGCGGGTTACATCCCAAATCCAAGCAGCACCCTGAGACTGTACGTAAGCCGTAAAGAAGGAGGCCGAGGACAGTGGGGGATGTGAGAGCCACTGTCCAGGAACGAACATCCAAACTCCATAACGACATCAATGGGAGAAGGACCAAAACGGATGACGTACTCAGTGAAAAAGTCTCAGGCAGTGGCGAGATATGAGGTGCTAGAGGAGAGCCCATCATGGATAACAACCCCTACACGGCTGTACCACACGGAGCATAAACAGAAGTGGCTGAATCTCAAGAAGACCTACCAATGCTAGAAAGGGCTGCCTACAGGACAGCACAGAGGGCACTCATCATGGCTGCACAGGAACAGGGCACGGAGCACCAAGCGATAGAGCCCATAAATACCACACCAGACAAGACCCAAGGAGTTCGTTGTGCAAAGATGGCACCTGATAACACTCCAACAATAACTGCAGGGTGCAAGATGCTGGCAGGGAAGGCCTACCAGGAACGCCAATACCCAAAGTGGCGCATAGTGTACAGAAACAACTGGCAGAGTATGGGCGGGAAACCCCAAGGTCAAAGTGGAAACTCCCTCCCAAAGGTGGTGGAAAATGAGCACAAGAAATCCCTGTGGGACTTCCAATACAGACCGACCGAAAATGTAATGAACCAAAGCCCGACATCGGTGTGGAGGGACAAAGGGCAGAGGACAAGCCGTGGTGGAGTACAAAGGGCAGAGGACATCCGTGGTGGACAAAGGGCAGAGAACAGCGGGAGTTAGACAAAGGGCAGAGGACAGGCCGTGGTGGTGACAAAGGGCAGAGACGCGTAGGGTGGTGGACAAAGGGCCGAAGACAGCCGTGGTGGGTGGACAAAGGGCAGAGGACAGCCGTGGTGGTAGGACAAAGGGGCAGAGACAGCCGTGGGTGGTGGACAGGGCCATTGACAAGCCGTGGGGTGGACAAAGGGCAGAGGACAGCCATGGTGGTGGACACAGGCAGAGGACAGCCGTGGTGGTGGACAAAGGGAAGAGACGCCGTGGAGGTGGACAAGGGTAGAGGACAGCCTGTGGTGGTGGACAAAGGCAGAGGACAGCCGTGGTGTGGACAAAGGCAGAGGACAGCCGTGGTGGTGGACGTGCAATACAAGCGAAAGTAAGTAATATAAGTATATATATTTATATATAACCGAGCCTTTTCACTACAGATCTGAGTCTCAAGCGGTTTACAAATGTTACTTATTGGGCAATTGTCTCTCACCTCCACACCAGAGATGGGAGGGGCCATACAGGGGCGGCACATGCCAGAACTATTGACATATTTTTAGTGGTAGGGGAAACCGAGTATACCCGGAGGAAACCTACGCAGACATGGGGGAGAACATGTAAAACTCCACCTCAGAAATGCCCTGGTTCCGACCGGATTCAACCCAGGACCTTCTTGCTGAAGGCTAGAGTGCATCCAATCACCACGTGCGCCACGCCGCTTGAAAAACGGACAAGAAGGAAGCTATGTGCCAATACAGGGGAATGGGAAGATAGAACACTCCTTCAATGCGGATGACAGGGTAAACGCTGGAATAGAGGCCTGCGTATACTCAAACACCCCTGTACCCCAGGAAAGCAAATTTTGAAACTAGAAGAAGGGGTCCTGGCGGCAAACTGCATCTCATCTTTTCACACCCCACTGCAGTCCTTCCAACGTGGGATGGAAAAAACCAGCAAAATCCCAGCAGAATAGCGGAAACCATCCATTTACACCGCCGCCACTTTCCAGAAAAAGGAACATGAAAATCTTAGAAATACCAAGGTTCTCAGAGAGGAGCTGGCGAGGGCCTGTAGGGTAAAGGTGACAGTAGTGCCCGTGTGAATCGGTGGCACGTCGGGGCAGTACCCGAAAGCTAGAAGAGGATTACAGTGATCCCTGGAACCAACCTCGGACATCTTGGCCAGAAATGTTCAGTGCAGGAATCAGCAAGATACAGCGCAGAACCCTCAGGCTCCCAGGCCACAGGGAGGACCCGACTTAGAGAGGGATATACCGCACCGCGTAGGGCCAAAGGTTTCATTGACAGTTTATATGTATGATATTAATGTGGGGTGATTCTGGCCTCCTCACATGAACCAACTGTACCTTCCACGTTCACTGAGTGCATGAAGAACCTGGTTCCTGGCCCGGACAATGTTAATCCTGGATGTACCAGAGCGTAGTGTCGGCCGAGAAGTTCACATGGGTACTCGCCCCACCTCTCTCTCGGAGAGCCGTAACAACACTAATGACTCAAACCAGACGACAAAAGATTTTTTCATCTGGAAACTAAGATGTGTTTTACCCAGCTGATATGAAAGGAGGACAAACGCACAAAAAAACCGGCAGAGGCCTAAAAAACATGTTTTGTTACATTTTAAAGAGTAGAAACGATAGGAGATAGTGTAGGGTCTAGAGTGTTTGGGGTCTAGGCATGTGTGTGGTGTCTTTGGAAATAATCTTAATACAGAAAACATTTTATTTATAATGGGCAACCTCGAGGTCGCATTAACAAAGGGTACACAGTTAAAAGAAAACAGTGTTGAGTGCAATTGTTTTTCACCCAAAACAATGTCTATATTTAGCTAAGACATGACACATAAAATGCAAACTATAACAACTAAAACACTAATTTACATATTAAAAATCCCACGTCACTGTGGTCTAGTCCCTGGAAAGAGCGCCTGTTTTAATAAGCACAAAAAGAATAAAACTGGAAAAAGATCTTAAAATATGAATAATAACAATAATAATGATTATCTATCATTATTATTATGAAGAATATTATTATTATTATTATTTATCATTATCATTATTATTAATTATTGTTATTATTAGGCCTTGTTGGAACAGGGTTGGAACAGTGTCATTCCTCCACTCCAACTCAGTGGTTGATAAAATACTGGTGAGTTGGGTTGCCTTTGGTGCATGAACAGACGGATACTGATCTGTCACATTTTCGAAGATTTGTCAGTCTTTTGCTTAACCTAAAAAACGCCATTGTTTCGCTGCGGAACCAGGACACTTTCTATACAGCAATAACTTTTACTTTTTATTGCAGATGGATTTATGGATTATTGTTTCTTGTGGTCCACTGATGACTGCTGCCGTTGTGACTTGGGCAAGAACACTTAACCCCACTTTGTGCTGAAGCCCCTGCTGAAAGATCAAGGCCCCTGTGGGACTCAGCACCCTGCAGGAGGATCAGTGAGGGCCTGGGCACTGATGGACTGGGCGCTCAGACTGCCACCCCCCCCGACCCCGAAATTGATTAAGGGGAAAGAAAATGGATGGTATATTTCTTGTGGTCTGAGAATCTGGCACCCATCTTTAAATTAATCTGCTTTGTCGATAGAAAACCTGTTTGATTTTTTTTGTACACATACAAACACCATTATGCAAAAACTATATCTAAAAACGTTTAAACTGATAACAAAAACAAAGAAGTAAATTAAGACCTTTTGAGTCCATTCTGCTCCCGCCACCCACAGACATTTTGAAGGATATTTGATCCTAAAACACACAATTATAGAGTCATATTTATAAGTCTTGTATAAAGTTAAAATTGTTTCTCCTTACCTGGAGGATTGGCCGAGATTACCTGCAAATAAAACCACATTTTTATATTTTTAACGTTCATGATAGATCTTGGTCATTAATTAATCTTTATGTTTTTACATTTGAGTAGTTTTATCACCAGATAAGAGGCCGCTGCTATTTCCATAGCAACGCACTGTTTAGTTAGCAGGAGTTAAGCATTTAGCCTTCATCTGTTTTTACAAGTTATATCACCAGTTTTAGCACTTAGTAAAAGAGTGACAAACAATCAAAACAAAACATTATCAGGGTAAATACTCAGATTTCCATCGGTTTAAAAGGTAGCAGTAAAATGCGGCTCAGAGTTGTAATAAAATTCCTAAACATAATGAGATTTCAAAAGTGTATAAATAGTTTATTTACAATAGTCTAGTAAAGTGATGTTAGTAAGTGTATTTAGTATAGTGATGTTATATCAGTGTAGTGTAGAGGTATATAGTATAGTCATAGTATATATAATTGTAGTGTAGTGTAGTATAGTGTATGTTAGTGTAGTATAGTGTAGTATACGTATAGTATCAGTAAAGTAGAGTATAGTGTAGTAAGTATAGTATATAAAAAAGTTGAGTATATGTGAAGTATAGTATAGTATAGTAAAGTAGAGAAAGTCTAGTATAGTATAGTGTAGTATAGTGTAGTGGTATGTAGTATAGTGAAGAATAGTATAGTATAAGTATAGTGTAGTGGGTAGTGTAGTATAGTGGAAGTCTAGTTCCTAGTAATAGTATAGTATAGTAATCAGTGAAGTGTATATAGTATAGTATATCAGTTCCGTAGAGTATAGTTATAAAGTATAGTAATAAAGTAAGTATAGTGGAGTAAAGTAATATTAGAGTCTAGTGTAGTGTCAGTTATATATATAGGTGTAGTATAGTATAAGTATAAGTGTAGTATAGTATAGTATAAGTATATAAAGAAAGTAAATAGAGTATAAGTGTAGTATAGTTTAGTATAGTTAAGTAGTGTATAGTTAGTATACGTATAGTATAGTATAAGTGTATATAGTATAGTATAGATACAGAGTAGTATAGTATAAGTATAGAATAGTGTAAGTTGTAGTATAGTATAGTACAGAGTAGTAATAGTATATGTATAGTGTAAGTGTAGTAAACTATACTATACCTACACTAAACTATAACTATACTACACTACACTAACTATAACTAAACAACACTGTTACTATACTATTACTACACTACACTATACTATACTATACTAAAACAACAACTGTTCTAATAATAATACTTATATCTACACTATACTATACTATACTATACTACACTATACTCTACTTTACCTATACTAAACTAAACTACTCTAAACTCTACTTTACTATACAATACAATAACTAGATACTATTACTAAACTACACTATAACTATACTAATACTACACTAGTACAATACAACACTACACAACACTAGACTATACTATACTATACTACACAATACTCTACTTTACTAACTATTTACTAAAAAATACTACACAATACTCTAAACTTAACTATACTATACTATACTACACACACTAATACTATACTATACTATACTAGACTAGACACACAATACTACACTACACTACACTATACTAATACATACTATACTACACTATACCTACACTACACTACACATACTACACTATACAAATACTAAGACTATACTCTATCTATTACTAAAACTGATACTATACTACACTTACTCTACCTTTACTATACAATACTAATACTACACTATAACTCTACTTTACTATACTATACTAGACTACACGCTATACTCACTACACTAACACGTATACTACACTACACTTCACTATACTAATACTATACTATAACTATACTACACTACACTACACTATAACTAACATCACTATACTATCTGACACTATACTAACATCACTATACTAGACTATAGTAACTAAACTATATAACTTTTGAAATCTCAATTATGGATATGAATTATATTACTACTCTGAGCCGGCCATTTTCACTGCTCCCTTTTAAACCTGATGAAATCTGAGTAATTACCCCTGAACATGGTTTTTTGTTTTGAATTGATTGTCATCACTTTTACTAAGTGCTAAAAACTGGTGAATTATAACTTGAAAAACAGATGAAAGGCTAAATGCTACTCCTGCTAACTAAAACAGTGCGTGCTATGAAACTAGCAGCGGCTCATATCTGGGAGATAAAACTACTCCAAATGTAAAACATAAAGAATTAAAATAATGACCAAGAACTATCATGAACGTTAAAATATAAAAATGTGGTTTTATATTTGCAGGTAACTCGGCCAATCCTCCAGGTAAAAATACAATTATAACTTATAACAAGTCTTAAAAAATATGACTCATAATTGTGTGTTTTAGGATCAAATATATTCAAAATGTCTGTGGGATGGCGGACAGAATGGACTCCAAAAGGTTTCTAATTTACTTCTTGTTTTTGTTTAACATTTGAAAACGATTTTAGATATATGTTATTTGCCCTAATGGAGTTTTTATGTCGTACAAAAAAATCAAACATTTACTATATCGACAAAGCAGATTAATTTTAAGATGGGGTGCCGAGATTCCTCAGACACAAGAAATATCCACTCCATTTTCTTCCCCTTAATCCATTTCTGGGTCGGTGGGTGGCAGTCAGAGCAGCACCCAGTCCACAGAGCCCCAGCCCCTCACTGGATACCTCCTGCAGGTGCTGAGTCCACAGGGCCTTGATCTTACAGGCAAAGGGCTTCAGAGCAAAGTGGGGTTAAGTTCCATGCCCAAGGACACAACGGCAGCAGTCATCATGGACCACAAAAACAATAATCCATAAACCCATCTGCCATAAAAGTAAACAGTTGCTGTATAGAAAGTGTCCTAGGATTCCGATAAGCGAATGGCGTTTAGGGTTAAGCAAAAACAGACAAATCTTCAGAAATGTGACATAAAAGTCTCCGTTCGATCCTGCACCAAAGGCAACCCCAACACACCAGTAATTTATCACCACTGAGTATGGAGTGAGGAATGACACTGTCCCACCCTGTCCAAACAAGGCCTAATAATAACAAAATAATAATAATGATAATGATAATAATATAATCATAATATTCATCATATAATAATGAAAGGATTAAATCATTTATTATTGTTATTATTCATAAATATTAAGATCTTTTTCCAGTATACATATGAGCTTTATTAAAACAGGCGCACTTCCAGGACTAGTACCAACAGTGACGTGGGATTTTTATAATGTAAAATAGTTGTATATTAGTTGTTATTGTTTTGCATTTTAGTGTCAGTATTAGCAAATAAGACATGGTTTTGGGTGAAAAACAATATCACTCAACACTGGTTTTTCTATTTAACTGTGTACCCATTGTAATGCGGAACCTCGAGTGCCATATAATAAAAGTTTTATTTTATTAAAGAAGTTATTCCAAAGTACACTCACACAAGCCTAGACCCAACACTCTCTGACCCTACACCTCTCTCCTATCGTTCTACTCCTTTACAATGTAACTAAACCTGGGTGATGTTATTTAGGCCGCTGCTGTTTTTTCTTGTAGTTGTCCTCGCTTCTATCCGCTGGGTAACAACCATCTCTCCAAGTTTCCAATGAAAAATCTTTTGTCTGTCTGTTTTGAGGCCATAGTTTTACGGCATCTCCGAGGAGAGAGTGGGCGAGTTACCATGTGAACATTCTCGGCCGACACTCCGCACTGTACATCCAGATTACTGTCCCGGGCCAGAACCAGTTCAACTTGGGCCTCAGTGAACGTGGAAGGTACAGTTGGTTCCATGTGGGAGGAGGCAGAATCACCCCACATTCTATACATACATATAGAAAAAAAAAAAAAAAAAAAACCATGTCCCATTAACCTGGCCCTCCGCGGCGTTATCCCTCACTAAGACCGGGTCCTCTACCAAGGCCTGGGAGCCTGAGGTTCTGCGCAGTATCTTTGCTGTTCCTATCACTGCACATTTACTGGACCCAGATGTCTCAAGGTTTTATCAGGGATCCACGGTAACCTCTTACTAGCTCGGGTCACTGCCCCGAGTGCACCGATCCCCACGGGCACTACTGCACCTTACCCCCAGGCCCTCTCCAGCTCCTCTCTGAGACCTAGGTTATTTCTCAGAAAATTTCATGTTCCTTTTTCCGGAAAAGATGGCGCGGTGAAATGGATGCGTTTTCCCGCTCCTTCTGCCAGGATTTTGCTAGTTTTACCACTCACAGTCTGGAGACAGCAGTGAGGGTGAAAAAGATGAGACAAGATTGCCGCAGGACCCCTTCTCAATTTCAAATTGCATTTTTCCTGAGGGAAAACAAGCGGGTGTTTGAGTATACGTCAGGCCTATACCAGCGTATTACCCATACATCCGCATTGAAGGAGATAACTATCTACCCATCCCCTGTATAGGCACATAGCTGTCCTTCTTGTTCCTTTTCAAGCGGCGGTCGCACAGTGGCTGAGTGGATAGCACTCTCGCCTCTCAGCAATAAAGGTCCTGCGTTCGAAACCCGTCCGGACCAGGCCTTCTGAGTGGATTTTGCATGTTTCTCCCCATGTCTGCGTAGGTTTCCTCTGGTACTTCCGTTTTCCCCCAACCACTAAAAATATGTCCAATAGTTCTGGCATGTGCCTCCTGTACTGGCCCCTCCCATCTCTGTGTGAGTGAGAGACAAATGCCCAAAATTAACAATTGTAAACCGCTTGAGACTCAGATCTGTATGAACAGGTTGTAAATATAAATAAATATTACTACATACTTAACAATCGCTTTGGATTGCCACGTCCACCACCACCTTTGTCCTCTGCCCTTTGGTCCACCACCCACGGCTGGCCCAGCCCTTTGTCCCACCACCACGGCTGTCCTCTACCCTTTCCCACCACCACGGCTGACGCTCTACCCCATTGTCCACCACCACTGCTGTCCGCTGGCCCAGAGTCCACCACCCATGGCAGTCCTCTGCCCTTTTGTCCACACACCTACGGCTGTCCGCTGCCCTTTGTCCCACCACCGCGGCAGTCCTCTGTCCCTATGTCCACCACCACGGCTGTCCTCTGCCCTTTGTCCATCCACCACGGCTGTCCTCTGCCCTTTGTCCACCACCACGGCTGTCCTCCTGCCCTTTGTCCACCACCACGCGGTCCTCTGCCTTTGTCTACCACCACGGCTGTCCTCTGCCTTTGTCCACCACGCTGTCCTCTGCCCTTTGTCCACCACGCAGGGGGGGGGGGGGGGGGGGGGGGGGGGGGGGGGGGCCTGTCCTCTGCCCTATGTCCACCAGCCACGATGTCGGGTTGGGTTCATTACCATTCGGATCGTTCTGTAATCTGGAAGTCCCACAGATCTTTGCCTCATTTTTCCACCTCCTTTGGAGTAGTTTCCCAGTTTTTTTTTTTTTTTTGGGTTTTTTTTTGTTTTTTTTTTCTTAGACCTTGGGGTTTCCACCCATACTCCTGCACAGATGTTTCTGTACACCTATGCAAGCCACTTGGTTATGGCGTTCCATGTATGCCTTCCCTGGCCAGCATCTTGCACCCGCATAGGTGTTGGAGTGTCTCAGGTGCCTCTTTGAGCTCCGACACCTGGGTCTGTCTGTTTGGTATATCTGGGCCTCTATCGCTCTTGTGCTCAGTGCCTGTTCCTGGCAGCCATGATGAAGTGCCTCTGTGCTGTCCTGTAGGCCAGCCCTTTCTAGCCATTGGTAGACTTCTTGATATCATAGCCACATCTGTTATGCTCCGGTGGTACATGCCGTGTAGGGGCTTGTCTCCCCATGATGGCTCTCCTCCAGCACCTCCTCAACTCGCCACGCCTGAGACATTCACTGAGTACGTCATCCGATTTGGGCCTTCTCCATGATGTAGTTTATGAGTTTGATGTATCGTCCTGGACAGTGGCTCTCAAACTCACTAGTCCTCGGCCTCCTTCTTTACGGCTTACGTACAGTCTCAGGTGCTGGATTTGGGATAGTAACCCGCCATGATGGTAATGAGCTTACGAGTTTTAACATCCGTGGTCCTGAATCTCTTCCTTTGCCCCTGATTATCCCTGCAAGGTAACTGATCACAGGCAGGCCGCGTAGCTGGTTACATGCCCGAGTGCCTTGTATCTTGCCATTGAGCCGGCTTCTTAGACATGCCTTACTCGCTGGAGGTATTTGGCAGTTGCCGCTTTTTTTATTTCCCCCCTCGTTTTTTTGTGCCTGTTCGAGGTTGCCATTTGCCTGTGGTAATACCGAGATACTTGGTAACTGTCCTCAACGTCTGCTATTGTTTCCCTCTGGGAGTGAGATCCCTTCTGTGTGGACTACCTTGTCTCTCCGAGTCCATCCTGCTACATTTCTGTTTCTGTCCAACCAGGAGCTGGTGTTTGGCTCCTCTGGTGTCTCTACAGGAGCTGTGTTTCGGCTCCTCTGGTGTCCCTACCAAGCACCTCTGTGCTGTGCTCATGAATTGTTCCATATGCCCACTTATCTTAGCCGCAATGATACCTGACATGAGCTTCCATGTTGTGGAGAGACAAGTTATTGGCCGGTAGTTGGATGGGACTGCATGATCAGGACCGAATCGCGCCTTTTTCGGTTAGCCATTCTGGGTGAGACCCATTCTCCGAGCAGCTGGTCCATTTGAGCTGCAGGCGCTCATGGAGAGAATGTGAGGAGTCCTTAGCACATAAGGCATGGACCATATCAGGCAGGTGCTGTCCATTTTTTTCATACCTGAGACTCTTTCCCACGATTTCAGCCCACTGTGATGGTAACTGAGTTCTGTTCTGGGAGGTGTGCTGTGCTCCTCTCTCAGGGACAAAACCCAGCCAATGTGCACTGCTGTTATGTGCTGCATCCACTCCCATATGTTTCTTCCGAGAAGCTGTTTCATGTCCAGCCTCCGGAGGTCTGCTCCCAGTTGCTACCCTGATTTACCCTGTTTGTAACCCGCGCACTGATCGTACACCTTCGCAGGTGTGTTGCGAACAGCCTTTTTCCCCTTCTGGCTTCAATCACTTTAGTGTAACCTCTGTAGGCGTCAGGCCAGGCATGGAGCATTTGTTTGGCATTTTCGAGTCGCTTCAGGTAGGTTATCTGGCTTTACGTTCTGGGTACTGGTCTTTTCATTGCACCTCTCTGGGCCTCTGTTAATTGACTCACTTCTCTCCGAGCCACCTTGATCTCACCTCCCAACCGTCTTTTTTCCATGGTGGGTTATTGACCAAGGCTCCTCATGGTTGCTCTTATAGCCAAGCATCTCTAGGTATCACTGCTGCTGAAGTGTATATCAGCTCAATTGGTTTCAGTGATTGTGTTGGTAGGTATATGCCCTCAACTGCTGCATTCACGTTTTCTATGAGATCCTTAGGTGGTACTTCACACAACCGCTGGAACCGGTGTCTTGCCCTGTGCCCATTTTAGCCATGATTTTTAGCTTTCCGGTCAGTCGCAGCCTCGTTCAGCTGTTATAGGATCCATTGGGGCTTTGTGCCCAAACTCTGGTTGGGGAGTTGCAGTTGTGGACCACCCCTCTGACTCAGTAACTGTGCACCTTAGGCATCATACATGTGTTGTACCTCATCGATCTAAGCAGTGCAAGTGCAGTTGCCGTTTGTGGATGTAGGAGCATTGACTACCGGTTGTTTCGGGGGGGGGGTGGGGGGGGGGGTGGGAGTCCAACCAACTGAGACTGTGGGGTTTCGAAGTAACCCATTCAGCCCACATTCTCTTCATGAACCACTTTGGCCAGGTATACTCGAGTAGTAGCATTCCAATAGTGCAGAGCCCTTTATCAGATCTCGACCACTTTCACCATGTTCCAAGTAGCCACTTTCATTAAGGTGCTCTGGTTCCCCAGCCCTGACCTTGTTTTGGCCGGATGTTGTCGCCTCAGATCCTCAACATATATACGCACTGTTGTCGGTTCTATAACATTTTAAAATGTATAATTCAAATCTGCTGTGACCAGAACTGTAAGAGAATGCAAAAGGGTGTAAGGACAGAAAAGGCATTTATTTGTATACACAATTCCTTACACAAGGCAAACTCAAATGCTGAACAAGCACAATAATCACAGAAGATAGAATCCCCCATTATTCACAGCTAAACTGAACTGTCTAACCTGGATTGAACATTGTCATACTAGAAGCCTGTCTCACATTTCATGAAGACTCTTCCAGATATTAGCTGCATAAATCTTACATGCTGCTCCCCAAGTTTTAGTCCTGACTTCTGGGACTAGCAAAGGGTCAGTCCCCTGTGCTCCTCAGATCCCATCAGGAGTCCCAGTCCCTGTGCTCATCAAGAAGTCCCAGCATGAGGCCAGTCCCCTGTGCTCCTCAGAGGTCCCAGCAGGAGTCCATTCCCCAGTGCTCATCAGAGTCTCCCACAGGCGGAAGGACATCCACTGTGCACCTCAGAGTCCCAGCAGGATCCAGTCCTGTCTCCTCATAGTCCCAGCACGAGGCCCATCCCTGTGCTCCCAGAGTCCTCATCAGGAGTCCCAGATCCCTTGTGCTGCCTCAAGTCCAGCACGAGGCCAGTCCCCTGTGCTCCTCAGAGTCCCAGCACGAAGTCCAGTCCCTTGATGCTCCTCAGAGCAGGAGGCCAGTCCCTGTGCTCCACAGATTCCCAGCAGGAGGCCAGTCCCTGTGCTCCTCAGAGTCCCAGCAGGAGTCCATTCCCTGTGCTCTCAGAGTCCCAGCACGAGGCCATTCCTGTGGCTCCTCAGAGTCCCACAGGAGGCCATCCTTGTGCTCCCTCAGAGCAGGAGCCAGTCCAGAGCTCCTCAGAGTCCGATTTTAAGAAAAAGGGGGGGGGGGGGGGGGGGGGGGCAGGGGGGGGGGGGGGGGGGGGGGGGGGGGGGGGGGGGGGGGGGGGGGGGGGGGGGGGGGGGGGGGGTGGGGGGGGGCCAGACAGTGGGGCAAAAAAGTCAGCCACCCGACTGTGCAGGTCCCCACTTAAACTAAAGACAGAGTCTGTAATGTTCTACATAGGTTCACTTCAACTGTGAGAGACAGAATGTGAAAAGAAAATCCCGGAATTCACATTGTAGGGGGGGGGGGAGGGGGGGTGGGGGATTTTAAAGAATTTATTTGTAATGATGTTGGAAAATAAGTCTTTGGTCAATAACAAAAATTCAACAAGCTCAATACTTTGTAATATAACCTTTGTTGGCATAACAGAGGTCAACGATTACTATATGTCTTACCAGGTTTTGCACACAGTAGCTGGTATTTTGGCCCATTCCTGCATGCAGATCTTCTCGAGAGCAGTGAACACGGACTTTCACTCCCTCCACCAGATTTTCAATGGGGTTGGGTCTGGAGAGACTGTCCAGACTTTCAAATGCTTCTTACGAGCCACTACCTTCGTTGCCCGGAACTAAAAGCCGAGTGTTTTGGATCATTGTCATGCTGGAAAGACCCAGCCACGATTCATCTTCAAAGCTCTCACCTGATGGAAGAGGTTTTGGCTCAAAATCCACGATACAAAGGTCCCCATTTCATTCTTCCTCCTAACACGGATAGAAGGTCGTCCTGTCCCTTATCAGAAAAACAGCCCCAAATCATGACGTTTCCACCCCCATGCTTCACAAGTAGTAGGTGTTCTAGGGTTGTACCAGTATTCTTCTTCCTCCGAACACGACTAGTTGAGTTTATACACAAACAGTTGTACTTTGGTTTCAATCTGAGCCACATGACATTCTCCCAATCCTCTGCTGTATCAACATCGTGCTCTCTGCAAACATCAGACGGGCCAGGACATGCACGTGGCTTCAGCAGGGGGAACACGTCTGGCACTGCAGGATTTGAAAACCTGTCGACGTAGTGTGTTACTGATGTAAACCTTGTTACTTTTTTTGGTCCCAAGCTCTCTGGCAGTCATTTCACCAGGTCCCCCCCAGTTTGTTCTGGGATTTTTGATCACCAATATCAGTGGTCTTTAATGTCTTCCATTTTCTGATAATTTGCTCCCACAGTTTAATTTGATCACACCAAGCTGCTGCCTTTGTAGATTCAAACACAAAAACCACAAACAATCACAACACTCAAACCCACACACCCTCAAAAGCTCAACCAAAAAAATCACAACCACCATCCCACCAACAACCCAACTTTTGATTTTTTTTTAACACTTTTACACACCCCAAACTTTACAAATCATCAAAAAAACAAACAACTCCACACAACAACCACCCACAACTCTCACCGTACCACCAGTCAACCAACAACTTTTAACACCCACTTTTTTTTTTCACAGAGAACACAACACAACAAGCATCCTTTTTTTTTTATTCACAACAATGCAACAACCAACATAACAAAACACTTTTTTTTTCCAGTCTGGTGCAGGTCTACAATTCTTTTTCCTGCTGTTCCTTCGACAGCACTTGGTCTTGGCCATAGTGGAAGTTCTGGATGTCAGAGTAGAGAGCTGTGGACAGGTGTCCTTTTATACAGATGAGTATCAAAAACCGGTGCCATTAATACAAGGATAACGATGGAGACAGCAGAGGCCTTCTTAAAGAAGAAGTTACAGGTCTGGTGAGAAGCCAATATCTATCCTTGTTTGAAGTGACCAAATACTAATTTTCCACCATCATTTACAAATAAATCTTTAAAAAACCTACATGTGAATTCCTGGATTTTTTTTCCCATTCTGTCTGCTCACATTTGAAGTGAACCTATGAATGAAAATTACAGACCTCTGTCTTTAATTAATTGGGAGCCTTAGCTACGAGCCCATCAGGCCAGCCCGGCTTGGCAGAGTTCAAGAGGGGGTGCGGCCTTGTGCAGGGGCCTTTATAGAGGAGGGTGGCTGGTGATTGGAGCAAATTATTTTGATCTCTCTGGCGTGTGACCTGGGGGTCACGAGTGATATCCCACTAGCGAAGTCCTAAGGGACTACGCACCTATTCGTAGAACTTAAGTTACATTAGGTAACTATTAATTACTCTGACAACATTTGTGGCCAACACTTTTTTCTATTGATACATTTATTATATGCTAACAAAGGCGCTTTTTTTGTTGGTACAATCAAAATGTGTGAAGTCGCCGCACATACAACACTGCACCTATCCAAAATAAGTAAACTTTAGTCATTCCAGAAACAAATGCTGTAGTAGTCCATAAGAGTAAAAAACCCTGACTACTGTAATGCCCTGCTCTCTGGTCTTCCCAAAAAGAACAACTACTCCAAAACTCGGCAGCACGTGTCCTAAGACCAGGGGGCGGGACCACATTACACCGGTTTTAAAATCGCTGCATTGGCTCCCCGTGTGTTTCAGGATCGATTTTAACGTTCTTTTAATGGTTTTTAAATGTCTTAATGGTCTTGGGCCTTCTTATCTTTCAGATTTTCTTTTATCCTATGAACCTTCCCGGCCCCAGCGCTCCTCCGGCAGTAGACTCCTATACATTCCCAAAGTCAGGACACACACTCACGGCGAGGCATCTTTCCAGCACTACGACCCCCGTCCCTGCCGGAGGTCAGTCTGCCGGAGGAGCTCAAGGCCGCAGAGAACATTCATATTTTTAAAAGCAGGCTCAAGATGCACCTTTTTAGATGAGCTTTTTATTAGTATTTATTATTCCATTTTATATATTTTATTTATCTTTTCGACACATTTTATTTCAGCTTTATTATCTATTATTGTTATTGCTATTATTCATGTATTGTGTGATAGTTCCTTTATATTCTCACATTTTAGTGTTTTACTTTTTTATAGTATTGTTTTTAGTATCCCCAGTGTTTCCTCTGGAGGAGCCCTCTGCACTGGGAGCGGTGGTCTGTGTGGCTGCAGGGGTCAGAATCTTGGACCTGGCGGGGGCCTGGAGCCTTGGCTTCGGGTCTCCTCTGGGTCCTGTGTCGTCCCCTGTGGCTGCAGGCGGCTCTCTGCTCCTGGTGCAGACGGCTCCTTGGATTACGCTTTTTCAGCTTGTTGCATCTGAACCCTGCCAAGTCTCTTTTAATGGTTTTACTGTTTTACTGGTGTGTGTGTGTGTGTGCGTGTGCATGAGAGTGTGTGTACTCAACTGTAAAGCACTTTGTGTTGCATCTTTTGTATGAAAAGCGCTGTATACATGAAATTTGATTGATTGACTATATATGACACTATACAATACTACACTACAGCATTTATTACTTGTTTTTCTATTAAAAGTTCAAATTTGATTTAATTTCAGTAAATTGTTATTGTTCACATTTCTTGTGTGCTCCTCATTCCTACAGTTTTGTAACTGCTGATGGATCTTCGTCCACAGTGTTCAAACCAGTGGGGGCGGGTCCCAGCTCAAAAGTGGCCAAAATGACGTGCGCTGACATGCTGCAATACCACCCCGGGCGGATGGGGTGGACCCAGAAGAAGAATTAGCCAATGCTAACATATAGCATTGGCAGATCTCTCAAAAACGTCTTTACAGGATGGACCAAAAGTTGGCTCTTGGCCCAAAGCTCTGTTCCACAGAGCTTTGTTCCCCTCAGCAATGTCAATGCTGAGGGGGGTGAATTTTTTAGTTCCACTCTAGTTTACTTGCTGTGAATTTTCTCTCGTTCAAATGAATGGAGCTGTGCTGTTTTTTCACAATTTTCTTGTGGGCGGGACCACTCGTGGCCATTTTGGATTGCTCCAGTAGAGCACATTTTTTGGCCCGTTAGAACGGCGGAGATAGGCGTGACTCTGTCCGTTAATATATACAGTCTGTGGTTCATACAGGCACATGTCTTATGTATTAGTAGTAGTAGTTTATTCGGTCAAGCATAGCAAACAAAGTTACAGTTAACTGTCAACAAAACAACAGAATTACAATATGCGACCGAAGGGTTCAGGCTGAAGTTAAACTTATTTCACCTGACCCAAAGGTATGTAGGTACCAAAGACTGTATAAACCTTCCTGCTTCATCACTGCGCTAAAAAATGAAAGGCGTCAAGCGGCTACATTGATAGTTTTCAACCATGCCGCTTTGGCAGTGCTTGACTGTTCGCGGGAGTGGGAAAACCCCTCTGTTATCATAATTATCAACATTTTACCTTCACAACGCCTACCTTACACCATAACATGAAAGTTGACTTACCTTGTCTTGGGTCTTCCCTCAATGCTTACTTACATTTAAATATGTTTTGTGGATGTATAGCAGGGAGGCTGTGTTCCTCGCAGAGGTTCCTGTGAGCTTGATTCACGCAACTGGTTGTTTAATGTAGATTACCTATCTGTCTTTTCAGCTTTCCATTGTACTTCATGAGGAGGAGGATGTGGAGCATTTGTCACCATGTCACAAGTTTTAAAATTGCCAACAGGATAACACATTAAAAGGTCAACATTTCAAAAGAACAACTAAGGCAGAGTTTGGCCTATGGAAAAAGTAAAGAAAAACAAAGCTTTCCAATACAGAGTGGGACAGGAGGTGGTCCTTTTCAATTCAAGGGAGAACGTTTATTTTTTTCTATTTCTATATAAAGTTAGATTTACTTTACAGTAGGGCTGTCAAAATTATTGCGTTAACGCAAGTTTTAAATTATTTGTTTCCATTAATCGCGTTATTTTAAGGCGATTAATGGAAAAAAATAATTTAAATTGCCCATGCATCCCATAATAACACACAGAATGCCGCGGACACATGCATGTGTGAGATGGCAACAGAGCAGGTAGGCCCTCTGGGAATCCAAGTTTTAAAAGAATACACACAACGAGGCACTTGCTGCTGTTTCCTGTATGAACTCAGCTCCCGTAGCTGAGCTACGGGAGCTCTGGACAGTAGTTACCACCTCCAGCGGCTGTGATCACGGCGAACGGCGCCGCTGTAACGTGATCATATCCAAGACCATACACGCACAACTATTCTCTGCTTGTAATGTGCGTGTCTTTGTGTAACCGGTGAACACAAAAAATACAGCGCAGAAGCTGGACAACGGAACCTCAGTCTCCTCCATGTCTTCTCCCGAAGCACACTCGCTAAATTAAAGCTGGGGTACCTAATTTTCCCTTCCACTACCAGTTCATGTTGGTTGTGCCCAAAAGTAATGGTGTGAGCAAATCAAACAGATTTAATTACATTCTCCATTTCAGTCTGTCTTGAAATGTCCCTCATCTGTAACAAACAATAGTTTTGGTCTGAGTCACTACAAATACCGTACATATGTACTGTATTTCTTATAATAAATATATACAGTACATATGTACACTATGTTGGCATGTATCTTTCCATTCAAACAAGCACAGAAAAATATGGCATCATTTTGTCAATAGTTCGAAATTCGATTAATCAATTTTTAAGCTGTGATTAAGTTGATTAAACATTTTAATCGTTTGACAGCCCTACTTTACAGTTTCATGTTAGTAATCACTATACATTTTCTTGTTAGTCATAGGACGACTTGAGCCAGACTTTACACAATCCATGAAAAACATGGAAAAAACGGGTCACTGGTCAATGCTGAAGATCACACAACATTGATCATGTCAAACCATAGCAAGATCCTAACATGGTCAGGCCTCCAAACAAACGGTACGTGGAGCAGATTTGTTGTTTTCTACTTGTAATGCAGACTTCTTGAGAAGCTCCTATTTGTTCTTGCCTTCCTTAAATTACTCAAAAACTGGTGTGACCTGTGCTAACACCCTGCCCCACAGTGGTCAAACAAAATATAGATACAGTGGCCTAGGCATAAACAAGGACAAATGACAGCAAATAAAATTAAAGGCCCCTACTAATTTTAATAAGTTTGTTAGTTTCAGCGTTGATATGGGATACGGGATGATATTTAAATAGTATCACTTGTGGTAGTAAGACAATATTGGATTATTCATGTAATGTTCAGGACATGTGTTCAGGTGTTTTCTCTGTGAAGAAAGTTTGTTTTTGCCTGTGAGCCTGTTGAAAAATGTTTTCACTTGAAATTACCGACAGAGCCATAGAAAATATTGGATTATCATTTTAATCATTAAATAAAATACAGTACACTGTGTTAGGTCTTGGTTCGATATACAATAATTTTAATGTTTTAATAAACATTGAACCAGTCCGGCCCTCGGCTTGTAGAAAATGTTTATGTTTGGCCCTCTGACTTTGACATATGCATAGCCGTTTTTTTTTAAAGCAGGGATAAGGACAAGCGCAGTGGGAGATCATGGCATTACATGTCAAGATAAATGAGAGAAAACATACTTTTTTCCAATTGGATCTTGTCTTTTCAAAATATAAAGATGAAAGTCTGAAATATACTTTATAACTAGTAAACTGAAGACTTTTTCAGAAACAGCCTCTCATGAACACGGATGTACAATGTATCACAGTCTGAAACTCAAATGCACCAGTGTGACCATGAGCCGAATACAGATGCACAGAGATCAATACAGAGCAGAAACAAGAGGAGAAACGACACCAACATGTTAAATAAGGAGAATACCATTTCAATAATCGCAAATGTTTGTCTCCAACTGCAGTCATAATCAGAGAGTGCATCCAGCCATGTACTTCCCTGTGGACACAAACACATCCAGATTAGTCTTTTTAATGCACTAAAGTTCATGGAACTGGGATCTGAAGGAGAAGAAGGTCCTTTATTCATCCCACAGTGGGGAAATTTCAGTTTGATGAATACGCATACACATATACACATCAAGGCATGCAGCGAACATTACTTCCTCGCGCCTTTTTGGCAAAGTGGGTTAAGTGTCTTGCCCAAGGACACAACGACAGCAGACACAAGTGGAGTCGTGGAGAAAGTCTCACGGTGGGCTCGAACCCACGACCTTCAGGCTCAAAGGCCAAACCCATCTTGCCCTACCAACATGGTATGTGTGATATATATATATAATATATATATATATATATATATATATATATATAATATACATATATAATTCCCACCTCTGCACCTTCTCCACCGACTCCCACTGATGACTGCTGTCGTTGTGTCCTTGGGCAAGACACTTAACCCCACTTTGCCTAAAGCCCCCACTGAAAGATCAAGGCTATGCTCACACTCAGCCGTCCTCCTGTGGACTCACCACCTGCAGAGGGTCAGTGAGGGGCTGGTGCTATGAGACTTGGGTGGCATCTCTGACTGCCACCCCCCTGACCCAGAAATGGATTAAAGGGTAGAAAATGGATGGATGGATATATATATATATATGTGTGTGTGTGATATCACTTTGTGTAATGCGTAACAAAAGCTAAAAGCACGCACCTGTGGCAAACCTCTTCTTTAGCAGCGACATGCGGTAACGGCTGCCCACCAGCTCCAGCTCCATGCCCGACAGAGAGGCCCCACAGCCCACAAACTGCACAGCCAGGCTGGGGGGGGGACCCCAGGGAGCCTCTGCACACTGCCAGCTTGCACACACAGTCCCGGAGCCTAACCAGCACACCAGGACCTCAGTGAGTGGTCAATATTACCACAAAATACAAACTGAGCAATGAGTTCTCCATAGGTAAACAGTTTTTGCACATTTACAGATAATAAATATGTGCACCTCTCTTGTGCTTTTTTTTATACAAAAACAAAGACGGATAAAAAGTAGGACATTTTTCTGTAATATAATCTATAGCATTCCAGTTTCAGTTCGAAGTGAGTTTATGATTTTGCACTGGTCCAGACCGGAGCGGAGAGGATTCATTGTCCGAACCAAATGGATCAGGGAACAATCCACTGGAGAAATGCTAACTTTTTGAAAAATGCTAATAAAGCATTCAGCATTTTACTCTGGATTGGAGCAGAAAAAATGATCCGAACCAAGCGGGTACACCCTCTCTGGTGCTGTGACCTGTCCTGTTCCACCCATCAGCTACACCACCTCTGCTGCTGTGACCCGTCTTCCTCCACCCACCGGCTACTCCACCTCCAATGCTGTGACCTATTGGGAGGACTTTTCTATTGGGATGACTCTTAGCTACAGCTGTTCAAAGATCCCGCGACAACAATCTATCCATTTTCGAGCTCATCCAAGGAAATCCCCGGGGTTTCCCAGGCCAGCTGAGAGACTTAGTTTGAGAATATACTAGCAAACTATTATTTTGCTATTATAACACTTTATTATGCTACAAAGGAACTCCAAAGTGCATGTGAGGAGGTACATTTTTACACTGTGATAACTTTTCTTGATGGGCCAGAACTCCTGGTACATATTTTGAGTGTGGTTTTATATCCATTTTGGTCCCGAACAGTCATATTTAGCAAGGCTTCTCCCAGGTGACTCTGACCTTTGCTGTGGTTGGTGGGGGACAGGTTTGGAAGCTTCCACAGTAGTCGTCTCTCCTCCGTGTTCCTGCAGAGATAACATTTGAACATAATTTGTGTTCAATAATGTCCACTGAGCATGATCTACGCAACATTCAATTCTTATCTGATTATACTGGATAAAGTCCCAAAACTGATTTGGAGCCAATACTTGTTTCTGTTTAAAAAGCTCTCTCCATAATGCCATAGTCTGAGGTCATGATGTCATGAGTTGATGTAACTCCAGGTCTGTGACTGATGAGGAACAGTTTTGTAACGTGGTGAAAAGGAGAAACAAAACAATACTACATAAGTATGCTGCATGATGAGTGATTTTTGACAAATATGAATAACTTAGAGCGGGGTTGTCCAAACCGGTCCAGAAAGGGCTGCTGTGACTGCAGGTTTTATATCAGAGCAGCACCGGAGCAAAGCAGACTCCACATTTCCTCAAATCTGACTGTTTCAATCAAGGTGCCTTCACCGTGACTCAGGAGGAAGTCCAGGGCCGGATGGCATCCCTCATTGTGTCCCAGAACTGTGCTCTGTGCAACTTAAAGGCGCTATACCCGTTTCTGCAAGGTTTGAATGTTTAGTACCGCCCCCCAACTCGCTCAATGGCTTCTCATTTCCCCTACGCTCTCATAACACAGAGCCATCTAGCTCAATTTGCGATCTGATATGTATGCTAACATTAGCATTAGCGCAACTTCTAGCTGTACAACAATCACTGAAGAAATGGTACTAAAGCAACGCACTGCTGACACAATATATACAGTAGGTAAAAGAATACCGCTAGTTTCGCATCCGAATGTATTAATTTAACATTAGAATATATTCAAATATTTAATTATAATTTATTATACAGCTCCTCACAGCAGCAGTAGAACACTCCATTGACTTGAATGTAATTCTACCGATCATTTTTTCTTGATAACAGAACTCTCAAACCAATAATGACCGCTGCCCTTTGGCAACGCAATCTCTGTTTGTAATTCAGGTGTGTAAAATACTAACATTACTCCGCAAGTACAACAAGCTATCAGCGCCTGTCACTGCACTGTGCAGAGAAGCTAGCGGAGCTAGCCGAGTTAGCCACGCTCAATAAACAAATACATATCAATCAATCCACGCCATTAAACGTTAATCGGACAATACAGTATACATATACATCCTTAACACACATGCACGGACGATTTCAGAATTTGGTGTTAACGTTTTCATGACAAAATTACTATTTTAATGTGACAAAAAGCGATCGCGAAAAACCCGGAAGTAACCATTAACATGAAACGAACATTTTAGGACACATTTGAAGAGGATCTGATTATGGATTTAGGTTAGTGTAAGGGTAACTCACCGCTGATGTTTAGAATTCTTTGTTCAGTTTTCATGTAGTTCTAGAGTTTTTGAACTAGCTAGCTAGCACGTCACGGTGAAACCTTTGGGAGCTAACTATTTTATTTGCAGTCATTAAATACATTTCGAATTATAAGGGCTGTCTAATATTTGTTCGAATATATATATATTTTTAATTTTAGAATTATATTCAAAGTCGAAGCCCTAGTGGTAAGCAGCGCTGTAGAGGCTAGAGAACACAGGCTGCTCGCTGCTTGTTCTGTGAGTGGAGGAGAATGAGCGTCCCGCTAAGACTCTACTCCACACTTTTCACGGCTGTAACTCATACATCGCTGAATCAATGACCTCAAGTTTTCAGTTAAATTATGGATTATGATACAACTTGTATGTAGTAATAAGCATTTTTATGAACTACTTAGAAAAAAAATCGTGTATAGCTTCTTTAATAGACATTTTCAACATGTCGCTAAGGAACTGCCAAACTGCTTTAAAGAGTCGATCATAATCGCATTTCCTAAGGAAACTTCTGTGACATGCCTTAATGTCTATAATCATGTAACTCTCACGTCTGTTCTTATGAAGACTTTTGAGCGGCTCATATTGGACTTCATTAACAGCCAGTTCTACGTCATGGTGCTACGTCCCTCAGCACTTCGCTAGAGGGATATCACGTGACCCCCAGGTCACACGCCAGAGAGATTAAATATATATAAATATGCTCCAATCACTAGCGACCCTCCTCTATAAAAGCCCCTGCACAAGGCCGCGCCCCCTCTTTCACTCTGGCGCCGATTGAGATCATACTTACGTCTACTACATATACTTTGTCTGCTGAGATGTCTGCCTCGACTGCTCGTCCGATTTCCCCTTCGCCCTCCGGCGTCGGACGTTGTCGTTGCTTGGAGTGTCGGGTCAGGCTCCCGCGCACAGACCAGCATTCACGCTGTTTCTTGTGCCTGGGCTCAGGCCATGCGCCGGAGAGCGCTAGCTGCGCCTCGTGTCTCGCTCTCCCCGGAAAGGATCGAGAGAGGAGGAGGAAGCAACCCACGTGAGTGGCCAAAGCCCCTAGCAGCCAAGAGGCCTGCTCTGGGGTACGGCATGTACTGCAGCGTGCAGGACTGGTCCTGGACCGGTGGTGTCCCAGACATCGAGGACTCAGTCCTTATGGCCCTGCAGCCCTCCGCATCCGTGTGGCCCGGCGCCAGACCTCTCCTTCCCTCCGAGCGGGACAGGATGTCTTTGGCTATGCTGGACAGATGTCATGCCAACGCGGCTCAGGTCGTCGCCCTGGCTACCAACATGGCCTTTATCACGGGGGCCCTGGATAGGTCGCTCTCCGCTGGCCAGGCGCTCAGCGGAGACCTCCTGACAGAGGCGAGGACCACCTTCGCGGCTCTCCTGCGCATGAGCCAGGCCTTTGCCGTGGATGGTGGCCGCACCATGGCTGCAGCCCGAGTCGGGGCCAGGCACCTCTGGCTTGGGCTAGCAAACATCAGGGAGGCAAAGAAGAGGCAACTGTTGGACCTGCCCGTGTCCCAGACGTCCCTCTTCGGCCCTGACATGCAAGCCCTGGTGGACAGACTGGAGTCTGCGGCCAAGGACTCTGCTAGGCTAGCACCGCACCTAGCTCCAAGGCGCGAGGCCCACCAAGCTGCACGGAGCCTGGACAGAGGCAGAGAGCGCTCGCCCAGGAGGCGCTCCGCTCCCTACCCACGCTCCACCATCCATCGCCCCCCTTCAACGAGACCCCCGGGTCCGGACAGACCCACGGAAGGCCCGAGGGAGCAGCGCACCCACCGCCGGCCTCCCTACAGTAGAGGAGGCCGGGGTGGCAAAACTTTTGCTAATAAAGACCGTCCGGCATTTCATCAGTACTTGTTGTCTGAGTCTTATTTGGGGGTGCGTAACATGTGTAATGTGTCTGCTTGTGTTACTTCCCGAGCCCATAACGTTGCCCCGCTAGGCCTTCAGCCCCTTGAGCAGGGTGTGCAGTGTGCTACGCGGGCCCCTCTGCCCTTTCGTCCACCCCCCTCCCTGCTAGGAGCACCAGGAGAGGGCGGGGCTGTGACGTCTCGTGTTCCAGTTCCCGTTCCGCCCCTCACAGACTTCTACAGCATCTGGAGGGAGCAGGGCTTACTGTCGGATCCGTGGCTGGAGAAAACCATGCGCAGAGGCTACGCATTACAATTCTCCCGAAAACCACCTCCATTCCGGGGCGTGCGGGCAGCACGCTCTCAGGTACGGGGGTCATTAGTGGCACTGCAAGTGGAGGTCTCCTCTCTGCTAAGTCGGGGCGCAGCAGTAGAGGTAGACCCGCGGGACGCCACCAGGGGGCTCTACTCCCCTTCCTTCTTAGTGCCAAAGAAATCAGGAGGGGTGCGTCCCATTCTTGATCTGCGCACTTTGAACGAGTGCATTTCCAAGCGTCAGTTTCGGATGCTGTCCACGAAACAGCTCCTGGAGTGTGTCAGACAGGGAGATTGGATGTCCTCCATAAACCTGACAGACGCTTATTTTCACGTGGCGATAGTTCCGGAACACAGGAAGTTCCTGCGCTTCGCGGTGGGAGAGAGGAGTTACGAGTACTGCCGTCTCCCCTTCCGTTACGCGTCTCCCCTTCCGTTACGCACTTTCTCAAAGTGCGTGGAGGCGGCACTGGAGCCGCTCATACGCGCGGGGGTGAGGATATTAACCTATATAGACGATTGGTTAATACTGGCCTCATCCAGGGAAGTGGCCGTGAGTCACACGCACTGGGTCCTTTCCCACATACAGCGCCTGGGCTTTGTGGTGAACAGGGAAAAGAGCAGGCTGCAACCGGCTCAGCGCATGATCTATCTCGGCCTGCAGCTAGACTCTGTGACGTTCCGTGCTGCATTGTCTGAGGACAGACGGAGGAACATCACCCGTCTGGCCAGGGAGGTGCTAGCGGGCCCCAGGGTCCCCGCTCGGCGCCTCAGCTCCCTTCTGGGAATGATGGCGGCGGCTCATGCTCTGGTGCGGCTAGGCCTCCTCCACATGAGGAACTTTCAGAGATGGTTCTCACGCCTCAAGCTTCACCCCTCACGGGACGGGGGGAAGCTGTTCTGGGTTCACCAAACTGCAGCGTCGGACATCAGGTTCTGGCTCATTCCGGGTCTTTTGCGGGACGGAGTGACTCTGGTCAGTGCCGTGTCTCACGTGGAGGTGTTCACGGACGCGTCACTCGAGGGGTGGGGCGGGGTCCTCGGTCAGAGCTCCGTAGGAGGCTGCTGGTCGGACTCAGCCCGCCACATCAACCTTCTGGAGATGGAGGCAGTGCACAGGGTGCTGCTGCACTTTGCTCCTCAGTTGCAGGGGAGGCACGTGATGGTTCGCTCAGACAACACCACGGTGGTGTCTTATCTGAACAGACAGGGGGGCACCAGATCCCCCGCTCTCCATTGCATGGCGACGGTAATTCTGCTGTGGGCGGTGGTTCACCTCCTGTCCCTGAGGGCGCGCCACGTCCCGGGTGCCCGGAACGTGGGTGCCCGGAACGTGGTTGCCGACAGGATGTCCAGGGGGAGCCCACTCCAGGACGAGTGGGGCCTGGCCCCGCGGATAGCTGAAGAGGTTGATTGATTCATGACAAAAAATAAAATGTGTATATCTTTATGTTTGAAGCCTGAAATGTGGCAAAATGTTGAAAGGTTCAAGGGGGCCGAATACTTTCGCAAGGCACTGTATATGCGCGGGTCATTTTGGACTGACGAGGGCCTGGCCGGTTTACATCTGTGCTCTCAAACAGGTTTCATCTTCCCCACTGTTTATGCACAGGCCGCGGCTGAAGAGGTCAAATTACACCTGCAAACTGTTGCTCAACGTGTACTGACAGAGCGTCCTTAGAAGAAGAAACATCAAGCACCCCTGACCGCATGCGTGAGTCTCACTACACAAAAACATAAGATAAGATAGGAAATCCTTTATTCATCGCACAGTGGGGAAATTTCGATGTTGCAGCGCACAGACAGGACAGTAAGAGACACACAGGGAGCACACAAAATATACAAAATAAGTAGTAGCTACAGTGCCTTGCGAAAGTATTCGCCACATTTCAGGCTTCAAACATAAAGATATAAAAATTATTATTTTTGTCAAGAATCAACAACAAGTGGGACACAATCGTGAAGTGGAACGAAATTTATTGGATAATTTAAACTCTTTTAACAAATAAAAGACTGAAAAGTGGGGCGTGCAATATTATTCGGCCCCCTTGCGCTAATACTTTGTAGCGCCACTTTTTGCTGCAATTACAGCTGCAAGTCGCTTGGGGTATGTCTCTATCAGTTTTGCACATCGAGAGACTGGAATTCTTGCCCATTCTTCCTTGCAAAACAGTTCGAGCTCAGTGAGGTTGGATGGAGAGCGTTTGTGAACAGCAGTCTTCAGCTCTTTCCACAGATTCTCGATCGGATTCAGGTCTGGACTTTGACTTGGCCATTCTAACACCTGGATACGTCTATTTGTGAACCATTCCATTGTAGATTTGGCTTTATGTTTTGGATCATTGTCCTGTTGGAAGATAAATCTCCGTCCCAGTCTCAGGTCTTTTGCAGACTCCAACAGGTTTTCTTCCAGAATGGTCCTGTATTTGGCTCCATCCATCTTCCCATCAATTTTAGCCATCTTCCCTGTCCCTGCTTAAGAAAAGCAGGCCCAAAGCATGATGCTGCCACCACCATGTTTGACAGTGGGGATGGTGTGTTCAGGGTGATGAGCTGTGTTGCTTTTACGCCAAACATATCGTTTTGCATTGTGGCCAAAAAGTTCGATTTTGGTTTCATCTGACCAGAGCACCTTCTTCCACATGTTTGGTGTGTCTCCCAGGTGGCTTGTGGCAAACTTTAAACGAGACTTTTTATGGAGATCTTTGAGAAATGGCACTCTTCCATAAAGGCCAGATTTGTGCAGTGCACGACTGATTGTTGACTGACTCTCCCACCTCAGCTGTAGTTATCTGCAGTTCATCCAGAGCCTCTTGGCTGCATCTCTGATCAGTCTTCTCCTTGTTTGAGATGAAAGTTTGGAGGGACGGCCGGGTCTTGGTAGATTTGCAGTGGTCTGATACTCCTTCCATTTCAATATAATTGCTTGCACAGTGCTCCTTGAGATGTTTAAAGCTTGGGAAATCTTTGTATATCCAAATCCGGCTTTAAACTTCTCCACAACAGTATCTCGGACCTTCCTGGTGTGTTCCTTTGTCTTCATGGTTCTCTCTGCGCTTTAAACAGAACCCTGAGACTATCAAAGAGCAGGTGCATTTATACGGAGACTTGATTACACACAGGTGCATTCTATTTATCATCCTCAGTCATTTAGGACAACATTGGATCATTCAAAGATCCTCACTGAACTTCTGGAGTGAGTTTGCTGCACTGAAAGTAAAGGAGCCGAATAATATTGCACGCCCCACTTTTCAGTTTTTTATTTGTTAAAAAAGTTAAAATTATCCAATAAATTTAGTTCCACTTCACGATTGTGTCCCACTTGTTGTTGATTCATGACAAAGAATATTGTTTTATATATCTTTATGTTTGAAGCCTGAAATGTGGCGAAATGTTGAAAGGTTCAAGGGGGCCGAATACTTTCGCAAAGGCACTGTATGTTTCTTAACTATCTGTAAATGCTTCGATACCAGCCTTTCAAAATAATATATATATATATGTAGTACATATATATACATATATGTGTATACAGTACATTTTCTGAATGGTAAACACCCACATAAATCAAAGTTAGATACAATGGTCCGGTGTGGGCCCCCCATTCTAGACAGTGTAAAACGTAATAACAATAGCATGCGGAGATTGAGTATCCCATATTAGACAATCCAAATACTTTCTTTATTGGAGGGGATCGGATTAAGATTAAGATTTTTGTTTCCTCCAATCCCTTTTCAAACCAAATGAAGGGACATTTATAATAGTACAATTAATTGTGATTAATTGCATGTCATACAATTACATTTTTTGACAGCACTAAAATAAATATATATTTATAAAAGTAGAAAAACATTTCCGAGCTCCGCCACCAGATGGGGGAGTTTCAATACTTGAGATCCATATGTATTCATATATTTCCTTCTCAAAGTGAACGTCAAGCTACTTTTTAAATTGTGAAGAGAGAGAACAGCAGATCCGCCTGTTCTCACTCCTTCAGCCTATAAATGACGATAAATTAGAAGATTTAAAAATTTGAAATTTGTGAATAAAATAGAAGAGCTGGGGCATCACCATGAGGCTGGGGGCTGGCACTGCACGTCCGTGGCGCTGGGCTCCAGAGGCAGCAGCACTTGGACACATGTCAGCTGGGTGGAGGGTGCCGTGGCGGGGCAGCAGTGGTAGTCCAGAGACACACGCATCACAGTGCCACTGCGCTGGCACTCTGCTGAGAGGAGGAGGGGGGCGCGGCTGGGGTCCTGGGACGACACCTGCACGCAATCACACACACACACACACACACACACACCGGAAAACAATCAAGAAAGGACAACATAGTAGAGGTGGTTAGATGACTGAAGTAAATGGTGAGATTCGGGAGGAAGGCGAAAATTGAAGTCACAAGCAACATCTAACGGCCCTCCCCACATCTCCTAAAGGAGGTGGCTAATGGCTAAATTGATGTTTTTCACATTCAGCTGACTGAACAACTGATTAAAATTTTGCCGCTCCGCTGCTCATACACCATTTAACCGATTATCATTTTTCAGCTAATTTAAGATGTGCATAGGTACAATGTGAATAGACTTTTCTGCGGCTAACTTTTAATGTTACACTTGTTTAGATAATGTTGAGCCCTATTGGTAAAACAACTGAGGCTGTAATTTTTAGTCTCCTTGTACAAAATTGGCTCACTCTGTAGGAGGCTCTAATGCTGCAATTTTATGTTTTTCAAAGTGATCTGACCTCGACCCTAGAGTTAAACAACTGATGGTGCTAATCAGACTTTTTATGTGTAAGCCGGAGTTAATTGGAAATTGGCAAACTTGGAGAGAATGTATTTTTATTTTTTGCCGTTCCGCTGCTCGTACACTGTTCACAATTATTGAGCAATTATTTTTTACAGGCGGCGGCATCAGAAGGAGAAAATGTTGTGGAGGGGCGGGTCAAAAATGTGAACACAAATATACATAATATTAGTTGTAAATTATATATATATATATATATATATATACATACAGTGGGGCAAAAAAGTAGTCAGCCACCGATTGTGCAAGTTCTCCCACTTAAAAAAATGACAGAGGTCTGCAATTTTCATCATAGGTACACTTCAACTGTGAGAGAAAGAATGTAAAAAATCCAGGAATTCACAAAATAAGATTTTTAAAGAATTTATTTGTAAATGATGGTGGAAAATAAGTATTTGGTCAATAACAAAAATACTTTGTAATATAACCTTTCTTAGCAATAACAGAGGTCAAACGATTACTATAGGTCTTTACCAGGTTTGCACACACAGTAGCCCATTCTTCTCGAGAGCAGTGATGTTTTGGGGCTGTCGCCGAGCAACACAGACTTTCAACTCCCTCCACAGATTTTCAATGGGGTTGAGGTCTGGAGACTGGCAAGGCCACTCCAGGACTTTCAAATGCTTCTTACGGAGCCCCTCCTTCATTGACCGGGAGGTGGGATCATTGTCATGCTGGAAGACCCAGCCACGTTTCATCTTCAAAGCTCTCACTGATAGAAGGAGGTTTTGGCTCCATTCATTCTTTCCTTAACACGGATCAGTCTTCCTGTCCCCTTAGCAGAAAAACAGCCCCAAAGCTTGACGTTTCCACCCCCATGCTTCACAGTAGGTATGGTGTTCTTGGGATGCAACTCAGTATTCTTCTTCCTCCAAACACGACGAGTTGAGTTTATACCAAAAAGTTCTACTTTGGTTTCATCTGACCACATGACATTCTCCCAATCCTCTGCTGTATCATCCATGTGCTCTCTGGCAAACTTCAGACGAGCCTGGACATGCACTGGCTTCAGCAGGGGGACACGTCTGGCACTGCAGGATTTGATTCCCTGTCGTCGTAGTGTGTTACTGATGGTAACCTTTGTTACTTTGGTCCCAGCTCTCTGCAGGTCATTCACCAGGTCCCCCGTGTGGTTCTGGGATATTTGATCACCGTTCTCATGATCATTTTGACCCCAAGGGATGAGATCTTGCGTGGAGCCCCAGATCGAGGGAGATTATAAGTGGTCTTGTTTGTCTTCCATTTTCTGATAATTGTTCCCACAGTTGATTTGTTCACACCAAGCTGCTTGCCTATTGTAGATTCACTCTTCCCAGTCTGGTGCAGGTCTACAATTCTTTTCCTGGAGTCCTTAGAAAGCTCTTGTGTCTTGGCCATAGTGGAGTTTGGAGTCTGACTGTTTGAGGCTGTGGACAGGTGTCTTTTATACAGATAACGAGTTCAAACAGGTGCCATTAATACAGGTAACAAGTGGAGGACAGAATAGCTTCTTAAAGAAGAAGTTACAGGTCTAATGAGAGCCAGGGATCTTCCTTTTTTGAAGTGACCAAATACTTATTTTCCACCATAATTTACAAATACATTCTTTTAAAAATCCTACAAAGTGAATTCCTGTATTTTTTTTCACATTCTGTCTCTCACAGTTGAAGTGTACCTTATGATGAAAATTACAGACCTCTATCATTATTTTAAGTCGGAGAACTTGCACAATCGGTGGCTGACTAAATACTTTTTTGCCCCACTGTATATATATATATATATAGGCATGGAGGCTTTTCACACCAGCTTGCCCTCGCCCTCTAACCTCAGCCAATGGTTTTTTAGATGACCTGACGTGCCCTCTCTGTCCATCCCCTACAAACCTTAAGCATATTCTGGTCTGCTGCAAAACAAGCCTGTCGCAAGGTTGGTTCACCTGGCGGCATGAATATTAGTTACCTATGTAACTGTAGATCCATGAATCGATGCTGTGACTCTTTAGGCACCTGGCTACTGTCAGAGAGATTGAAGATCTAATGCTCCAAACACAAGCGAGCTCCTCCTATAAATAGCCGAGCCCAGGCCTGCACTGCCACTTATAACTCGACCAAACCCAGACTGCAGCTAAGGGGCTACACATCTATTCGTATAACTACAGTTATATAGGTAACTAATATTTCTACGTCATAGTGCTATGCCCCTTAGGGCCACGCTGTGGGTAAACTATGCGTAGGCTGTAGGGACAATGTACTCCCATCAGGCCCGAGTCCCAGAACACCCCCCAGGTGAACCAACTCAGGGCAGCCGAAAGGAAGAAGAGTACTCGGACCCGGTGGCCCCGGGGAAACCCAAGGACGCCTCTGACAAGAGCTCCTTAAGGGAACAGCGTAATTCAAAAACCTAAGACAGGAGGCCGCCTCTAGCAAGAGCACCTACAGGTCTCATCCGCATAATTCAATTATCCACTGCGCTTAAAACTGAATGAGCGACTGTACTGCTGGATACGTTCAAGAGGTAAGACTGGACACTTGGTGGACACAATATGCAGTAAGTAGTGCAGTAAGGTGACAGCCGTAAAGTTACGTTATAAAGGGCGTAAAATGGCTTTATTAAGGGCAGTAAAGTGGCTTATGAAGGTTACAAAGTGTTCATGAGTCCAACAGCAGAGGGGAAGAAACTGTTGTAGATAGATAGATAGATAGATAAATACTTGATTGATCCCCATATGAGAAATTCAGGTGTCCAGCAGCAGAAGACTCTTTTCTTGTTGTTGTAGTACAGTTAGTCAGGTTTGACAGTCAGTCAGGTTTGTTATACAGTCTGACAGCCGAAGGAACAAAGGATCTTTTGAAACGTTCCGTTCGGCAGCGCAGCGATAGGAGCCTGTTGCTGCGATTACTCCTCTGAGCGGCCATAGTGTCATGCAGAGGGTGTCTGGAGTTACCCAGGATGCCCTGCATTAGAGCCCTCATCCTTCTCTCCAGCACAGCTCCCACAGAGTCCACACTTCTCCCCATCACAGGGACACACTTCTTGATCAGCCTGTCAATCCGGTTACTGTCTCTCGAGGTCAGACTGCCACCCCAACACGCAACCCCGAAGAACACAGCACTAGCTACTGTAAGATGACAAAGGGGACATAACCCCGGCAGAGTCGAACTAGCGTGAGATAAGAAAAACACGCGACTTAGGAATGTCCACCCCAAAGCGAGACATCTGAGGCAGCAGAGGTCAGACGGAGTACTATCATGAATCACAAAGATACCAACCTTCAAACCTGGGACTTTGATCGGTCCCAGAAACAAACATCTGCCTCCCTCTCCGGCGAGATCAAAGAGACCATTCACGTCTGTATCATCTCCAATGAGGCCTGAGACATTCCTCCCAGGCAGGCTGGCGATCCACCAACGGGGTTCTGACGCCCCCCAGTGGACACAGGACGCTAGCACACCCGAGATGGACAGTCAAAATAATCACTCCATGAAATCATTGTTCTGATAACATTTATTGTACTCTACACGTGTGTACCATTGTCTGTAATGTAAATGCGCTGTGTGTCTGCATATGTGTTATAACCGTCACGAAAGATGTCCAGGGAGGTGCATAAAGATGACGTCACAGACGCGCCCCCTCTGAACTGGACCAAAAGCATGCGCAAGCAGTAGAACAGCCTCTTGGCTTTGCTTTTTTGAATCTAATACTACAAGGTACGCGTCTCCAACGCGACCTCTTGGCCTGTACCAACTTTTGGGCCTATACCTCCACAAGGACAGCTGCTGACACCCGCTGTCGGAGACGACAAACTCTCATCAACAAACCACTTTCCGGCTTCTGGACTGGACTTCTGTGAACACACGGGCGCTATTCTAGACAGGCGCGTGTGTGTGTGTGGATTTCAAGTCTTGCTCCGACCTGCTGGCTGGCCTTCGCCTCTCCTGTTCGAACAAAGGAACAGGACTACCACTTCGTCAAAGTAAGACTGTTCTAATTGCCACGTTAATGTATGATTCACGTGATATGTTTAACATCTCTGTTTAATGTGACCAAACACCTCCTCGTTGATTTTTCCTATTTTGTATGTAGTCAATAAACCCACGATAAACTTAGTCATCGTCAAGTGTCCTTTTTATAAATCTTTTGATATCCCTGGCTGATTTCGAACTCAAGATCTATCAGATTGTGGGACTGATCGAGGCAGATTAGTACTGGATCTGTTGTAGACGTTTTCAAATTCTACTGGTTCCCTTAATATAAATTTAGATGCATTCAACCCGGAGTAGGCGAGGCTTAGGACTACGTTTGCGACGTTTAATACCGACACAAACTGGTAATAAGCCTCCCCTCTCCACATGCATTTTCCTATCCTACACTACCACAGACTGGTAAAAGATGTGCAACATTTGACTGGTCACATCAAAGGACCTCAATCCTCAGAAAGAAAAGTCTGCTCTGACCTTTATTGTAGATGGCATTGGCCTGAGCTGACCAGTCCAGTCTGTGGTCCAGGTGGACTCCCAGATATTTATAGGATTGAACCACTTCAATGTCCTGTCCATTTACAGTGACCGGTCGATAGGAAGGGCTCCTGTGAAAGTTGATTATCATCTCCTTGGTCTTGGACGCATTGAGGATCAGTCCATTTCTCTCACTCCAGTCTGAGAAGGCAGCCACCACCTCCCTGTACTCTGCTTCATCCCCCCCCTTCACACATGCCACAACAGCGGTATCGTCCGAGTATTTTTGTACATGGCATGTAGCAGAGTTGTGTGCGAAGTCTGCAGTGTAAATAGTGAAGAGGAAGGGAGCCAAAACGGTACCCTGTGGTGCTCCTGTATTGCTCACAACAGTCCCAGACACGCTCTTCCCTAACCTGACATACTGTGACCTCACATTGAGGTAGTTGTAAATCCAGTTGGTAAAGATGGGATCAACTCCATTCTTCTCCAGTTTCTCCCTCAGTAAGAGAGGATGGATGGTGTTAAATGCACTGGAGAAGTCAAAGAACATCAGCCTCACATAACCTCCTGGGCCATCCAGGAAGGACATGGATCGATGGAGCATGAAGAGGACCGCGTCATCCACTCCCATGTTCTCTCCTGGCAAACTGCAGGGGGTCAAGAGCCTGCTCAACCTGTGGCATGAGCAGTCGGAGTACTAGCCTCTCAAAAGTCTTCATTATGACAGATGTTAGTGCCACTGGTCTGTAGTCCTTGCATCCTGTCGGCCTTGCTACCTTGGGGATGGGTACCAGGCAGGAGGGTTTCCAACGGATAGGGACACATCCAGTCTGAAGACTCTTGTTAAAGATGGTATGGAGGAGCTCAGCTAACTCCGCTGCACATTCCTTTAGGAGCCTTGCCGTTATCCCATCAGGCCCAGCAGACTTCCTCCCCTGGAGCTTCTTTAGCTCCACCCGGACATCCTCCACGGTGAAGAAGGACGCAGCAGCAGAGGTGGTGCAGCCGCCGAGAGGAGCAGAGCAGGTCACAGCAGAGGTGGTGTAGCCGCCGGGACTGGGGGGAGCAGGTCAGGTCACAGCAGAGGTGGTGTAGCCGCCGGGACTGGGGGGAGCAGGACAGGCCACATCAGAGGTGGTGCAGCCGCCGGCACTGGGGGGAGCAGGACAGGCCACAGCAGAGGTGGCGTAGCCGCCGGCACTGGGGGGAGCAAGACAGGTCACAGCAGACGTGGTGCGGCCGCCGGGAGGAGTAGGGCAGGTCACAGCAGAAGTGATGTAGCCGCCAGGAGGGGCAGGGCAGGTCACAGCAGAGGTGGTGTAGCCGCCGGGACTGGAGGGAGCAGGACAGGTCACAGCAGAGGTGGTGTAACCGCCGGGAAGAGCAGGACAGGTCACAGCAGAATCAGCGTGGACAGGGGAAGAGTCGAACCGGTTGTAAAAGTGGTTAAACTCATCGGCGTTCCGGGCCGCCTCACAGCCCTTCACTTTGTATCCAGTAATGGCCCTCATGCCCTTCCACACTTCACGGGTGTTGTTATTCTGCAGTTTCTCCTCCAGACCATTCTTGTACTTCCTCCTTGTCTCAATGTCCTCTTAAGGTCGTGTTGGACAGTTCTCACTTGTCACCTGCCTTAAAAGCCTGTTTAGGTTCAAAGTGTGTTTGTTGTCACTTGTGATCCAAGGTTTGTTATTTGGAAAACAGCGGACTGTTTTCTTTGGCACTGCTACATCGGTACAGAAGTGGATGTAGTCTGTGACACTGTCCACAGCCTTGTTAATGTCCTCCCCTGAGCCCAGAAGTATATTCCAGTCGGTCTTCTCAAAGCAGTCCCTCAGAGCATCACTGGCCTCTGTTGTCCATTGCCTGAATGACACGCAGCTAAAGGTCTGGGCGAGACCGCAGCTAGCTCTCTTTAAACTTTTTCTTCGTTCTGCTTCGACCTGCAGGTTGACTCTCCCTGCTGACCCTATACCTCTACCTTGTTACGTGTATTGAGCGGGACTCGATACAATACGGCCAAGCAAAGTAACTCTGTAACCTCTGTTAAAAAAACTGAACGCTCTTTCTCCTCTCTGACTACAAAGCGAGGGGACAGCTCATATCAGCCGCTGCAGACGAGAAAGTGTCGCCAGCCACCTCTGGACTCTCACTCTAAGTCCTTTCTGAGGAGAAACAGCCCGCGCACCCAAAACCCCAGGTGTGGTGTTTGCTGCAGTAGGCTGCTCTCTTGTTATAGTTATGTGAGAAGAAGAAACAGAATGAATTTGAAAGTACATTTGGAACGTGAATCAAGTACTGCAATTCAGAAGCTGCAATGATTATATGTGCCCACTATATGTCAGAGTTACAAGCGAGTCTTAACACTAGAAGTCCCAGCGTTTTTGGCCCCCAGATTAGAAGAGCTAACTTGCTACTTTGGTTGCTAACATTTGCATGTCTTGATTTGCAAAGGTAGGAAATGACCGAAAAACAGCAGGGGGCTGGGGTTGGCTTTGTTTATTCGTTTGGGTGAGGAAGAGCTCCCAAACGGACGAAGGCTGTCTACATTCTCAGCAGCATGAACAACCTCGTTCAGACAGAGGATACCACCAAAAGGAAGTCAAACACTGTCACCCTACAAAGTGCGGTGTGGGTGTATTGGACCAGATGGTGAGGGAGTACAGTGTCCGCTCAGGAACACGGCGCTGGCCAGTTGCCGCGTTCTATAACATGATTAATATGGCAGCACTGAATGCATATGTTCTTTATCAAGCATGTACTGGGAAGCCGGCGAGACGGGTGGACTTTCTGGCTGAGCTTGCAAGAGAATTGGCTCACTGTTACGTTGGTGCAAAGGAGGAAATGCTTCGAAAACAACCCTCCACACCGAGCCCTGGAAAAAGATCAGCGCAAGAAGAATCATGCCTCTGTGCGATGTGTTGACTGCTACAGATACACATGTGGACAATGCAGATGGCAGTAGAATGGCAGTGCAAGGACTGTGTACCCTGAGAATGCTACTACTGTATATATTTTGTAATTATTAGAATTTTTCTTATTTTGTAGCATTTAAAATCAATAAATCTCACCAACAAAAGAAAAACCTGTGTGTTGATCTTTCCCCAAGATGGCAAAGTGGTGATAAAGTGGTTTAGCGACTTCACTGGTGGGACAGTAAGATTTAAGATGCTAGTAATAATTACATGCAGTAGAAAATGTAAAGATTTAATTAAGTAGCATTTTTATTTTATTTTACTTTTTCACAAACGCTAGGGGAGCCAAAATGGCGGCGATGACGTAGGAGAATGATCTCTCACAGCAGAGGACAGCAGTCTTGGCTGGAATCTGTAGGAGCAGCGATCTGAGGTTTCACTGTCATTTCACTATGGTATAAACATATTTTCATCAGTTTTGTACATAATAGTGTGCAACTCTTAGCCTTATATGTGAGATTCAAGCTAATTAGTGTTGGGCCAGTTAGCTACTTGAAATCAAGATATCCTAAAACATGCTGATATGGCTAAAATTCGTTTTTACATTATGCCAGTCTCACTTTGGTTGCCTTAGATTTATTTACCACAATGTACAATGTAATATCCATAAATGCTAACACCTATTAACGGTTTAATTAGCATTTTTTGTGTCTATGTTTTCAACTTCAGCAGCTTTTTGTTCATAAAAGTAAAATATTTATTTAATTCAAGTTATTTTGATTAGCATTTATGGATATTACAACCAAAGTGAGACTGGAATAATGTAAAAACGAATACTAGCCTTATAAGTATGTTTTAGGATATCTTGATTTCAAGTAGCTAACTTGCCCAACACTAATTAGCTTGAATCTCACATAAAAGGGTAAAAGGTTCAAAGAGTTGCACACTATTATGTACAAAACGGATGAAAATATGTTTATACTTATTCAGATGACAGTGAAACCCCCGATCGCTGCTCCTACAGATTCCAGCCAAGACTGCTGTCCGCTGCTGAGAGAGATCATTCTCCTACGTCATCGCCACCATTTTGGCGCCCCTTAAGCGTTTCTATGCGGAAGTGAAAAAGTGCAACTTTAAAACCGTTTTTTAAACATAATTCATCTTAACATGTCAAAATGAACACCCGAAATATTACAAACACATATTGTAGTTATATATTCTGGATAGCAGCTTATTAAATTATAATACTACTTTAAAAATTAAATTATGTTGCACGTTTGTTTATTATTATCATTATTATTTTTTAACTACAGCCAGCATGACATTAGTTTTAACTAGGGCTGTCAAAATTATCGCGTTAACGTACGGTAATTACATGTTTCATTAATCGCGTAAAAAAAGTTTAAACGCATTAACGCATGTACTGAATGACACCCCCTGAATGTCCATCCATCCATCCATTTTCTTCCGCTTTATCCGTTGCCGGGTCGCGGGGGCAGCAGTCTAAGCAGAGACGCCCAGACTTCCCTATCCACACACACCTCCTCCAGCTCGTCCGGGGGGACCCCAAGGCGTTCCCAGGCCAGCTGGGAGACATAGTCTCTCCAGCGTGTCCTGGGTCTTCCCCGGGGCCTCCTCCCGGTGGGACGTGCCCGGAACACCTCCCCAGGAAGGCGTCCAGGAGGCATCCTGAACAGATGCCCGAGCCACCTCAACTGGTTCCTCTCGACGTGGAGAAGCAGCGGCTCTACTCCGAGCTCCTCCCGTGTGACCGAGCTCCTCACCCTATCTCTAAGGGAGCGCCCAGCCACTCTGCGGAGGAAGCTCATTTCGACCGCTTGTATCCGCGATCTCGTTCTTTCGGTCATTACCCACAGCTCATGACCATAGGTGAGGGAGGGAACGAAGATTGACCGGTAAATCGAGAGCTTCGCCTTTCGGCTCAGCTCCCTCTTTACCACAACGGTCCGATACAGAGACCGCATCACTGCGCACGCTGCACCGATCCGCCTGTCAATCTCACGCTCCATCCTCCCCTCACTCGTGAACAAGACCCCGAGATACTTGAACTCCTCCACTTGAGGAAGGACCTCTCCACCCACCTGGAGAGGGCAAAGCACCTTTTTCCGGTCGAGCACCATGGCCTCGGATTTGGAGGTGCTGATTCTCATCCCAGCCGCTTCGCACTCGGCTGAAAACCGTCCCAGTGCATGCTGCAGGTCCTGGTTCGTTGGAGCCAGCAGGACGACATCATCCGCAAAAAGTAGAGATGAAATCCTGTGGTTCCCGAACCGGACACCCTCCGGCCCCTGGCTGTGCCTAGACATTCTGTCCATAAATACAGTGAACAGAACCAGTGACAAAGGGCAGCCTTGGCGGAGGCCAACATGCACCGGGAACAGGTCTGACTTACTGCCGGCAATGCGAACACAGCTCTGACTCCGGTCATACAGGGAGCGGACGGCCCTCAGCAGAGGACCCCGGACCCCGTACTCCCGGAGGACCCCCCAAAGGACACCCCGGGGAACACGGTCGAACGCCTTCTCCAAATCCACAAAGCACATGTGGACAGGTTGGGCGAACTCCCATGAACCCTCGAGTATCCGATGGAGAGTATAGAGCTGGTCCAGTGTTCCGCGACCAGGACGAAAACCACACTGCTCCTCCTGAATCCGAGATTCGACCATCGGACGTAGCCTCCTCTCCAGTACCTTGGAGTAGACCTTACCGGGGAGGCTGAGGAGTGTGATCCCATTGGAACACATCCTCCGGTCCCCCTTCTTGTAGAGAGGGACCACCACCCCGGTCTGCCACTCCATTGGCACCGCCCCCGATCGCCACGCAATGCTGCAGAGACGTGTCAGCCAAGACAGTCCTACAACATCCAGAGACTTTAGATTGTCCTGGACGGATCTCATCCACTCCCGGCGCCTTGCCACCATGGAGGCTGCCAACCACCTTGGTGACCTCGGCCAGGGAGATGGAAGTATCCGCCCAAACATCCTCAGCCTCTGCCTCCTGGACGGACGACGTGACGGGGGGATTGAGGAGAACCTCGAAGTATTCCTTCCACCGCCCGACAATATCCCCAGTCGAGGTCAGCAGCCCTCCACCCGCACCATACACGGTGTTGGCAAAGAACTGCTTCCCCCTCCTGAGGCGCCGGACAGTTTGCCAGAACCTCTTCGAGGCTGACCGATAGTCATGCTCCATGGACTCTCCGAACTCCTCCCAGTCCCGGGTTTTTGCCTCTGCAACAGCCCGGGCCGCGGCACGTTTGGCCTGCCGGTACTGGACAGCTGCCTCAGGAGTCTCACGAACCATCATTGCTCGATAGGACTCCTTCTTCAGCCTGACGGCATCCCTTACTGCCGGTGTCCACCACCGGGTTCGGGGATTGCCGCCGGGACCAGCACCAGAGACCTTGCGACCACAGCTACGAGCCGCCGCATTGGCGATAGAGGAAGAGAACATGGTCCACTCGGACTCAATGTCACCCTCCTCTGCCGGGACCTGGGAGAAGCTCTCCCGGAGGTGTGAGTTGAAAGTCCGTCTGACGGGGCTCAGCAAGACGTTCCCAGCAAACCCTCACTACACGCTTGGGCCTGCCAGGTCTGACCGGCCTCCTGCCCTGCCAGCGGATCCAACTCACGACCAGGTGGTGATCGGTTGACAGCTCCGCCCCTCTCTTCACCCGAGTGTCCGAGACACGCGGTCGAAGGTCAGATGATACGACAACAAAGTCGATCATCGACCTCCGGCCTAGGGTGTCCTGGTGCCACGTGCACTGATGGACACCCTTGTGCTCGAACATGGTGTTCGTGATGGACATGCCGTGACTGGCAGAGAAGTCCAACAACTGAACACCGCTGGGGTTCAGATCAGGGGGGCCGTTCTTCCCGATCACCCCTCTCCAAGTGTCACTGGCATTTCCCACATGGGCGTTGAAGTCCCCCAGGAGAATAATGGAATCCCCGGGCGGTGCACTGTCCAGTACCCCTGCCAAGGACTCCAAGAAGGCCGGGTACTCTGCACTACCGTTAGGCCCGTAGGCCGTCACAACAGTGAGAGACTTGTCCCCCACCCGGAGGCGGAGGGACGCGACCCTCTCATTCACCGGGGAGAACTCCAACACGTGACGGCTGAGATGGGGGGCAATGAGTATGGCAACCCCAGCTCGCCGCCTCTCCCCGCGGGAAACACCAGAAAAGTGGAGCGTCCAACCCCTCTCAAGGAGTTGGGTTCCAGAGCCCAAGCTGTGTGTGGCGGTGAGGCCGACTATCTCTAGTCGGTATCGCTCAACCTCCCCCACAAGCTCGGGCTCCTTCCCCCCCAGTGAGGTGACGTTCCACGTCCCAAGAGCCAGATGTTGGGTGTGTGGACTGGGTCGTTGAGGTCTCCGCCTTCGACTGCTACCCAGTCCTTGCTGCACCTCGCCACCACGGACCCCTCTGCAGGTGGTGGGCCCACAGGAGGGACTGCCCACGTCATCCCTTCGGGGCGCTCGCTTGCGAGCCCCGACCTCAGGCCTGGCTCCAGGGTGGGGCCCCGGCTGCGCCCTGCCGGGCGACGTCACGGTTTTCATTGTCGTGCTGTCCATGGTTGGCTTCGGACTGCGCTTCGTCTGACTCGTCACTTGAGACACTGCATGAAAAGTGTGATTTTCGTCTCTTTTCGGCCCTGTATATTACTGTGAAACTTCTGGGATTCGGCTGTTGACGGTAGTTTGTTGTCCCCTCCTCCCTCCTCCACAGGAGGCTTTAACATGTAAATGGAAATGCTGTGAGCTATACAAATGCTAATCAGGGTTGAGGGGGAGCACAACTTTCCAGTGAAAGTGTAAGTGCTCATCAAAGGATATATGTATGTACAGTACAGACCAAAAGTTTGGATTTTTTATTTTTTTTCATGACTATGAACATTGTAGATTCACACTGAAGGCATCAAAACTGAATTATGTACATACCTAAAAGAAAAGGTAATCAACTGAAAATGTGTTATATTCTCGGTTCAAAGTAGCCCCATATATATATATATATATATAAACATATACATACACACAAACGGCTGTTGGTGTTATCATCACTCTCTAGATCCATGCTCTCTTTACACACTGTAAAAAATGTCAGTGAAATGTACTGAAAATGTCCGTAAAATGGTGACTGAAAAAAACTGTAAGTTGAAAAACCCTCAAACTCAGTTTAATTAACAGTAATGTTCAGTTGGAAGTTTTACTATCCAAGATAGTTACTTTTAGAGAAAATGTATGTTAAAATTATAACATTGCTTTGTAGTTTCAACACAGAAAAACTGCAAAACAAAAAACAAGCAAATACAGTCAAATGTACATCAAGAGTCTATTACTAAAGAAATTAAAATACTTTAAACTAATGTTTACAAGTAATTAACTTATTAGTTAACCATTACTCCTGTTTGTCATTAATCATAACCCATTCCACGAAAAATTGGTACAAACTCAATGTATGAGTAAATGTGTGATATAGTGAAGAAGAAGAAGAAGAAGAAGACTGAAACTGCAATTAAAATGTTCATTATTATTAATCACTACATTAACACCAACAAGAACAACGTTTGGTTTTTTTTTATAAATTTCTCCATGTGTGTAGAGTGCTTCTTGTGTTTCTTTTCTGAGTTTAAATGACTAAAATAAATACATTTAAATAATCTGTTTAATCTTTTAACCAAATAAAGCTTTTGTAACTTTGGGAAGGGGAGTAATTAATTAATAGTGTATTTACGCGTGCAACAACAATAATTTTCCATGCAAAATATAAATCTGTATATTATGTTCAGACTGGACTCCTTGATTTGTAGAAGACGTTTTATTTTCCGATAATCAACTATCTTGAGAGTTTAGACGCTCACAACGCTGTGTACGTCAGTCCCTGGATCAGTGCCGTGTGCAACTTTCACACGACACTGGACAGAGAGCGTGAGTGTGCGTTGGTGAAGAAGCGAAGCATTCGTTTGAGAAGCCGATAACACGGGTAAGATAATTTATCTTGATACAGAACAGAAGAAGGACAATTAGTTTTTCTGAAATGTGTCCGTTGTCCGGCAGCTAGTTTCAGTATCGTGCTGCTTAGCCGTGGCTAGCTAGAAGAGCTAACGCTAGTTAGCATCGAGCATTTCACCATTGTGTGATGCTGGTGACATGAAACTGGACTGCATTTACGGTGTTGCATTTCACACGTAGACAAAATCTTGCCATTCTGGCATAAACATCTCATAAAACAATTAAGCTGATATCCGGTTATTTTCAGAACCATACGTTTGGCACGTGTTTAGCCGAACGTGCTAACCAGAAGAGCGCAACTTGAGCACGTGCTGAGGAGAGGCTCTGTGGCTGTTTGGAATACAGGTAAGATATTCATTTGATTAGTTTAAGATCTGCACTAAACAGGCATTGTTTGAAGGGAATGTGTTTGCCAAGATGATTACTTGTCGGTTTTGTATTGATCAGAAAGGGAAAAGGCTCCTGCGCTACATGAACACCGTGTGCAAATACAAATGTAAAAGGTTCCTTGAGGATCTGACAAAGTATAAAGTCTTGAGAGGACACAAAAGACAGGGTGCTTCTGCTGTCCTACTTGGAGGAGAGCAGGGACGTGCGGTGAGGTTTGTGATTGGGGAGGCACTGACTTTAAAAGTCAGATTTACAATCATTATTCAAATAAAATAGCATTTAATCACCAATGCAATGACATCCACAAACTTTATATACTGTAAAGATAAGAGAACCAGCTTCTTTTAATAATCTCACAACAAATCTAGCTGCTGACTCTGCTCCGCATCAAACAACATCTTTAAGAAGCGCAGGTGCGAGAGACGCGAGGAGAGAGAGACGCGAGGAGAGAGGAGCAGAGAGAGACAGAGAGGAGCAGAGAGACGGAGACGCGAGGAGCAGAGAGAGACAGAGAGGAGCAGAGAGACGGAGACGCGAGGAGAGAGAGACGCGAGGAGAGAGAGACGGAGACGCGAGGAGAGAGAGACGCGAGGAGAGAGAGACGCGAGGAACATAAACAATAATTTAAACAAGTTGCAGAACTCTTGAGCAGTGTTTGAATCAGTGTTTTTCGGAAAAGCACTACTTTGCCGGTATCTGTCAATGTTCAACATAAAACACAGATTAACAAACTCCTCCCCCGCAGCCGGACTAACCTCGTAAGTCCAGTGGTGGTCTCCCAGTCTATATTAATTCTTTCTTTGTTTGAAAGTCCAATTGAGAAAAAAAATCTTCATTCAAATCATCCATTTTCCAGCAAAAGAAATAGCATTTTGGGCTGATTGTTTGTTAGCAACTCTGGTATGAACTTTATGCTCACTATCACCCCTAGCGGTGAGGCACAGATACCGCCTGCCTCACGCCAAGCTTTTTCCTTGTGTGTTCATCTACGATCAAAAGACTTAAACTAAATATAAATTGTACACACATACGTGCAATACACTACTAAACACTAAGAGGAGTTTAAAAAATGTTTTTAAAGCAGGATATTTGAAACAAACGGTGATATATCAACTGCACGAGCTGAGTGCACTCAGACACACACACACACACTGTGAGGGAGCGGTCTGAGGTGAGGCACGCAGGAGCGCTGCCTCACCTCGTCTCTTTGAATAGGAATAACGGGATTTCGGCGATTTTGACTTCAGAAATGATCAAAACTGATGGGAACCGTGCCGAATATACATTAAAAGCATAGGACAGTGGATATAAATTATATATTTAAACTAAAATAATTATTAGTTTCCAATAATGGCAGGTGAGGCTCTGCCTCCCCTGCCTCCCCTGACTGCACGTCCCTGGAGGAGAGAGAGTCATGCCTGCAGGAGAAGTGCCAATGGAGCCCATGACTCCTACCATCATTGTGTGTGTGGTGAGAACTTTCTTTTATTCTTTTGCTTTAATTTGTCCATTCTTTGAACCCATTTCTATATTGATGCTAAGGAGTTAATGCTCTGCCTGGTGAAATTTCATTTTACTTGTATTTAACTCGTTTTGTTTCTCCTTGAAGGACAATCCTGTTACTCTGCGAACCGGTTTATGCTGAGTGTGGATCGTATGATTGTCCAGGACAACGTTGGCTCCTTTGTGTCGGCCATTTCCACGATGTTTGGGAGTTATTATTGCTTAAACATCCATTATCCAATACAACTGGCCTCAACTCTGGAGTTTCTGCAGAGGTATATGCCTTTTTGTATATTAACCTCTTAACCCCCACCTGATCAAACTACATTTTCTCCAGTTTGGTTTTACCCAAATCTAAAATTGGATAAAAGCACAACAAAGAAATCCACAAAAGCTCAACATAATAGAAACATGTATCTTTTTTCAGTTTTTGTTGCTGTTCTTTTTTCCCCAGAAGGTATTACATTTGGGTAAAATCAAACTGGAGAAAATGCAGCACAAGTGTTGATCCACAAGATCAACACTTGATTCAGACACATGGGCTGTAGTTAGAGGACCTCCATAAGTATTCAGTGAATCCTACATGTGTTCATTTTGTAATGTGGGAGGAAACATGTAAGCAGCTAGGACTTAAAGGAATAGGCCACCGTTTTTACACACTGACATATGCTCTGTCATGCAAACTGAGCACAAACACAGCCTCTTCCACAGACTGTATAGTTCCAAATCAGCTCCCGTTAGAAGCTCCCAAACTCCTCCATGTGTTCCCTATTTAAATACAGTTACGTGACGTGTTACACTACCAAGTATAGTAATAATACGAGGAGCACTACGTCCATGCACTAACTCCCAAGACTTCTCTCCCGCTCACTTCCGTCAATAGCAGCGTGAGCGGGAGAGAAGTCTTGGGAGTTAGTGCGTGGACGTAGCGCTCATTGTGCTCCTCGTATTATTACGCCTCACAATATAGTGCCCCTTTTTATCCACTGAGAAAATCGACATGTTACATTTCTGTGTTACTGTACTTGGTAGTGTAACACGTAAGTAAGTAAGTAAGTTATGTAACTTTATTTAAATAGGGAACACGTGGAAGAGTTTGGTAGCTTCTAACGGGAGCTGATTTGTTACTATACACTCTGTGGAAGAGGCTGCGTTTGTGCTCCGTTTGCATGACAGAGCACATGGACACAGACCAGACAGGTACATATCAGTCTAAGGTAAGAACATATGTCAGTATGTAAACACGGTGGCCTATTCCTTTAACCCATGACCTGTGTTTGACTGCTTAGCTCTGCACCACTGTGATGCAGAGCTAAGCAGTTTGTATTGCAGCACATTTGTATTTTACTTTTTACTGTAAAAACTAGTTTTAATAACGGGGTGGTTTTGGTAAATATACAGAAAAAAACCTGTTTAAATACAGTTGTATTATGTAAAATATACAGGTAATTCTGAAGGAGAATCCTCTGGCAGTCACAAGGAGATCCAATCAGGACATGTGTGAGAAGGACACAGCAAAAGAGGTACTGCTGCATTTTGTATCATAAGATTTTTGGTACAATTGTAGATTGTCATTTTACATTTTTCACGTGTTTGTAGATGGTGGAACTGCAGGAAAACCCTGGTGACCGAGAGATCCTTAAAGATTATAATTCTGTGAGATCACTAAGTCACCGCTCTCAAAGACAACTTGTCGACCTTCTCGTCAGTGACATGAGTGAAACACATGGGTATGTTGTATCCCTCAGTTATTACTCAAAAGTTCCTTCTTACAAGTGGAAGGATATTTACTCAAAATAAAATGAAAATCACTTGAAAGACCTTTCACAATAATCACGTAACAATTCAGTTTCTCTCAGCACTGTTATTGATTCCCCATTGTAAGATAAATAGTACTTATCTCTTTTATAAATGACCTAGGTAGATGTTCTCCTGTAGATTATCTCTTGGTTTGGTCCCCGTGAAAATATGTACTTGTAGATACTATTAATTTAGCCTTTTTATGTAACCATGAAGTCCCTTGACCATGAGTGTTTTTCTTTCCTTAGACAAATGCCTTCCCGAAAACAAAAAGAAAGCTATGCTCTTAGAATTATCACACTTTTTTCTTCATTGAAGGATCCATTTTCTCAAAAAGGTTATGTAAGTATTGTTAATGTATCCATGGAAATTGAATTTGGTTTATCTACACATGTTTTGTGTCGGTAATGGATATGTATAGATACCAATCATAACTGTACACTTTGTTTTCAGACTAATCAAGCCTCGTAATGAGACGGTGACCTCCTATTTGCTTAACACAATATCTGCAATACAATGTGAACAATAAGTCCACATTTCCACCATGTTGATAAAGACGACATTGTGTGTAAGTGTTTTACTGTTTCTTCCTTGTGTGACGTTACTGTGACTTGCGTTTGATTTTTATTCATATCACTCTTTTGATTGTTTTCTAGCGGCCTGTAAGACTTATTATGAGACGGTTCGCAGGAGCCATCAAAATGCCAAGCCAGAAAACTCATTGAGGGCGGATGTGGCGAATAGTTCAGCTCAGAGTCGAGCGAGAAGAGGGTAAGACTAAACTGCATCGCACAGTAAGGCAAGGGAGGTTTATTTGTGTAGCACAATTCATACACAAGGAAACTCAAAGTGCTGAGCAAAAGAAAGCATTAAATAATCACAGTACATTAACAAAGATAAATATAAAATCCCTCAGTTGTAGCACAGCTAAAGTGAGACAGGCCTCCTCTCTGACAATGTTTAAAACCAGGTTAAAAACAGTTCTGTTTAGCTGTGCTACAACTGAGGTATTTTATATTTATCTTTTTTAATGTACTGTGATTATTTATTTTAATGCTTTCTTATTTTGCTCAGCACTTCGAGTTGCCTTGTGTATGAATTGTGCTAGACAAATAAACTTGCCTTGCCATCGTACTTCCTGGTTCTGGTCAGGACTTGAGCTGCTGCATTTTGAATGTACTGCAGCTGTTTTACAGCCTGTTTGGACAGACCTGTGAGCAGGCCATTGCAGTAGTCTAACCTACTGGAGACAAATGCATGGATAAGAATCTCCAGGTCTGCTTTAGACACTATGTTTAGATGGGGAAAAAGGATTTGATTTGGCTAATAATATTTACTGATTCTTTCAGCCGCTGGAATCGAGACTGATTGTGCTAGAAAGTGACAAAGTGGAACTCTGGAAGTCCGCCACGGTAGACCTAATGTCTAACGGAAGTACAGAGCCACGCACTCTCTCTAGAACGCTGCCAAATTACAACCCCGAGGAGGCTATTGGACAGTTCAGAGTTGTAATTTTTTAATTACCTATGTGTGAGCATAAAGCTGTGTGTGTGTTTTAATAAAGCTTTCTTTGTATGAACATATTCCTGGAAAATTTTCATTTCCTCTATAAATAATATGAATAAATATATATTTATATGAATATTATTTAATTAATTATGAGGCAGGGTGACCAATAGTGACAGATCTGCCAGCCAATCCCAAGAGATTATACTTATTTGAAAGTAGTGATTTCATCCAATGGGGAGTAAGCTACCAATGGGGAGTAATCCCACGTGGGCTGGCCACGTGTGATTTTTCAGCCAATCACGAGTTTGAAAGTAGTGGTATCCACCAATGCTGAATAGCAGCCTGGCCAGCCGCTGCATTCATATGCTAATTAGGGCCATTAGCGCTCGGCGGCCGCAGTGTTTCGCTGCATTCATATGCAAAGTAGGGACATTAGCATGGTACGGATACGGCAGTTTGGAGGACAGGGCACCCTAACTGCGCCTTCTGAAAACTGCCTGAGATACCCGAAAAAGAGCGTGATTTCCTGCAGTTTAGGGTGACGAAAATCTAACTTTTCATGCAGTGAGAAGTGCAATAATAACGGCTTATTAACCTTGCTTGCTCGGTCTGTATGGAGAAATATTAGACCGCGGCCTTAATGTACAGAAAGGCCAAGCTCTGATATTACTCTGTACAGACCGAGCAAGCAAGGTTAATAAATGTTGTATTATATGACACTTGTCAGTGTCTTTACCAATGCTTTTGAGATATTTGTGAAGTATGTTCATGTCCGACTTGGTTTTGTGTGATACGCGCTGCGGACCGATTGTCATGGTAACGGTCCGAGGAAAGATATCAAATGTGATACGCGCTGTTCGGACCGATTGTCATGGTAACGGTCCGAGGAAAGATATCAAATGTGATACGCGCTGCGGACCGATTGTCATGGTAACGGTCCGAGGAAAGATATCAAATGTGATACGCGCTGTTCGGACCGATTGTCATGGTAACGGTCCGAGATGGGAAAATATCAGACCGGTAATCAGCCAATCAGAGCGCGCGTACGGTCCAAGTCATATAATAATGTCAGATAAATTTTTAACACATCCATCTTCTTCCCCTTAATCCATTTCTGGTGAGTCCACAGGAGCCTTGATCTTTCAGCAGGGGCTTCAGGCAAAGTGGGGTTAAGTGTCTTGCCCAAGGACACAACGACAGCAGACACCAGTGAGAGTCGTGAAGTAAGTCTTTTGTGGTGAGCTCGACCCCATGACCTTCAGGCTCAAAGGCCAATGCTCTACCAACTGAGCCACTGTCGCCCCGTTTATTTTAACACAGCTAAATAGATATGTGTTTTTTTATCACTGCATTTCCTGTGTTGGAACGGTTTGATTCTCTGATCTGTTGTTGGCGAACTCACAACTTTGTAAAGAACTCTGAGGCGACTGCTGCAGCGATTTAGGATTATGCAAAAATGAATTACAGTAAGATAAAAGAAACCATAGCACTGTCAACTGCAGTTATTATCTTTTCCAGATGCTTCAGAAACATTTTAGATCTGTTTCATTCTAGACCAGTTTACAATCACATCCAGAACTTTACATTCTGAACAACTGTGAAAAACATTGCTTGGCTTTAGTCCTCGTTCTGCAGCCGCAGTCCTGGATCTAAATCCCCATTTCTTACTTATGTTTTTCATTTGTTTTATGCCTTCCAAGTTTATTCAAGTAGATTAAAAGATGTCCCATATGTGTCATCTTAAAGCTGAGGTCGCACAATCTCAAATAACATTATAAATGTTATGTTTTTGTTGTCTGTATATTTAAGTTAAAGGATACAGTAATACATTGAACCAACTATAGTGTATTTAAAGATGCCGGATGCGATTTTGTTAGCTTAGCCGTAGCACCAACAGGAAACCACTCCCCCCTCCCCTCCCTCTCCACCAAACCAAACATCCAGCATTTTCCTTGTCACAACAGGGAGAGTGGGCGGAAAATGTGAAATTAGCATTTTCTGTTCAGCCATTTTAGGTTTTAGAAAATCTGATAGCTCCGGTGCACGCACTCGCTAGAAACAGGATGATGGTGAAGGTGGTTCGTTTGCGATGAACGAATCCCAATGATGACCTTTCTCTGAATTATAAAACTGTTTATTTACACAAATGACTGCACTGGCCTCTATTTTATACCAAGTTATGTGCGCAAAATGTTTCACACAGCCAGAAGTCCGGCTTATAGTCACAAAATGGCTGCTGGGACTCCCTGTGTGTCACCATGGCGACGCTCCCTATCTAATCACCATGGTAACAATGATGATGTCACAAGTTCTAGATTCCATCATTAGCTTTGGAGAGATGGATAGGACTGGTCTGACTGGTGGGTGATATATATATCTTCAGTTCACTGTTCGAAATCACGGTTCGTATATACTGTATAGTAGTAGTAGTATTAGTAGAGTTAGTAGTAGTACTCCACAATCAAAAATGTTGTTGAGTGTCTTGCTATCGCGTGGACAATCACAGGGATCAGATATTCAAGGGGTCAGAAAGGCGTCCACACCTGTAAGTGTGGCCCGTGATGAGGACTCCAAGTCAACCAACAACGGATGCTTTTCGTGGCTGAGGAGTCTGTTTCGAGGTTCGGAGAAAAAGGACAAGCCTCTATCAAAAAAGTGGATATCTGGATGTAGGCTACGGAGGAACAAAGTGGCTCCAGCTCCACTCACACAAACGACAGCGCCAGATACAGCAAAAGAAGCCACGGCCCGCGTCAAATGGAGGCCATGGAAAAACAAAATTGCTCCAGCCCCACTCACACAAACAACTGGAGAAAGAGAGACCACAACAGTCCCTAAACCAGTTCCTCAAAAAACCAACTTGAACTTGCATTATGGACTTCCAAACCTGGGAAACACTTGTTATATAAATGCCAGCGTACAGAGCCTGCTGACTATAACACCATTCATGAGAAAAATCAACTCTCAGAAGAGCATTTGGAAGCAGAGCAAAGAGGCCGCTCTATTCAAATGCCTTCATGATTTCCAGACCAACAGAGAAGCCCCGAAAATATGCCAAAAGAGATTTCTTCTTTGCTTATTCAAAGCCACAGTTACCTCAAAATCTCCAGAATTTAAAGGGGCAGGACAGCACGACGCCCATGAGTTTTTCACTGCGTTGATCGGGCAAATTCAAAGTTTGGCTCCAATGCTGCAGAACGTTGCTTCCAGCCTGGGCATGACCTACAAGTGCCCAGTGCAGGAGCTGGAGTTCAGTTTGGACTGCAGAAGGATCTGCCAGACGTGTGGAAAGGGCTCACGTAAGAGAGAGGACTTCACCAACCTCTCTCTGGACCTTTGTGCTGAAACTACCACCGACAAACTTCTGGAGAATTATCTGAAGCCGACCCAGCTGGAGTATAACTGCACCTGTAAAGGTCAAGTTTCCACCATGTCAGCGATGTTCTCAACTCTCCCAAACATCCTGGTTCTTCACCTGAAGCGGTACAGGTACACACGCGATTACCGACTGGAGAAAGTGCACGATGGCATGAGCATCGACAAAGCTCTGGTGCTGTCCACAGAAAACACTGCGGCTCGTTTCAGTCTGGTCGGGGTCATCTCTCACCTCGGAGATAATGCAAAGTCTGGACATTACATCTTTGAAGGCAGAAGTCCGGACCATGACCTGAATAACCAGGGCGACGGCTGGTTGTGCTATAACGACAGCCAAGTGTTCAAGAGCAGCAGAAGTGACGTCTGCAAGAACCGACAGAGGAGCGCATACATCCTGTTCTACCAGAGGACATGTGGGACAAAAAGCACAGACAGGAAGTGAAGAAATGCTCCCACATAACACAGAACTAACGTGTCTTAACGACGGAATCAAACCCAAAATCGACAAAAAGATTGACAGAAGGAGGATATTCATAGTACATTCAGGGAACTGGAAGTAGAGGCCTGGAGAAGAAGTGGAGAAATGTAGCTACGAATGGGGAGGAAAAAACTAAATGGAAGGAATAATATGGCTTTTCCATGAAGAAGAATTCAGCTCTGAGCAAAGATGTGGACGAACTGGAGATGTCGTAAACAGATTAGGAGAATGTGGTCAAAGCGATTAAGCAGAATTCAAGTAAAACTCCTTATTCAGACGCAGAAAGCACTTAGAACATCGACTTTAGGCGTTTCAGCATTGAAGTTGTCTCAGAGCTTTGCTGCAGTTTGGAAAAGGTAAAGTTTGTCTTTTAATTCTGAGGAATCACTTTGACGACTGACTCTAATCTGTCACATTTCAGCTTCATTTCCTTTCATGTTCTGCTCTAACAATGAAACTAACACTTATTATAGCCAGCCTCCTTTAGCTTTGGGTCAATCCAAGCTAAAACAAAATCAAACCCATAGAAAATGATCCCAGAAAGGACCATTTTCTTAATATGCCTCCACAGTCTACAATGATTCAAAGAAAAATCAAAAACACACTCACTGGTCAGAGTGTAAGACCCAGTGCTACCTCCAGGGGTCAGACTCCTGCCCACACACTCACATTACTACCAGTGTGTGAACTGGGCTAAACAAATAAACTTGCCTTGACTGATAATATAAATATAACAATAATACTGAATAATAAACTGTGGGGCGACTGTAGCTCAGATGGTAGAGTTTTTGCCTTTGGGCCTGAAGCATGTGGGTTTGACTCCACCACGGGACCTACTCCAGTCTACTGTTGCTGTGTCCTTGGGCAAGACACTTAACCCCACATTGCCTGAAGCTCCCGCTGAAAAGCCACTACTGCAGCAGCCATCTTCCTGTGGACCCCCACCTGCAGAGGGTCAGAGGGACTGGTGCTTTGAGCATTGGTTGCTGCTCTGATCGCCAACCCCCCGCCCAGAAAATGGTTCATAAAGGGGTGGAAAATGAATGAATGAATGAACAAATGAATAATAAACCATAAAAACAACTTCTATGAAAAATACATTGTGTTTGTAATTATGTAAAAGGGACGTAGTTTATCCTTTACATTTGCATCTGATAAAAATATGATTTATAAAGCTGCACTTTTTGATGTTTCTCTGTGAACCATTTCTTTGTAGAGCAGAGCTTCAGGAACACTGCACTTTTAATGACCCTGAAGACATGCACGTACGTCTGCACACGGGGGTCTGATGCCAAAGGTTCGGCAAAAAGTTTCACACAATGAACGTATCAAGATTGTCCTACGAACAGCGACACTATAGCGCCCCCTGGAAATGTCAAATTAGCGAAGCCTATGGGAGCCAGACATGCATATTTCAGAGTAGGTAAACGACAGATCATTTCTCTATCATACGGCCACGATGATCTGAAGTTTTACCCCCAATTTTCATCACACAGACTTCTACACGTCATTTAGCGCCACCTGTCGGAAAGTAATAGGGCACTAGTGCTCGGATCGGCCCTAAAATCGCTGAGTGTAATCTCTGGACCGAGACGAGCCAAACATTACTTTACGCAAATGTTGTCAGTCCCACAACTGACCACTGGGGGCGACACGAAATGTTTGAATGAGCTTTTTGAGCACAGTGTTTGTCCAATGAGGATAGAAATGTGTTCACAAATACAGCGTATGACTGTGAACACAACGATATGCAACACAACAACAGCGCCACCTACAGGCAGTTCAAGGTGTTGTGTTTTTTACCCAGGTTTTTATCACACAGACTTGTACTATGTCATTCTCCATCTGGACGGATTGGAGAATTACAATTTTCAAGAAATAGTTAGATATTCTTCACTGTTTTCATGCGAAGCGGTGGGGAATTTCTTTATATTCGATCCTCTCTTGGCCCAGGCTCAGACCTACAGAGATGAACCTCACATCACTAACAGTTGGTCATGGCCTGAGCGTAAAGTGGGAAAATACACACCTAATATGACTCTAGAGCGCCACCTATGGAAGGCTCCCGACCTAAACATTCCCGATCCTCACCAAAATCTTGCTATCCACTCAGCCACCGTGCGAGTGGATAGCACTCTCGCCTCTCAGCAAGAAGGTTCTGGGTTTGAACCCCGGTCTGAGTGGAGTTTCCATGTTCTCTCCGTGTTTGCGCAGGTTTCCTCCGGGTACTCCGGTTTCCCCTATCACTAAAACATGTGCAATAGCTCAGGGTGAATGAGTGTGTGTTTGTGAGTGCGAATGTGGGACCATGGACACAAATTAGCCCATGGCTACAATTCGGAGTGATGTGTTCATTTACATGTGCTGTCCCAACCAAATAAATAATAGATAAAATGAATATTATTTGAATCTCTGATCTGTTTTGACAAATTTACACTCATGTAAAGCAAACTGCTCTGTGGCATTGGTCCTGGTTCTGTAGCTTAGGTCCTGGATCTACAGCCCGTCCGTCCGTGTCGGAGCGGATCGCCCCGAGGTTTCTCACTTTCCTCCAACTGGGTTTTAGAGTTTTTCCTCGGATGCAGGAGTCTGTTGGACAGTTAGTGTCCAACAGAAAGGATTGGTGATGATCCAGGACACTTTAACATTCTACAACCTTCATGGACACTGGTCTCTCCTCCTGTCGACCAATACCACTGTTCTACTGTATATTGTTTGTGTCTTACAGTAACTGTTGATTCTCTGATCTGTGCTGGCGATGTCAATGGTTTTGTTAAGTCCTCTTGTGATTTAGGGATTTACAAGAATACACAGGTTTGAAATAAATCATGAAGATTGTCGCAGTCAAACTATTCTTTATCAAATGAGCAAACAATGAAAGGAAAGTAACAATGTGAAACTTACAGTTTTTTCCCTCACAGCAGTTCATCCTCCAGCTCTTCTTCAAATCTACTTCCTTTCTCCTGTGTCTCTGAAAGAATCAAATAAAACTTGAAATCAACAATGGTCCCTGTGCCTCGGAGCTGAAGCAGGAAGTGTGCTGCTGCAAAAACCTGTAACCGCACATCTATTCATATCAACGACAGTCAGAGGTGTTAAAACTCATTCATCTTCAGTGAATAAACACAATCTTAGTGTTTAACCGACTGTGGCTACTACTGAAATGACCTCCCTGTTCTGCTACACTTTATTACTATTGTTGGTAACATGTCAATTTTAAAAAGTTGACTATTTTTAAAGTTGACTAAATTTTAATCAGTCTTATTTCAACAGATTTTCAGAAGGTCAAAGAAGAAAGTATTTGTTATGATTTGGATGCAACCATTGTAAAGGCCTTTGCTCAAGTTGGATTTGACTTTATTTCAGTATAGACTTATTGTTCGATTATCTTCCAACTCTGAAATTTCCCCACTGTGGGACCAATAAATCTTACAGTTGTTCTCGGTGTCTTTGGTGCATTTCTCACATCCCTCTTCACTTTTGCACGAGAGTTTGTGCATTTCTCAGAACAATTAGTACAAACTGCAAAACCTTGTGGAAAACCTGCAAAAGTGCATCACTTTCTCAAAATGAAAAGTGAATTCCTCAAAAGCAAGTCTTCAGGTCAATGAAACAGTCTGTGTCTCAGAATAATAAGTCTTAACAACATTGTTTATGAACAACAGTCACATGGTTTAGTCGTGTTTTCTCTCTTTGTGTTTTCACTGTAAAAAAGTCAGATCTCGGTGACACTTGAGCACGACTATGAACACACTATACACGACCTATACATATATATATATATATATATATATACACACATACATATATATACACATATACATATATACACATATACATATATACATACATACATATATATACAGTATGTATATAATATATACTGTATATACACGATCTGTACAGCCATTTACAGTAAAAAGTTACACAAAGACTATTTAGAGACGTAACTGAGTACAAGACACATATGTGTGTATGTATGTATGTGTATGTCTGTGTACTACATGTACAGTATTTCACATATTTGCTGCATTTGCTCTTTGAAATTCTCCAGAGTTGTGCAACAAAAATAAAGTCACAGAACAAACATACAGAATATCATGATGGTAGAACTGTGACAAATGTAAACAATAAAACACACCTCATGAGTGAAGCTGAAACTCACCTGAGAGACATTGTTCAATTTAGAAAAGATTTACAGGAAAAAAAAGATAAAGGAATGTATGAAATGAGGTTGGAAGATTTTGATTTGTGACCAAAGAGATGAAATGAGGACAGTTAGTTTTATTATACTTATGGTACAGTTGATTCAATAACACTATAAATACTGTCTACATTCAGTTATCGACTCATATTAAACTCATTTAGTTGGTAAACAATCTTGCTGAAGGCTTCCTACTTTTAATTGGGGTTGCGCAAATAACACTAGAACTCCCAGAGCAGTCAATTTGACGCCTTTTAATAATTACTTGGCGTATATGTAAATTCTTGGTCTTCATAACTTTGAATTTTTCTGTAGCTATATGTAGTTTATTGTCATTGTGTTATGAAATTAACTTTTATTTTTGCAATGTGAGTACTCCATTCATTTAAATGTTAAATTCTAATGTTGCCATTTTCAGTTCACTTGCATTCTATGTCAGTTGAAGCCTTATTTCATTGTGCTGGTCCTGGACTAGTCCTGGACTGGTCCTGGTTCTGAGCTGAGCTTGGTTTTCCACCAGAGAAGTGTATACAAAATGACTGTCCCCCGAAAGGGAACAGCAAATGCACGGGCCCTCTCCCTGACTCTGGACCCAGCGGAGGTTCCAGGGCACTAGCAACCACCATGGTGTTATATGTATGTTAGCCAAACCTGTTGCTGCCCTTAGCAGATAAACCAGGAAGAGAAAGGACCTTATCGATGGAATTGTATGCAGCCGACTTCTGCGCTCACATGAGCTCCTCTGAGGCCTCACGGTAATACAAGCCGTGTTTGAGCGTGATTAAGACCCATATTTGTTTCAAAAACACAATTTATGAGCCATCCTCTCAACTGTAGACATGTAGATTGTAAAGGAAATATGTTTTACATCAGCCAATAACTGCTGAGAGGTTTTCTCATCCTCCCTTCTCTCATGACAACACGCGCACGAGTCCTATCATGAAGTAAAAAGAGAAGTTCATTGTGCGTCATGAGTAACGCGCAGTAACGGGATGTCGGAAATGATAACGGCGTTATAGTTACAGTCAAAGTAATTAGTTAGATTACTCGTTACTGAAAAAAGTAACGCCGTTAGTAACGCCGTTACTAGTAACGCCGTTATTCCCATCACTGGTTAACATTAACTCTAATGTTAATGTTAACTCTAGGACTCTTGACTAGTCCTCATAGTCATGAGGAAAGTCCTTGAATAAGGTGTTTACCTAATTCAAGGACTTTCCTCATAAATGGCAGATTTGAGACGATGATGTTTTTGATCCTTGAACCTTGTCATTTAAAAAGCTGTGAAAACTCATTACTTTTAGATTTGTAAGTTAACTCTAATGGAAATTAGCTCTTATGAAGCTAGCTCTATTGAAGTTAGCTCCAATGGAAGGTAGTTCTTGTGATAAAACTAGTCACATTTGAACAACATAATCTCTTTAATACATGTTGTCAGCGCTAGTTCAAACTACAGTTGTCTGGACATCACCACACAGACATGATACAGACTACAGTCTGGGTCTCGGCAGATGTAAAAGCAAAAGACCAAGAATGGACAAAGAGCTCTGGTCTTATACCATGATAATTTGAAACACATGCAACAATATGTCCCACCTTCCTCTCCCTCAGAGAAGACGTGGCTTCCCTCTAAATAAACATGAGATCTACTAAAACCAGATGTCTTCGGCTTCCTGCTTATTATTAAAACTAGTTTCACTCATGACTGGGGGATGGGAGAATGCTGCATCCCACCACACACATAGGTTAACCCAAAGCTGTCTAAACTTTGAATAAATTCATTCACTTTAATGAAAATCCAACAACTCCACTATCCGTTCTAATGGAGCTGAACAGGGGTCCGCTGGTGGTTTACTACTGAAACACATGATCCGACAGCAAAATCGACCATCGATTAATTTACTTTTGAGATATTAACCCTTAGTGATTATCAGGTCTAGAGTGTGTCCTCTGCTGTGGGTGGGGCCACTCAGACGGTCTGATTTGTTCACAACTTGTGTTTACAAGACTTTACCAAAGCAGTCAGGTACCCCAGCTTTAAGCCACTTCTGTACTCTATCTGTACCGTGTCCTTCTGCTGCAGGTGATTTTCCGTGAAATCAGCGACTTGCAAAAGGAGGAGGAGGAGCGAGAGCGCGCCAAGAACGAGGTGCAGCTCAGCATCCCGCAGGACCACCCTGTGCGCAGGCTCCTCCACAAGTTCAAGCCGCGGCACAACGGCAACAACGGCAGCTACACAGATGCAGAGACGCACCAGACCCAGAACCTGCAGCAGCTTGGTCACTCCAGCTCACAGCACTCTCTCCCCCTGAGCACATCCTTCCAGAACGGCACCAGCAACATCCTCACCGTGTCGCAGATCACCCCCATGCAAGAGTACAGCGCCGACAACAGAGACAAGCTCCAAGAGGACGAGAGAGAACCAGAGAAACTGAGAGAAACTGGCAAACGCGAAACCAACAAGAGAGAGAGCGACAAACAGAGAGAGAGCGACAAACACAAAGCCGCAGAAAGCAACAGTGAGGCGGTGATCCAGACTTTATCTAAACCAGCGAAAGCCCCCAGCGCCTGGATGCGTCTCAAAGGCAGTGCGGCAGACGGAGCGCGGCGAGACTCGCCTCTGACCAATCAGAAGGCGGCGTCCGCGGAGATGTTAGCGCCATCAGCATCGGCGCCGAGCGAGGAGGCGGACGGCGAAAATCTGCGAAAGACTGACTCGTGCGACAGCGGCATCACCAAGAGCGAGCAGCGCATCGACGAGACGGAGACGGTGAAGGAGGCGCTGGACGAGACGCGGCTGCAGCTGCGCACCGACATACAGGCGCTGGGAGGTCGGCTGCGGCGGCTGGAGACACAGGTGCAGATGATCATACAGCTGCTGTCTGACGAGCGGCGAGAAGGAGAGAGAGAGGACCAGGCCGCAGTACCAGGGGCAGCAGGCAGGGGGAGCGAGAAGCAGGACATCTTCACCGTGTCCAGACCGGTGACTCCTGATGCACACAGGGGGAGGGGCTATGAGGCACACAGGGGGGAGGGGCTATGAGGCACACAGAGAGGAGGGGCTATGAGGAACACAAGGGGGGGGGGGCTATGAGGCACACAGGGGGGAGGGGCTGTGAGCTGCAGTCAGGGCATGACAGTTTGAACATCCACATAACTAAGTATTGGCATCAAAACAATTGGTTTGAAATGATATTTAATCTGAGGTATTTGTGTGTATGGCCCTAAATCACATCAGCAGTCGCCTCAGAGGAGTTGTTGATTCACCAACAGCAGATCAGAGAATCAGATACAATAATAACAAACACACAGAAGCCATCGGTCCTGGATCTACAGCCTCAGTCCCACATGAGTAACAGTTGTACAAGTTGCTGTGGCGATGTTCTTTCTCGTCTCTTATAAAACTCTAGTCTCTGGGCATTTGGGGAAGGTGAGAACCTTAAGGACTCCGCTGTCAGGGGGGGGAGGAGCCATGAGAACCTTATGGACTCTTCCTCTTCACTTTTTGCACTGGCTCTTCAGGTCACATGTCTCTCTGATCACAAGACTCTGATTGTACAGAGTTAAAGCTGGGGTACGTGACTTTCAGACAGGGGTGACGTGTTGTAAACATGACACACAATAAGATACATCCTCTCAGTAGCAGCTGTAGGTAAGAAGGCTGTAAAACCCTCAGAAAGAGAGAGAGAGAGTGAGAGCATAGAGAGAGACCAGAGAGAGAGAGAACAGAGAGAGACTGGAGAGAGACCAGAGAGAGAGAGACCACAGAGAGAAAGACCAGGGAGAGAGACCAGCAAGAGAGACCAGCGATAGAGACCAGAGAGAGAGAGACCAGAGAGAGAGATCAGCGAGAGAGAGATCAGCGAGAGAGAGACCAGCGAGAGAGAGACCAGCGAGAGAGACCAGCGATAGAGACCAGAGAGAGAGAGACCAGAGAGAGAGATCAGCGAGAGAGAGATCAGCGAGAGAGAGACCAGCGAGAGAGACCAAAGAGAGAGAGCAAATAGACCAGAGAGAGACCAAAGAGAGAGACCAAAGAGAGAGACAAGAGAGAGAGACCAGAGAGAGAGAGCAGATAGACCAGAGAGAGACCAAAGAGAGAGACCAAAGAGAGAGACCAAAGAGAGAGACAAGAGAGAGAGACCAGAGAGACCAGAGAGAGAGACCAAAGAGAGAGACCAGAGAGAAAGACCAGAGAGAGAGCAGATAGACCAGAGAGAGACCAAAGAGAGAGACCAAAGAGAGAGACCAGAGAGAGAGACCAGAGAGAGACCAAAGAGAGAGACCAAAGAGAGAGACCAAAGAGAGAGACCAAAGAGAGAGACAAGAGAGAGAGACCAGAGAGGGACCAGAGAGAGAGACCAGAGAGAGACCAAAGAGAGAGACCAGAGAGAAAGACCAGAGAGAGGGACCAGGTAACTCATGTTTTACTAACTCTCTACCAAGTCCCTGTGAGTCAAATAGTGGCCCACAGGGACTTGTTTCCTAATGAGATGAAGCCTGTGTCTTTACCAAACTCTGTCGGACAAACTTCATGTGTTATTTATGAAACAAAAGTCGGATACCCCAGCTTTAACTGCAGTAGCTCCACCTGTCCACCAGGTGTCTCTGTGTCTATGCATGTCCAGCTGGTCTCTGGTCCTCGCTGTAGAACGAGCATGTCTCCTCTTGTACCTTTTTATGAATTTTTGATGTTTTTGAACCGTAGCAGGTCCACTCTCTCAATTCCCTTTCCCTGAATGTTCACTGGGGCCCGGAGATAACCTGCTGCATGGACCGCTTTGCTCCAGCGATCCACTCAGACAGGTCGTGGTCCACACCGGCTGTCTCCAGCTTGTCCCTGAGAAGCCTCGGGCTGGATGGTGTTGAAGGCGCTGGAGAAGTCGAAGAACATAATCCTCACAGCGGTGCCCGGGTTTCTCAAGGTGGGACAAGCGAGCGATGGAGGAAGGAGATGATGGCGGGGGGGGGGGGGGGGGCGCGGAGCACTGACAGAGGTGTGAACGACTGGGCTATTGTCCACTGCTGAGGCGGCTAGGACATGCGGGCTGAGCTGGGGGAGGGGTGGGTCTCTGATCAAACCGCAGGAAAAATTGGTTTAGATCATTAACCCACTGGGGGTCCCCACAGGCTGGACAGGGGGTGTTTTGAAGCCCGAGATGGTCTTCAGGCTCCTCCAAACCCCTGCCACATTCTATTGTTTCAAATGGAGCTACTACACCCATCAAAACTGGGAAAAATATCTTTGTTGATTTTTAGTGAATTTTTTCCAATTTCATTATTTCCTACTGTGAAGGGGAAAAACATATTTTCCCTAAATTCTTGCCTGTAGTAGCTAGCTATCATTTATTGGGAGCTACTACACCCATCAGTTCTGGGAAAAATATCTTTGTTGATTTTTTGTGTGAATTTTTCCAATTTTATTTTTGCTACTGTGAAGGGGAAAACAATATTTTTCCCAACATTTTGGCTGTAGTAGCTAGCTATTGTTCAAATGGAGCTACTACAAGCATCAAAACTGGGAAAAATATCTTTGTTGATTTTTTTGTGAATTTTTCTTATTTCATTTATGCCACTGTGAAGGGGAAATCAAAATGTTCCCAAAATGTTGCCTGTAGTAGCTACCTATCATTAAATGGGAGCTACTACACCCATCAATTCTGGGAAGAATATCTTTGTTTGATTTTTAGTCTTTATTAGTTGTTTTGACCTCTTGCAATTTGCAGACGGTCCCTTGCGATATCAGGCGAATATCAAACGTCTGGCCAACTTCACCTCGGTCTTTGTGACGGCATGGGGGCTGAAAGATTAGCGGAAGTTGCCTGAAACTCGCAAAGTGTTAATTGTATTGTATTTTCTGTTATGCTCTGAATGCATTATTTGTTTATTGATTGATGACGTCACGGCCGACCTTATTTAACCCCGCCCTAAATAAACCATGGCACCTTGCTTGTGTGAAATGAATCTGTGTGGACTGCTCGTCTTTTTCCTCGCACAGTGCTAAAGGAGGCTCACACTGGGCTGCTGCGTAGCGAATTCTGACAACAGGTTATGGGCCCAGGAAGCCTCAGAGAGAGACTGGAGGACGCTGAGAAGTAAAAGTCGCGACGAACTGCGAGACTCAGTAAGTGCTAACCGGTGCTAACGGCTAACGCCCAAAGACAGAATGGAGCGTACAGGTAGATGGTCCCGCCTGGTCTTCGACGGAGACGAAAAAGGGATACGAACTGTGGGGAAACTAAGTTTTTGGGACATTTGCATTTGCAAAAACTTAAACCGACCATATTGGGTGTTGGTGAAGACGATGACGACTTCGATGATAAAAATGCCGAAGCTTATTCTGAATTAATCCAGTTTCTCGACGACAAAAGTTTGAGTTTGGTCATGAGAGAAGCCCCTGATGATGGGAGACAAGCGTTGAAGATTTTACGCGCATATTATGCTGGTAAAGGAAAGCCACGTATTATCAGCCTTTACACGGAATTGACCAATCTCCAAAAAGCGAGCAGTGAAAGTGTAACGGAGTATGTTATACGTACAGAGACTATCATAACAGCGCTACGGGGCGCTGGTGAAACAATGAGTGATGATTTGCTAATTGCAATGGTGTTAAAAGGACTACCGGAGTCATTCAGGCCGTTCGCCATACATATAACCCAAAGTGACGACACATTACAGTTTTCAGACTTTAAAGTGAAGTTACGGTCATTTGAAGACACGGTGAAAATGTGTGTACAGTCAGCTGAAGATAACGTAATGAAGATAAAAGCCAAAGAATCTGACTGGCACGAAAACAACACCGCTACGAACATTGTTTGTTTTAAATGCGGCACAAAAAGGACACAAAGCCAGAACGTGTCAGCGCAGGCAGTGGTGCAGTTTTTGTAAAAGTGCCACACACAAGGACGCAAACTGCAGACGGCGCCGACAAGATAATATAAGACAAGTCGCTGAGGAGGAGAGCACCGCTTATGCTTTCCTGACCCCAAGACGTGGAGAGTCACCCAGAAGGACGTGTCAAGAGGGGACTGATGGTCGACACTGGAGCAACGTCCCACATCATTACCGAGGAGTCGATGTTCAGAAGCTTCGATGAGAACTTCAGATCGGAGACCCACTGTGTGGAGCTCGCAGATGGAACCAGGTGCCAGGGAGTGGCCAAGCAGCGGGGTGATGCTGAGGTGTTCCTGATCGACAGCAGTGGTCAGCGCCATGCAGCAACACTGAGGGGAGCACTGTTCATCCCCGTCGTACCCACAGAACATCTTTTCTGTGAAGGCAGCCACATCTAGTGGGCAACGATGGTCTTCAAGGAGGGGAAGAACTCCCTCATTCACAGAGACGGTACTGTTTTTTTCCAATCAGTGTGAAAAATAAACTGTACTACCTCGCTACAGCAATAGGAGGTAAGGATAACACTTAATGGGTGTTTTGATCTACAGACATGGCATGAAATACTTGGACATTGTAATCATGAAGACGTACAAAAGCTACCAAAAGTGGTTAGAGGTATGACTATTAAAGGTAAAATGGAGAAGCCTATTCCACCATGTGGAAGTGTGCATCCAGGGAAAGTTTGTTCAAACAAGGAGCAGAGAAGCTGATGCACGTGCCACAGATGTGTTACAGTTAGTACATACAGATCTTTGCAGGGCCAGTAGATCCCATGTCCAAAGAGGGCTACAGATATGCCTATCATTCACTGATGATTTTTCCAGTGCAGTTTTTGTTTATTTTCTTAAACAAAAGAGTGATACAGTAAATGCAACAGAGAAGTTTCTAGCTGATACTGCCCCCTATGGGGAGATTAAATGTATCAGATCTGATAATGGGACTGAGTTCACATCAAAAGAGTATCAGTCATTATTAAAGCAAAACAGAATTAGACATGAGACCTCTGCGCCGTATTCTCCACACCAAAACGGCACAGCAGAGCGGAACTGGCGGACATTATTTGACATGGCCAGGTGTATGATCGTCGAAAGTGACCTGCCAAAATCATTGTGGCCTTATGCTGTACAGACAGCAGCTGTAGTCAAAACCGGTGTTTTAATAATCGCACAAAACAAACACCGTACTTTATGCTGACGGGGAACAAACCAGATGTTTCCAAAATGCAAAAATTTGGCTCTGTGTGTTTTGCTTACAAGCAAGACAAAAAGAAACTTGACACAAGATGTGAAAAAGGAGTGTTCATTGGATATGAAGCAAATTATTTTGATCTCTCTGGCGTGTGACCTGGGGGTCACGAGTGATATCCCACTAGCGAAGTCCTAAGGGACGTAGCACCATGACGTAGAATTGTATTTTTGTAAAATGTACCTTGTTGCAACAGTGGTTTCTGGACTTGGTTTTACCTTGTGCTTTTCAGAATTAGAATTTTGTTTTTGCTCTATCTGAGGCTATGGTGCCAAGTCCCCGGTTTTATATGCATTTATTTTTAATTACTATTCAAACAAGGTTTCTAAACTCTAAATATATGGAAAGTCAGGGGTAACAACGTTTCAGAATTTTTTTTTTACAATTTATTTAGAACACAACCAACAGTGTGACAGCAAGATGTACCTCTAACAATCTTGTGACATGTGGTTTTATACTACACAAATTATTGGGTTTCTTAGTGTTGGAAATGTGTATTTATAATTATACTGTCCTCTGTTGTCCATATTTAATGTGACGGTGTTTCTGTAGCTACATAAAAAAACATGCAAAGCCTAAATTAATTGAATATAACATGTATAATCTTGTTATTCGGTATGGATACATTACAATACAATTGTTAATAATCCCATATCAACATGTATCCATTATCAACCTGACAGACCAGTTGTAAGCTGTAGAGTTGTACAGCTGTACATACTTATTATTTATTTTTTAAATCAAAACTTAACAAAAGCATTTCCATAAGTGATTGCGTGAGAAAGTATCACAACACATCACCATATCGATATATTGCCACACTCCTACCTATAGCACCAGCCCCTCACTGATACTCCTGCAGGTGGTGGCTCCACAAAGGATGGCTGTGAAGTGAAAGGTAAATGATACCATGATTTTTATTATGTATATGTAATATATAAATATATATATGATTTTAGTGTATTAGTATATATACAATTTTAGTTATACATTTACTGTTCGTTATTGTTGAAGCTGTTCCCACGCTTACATTTCGTCACAAAGGCCTGTGCACTGGATGAAAATGCCATTTTAAATTCAGTAAATACAAACTTGAACCGTTTGTACTTGTTTGTAAAATTCTCCTAATATAATGATAAATAACAGGGACACACATTGGCTTTGCACCGTTTATTACATGACCAAGTACAAAATACAGTTCAACTATACATTTCTATATATTCTAAAATGTAATCCAGAAAATGCACAAAAATAAGTAAATAGTTCAATAAAAAATTACAATTCAGAGCAAAAAAGTCTAGACAGCTTTACAAAACATCACATAGAAACGACTGTATCCAAAGCACTTCAGGGTCTGACTGACAAGAGGAAACCAGAATATCAAAAGAAAAAGAAAAACGGCTTAGACATCTGTAAATGCATTTATTTAAATAGAATGAAAAATGACTTAAACAGTGAACATATAATTGATTCAGTAATTACAATTCAATCTGGTCACGCGCACACACTTTCTACGTTGTATAAGAAATTATTATTTGTAGAGATTTATTATCCCACTTAGATTTGTTAGTTTTGAAGAGAAAGACTAGAATCAAAGTGGGGGACATAAAGTAAATTCCTGGGGTTTTGACTATATTGTTTATCAGTACGTGCTGTGTCATCATTCTACATTTCAGAATCATCTGATCAGTGTAAATGTGAAGTCCAAAAAACACCACAAAAATAAACGTTTTCAATTTAGCTTTTATGTGCGGAAATATTTTCTTTAATCACAAATTCTCCTTCCAGTTTGTGCATATATTATTATAAAGATTTGATTGAAAAGTGACAGTAGCTACATTTTAAACGGTGGCCTTGTGTCAGAAGGAAATACATTCTGAATATACAAAAAGCAAAAAGTAGGAATCCTCTGAGGTAATGTTCTGTTTGATGAGAAACTTATCACAAAACATATTATATTTTCCAAATTTCATCCCAAAATTTTGGCCAAATGCACTTTCTGCAGCGTTAAGTCAAATAAAGATCATTGATTTTTGCAAACATAATTATTTCAATTATAATTTTATTTACATGGGCAACCTACAGAACCTCTAATATTCACATGTCTAATCACTGTCTTCATGCAAGCTGGGGTGGATTATCTTGGCTAAGGAGAAGTGCTCTTTGAAAGGTCATCTGGAACTGTGTAACTTTGAGGGTTCTTTGTGTACCATATTTTCTCGTGTCAAGACATGTCTGATGGATAAATTTGCTTATATTGAATGAAGTAAAAATATGTTTGTGAAGTAACTATTTCTCATCATAGATCAGGTGATACTTAATATGATATTATAATATGGATAATTCAATATTCAGTATATTCAGAATGAAAACTAGACCAAATGAGTAGTCTCAATAAATACAAGTAATCCACACACTATGAGTATTTGCATGTGAATATCGGTAATCTTTTTCTGAACTTCAGAACCACCACTTTTTTCCTCAGTGAGGAGTCTTGCAATGGGCGCGGAGGGAAAGGCAGCTGAGGGTGGCGCACTCCACCAAACTACCGTCGCCAGTCTGATTTCAAGAATTGAACCTGAGACATCTTTTGTGGTGAGACGGTAAGTGACTTTTCCACAAAGTCATTTAACGTTTGTTTGAGTTTGTAGTCTAAAGGAGGGACACACAACCTTTCAAACTCTCAAGAAATGTACATCTGAGATCCATGTTATTTTATTCTAACTTGTTTGCACCGAGAGCTAAAGCAATTTGCTTGTTTGTGACTTCTTGTTACTCACAAAATTCTGATTCTGATGTTACGAACTTAAAACAGATAAACACAAAAAGTACATTTGGCCTCAACTCACGCTCTGCTTTTATCTGACCACTCAAATGGCACTGGCTCAAATGGTTGATCCCTCCAGCGGCCACGGTGGAGGTGGTTGGTGATCTAAGGCACTCCCAATGACACTGGTACGGCTAGGTCGCAACACGCATGAAAAAACTCCACTAACGAGGAAACAACTGCACAAAGTCATTTACCGTTTAATCCAAAAGGCTAGAATATCCGCGGCGAGTAGCAGCGCTTGCGTGTTTCTGTGGGCTGGGGGCTCACATCTCCTGCAGAGTGTTGCTGAGCTCGATCCTCTCCCGCTTCACGGCTGGCTCGTTGGGGTCCCGTGAGGCGTCTGCATCACTTCCCATGTCACTGGTCTCATCGGAGAAGGAGGGGTCTGAGGGAGGAGAGAACGTGGTGAGCTGTCACTTTTGTTCTGTCACAATCTCTATGAAACGGCCGTTTAGCTTTGATTACAGCTCAGCTTACAAAACACTGGTGCCAACCGGATCTCACTCCTAGAGCAAGTTGCGTGTAAACGTGTGTGCTACAATACTACTGCGACAAGGCCAGCAGATGCATTTAACAATGGCCTGCCAATGACTGATCATTGGCAGGCCATCATCATTAATCATCACCGCCATTGTCCACTCTATAATACATGTATGGGGTTTGGCTGTAGAAAACTTTTTATTGAGCCATCAAGTGGCTGGTCTGAGCACCATATGCAGGATCAACAGAGGCATGACAAGGTGAGAAATATCAAAATGTTGATGTTTTATAGAATGTTAGAAAATGAACCTGTACTTAAGTCTCTTTTCTGCATGATGTGTTTGTTTTCACCAACACATCATTGTCTCATCTTTTTTTCCTGAAACTGGTGATTTCATAAATCCTTCCTCTACTCGTCTGGGGATTACAGTCAGGGAAAATCATCAAAAACGGCAGGCAAAGAGTTAAGAGCATGGCTGTTTATATCAGAGATGCACACAAGTGTCTGACCCGCAATTCCAAGTCAAGTCCAAGTCCCTAGTCCAGGAGTCCAAGTTAAGTCCAAGCTCTTAGCTCTTTTGGCTGTTTTCAAGTGTCTTCTTCCTGCTCTGACCCTTTTATGTCCCCAGCACCACTGTGCTGCCCCCTGCTCAGGTTTTTGGCAGAACCAAAACCAACCAATCAATGTTCATTCTGTGCGTTGTCACTGGTACCATGAGTCAACGCACCTGCCGTGCTACAAGAACATGATTATTCGCGCTGACGTTCTACACCATTAACTTTGCATGTAAACCTGCCGCACCACTTGGTTTGGTGGGAACAGGATTTAGAAGGGGTGACAGTGGTTCAGTTGGTAGAGCATTGGCCTTAGAGCCTGAGGATCGTGGGTTCGAGCCCACCACAAGACCTACTTCACGACTCCCACTGATAACTGCTGTCGTTGTGTCCTTGGGCAAGACACTTAACCCCACTTTGCCTGAAGCCCCCGCTGAATAATCTGGCTCCTATTCCTAAGGCTCCTATGTACTCACCACCTGCGGAGGTGGGGCACCGGAGGATCAGTGAGGGGCTGGTGTGCTGTGTACTGGGTGCAGCTCTGACTGCCACCCCCCAAACCCAGAAATGGATTAAAGGGAAGAAAATGGATGGAGAAATAATTAGGGTTAACCCATATTCAACAGGGTTTACTATTGAATGTGCTGGAAAACGGCTTCAAGTCTAATTGCAGCTCAATACAATGAAAGTTACAATTTTTATTCTTCTTGTTTTTTTCTACCTGAGATGTTGCTGCAGTACAGTGTTCATGGTTTTACACTGGTCCAGACCAGGGCAGAGAGGATTCATGGTAAATAGTCATATGCAATCATATGATTGAAACAATGCTGTAGTGAAGCATGATGTAAACAAAGATGACAACATGACGACACCAACCAGGATCATTTCTGTGTATATGTTATAAGAAACGTGATTCAAATACAATGCTTTTCGTATGAATTTGCCCTTTGATGACACAACTTCATTCAGTGTTTTGCAGATGTTGTTGATTGTAATGAATGAGCCCTCCTTTAACCATAGTGCCATTCAAGGGCTTTTTGAATAATAATCAAAGAAACACAGGACAAGCATTTGAAGGCAGAACACGGTGAGATAAAATGGCGAACAGAATTAGGGATTCAAATGGGGATTTCCACAGAACTGATTTAACATGTTTAAATGTTCACCAAACATACTTTTCTCTGCAATAAAGTGATTGTGTGTGACAACTTTGGCTCATTATTATACATGAAACACACAAAAAAAGTAAAACAGTGAAGATCTGCTTTGTAATGATCACAGTCGAAAAAACTATGAAGGTTTGCCATTATATATATAATCTGCCATTATATATATACTAATATTTAGGTGTTTAAAGTCTTACCTTTTTCCAGAAGGGAAGGCATCATGGAGCTGAGGTCACTGAACTGGAAGAAAAAATAACAAGAGGTCAGAGGAGAATGGCCAGACTGGTTTGAGCTGATAGAAAGGCAACAGTAACTCAATTAACCGAATGAAGGAGTAGAATTCTCCTCCGTGTAGCGCTCGAACCACACGTAGCTATTTAGTTTACCCTCTGCCATTGTTGTTTACGTTTGTTCTACTGCGCATGTCCCGATGTACATGCGGGGAGCAGCGGGGAGGGTGGGGGATATTTTCTTGGCACTCTTTGGGTCCCAGTCCCAATTGAGCATTGTTGCCACACCACACCCCACCTGAGTAATGTTGCTGACCATGTCCATTCCTTTATGACCACAGTGTACCCATCTTCTGATGGCTACTTCCAGCAGGATAAAACACCTTGTCATTATGCTCAAATCATCACAGACTGGTTTATTGAACATGACAATTAGTTCACTGTACTCTAATGGCCTCCACAGTCACCAGATCTCAATCCAATAGAGCAACTTTGGGACGTGGTGGAACAGGAGATTCGCATCATGGATGTGCATCCGAAAAATCTGCAGAAACTGCATGTTGCTATCAAATATGCACCAAACTCTCTGAGGAATGTGTCCATTACCTTGTTGAATCTATACCACAAAGGATTAAGACAGTTTTGAAGGCAAGAGGGGGTCCAACCCGGTACTAGCAAGGTGTACCTACTAAAGTGGCCGGTGAGTGTACTGCAACAAAATGATCCAATTAGGGGTGGGCGATATGGCCTAAAATTCATATTGCAGTATAATTTGGGACACAGACGATAGACGGTATATATTGCGGTATAATTTGGTCTGTGAATTTCAATGGGTCTAGCAGGTTCTTGCATAAAATCGTCAACATTGTTACTTATTGACTATTATTACTTACTTAAATAACAGAATTTAATATATATATTTTTTTAGTTTGAAAATCTGCTCCCACTGGTGATTGCTGTTGTTGTGTCCTTGGGCAAGACACTTAACCCCACTTTGCCTGAGGCCCCGCTGGAAGATCAAGGCTCTTGTGGACTCACCACCTGCAGGAGGATCAGTGAGGGGCTGGTGTTATGTGTACTGGGTGCAGCTCTGACTGCCGTCCCCCCAACCCAAAAATGGAATAAGGGGGAGAGGATGGATGGATGGATGGAGTTTGAAAATCAGATGTGTCCAGTCTCCACAAACAAAATCACCAGTATTTCATCCAGTATTTAATACATTTTAGCATATAATATTATTCCATACTAAAAAGACACCATACTTTTGAAATGCAGATTGAACTGAAAACCCTCTAGTTAGTGGGTAGGGTTGCCAACTTGAGAACAGAAAAATAAGGGACACCATTTGGGTGGATCAGGATTTTAGTCCTAATTTCAATCTACACAGGAATCATGGAATTTCATTAACAGTTTTTAGAACTTAATTTATTGTCTACATATAAAAAAAAATCCTTGGTCAAAAATTAAATAAATAAACAGGTGGAACTCTTGAGACAAATGCTGTAAAATACATTATTTATGTATGTTACAGTAAAGACCATTTACTGTAAAAGCTATTTAAAAAAAGAAAAACATATATTCATTTAATATGTAAAAAAACTCACAAATGTTGAAATCAAAGTCATTAGCAGTTAGATATGGTCATTATTAATAGTGTCTGAGAGTTAGGGTTAGGGTTAGGGACTCCGTTGGGTCCCGTGCAATTTGATTACATAATGACCTATCGCAATATGCCGGAATAACAAAAATCTCTATTGTTGGCCAAATTTTTATCGCATACTGCTTATACCGTTTATATCGCCCCGCCCTAGATCCAATAAAGTAAATGATTCAGCAAATAAATAGTAATAATAAACTAATTGTAAAGATGCTGTAATCATGCACGTCTAGCAGCGGCTTGTGTTGCTTTCACCTCTCCCATGACGGCAATAGGCGTCTCCCCGGTGGCCTGGGCCACGCGGTGCTCCACCAGGTAAAACATGTACTCGTCATACAGCAGGCGGATCAGGTGGAAGGAGCCAAAACTGGCTGCACTGCGGAGGGTCAGGTCCCGGATCACCATGGAGCTGCACAGACCACACACCAGAGAGAGACTTTTGTTTAGACACCCGCAGAACATAGAAGAGGTTCCCTTGAGGCACACAAGCAATGCACTACAGACAATAGAAGCATCAATTATCACCTTGGCCCCTGTTTGCCGCAGCTAAAACTCTGAGTACCTTTTTCCACAATTGTAATCTCATCCTCTTTCACTAACATATGCTCTGTGCACACATTGTTGGCTTATAAATACAGTACGTGAAAAATACAGCGTTTGTCAAAATGAGAAGCAAGATTATCATCTCTAAAGCACTAAAATCTTTTTTTTATTGTCAAGTATAGACTTGTTGTATAGAGAGTCTATTGTCGCAGAAACTGAAACTACAGCTTTGCGTGGTTTTGTTTGGACTGATGAAGGAGAAGATCTGCTCCATTAGTTGATCTGCCGCCACTGCAATTCACGTTTGTTCTCGGCTACTGCGCATGTCCAAATGTACGTGCGGGGCAGTGGTCAGCCAGGGAATTTACACCTTTTTCTTCACACACCCCCCTGAAACATTGCCTTCATGTAAACAAAAGGCCAATCTGATACCCAACTCTATAGTTCTATTGTTGCAGCGTCTCTGTGTAAACATCCCCTTAACCTTCCCTTATCTTATCTTGTGTTTATGTGCTCCTCATGTCTACTTTTCTGTAACTTGTGATGCAACACATTTTCCCACAGTGGGACAATTATGGGGCTTTTCCATAGTCGCGGTTTGGCACGGCACGTTTTTTTTGTTGCATTTCCACTAGGGTTGGGGTTGGGATTTGGGAACTTTTTTAGTACCGCCTCGGCCGTGGTTCCAAGCATGCCAAAGCTACACTATAATGTGACGTCAGCCGACTGCCTTAAGCCTAGCGTACATCGGACTGGCAACTGATTATATCCGTCGCATATGAGTTGCTGCCCCGCACACATGGACAATTTGACAAAAACGGGCAACTCCCAGTGGCAGACCAGTCTTGGGAATAACAGCGCGTACATCGACAGCAACTGGCCGTCAACTACAGTGTGTTTTCTGACATAAACTGTTGCGGGCTCGCAATACACGCAATACACACACGTTGTCGGAGCGGCGCATGGAGCGCGCACATCGGGTCATATCTCCAAAACTGAGGACAACTAGTTGCCGAAAAGTAGAACACGGGCAACGGACTGAAACTGGAGACCAACTGTTCATCTCCAGTTGTAAGAGCGCGCACATCGACCGATTTCGGCAACTGATCATCTCCCACCATCTCCTCTCAGTTGCCAAAAGCCGCCTTGCAACTAGTTGTCTCCAGTTTCTCTGTCGGTGTACGCTAGGCTTTAAGCCTAGTGTAGAGTTGCGCTGCGCAGAGCTTACGGTGGTGACGTCGCTTGCGCAACGCAAGGATCACCGCAAGACCTTTACGTAGCCTGCCGCGCACCCTCGAAAATGTCTAACTACGCAGCCGGCGCCGCAGAGAAGGTCTACTGTGATTGGTCCGTGTGTGATTACTTTCTGGGAAGCATGGAGGGGCTGCAGGGAACATGGACGAGGCACTCAGAAGCAGACTGCTTCATGCTTCAAAGGAACCGAAGGAAAAGCAGTTTGGGCTCATGGCAGAGCCTGATGTACGCAGAGCCCGTGGACTAGAGTTCTGTGGCATATCCAACATATATCAAACGTATAAACTGTGCAGTCGTTTCTTTTGCACTGTTCCTGTCTTTCTTTGAATCTGCACTAGTAACTTATCGTGTCTGTTGCATTCCTCTTGCACTTGCAAATAGTTAATGTTTGTCTCAGATATTTACCACTTATTGTTTTGCTGTTTGTGCTGAATACACTTTCATAATAACTATATGTTCCCATCAAGTCTTTAGTCACAACATCACTATTAAATGAGTTGACTACTGTAACATAAACCTACAGTAGAAACACATGTAATGATCTCAAACAGCCTGGTTTGCTATTGTTTTTGTTCTGAAGAGGAGAAAGTAGCAGCGTAAATGGGGCCGCTTTGGTTTCTGAGGCAACTCCTGTGAGTTCGCCATTACGTGGTTGGGTGTGGAATTACAACATTCTCTTCAAAACTATGCAGGGGGGTGCACGCGAGTGTAACAGCAACTGTGGCTACATAGGTCCAGCGCAACCGCAAACGTAACCAGCGTATCAATCAGTGTACACAAGCCTTTACACTGCTTGGCCAACAAGTGTCGTCACTGGAAGCGTCATAAGTGCAAAGTCCGACCACAACCAACCCCACCATTTCTAAACCAGCTGCTCTAAGACAACACGTCCTCCTAACCCGAGAAACATGGAATTGCACAGAAAGCCCCAAAAGTCAACGCTCTGGTCGGTCGACGAGGTCCACACGTTTCTCTCTTTAGTGGCCGAAGAAAGAATTCAAAGGGAGCTTGGCGGCAAAACACGGGGAAAAACGTATTGGATCTCCCTGCTTTTGGTTTGTGACTTTTTGTCTGAAGTCATCATGAAAATAACTGGTTACGTATCCTGTTACTTTTACTCATGTAAAAGTTTGATTGTCTGTTGCACAGTGAGCTAGCTACTTGTAGCTATCAATAGCAAGCTAAGCCAAAACTTCCTTTCTGTGCTAGTGTGCTGTATCTTGCTCTTTCACGTGTTGCCACGTTCTGTTTTGTGCTTGTACTTGTTGTTGTATTTAGGGCGACAGTAGCTCAGTTGGTAGAGCAATGGCCTTTGAGCCAGAGGGTCGTGGGTTCGAGCCTGACTCTCACCATCGACTCCCACTGTCTGCTGTCATTGTGTCCTTGGCAAGACACTTCACCCCCATTGTCTGGTGTGTGTGTCTGAATGGTTGGTGGTGGTCGGAGGGGCTGATGGCACATACTAGTTGCCTCGCTTCAGTGTGCCCCAGGGCAGCTGTGGCTACAGTAGTAGTTTATCACCACCGTGTATGGAGTGAATGAATAATGACATGTAAAGCGTCTTTGAGTGTCCAAAAAAGCGCTATATAAAACCGATGCATTATTATTATATTTATTTGTTTGAGAATCCCTTCCCACAAGTGAGGAGATTTCCAACGAGCAATGACTGACCGGCATACATTGTCCTCACCTGGACTCAAGAGATATACGCACTTTGGACTTTGTAAATAGTTGGCTTTGCACCATTTGTTTTTAATAAATGTGTTGTGGATAAGTAGCTACAGCATAAATAAGGGATCAATAAATCTTTACAATGTTGGGTAGTGAGGAGAGAGAGTGTTGTATAGTGTAGGTGATTTTGGCAACTTTATGGTATCTGTAAGTGAAAAACTGTGCTTTGCACTGTTTCAGAAGCTGCAGTGATATAGTGTGTCCACTAGATGTCAGTGTTATAACCTTGAATGCTACATCTGGCTGTAATCAAAGTCGTATAAGTTTTGTTTTTGTACAACACTTTCTTTCACGGGTATGACACATTAGAAACGCATCATGTAGAGACTGTGCTTGTGTGTGTGTTTGCGCAGGCACGTTCTTGTAGAAGGACTACAAAGGTGTCTGTGTGTGCGTGCATGCATGTGAGTGTGTGAGTGAGTGTGTACCTGTAGAAAGACCACTTGAGCAGGAACTGTCGTGCAGCCTTGGGGAAGCCAGGGCTGCCCTGGTGAGGCTTCAGCACTTCTGTGACAACGTTGTCCAGCCAGGTGGCCCACTGGTCCAGAGAGCTCTGCTGCTGCAGGGTCACCTTAAAGTCCTGCTCCAGACGCTGCACCACGCTCTCATCACACTGACACACCCAGGAGGCCTGCTCCTGTGGGAGAGAGCGCTGTTTGAGCCACACCTATTCACGTGTGCATAAAAAATGTGCACACATGGGCCCTCATTTATGAAACTTGCGCAGAAAAGAGTATATATTTTTGGTGTAGATTCCAATTACGTAAAATCCAGCGCAGGATTTATGAATGTGTGAGATCCGCACAGATCTGAGCGTACGCACCTGCGGGTGTTGATAAATGCCGCGCTCAAAACCAGCGTATTTATGAAAGTCACGCCTAGACATATTCAGAAACCACCTGTTTCACGCTCCGTTTTTACAAGTCAGCATGGAAGCCGGCCAGCAAGTCTAGTTGGAAGCCTCAAAAGGCCTGTTAGTGACACACACTGAGTTTATATTGAGTTGTATTTTATCATTTTGTTTAAAAATAAATATACGCTAATTTATGTATACACGCTTTTCCCTATAGTGACCCACTGCAGCACTCCTCTCTCTTGAACTTTAGAAGGGAATGAATCAATGAATCAAATCAATCTTAATATCTCAGCGGTGGCTCATCATTAACCGGGCTAAGCGTCTGCGGAATCTTCTTGTGAATGCAATGGAGCGATCTCTGTGAGAGAGAAAGGATGTGTAAGCTTTCGGGAAGTGTCCGTGATTTCACAGAGAAACTCTGGATCCAAACGTCTGAATGATGCGCACCGCATATTCTGATGTGGGACCTATGTGGCACCCGCTGCACACTGCCCAAAGAGCCACTGCTTGTGAGCCCGTTCCTACAGATAAGCGCATTGCCATCCTCTACATGCGGACAGGGCAGTGGCTGAGACAGTTTTGAGTGAGTTTATGTGGCTTTATGCACAAAACTAATGAAAAATGCTTTGAATGAGGCAAAACAAATAGCCATGCGTATTTACGCAGTTCAGGGCAGGTCACACATTAAGTAAGTAAGTCAAGTGTATTTGTATAGCGCCTTTCACAGACCAGGATCATTTTAAAAAATATACAATTTTTTTTTTTAAACGTGACAAAATAATACACATACAACTCAGATTTAAAAACGAAGAAACAGATGAGGGTCCTCATCATGATCTGTGATATATTCGAAATGTGCGTGTTTCCAGAGTGTTAAGAGTTTTTCTGATGCGCAAATTCAAATTTCGAAATGTGATGCTCAAGGAAAACGCAGCTTATAATATTGCCAGACTGGGAATATGTTTATTGTTGTCCAAATCTTGCATTTCATTGTGTTTTTGGCGTGTTGTAATGAAGGTTGAAATGTGTACGCTCATTTTAACCTTCATTACAACACGCCAAAAACACAATACTGAGTTGCATCCCAAGAACACCATACCTACTTTTTTTTGACATTCTGTCTCTCACAGTTGAAGTGTACCTATGATGAAAATCATTATTTTAAGTGGGAGAACTTGCACAATCGGTGGCTGACTAAATACTTTTTTGCCCCACTGTATATACACACACACACACACACACACACACACACACACACAAACACACACACACACTAGAGATGTCGCAATAAACCCTCCGGTTAACCCCACTGAGTGGACCCAGAGGAACCGCAAGGTCAGACCTTATCGGGTGGAATTGGTAACAGGTTTCTGAGGTAACAGGAACACGCCTAGTGTCGGCAGCTTTATGTGAAACCAGCTTCACAGCAGTCACTCGCTGGTGATGACATTATCACAGTCACGCCATGTGGCTGCTAGCCCAGACCAAAAAAACATGGTATGTTCACAGAAGACTTACCATCCATGTCCACAACTTTGCACTGCCACATGATCAACAATCAATAGGAATGTGAGGTCAACATTGGGACAATAATAGAAAGATTCTCCAAAGACAATGATTGAAAAAGAGGGAGATAGACTATTGTCTTGTGAGTCCATTCATGGAGCAACAAAACCCATGAACAATGAGCTAAACATATAAATATGTTTTGCCTTCAACATGTTTGCACACTTCTGTCTTTTGCACTAATCTGAATGATTCTATCCATGTCAAATGTGACATATAAATTTCTCCTGTGTGAGATCAATAAAGTCTATCTTGTCTTATATTAAACCCTGTCAAGATCACGTCACTGCTCAGTCAACCTCAGACAGTTAAAACAGTGGAAGGAACAGCCGCTGAAAAGAGTAATATTGTATATCATCAATCCATTTCCATTTCTGGGTCAGGGGGTGGCAGTCAGAGCTGCGCCCAATTCACAGGGCACCAGCCCCTCACCGATCCTCCTGCAGGTGGTGAATCCACAGGAGGATGGCTGCTCTATGGCATAAGCCTTGATCTTTCAATGGGGGCTTCAGCAAACTGGGATTAATTGTCTTGGCCAAGGACACAACGACAGCAGACATCAGTGGGGGTCGGTGGAGAAGGTCTTGTGTGGGGATTGGAACCACGACCTTCAGGCTCAAAGGCCAAGGCTCAATATTACAAAATAGCTGCATCAAAATGTCTAAAATGTGGACAATGTTGTTCTTCTGGAATGAGGCAGCAATATTGCACTTTATATCGTATCATTATATTGTAAATATATTGTAAAGGGTGGCACGCTGGCTGAGTGGATAGCATTCTCGCCTCTCAGCAAGAAGGTTCTGAGTTCGAATCCCGGTCGGAACAGGGCCTTTCTGAGTGGAGTTTGCATGTTCTCCCCGTGTCTGCGTAGGTTTCCTCCGAGTACTCCAGTTTCCCCTACCACTAAAAACATGTGCAATAGTTCAGGGTGAATGAGTGTGTGTTTGTGAGTGCGAATGTGGGACAACGGATGCAAATTACCCCATGGCTACAATCCGGAGTGATGTGTTCATTAACATGTACTGTCCCAACCAAACAAACAAACAAACAAACAATAAATAAATTAAATAAATAATTCTAACCATGATGTGCAGAGGACTGATACTGTCCAGCTGAAGACTACCTGAACATTGGCGAAGTCCACCCGGTTGAGGTCGGAGAGCATCTGGTTGATCTGGGAGGTGTTCTGGAGGACGGCGCGGGCAGCTTGAGCCAGGTGGTTTAGGCTGGTGTACCTCCTCAGGGTCTGGGCAAAGGCACTCACTACTGCCACCTGCAACACATGTGTGCACGGTTTAACTCATGCTGGGTGGGTTCATCCAGTAAAAGGTCCCAACTCCTGACCAAGCCCAGCATCAACATCTGGTTCTGAGTTCGATCCACTTTGCTTAAGACATGCGTTGTATAAATAATTTTGAAAGTACCATGAGTAGATCTAAATTACATTTTTACTAGCCTGGTCGTACCACACCATAGTACAAATTACATTTTGTACTAAGGTCTAAGGGTGCTCCATCGAGCTCTGTGTACAGGTGGGAGGGATTAACTCCTTTGGCATATTGAAATGATTGGATCTGAGTTTACCGTGACGTATGTAATGCGCCCGAGTCTGTCGTTAGCATTTAGCCTAGCCATGTCCTTTGCCGCTAACGGAGCCCGTGGGGAGTAGCGCCACTATTTTTTCCAGCGATTACATTTGCTAAACATTACCCTTGCTCCAGCTTCAATTTCTTGATAGAACCAGACCGAAGTACTTTACTATCGCATTTTTTGCAATTACCAAACTACAACCTGCCCGTCCGACGCAAACTCTTGACATCACCCACAACTAACTACAACACCCACCTCCCACGCTCGCTGATTTGTCGTTCGAAATTCAACCGATTGTAATCGCTAACATGGGGACCAGACCCAGGCGTTATATGCAGTGAAATGATGATTGAGCGGAGTGTACGGATGGCTAAGGCCAGGCTTCATTTTACTAGTCCTAAAACAATTTAACCAGTCAAATCAATGAGACGTGACAGATGTGACATGTACAGTAATACGGAAATTACTAGCGGCAGACTAAGACAATAGAAAAACATGAGCCAAGCTACACAATGCATCATTAGTGTTTTATAATGAAAAATTAACCAATGCCAATTATGAATACATTCAGAAAAGAGACAAAAGGAAACTTGTATTACCTTTGTGCGGATTATTTCATGAGGAAAACTGGTCATGGCGTTTGTCAGCCAGCCTTCAAGGCTCTTGGCAAAATTACGGATGGCTTGTGTGAGTGTGCCTGAGGAAGGAATACAACACAAGTATGATCTTTCAACAGGGGCTTCAAGCAAAGTGGGGTTAAGTGTCTTGCCCAAGGACACAACGATAGTAGACATCAGTGGGAGTCAGTGGAGAAGGTCTTGTGGTGGGCTTGTATGTCTTATATAAATTGGCAATTGAACAAGTGAGTTAAATATGATTTGAAGTTCACAATTGCTTTCTTTTCTTATCTTATAGCTGGAGAACCTATCTTTCAAACCACAAAGATTGCACCATGTAATATAATACCTCAGTATGTAAACAATAAGACCCTATCTGTTTCAGATGAAACAAAAAGCTCTAAACAAATTAAACCAAAAGTTCTCCAACTCGTTCCATGGGTACTGACCAACATACATGCAAATACCTCCTGTGGACTCACCACCTGCAGAAGGATCAGTGAGGGCTGGTGCTCTCTGAATTGGCTGCTGCTCTTACTGCCACCCCCTTCCCGACCCAGAAATGGATTAAGAAAATGGATGGATATTAGGGCTGTCAAACGATTAATTTTTTCTTGTTGATCAATCGCATAGTAATGGTGAGTTAACTCACGATTAATCGCATTTTAAACATTCTATTTGAAATCCACTCCAATTGAAGTTAAATGAGATTTTCAAATGTAATGACACATTGTTATTCATACCAAATGTACTTAAATCTGTTTGACTTGCTCACAACCTTCTACTTTTGGGTACAACCAACAAGAGCTGTTAATGAAAGGAAAAAATGTAGGTACCCCAGCTTTAATTTTGCGAGTTTGGTTGCATTTCAGCGTGTCTCCTCCTCTCCTCCGTGTGTCACACAACATCTGATAATGGCCCTGTGCGTATATATATGCGTGTATTATATGACCACGTTACCGCTGTCACCATCACACACGCACGTGTCCGCGGCATTCTGAGTGATATTATTATAAATGGGCGGGTCATTCGGACATGCGTTGACCTTGACTGCCAGCCTATTTCAGAACAGGTACTCTCATATTGCCAGCCGTTTCTGATGATTTTTACTGAATTTTCAACACCCACAGAATATTGTGTACTATGACTATCTGAAATCCAGATTCTGAAAGAATGGACTGTCTACTTTCATCAGCAAAAATATTTTTTTTTCTAGCTTGTTTCGTTCCCCTGTAATCCCCAGTCGAGTAGAGGTAAGTTTTACTGAAATCACCAGAGAGCTGAGAAAAAAGAGGCACATGTGCATCTAGCTGTTTTCAAACCATTCATAGAGCAATGCTGCCACCTGCTGGCTTGATAAAATATTGCCTCAAGCCTTACATATTTGATACAACAAACATCTGGGAACGTGAAAATAGCGGGAAACGCAATTGACGTGTTAACACGTCAATGACAGTTAATGCGTTAATTATGTTTTAACGCGGTAATGAAAACGGTAGTTAATGTGAATTAACGCGATAATTTTGACAGCCCTAATGGATATACTTAAAAAATTGTTTGTAAGCTAGACCACAAAAATTGGATTTTTAATTGTAGGGGTGGAAACCTCAGGGTACCTCACGATACAATACGATGTGCGATACAAAGCTTCGATGACGATTATCTCACAATATGACAATGCAAACATTATCGATATATTGGTCAAAAATATACCTACGATAAGATTTTTCTTATGTTTATGGCATAAATTAAGTGAAAAAATACACTTAATTTCAAGATAAATGGATAAAGTGTCATGTGTCACATTAAAGTAATTAAAGCAAAAATGTCTTTTAACCTGCACATTTTAGTAAAAATCTTACTTAATCTGTTTTACATCCAATAAAATCAATATGAACATTCTGCAGAAATTTTATAATGCAAAATGTAGCCATATACTGTATAAAAAGTATTGATACTTTTATTTTTCAACTAAAGCTTTATTTTTATTTTTTTAAATCGATAATTAGCAAAAGCATACAGATAATCGTTTGCTTGAGAAAGTATCACGATACGTCACCATATCGATATAGGAAGAGAGTAGTCTCCACCCAGTCTCAGGGAGAGTGGGTGGAAAACGTGAAATTGGCATTTTCTATATAGTCATTTAAGGTTTTAAGAAAAAATTCCGATAACTAAGGTGTGCGCACTCACGAGAAACAGTGAAGGGGGGTAAACGCATCTCATTGGTTTGTTGGGGATGAACAAATCCCATTGGTTTATTTTTTTCTGTCCGCTCCAAAATATGTATTATAATTTTTTGGAGACTACAGACATCTGGTCCATTCCATTACTATTTCAAAACACATGATAACTTGACTACTTTTAGGGTTTAGGGACGTTATTCCACAATATTAAAAAAAAAATGCGTCTGGAAAAAAAAACTGACTGCATCTTTAAAGGTCCATTGTGTAATATTTAGTGCTATCTAGCGTTGAGATCTTATATTGCATTCTATTAAAATACGGAAGCCGAGGAGCATTGTCAAAGACAGAGCTCCTCAACTCTCAGTCATTCACCAGACTGAGAAGGAAAAAATACTTTAGTTTGATAAATGACTGGATCTCTCCAAACGTCTCGGGCACTTGACAGTCAAGTAGAGGAGTGGATGTAAACAAGACCACGTGGTCAGACGCAGCACCCTGCACAGAGGCTGCACTGCACTGAGTTTTACCATGGATCTATTATAATATATAGTTTTACCAACGCGGTGTGAAGAGAAGAGACGCATGGAGGAATAACGTCTGTGGGGGCTTAAAACAACGATGATCAAAGAAGCAGGAGATTAAGCATACAACTGAGGGATTTTATATTTTTATCTTTCTTTATAATGTACTGTGATTACTTATGATTTGAGTTAACGCTGTCTTTCAGTGCGTGTGGTTTGCAATGTTGACACTTTGCTGCTCTGACGCTGGACTGCATAATTATTTTTCTAAAAGTTTGTTGTTCGGATCGTTCTTTTACATAACTGTGGTCCTCCATGATTCTTTTATATATCTGTAGTCTTCCATGGTTCCTTCTTCCAATTTGTGAAAGCATGGTGAAAGCAACAATATCAGTAGCTCATGTGAAATGAAAATGCGATTCTTGCATCCTTTTTGTCCCTTATCCACCACCGTTTTTCAAGATGGCGCATTTTCACCGAGAGCACCCCTCTCTCGTGGACACTTAAAAGTTAAATTCTAAGCAGCTGTAAAAATTACACAGCGTGGCTTTAAGTTAAGTCACAATTACTAAGTTAATTATGAAGATTATGAGCATTTTGTTGAAATCAAGCACCAGATAGATATTTTCATTGTTTGGCTCAACTATCCTCCTCAAGCAAATCTTATTGGTGGTGGTTATGCCAAGGAGAGGGACCGTATTAAATGTATTGAATTGAAAAAGGCTTACTTAACATTTTATTACATGGTCATATAGTGAAAGCATGCATGCTTTTGAAAATGAAATACAATTGAAGTTGCAGGTATCACCTTTAAAGGAAACCCAACATGAATAACAATTTTTTCTCAATAATGAGAGCAATAATAATGATCTACAGGTGTGATAAATCTTTCTTAATGAGGTGTATGCTTGTGTGGGACTGACTGGGCACTGGGCGCAGCACTTCTGGGATGAGGATCTCCACTAGAGCCTGGTACAAGATGTGGTCACAGCTCCTCATCCACAGTCGCACTGGCTCGAATTTACACAGGCACAGCAGCCTCTCCCGTGGGATCATGGCCTCCATGTCCTCCTCCCTGAGAAAGAGCACAAGTACAAACACTCAGGTTCTTGTGATGGTTTCCGGGTAGTGCTGCCAAGTATCTTTAGACGGATTGACAGTTTGAACACAAGGTTTACAAATATATAAATGTCTAGAGTGGAATCCCGCTATCTGCGATGTCATGAAATATGGCACCAGAAGACGTTTTAGCACTTTCAAAATATATTTCAAGATATTATGGTCCAAGCTGGATTCGTTTGCATATCTGGCAACCTGAGTAAGGCAGAGTAGGAGAGGTTGCAGTAGCACTTTTGGCCAGATTTTTACATACTGCTCCATTAATAATTGTATGTTTTATGCATGGCTTTATCATTGCAGAATCTGCCATTATTTGTCAATAGTTCACCTTAAGATCACAGACAGTGGTAATAAAACATTCCAATTTTGTTAAAGATGAGGTTTCAGATTTATTTTCAAATTTGGGACACGTAGAAAACATTTTGAGTAAATTCAATCTGTCTGTCTTAAATGTGTTGAACTTAAAATAGTAGTGATACTTTTTATGCAATAGTTTGAGAATGTTTCTATTTTCGGCACAACTCTTGAATGTCTTGTATGTCAACCTGCTAATCAATAAATTAATCTTGAATTCCATCATTAGGAAGTTTCTCATAAGATCCCTGGTATATTTGCTTATAAAGTAGTTTCAAGTGATGATAATCTGATTGTGATCCAAATGTTTAGGTGATAGAGAAAATAAATAAAATGAAGCTGCAAACGGCATCTAACGGCCATCGCCACATCTCTGAAATTAAGTGGCGTTGACGCATCCTTATCCTGGCTTTCGTAAAAGAAACACTGATATTGTAAAATTATAATGCATATGATCTCCATAGAAATTAACAAATGATGAGAGTCTGCACGCACACCATTTCAAGGATTTACATGGTGTGCGTTAGACAGGTTAAATTTACGTTCAAATTACACACTTACCCCACAGACGTGCTCACATCACTAGATGGCATGCTCGCATACCAGAAGGTCTGCCACAGTTTCTCTATGTAGTGAAACTGCAGGTTCATCACCACGTCCAGAGTGGCCTGAAGGGGGAGGAGACAACACAACACAATGAGCTCCCATAGCAACCAGACACACAACACAGGCCACACAAACACCCGTTGCTCGCATCAACCTGCAGAGCCTAAAGGCTATGGTGAAGGATTCAGCTGCACTTACAGGCAGAACCACATTACTACAGCCATATACATACTCGTCCTGAAGAACAAACATTGTACAGGATATATGTTCCTTTTGGACCTAAAACATGATCTTGAGACCAGTTAGTTGGGCATTTCTTAATTTTTCCTGTATTTTTCGATCATATCAATCAACGCAAAACTAATATAGAAGCAATTTTTAATTATAGAAAAGGTTCGGTCCATTACATCATAGTTTGAGGATTTGTGCAACAAGCATTTAGACAGGGGGTGCCAGAAGTTCCTGATATTAACCTGGATTGAGCTTCCAGGACTGTTTTTCATGAGAGACATAGATTAAAATAAAAAAAGACAGATGTTCAAAATATTTACCATTTTACAAATTTGTTTTCAGTAAAGCTTGTAAAGAATTTTTTGGACACTCAAAGACACTTCATAGAAATATTTATTCACACAAGGTTGGTAAACTCCTTTTAGAGCGACTACTGCTCCGGGCAGACTGACAAGAGAAGAGACTGCCAAGCTGAGCCATTGACTCATACTCAATGTTGGTTAGGTGTTTTTCCAAAGGACACAACAAAAGTTTGGTACTTTACAGTTGCAGCTGTCTCACTCTGGAACCCATTTTTTTTCCTTTGGCCCTTGTTTACTTTGTGGTTGCTGCTCATGTCCAATAAGGAAGTAACTCAAAGAGAAACTTGTATTTTATATCAAATAAGAATAGAAAATATATTTGTATGTAACGAGTAGGTGGGTGGAGAGGTCCTCCCTCAAGTGGAGGAGTTCAAGTATCTTGTTCACGAGTGAGGGAAGGATGGAGCGTGAGATTGACAGGCGGATCCGTGCAGCGTGCGCAGTGATGCGGTCGCTGTATCGGACCGTCGTGGTGAAGAGGGAGCTGAGCCGAAAAGCAAAGCGCTCAATATACCGGTCAATCTTCGTTCCCTCCCTCACCTATGGTCATGAGCTTTGGGTAGTGACCGAAAGAACAAGATTGCGGATACAAGCGGCCGAAATGAGCTTTCTCCGCAGAGTGGCTGGGCGCTCCCTTAGAGATAGGGTGAGGAGCTCAGTCACACGGGAGGAGCTCGGAATAGAGCCGCTGCTTCTCCACGTCGAGAGGAACCAGTTGAGGTGGCTCAGGCATCTGTTCCGGATGCCTCCTGGATGCCTCCCTGGGGAGACGCTGGAGGGACTCTGGCTGTGTCCAAAACGCTAGGCATCGGGCCGCGTAGGGTGGATATGTAGGCATCGTGACGTCACTTCCTCAAGCGACGGCTATTGCAGGGGTGTCCAAAACCACTTGGCGAGCTCGCCAAGCGTAGGCATCATGACTTCGTCTCTATGGAAACGGCCACTTTTGGAGCAGATATGAAGGATGCATCTGACGTATGCTTCGTTGCCTTCTTTTTGCCGAGTCACGGCCGCGCATGCGCAGAACTCCGTTTGGCATTAACATGTAAACAACAACTCGGAGCTGCTGGAGCTAACATTATGGTAAGCACTGCTATACTTTACTGTGAAGTTATGTCTATAGTAAGTACTGCTATACTTTACTGTTGAGTTATGAACACGACTGTTATGATAAAACACAGACATAAATTAGATCTGCCACAGATGTGTGTATTTATCTGCTGTAAATAAGCTCAGTCCCGAAAAGCTAATGCTACGAGGCTAGTTCATTCAGATTCGGTTTTTGAACAAGAAAAATCATGTTGTGTTTTATCTTTTAGGGAGAAACAAACCCACTGATTAATTATTAAAGCTACACTGAGGAAATAGTCACGTTTTCATGGAAAATCACTCTGCAGCACAGCAGCTATAGTATGCTAACACATGTTTTCTGTATTCATATAAAATAGATTGTGCATATCGTTTTTAATCCCATACTGAGACTGGGAAAACTGTATATATTAGACATATGAAATTATAGAATAGGCCAAGAATAATTATAAAGCCCTTTTCATACAATAGTCTAATAAATAGTAAACACACATTATACAGAGGTTTTGTTTGTCATGAATAAGACATTTGCAGAGGACAAAGTCCCACTTCCACAAACACAGGTTTAAAGTGGTTAGCCATGCTCATAACTTGATTATTTGGGTATATTTCTATCATATCATTCTTCTGTTTCCCCTGCTGTGAAGCTTGTATCTCTAATATTAAATACTGTAAGGATTTCTGTATTTTATTTTTAACCAGTTTTTTGCAAAGCCCCAAATAAATAGTATTAATTGAATATGAAGTGTAAAAAGAATCCTAAATGTGGGCTGTGTTTTAATGCATGATGTTTGTGTTCTTCTTTTTCAGAGACTTGTGGTGAAATTAAGGTCATAATTTCTCCAGCTTCACCTCCATCACCTCCTGCTTCACCTCCATCACCTCCTGCTTCACCTCCATCACCTCCTGCTTCACCTCCATCACCTCCTGCTTCACCTCCATCACCTCATCACCACATTATGAACTACAACAAACTTGTATATAATATTTTCCTTTAATCAGCAATCATGAATAGTTAGAACAGTGGGCTCTGCATCTCTGAAGACATGTAGCAGAAGGAGCAGCAGCAGAAGGAGCAACAGGAGGAGTAACAGGAGGAGTAACAGCTGCAGCAGAAGGAGCAACAGGAGCAGTAACAGCAGCAGCAGAAGGAGCAACAGGAGGAGTAACAGCTGCAGCAGAAGGAGCAACAGGAGGAGTAACAGCAGCAGCAGAAGGAGCAACAGGAGGAGTAACAGCTGCAGCAGAAGGAGCAACAGGAGGAGTAACAGCAGCAGCAGGAGCAACAGGAGTAACAGCAGCAGCAGGAGCAGCAGCAGCAGCAGGAGCAACAGCAGCAGCAGGAGCAACAGCAGCAGGAGCAACAGCAGCAGGAGCAACAGCAGCAGGAGCAACAGCAGCAGGAGCAACAGCAGCAGGAGCAACAGCAGCAGGAGCAACAGCAGCAGGAGCAGCAGCAGCAGGAGCAACAGCAGCAGCAGCAGGAGCAACAGCAGCAGGAGCAACAGCAGCAGGAGCAGCAGCAGAGTCCTGGGCGTCTGCCTCTGACACAGGTCTCATCGACAGCACTTCACAGAGAACCTGGAAATAAAGAAAACAAATCAAACTTGTTGGTTTTATTATGATTTTGTTGTTTGTGTGAAATGTAAAGAGTCATCAAAGTGAGGTATTATTTACACAACTACATATTTGTCAGCAGTACTTATACTTATACTTATAATTGAATACATTAAACTCAAATGTGATTAGTAACGGTCTGTTAGCTTTTCAAGAGATATAAAAGTGAATAAGAGCAGTGTCAAACATCTGTGTTCAACTCCATTTTACAGATGTCTGTTAATGTTTCCATGTGTCAGTTATTATTATAGATGAATGGATGTGTCAGTTATTATTATAGATCCATGGATGTGTCAGTTATTATTATAGATCCATGGATGTGTCAGTTATTATTATAGATCCATGGATTTTCCAGTTATTATTATAGATAAATGGATGTTCCAGTTATTATTATTGATAAATGGATGTTCCAGTTATTATTATAGATATATGGATGTTCCAGTTATTATTATTGATAAATGGATGTTCCAGTTATTATTATAGATATATGGATGTTCCAGTTATTATTATAGATAAATGGATGTTCCAGTTATTATTATAGATAAATGGATGTGTCAGTTATTATTATAGATAAATGGATGTGTCAGTTATTATTATAGATAAATTGATGTTTCTCTCTCATCAGCAAACACACGTTAATACATTTAGGTCTGATAAAATTACTTTTAAGTGATGCACAAACGAGGGCCATAGCAAATATATAATCCATATCTAATAATCATTTATTGCATATATGTGCATTGTTTACATAAAATATAACTTTGTAAAAACGAATGATTACTGCCAATACAATTGTTATAACAGAGAAAGTGTAACAACAAAAGCATCCTCTGTTTTTTCAGAATACGATTGTAAACATCCAGGGGGCTCTCATTACCTGAACCCGTGTTTAGACAGCCTGTTCTGGGCTTCAGCACTGCAGCTAACTGGGCTGTTAGCTTATAGCACCGGAGCTTCAGGCTGGAGGTAAAGTCCGAAAATTTTCGAATTTATCTCCAAACAGACTTCTGATATGACAATAAGAGGGGGATATTTCTCGCCTCAAATGATATTAGAATTAACTTTTATGTCCTAATTAAAGCGTATTTAGAACTTTTTACCGTCCATCATGGCCGCCGTGTCCTTCCGCTCCGCTCTGAGTTGTGTAGTCACGTGACGAAGGCAGAAGGCAGCTGCTGTCCAAATCCACCTCACGTCTCGCCTCCTACCTCGCCTGTGGCTACGCGGCCTTCCCTCGATGCCTACATATCCACCCTACGCGGCCCGATGCCTACCGTTTTGGACACAGCCTATGTCTCTCAGCTGGCCTGGGAACGCCTTGGGGTCCCCCCAGACGAGCTGGAGGAAGTGTGTGTGGATAGGGAAGTCTGGGCGTCTCTGCTTAGACTGCTGCCCCCGCGACCCGGCAACGGATGAAGCGGAAGAAAATGGAACGAAAACGGAACTAGTAGTAACTCTACACCAATTGTTGATGAATCAACTTTAATGTATGGCATGACATGTATAATGAGGGCTTAGAGGGCTATACTGTATTTAGAATGCAAACAAGTTTTAAATCAATATATCCTTAGTAACAATAGCTGCATCTCCAAACACGCAGCCGCAGATGTATGAACAATGCAAGACAAGGTAATTGCATTATTTGTGTTCTTGCTGTCCCAAAACAGACATTACTAGAAAGGGTGAAAATTCTAAATTTAGACCCAAATCTAATATTTTTCGTCTGAACATTGTATGTGTCTTATTACAGAAAGTGGGGTTCCATGTCATTAAAACGCATTTTGCACATGGACCAGAGCTAACCTTATGCTTTTACCACTGTCAAGGCCAGTGCGATGTGTAGGTGTAGCTTTTGTCAGTAGTAGTCCAAATAAATGTAAAGGAGTCAGAGAAAACAAGTTTTTGTCAGGACTTCCACCAAATCCTTCCCCAATTTTCCATGATTGGATTTAACTAATCGGCACCAATGTTCGATATCACTGGTATGGCCATACTTGCATGTAAAGCCAGACCCCTCCAGACCTCTGAAGCTGTGCAGGGCGCTCTGCCCTGAGAACACCAGGTGCCAGAGTGGGACGGCTGCGGCTGGTAAGTGCCACACTGTCATGTGTCATTAGGCAAGACACTTCACAAACAGCCTACAATGAGTCTGGTGTGTGTGAGAATGGTTGGTGGTTTCGTCCCTTCTGTCAGTGTGCCCCAAGGTAGCTGTGGCTACATGGTCAGCTGCAAATATGGCTTGACCCCAAAACAATTCTAACAAAAGGTTTCTCAGTGGTTTACAGTAGTACTTAAAAACATGATAAAAGTTGACCAAAGTTTGACTCCAAAAAAGGCCCCATTTTCAAAATGCCGGCCACCAGGTCCTTAAAATGACCATTATTCCTTTATTTCTCCTAGAGCAGGAATATTGGTGTCTAATATCTGTTTTGGTCATATAATATTCTAAGTAGTACATTTGCATGAAAAATAAGTGATTACAAGTACAATGACTGACATCACTATTAGGTCAATAATAATAGATGTAGTAAATTATAATCTTGGTTTTGGTTTTGCCTTGAAAGAAAGCAAGATTATTTATGTTTTATTTTATATATAAATGTATTGTGCAATTTTATCTGAAACATCACATTTATAACAAACATCTTACACACATTTGTATCGAAAAAGGATTCTATGAAATCCAATTCAATTCAATTCAATGTACTGGTGGGCGGCACGGTGGCTGAGTGGATAGCACTCTCGCCTCTCAGCAAGAAGGTCCTGGGTTCGAATCCCGGTTGGACCAGGGCCTTTCTGAGTGGAGTTTGCATGTTCTCCCCATGTCTGCGTAGGTTTCCTCCGGGTACTCCGGTTTCCCCTACCACTAAAAACCTGTACAATAGCTCTGGCATGCGCCTCCTGTACTGGCGCCGCTGCTCCCATCTCTGCGTGGAGTGAGAGGACAAATGCCCAAAAAATAACAATTGAACACCGCTTTGAAACTCTGATCTGCAGTGAAAAGGCGGTATATAAATAAAGATTACTACTACTCCTCTTGTATAGCCCTTAATCATTATTATGCAATACATATTGTAAATTTCATCCGGGGCCTGGATATGTATATTTTCCAATTTTCCTCATCTTTTCCAAGACTGTCTTTTAATTGAAAACAAGCTACAGCCTCCGTATAAACATGGGACTCTCTGGTGTTGTTTTCATAAGAGCATGCAATTTTTTTTTTCAAAATGGTATCTAAATAACTTTTAATTTTATGTGAAACGGTGGCTACAGATTTTCCTGTGTCTGTGTGGATCCGGTTACACACACACACAGACCCACAAACAGACACACACACTGAGGCTTTAATCACATGATCTGTTTCTGCTTCCCCTTCTCCAACTGTCACTGTGGCAACCGTGTTTACGGTTGTCCCCGGCAACTGGTCAAACATAGAAGTCCAAAACAAAAAGGAGAATTCCCCCATTCCCTCAGCTTGACAGTGTTTTTGCCGAAAACAATTGAGGCTTGTGGGGGGGAAAAGCAACAATTAAAAGTGACACATTTACTTGTTTGTGGTAGTTTTATGAGGCATCTAAAAATAGCATTTCATTAATTGCACAAACAGCCCTGGATACACCATACTATCAGACTATAAGCAGCTACTTTTTTCAATTTTAGTTTTTAACCCTGCGTTATATAGCAATGCGGCTAATATATGTATTTTTATTGTGGTAGAGTTACCAGAGCAGAGTTCATGCACTAATTGTTTTGACTCCAGGTTTTAGTTGCTATAGCACACTTGTTTATTGTCAAAATAGACTGGTGAACGGGCACCTGTCATGTTGTGACCACTTAAAACAGTTTCAACATTACAACATGAAAACCTGTGGCTTATATTCAAGTGTGGCCTTTATGTGGAAAGAAATAATTTTATTTTAAAACGGAGGTGGTGCAGCTTATATACAGGTGTACCTTGTAGTCCCATAGTAGTCCAGTGGCAATTGTTTTAACAGTCAACAATAAGAGCCACTGTCATATTCCACTCCATACAAATGCTGTGGAGTTTGTGCTCCGGTGCTAGCAAAGGTGTTAAGCTCCATGTGACAGTGGTTGTGAGTTTTCAGATGTTTGATCAAGTTGCTTTTTTATCAAAATTTCATGTGATGGATCAGAAAACAATAGTCTAAGTTGGTGAAGTGAATTGAGAAAAATATATACATAAAAATATTTTTCAGAAATAAAAAACTGGAAATTGGCATGTGCATATGTATCCACCCCCTTTGTTATGAAGCCCATAAAAAGCTCTGGTGCAACCAATTACCTTCAGAAGTCACATAAATAGTGAAATGATGTCCACCTGTGTGCAATCTAAGTGTCACATCGTCTGTCAGTACATATACACACATTTTTTGAAAGGCCTCAGAGGCTGCAACACCTAAGCAAGAGGCAGAGAAGAGGCCAGAAGAAAGCCATTACTTTCAGCAAAAAACAAAATGGCATCTTTTGAGTTTGCAAAATGGCATGTGGGAGACTCCCAAAATTTATGGAGGAATATGTTCTGGTCTGATGAGACTACGATTTAACTTTTTGGCCATCAAGGAAAACGCTATGTCTGGCGCAAACCCAACACATCACATCACCCAAAGAACACCATCCCCACAGTGAAACATGGTGGTGGCAGCATCATGCTGTGGGGATGTTTTTCAGCAGCCGGGACTGGGAAACTGGTCAGAGTTGAGGGAAAGATGGAGGGTGCTAAATACAGGGATATTCCTGAGCAAAACCTTTACCACTCTGTGCGTGATTTGAGGCTAGGACGGAGGTTCACCTTGCAGCAGGACAATGAGCCCAAACACACTGCTAAAGCAACACTTCAGCGGTTTAAGGGGAAACATGTAAATGTGTTGGAATGGCCTAGTCAAAGCCCAGACCTCAATCCAATAGAAAATCTGTTGTCAGACTTAAAGATTGCTGTTCACAAGCGCAAACCATCCATCTTGAAGGAGCTGGAGCAGTTTTGCAAGAAGGAATGGGCAAGCATCCCAGTGGTAAGATGTGGCAAGCTCATATAGACTTATCCAAAGCGACTTGGAGCTGTGATTGCCGCAAAAGGTGGCTCTACAAAGTATTGACTTTAGGGGGGTGAATAGTGCACATTGACCTTTTCTGTTATTTTGTCCTAGTTGTTGTTTGCTTCACAATAAAAAAAAGACAACATCTTCAAAGTTGTGGGCATGTTCTGTAAATTAACTGATGCAAATCCTCAAACAATCCATGTTAATTCCAGGTTGTGAGGCAACAAAAAACACAAAATGCATACTTTTATGCATGAATACTTTTGCAAAGCACTGTCATGATACAACATAACTTGTATATAATATTTTTCCTTTATTCAGCAGTCTTGATTAGTTTTGAACAGTGGGCTCTGTATCTCTGAAGACATTGTAGTCAAAGGAAGCAGCCAGAGAAGGAGCAACAGGAGGAGCTACAGCGAGGAGTAACCAGCATTGCAGCAGAAGGGGCAGCAACAGGAGAGAGAAACAGCTGCAGCCGAGTTAGCAGCAGCCTGCAGCTTGCAACAGCAGCAGGAGCAACTGCTGCAGGTGCGCAAGCATGCAAAAAGCTGCAGGAAGCAGCAAGCAGCAAAACTGCAGCTGGAGCAGCAGTATGAGTCTGGGGTATGGCCTCTGAAACAGGTCTCATCGACAGCACTTCAGAGAGGAACCTGGAATTAAAGAAAACTAAAAATGCAAATCTTGGTTGGTCTTATTATGATTTTGTTGTTTGTGTGAAATGTAAAGCGTCATCAAAGTGAGGTATTATTTAACAGCTACACATTTTGTCAGCAGTACTTATACTTTTTTACTTGAATACATTAAATCAAATGTGATTTTGTACGGTTTGTTAGCTTTTCATAGAGATATAAAAGAGAGAATAAGAGCAGTGTAAAAAATCTGTGTTCATACTTCAATTTTACAGAAGTCTGTTCAATGTTTCCTTGACTGTGTCAGTTATATTTTTAGATACGTTGGATTGTGTCAGTTATTATTATAGATCCATGGATGTTCCTGTTATTAGTTATTATAGTTAAATGGATGTTCCATGTTAGTTTTATAGATCAATGGTTGGGTGTCGTTATTATTATTGATAATTGATGTTTTCTCTCTCTTCTGCTAACACTCGGTAAATACATTTAGGTATGATTAATATTACTTTAAGTGTTTGCACACAAAAGACTAGGGCCATAGCAAAAAATAAATCCATATCTATTAAGCATTTATTGCTTATATGTGCATTGTTTACATAAAATATAACTTTGTAAAAAAAATATTGATTACCTGCCAATACAATTGTTATAACAGAGGAAAGTGTAACAACAAAAGCATCCTCTGTTTTTTCAGATTAGATTGTAAACATCCAGGGGGGTTCTCATTACCTGAACCGTGTTTAGACAGCCTGTTCGGGGCTTCAGCAACTGCAGCTATTGGGATGTTTGACTTATTGCTACGGAGATTAAGGGTGGAGGTTAAAGTCGTAAATTTTGAATTTATCTCCAAACAGTCTTATGATATGACATTAAAGGGGGATATTTTCGCCTCATATGATATTAGAAGTTACTTTTATGTCCTAATTTAAATGCGATTTAGACTTTTTACCGCATCATGGCCGCAGTGTCCTTCGCTCCGCTCGAGTTGTGTAGTCTCGTTGACATAAGGCAGAAGCAGATGACTGTCCACAAATACACATATGTCTATCACTCCTTCATCGCCTGTGGATACGCGGTCTTCCTCGATAGCCGACATATCCACCTCGCGGCACCGATGCCTAGCGTTTAGGACACAGTCATAAGTACATAGTCACACAAAGTGCTGTCATTGCTAGCTTCATTTTCCAAGATTGGCTTCAGCAGGAACCGGGTGGACCAGACACACGGACACCTCTTTTGGGATTTCTCGAGAGGTCGAGGTGTCTCTGGAAAGTGGCATTTTGGGAAAATGTCTTAGCAATCTTCTTGAGAACAACCTGTATTTCCTTATGTTTTATAATCCAATTAGTTTGTGTAGAGCCCTCTGTCGTACTGGGATTATCAATGCAAAGGAAGGTTTCTACCCATCATCTGTACTTCTTAGCAAGTTTTCCCGACGTTTCGTCCTCAAACTGGGGACTTCTTCAGGGAGATGAATTCGAGGATTCGCGGTGGAGAGTTTATAACATCTATGGGTGAGGGTAAGCCACACCCTAATCCTGATACTTACTCTGTAAACAATCTCAGGTCTCTTGATGTAGAAGGGGAGAGTCTAACGACCTGCTGAGGGCTATCGACCCTTAACACAATTTAGTATGTCACAGACCTTATTGTCTGCTGGGATTGTCAAGTGGAGTGCAGGTCTCACCCTACAACTCATTAGCATGTCACCGTGACCTTGCTCCCAGTTGGGCGTTTGTTTTTAGGATGTCTGTCGTCATAGATGCGAGCAAAACAAATCTTAACCCTCCTCCTATGTTAAGGAAGGTTTTTGTTTCCTCACCAAAAAGCTTCTTTCACCCCTCTCTCAAACCAATTCTTTCTCCGAGCCAGAATTTTAACCTCTGTGTCATCACCGTTTGGTTGGAGGCTTGATGGTTGGAGAATGAACGGATGCAGCGTTGGACGGTTCTAAATCTCAAACGCGGGTCCGGATTCATTCCCTGAAGAAGTCCCAGGTTGAGGACGAAACGACGGGAAACATGTAAGGAAGTACAGATGATAGGTTGATAAAACCTTCCTTTTCTTTTACTAATCCTGTTACGACTGAGGGTTACACAAACTAAATTAAAATAAATATCTATATATATATATATTATTATATATTAATTATATAATTAATTTTATATATATATTTTTTTAATATTTTTTTTTTTTTTTTTTTTTTTTTTTTTTTTTCCCCAAACCCCCCCCCCCCCTCTCTAATATTTTTTTTTCCCCCCCCCCCCCCCCCACCCCCCCCCCCCCCCCCCCCCCCCCCCCCCCCCCTTTCGATTAAAACATAGGAAATAAGGTTGTTCTGCAAGAAGATGGCCTATGACATTTCCCTAATGCCCTTTCAGAGACACCTCGACCTATAAAGATATCCCATAGGTGTGGTGTCGTCGTGTCTGGTCCACCCGGTCTGCTGAAGCCATCGTGTGGAAAATGAAGTAGCAATGACAGCAACTTTGTGACTATGACTGTGTCCAAACGACAAGGCTTCGGGCCGCGTAGGGTGGTTATGTAGGCATCGAGGGAAGGACCGCGTTGCACAGGCGAGGTAGGAGGCGTGACGTGTATGTGGATTTGGACGAAGCTGCCTTCTGCCTTTGTCAACGTGACTACACAACATCAGAGCCGGAGCGGAAGGACACGGCGCCTGATGGACGGTAATAAAGTTCTAAATACGCTTTAATTAGGACATAAAGTTAATTCTAATATCATGTGGGCAGAGAAATATCCCCCTTTATTGTAATTTTCAGAAGTCTGTTGGGTGATGATAAATTCGAAAAATTTTCGGACTTTACCTCCAGCATGAAGCTCCGGATGCGATAAGCTTAAAGCCCAGTTTGATGCAGTGCTGTAGCCCAGAACAGGCTGTCTAAACACGGGTTAAGGTAATGTGAAACCCCCTGGATGTTTTACATCGATTCTGAATAAACAGAGGATGCTTTTGTTGTTACAACTTTCTCTGTTTTATACAATTGTATTGCCTGTAAGCTTTAGTTTTTACATAGTTATAATTTTATGAAACAATGCACATATATGCAATAATGTTATTTGATATGGATTTTTTATTTGCTATGGCCCTAGTTTGTGCAACACTATAAAGTATTTTTTTCAGGTCCTAAATGTATGTAAGTGTGTTTGCTGAATGACGAGAGGAAATCAGCCATTTATATATATTAATTAATGACACTATCCCATGGTTCTATAATAATTATGGAAAACTTCTTGGTTTATATAATTATAATTACTGGAACATCCATGGATCTATAATAATAACTGACACACATCCATGTATCTATAATAAATAACTGAAACATCAAGTGGAAACTTTAAAAGACATCTGTTAAAATTGAGGTGAACAATGAAGTTTGACACTGCTATTATTCACTTTTAATATCTCTTGAAAATGTAACAGACCGTTTACTTTTCACATTTGAGTTTAATGTATTCATGTTTAAGTATAAGTACTGCTGACAAATGTGTAGCTGGTAATTAATACTCACTTTGTTGACTTCTTTACATTTTCACTCAAAAAAACAAATCATAATAAAAACCATCATGTTGATTTTAGTTTTCTTTTATTTCAGGTTCCTCTCCTGAAATTGCTGTCGATGAGACCTGAGTCAGAGGGCAGACGCCTGACTCTGCTTCTGCTCTGTGCTGTTGCTGCTGCTGCTCCTGCTGCTGTGCTGCTTCTGATCCTGCTGCTGTTGCCTATGCTGCTGTTGTGCTGCTGCTGCTGCCTATGACTGCAGCTGTTTCTCACTCCTGTTGCTCCATTCTGCTGCTGCGGTTACTCCTCCTGTTGCTCCTCCTGTATGCTCCTTCTGCTGCTGCTCTTATTGCTAATTTATTCAGAGATACGAGCCCACTGTTATAACTATTCATGACTGCTGAGTAAAGGAAAATGATTATGTACAAGTTGTTGTAGTTCTAATGTTTTTCAGCAGTGAAGCAGGAGTTTAAGAGGTGTAGCAGGTCGTGATAGCAGGAGTAATTATGACCTTAATTTCTCCTACAAGGCTCTGAAATAAGAACTCAAACATCCTGCAAAACAGCCCACATTAGGATTCTATTTACTCTTCATATTCATATTTAATCACTAATTTATTTGGGGCTTTGCATAAAATGGTTAAAATAAAAGACAGAATCCTTACAGTATTTTATATTAGAGATACAAGGCTTCTACAGCAGGGGTAAACAGAAGATTGATATGTTAGTAATCGAGTTTTCTCACGTGACGTAACGCATTGCCACGAACTCGCGGCGGTATCCGCCTTGTTGGAGGAAAAACAATCACTGTAGGAGTGACGGACCACCTGTCTCTCCGCGTAATCATGGTGAATTTTGTGCTGTTTTTGGCTGCTCAGCAACTGGGGGAGAAGGGACAATTAGTCGTTTTATCGACTGCCTGCTGTCCGTTCTTCCCAGGGTTCCAATACAGAAGAATTATCAAAGAAACGACGAGAGAAATGGCTGGCCAACATCTCCCGAGTGATTAAAACAAGCAGCCTCAAGAACGTCCGAATATGCTCTGATCATTTCATTTCTGGTAGTAAAAATCATTTGGTGGTACCTTAAATGTTTTTCAGAAACATCAGAATTATAAGGATGATATGGACTTATCACTGTCTTTGACTGCAACATATGTATGACACCAATTAAACGTTCCGCCTGACGCGTTTTAGTTTTTTATCTGGTTCAGCTTGTCAACAGCTCATAATTTTGGTCTTCAAACTTTTTAGGCTGTATATCATTTTAAAGCTTCTTTTCTCATCTGTTAATATACAAGTGCAGGGAATGCCAAAACTTTATCACTACAAAGATATGAAGCAAAAATGGCACAAAACAAAGCATTCGGATCGCTATTTCTTACCTTTGGATTTGTGCTGTGTCATAATTTGGTTAAATTGTAATACCGTGATATTCTGTGGCTCATTATTCCTAATGTACATGGAAAAGCAATCTAACTGTGATTTCTTTAATTATAGTGTGTTGGGTTTTGTCCTTAACAATAAAAACTGGTATTCGAAACACATTACAAGTGGCTCATTCCACTTTGCTGAGACTACAATGTATTTGGCCCTAAACCACATCCGATGCTCATGTTCTTCTTCTTAGCTAAAACAACGCTAGACCTTGTCTGAGGTGATCTGCGCTTTATTTATTTATTTTTATAACCAGCCGTCGTTTGTAAAAAAGTCCTGCCTAGAGCTGATTAGCGATTGCATCCTTTGGGATTAGTGTTTCCTATCTTGCGTTGTCGTTTTTTTGCCAAGTGATTGATGGTCACAAACTGGTGGGGCTTTGTGTTTGAACCCTGGCTTTTTTTAATGAAACATACGTTGATGATATGCAGTTGTTATCTAGATTATCATGCGATGTTAACTGGAGGGAAAATATATTCATAAGGGCACCCTCAGAGCTAGGTTTAGGACTCGGACAAGCAGGGTGAGATGATCTTATCAGCATTTATTGCAATCAGGTTATTAGATGTTTGAATCGGAACTTTTTGAATTTCTTGGTCTTTCTTCCTGGTAAAATTTGGATAATGACAACTAGTAACGAGGCAACATGTAATTTCACTATAATAGATATATAAAGTGTAAATAAATCATATTGTTGTTCTCTGTAAAACACACCACTTTTCATTCGATGTTTTAGACTTTTGAAGCACATAATTATAATCAATTCATTTTCCCTTCATTATCTTTGCAGGAAAGCGGCAGCCATGAATGACTATACAACACCCTGATTGGGCCCAAACTTTAAATCTTGGTCATAAAAAGGTGGACACAGGTGCTTCAGCCCGTGGCTCGGGGAGATATCGGAGATCGGTACAAAGACTGGAAAGGAGGTGAGACTGAGAAGCAGCCCAGCCTGCTTCATACCTGAAGAACATGACGCTGATGACAAAACCGTGGGGGAAACGCTGCATGTAACCACTGAGGAGGAGGTGAGAAGACAGTTGAGGATGTGGTTGAAGAGGAAAAGGTAAATATTCCAAGAAACACTGCCATGGAAGCTTGCTGTTAATTGTAAATGAGTCTTCACCACACGATGATGAAAAAGTTAAATATTAATGGCTGCCTGACTTGTTGTTAGTGTTTGTCTATTTGGAACCCCACATTCCTCACAGTGTTGGAAGTGTCTTTCTAAGTTTCAGCACCTAGTTCTCACTCTTGATCAAGTTGAGGCTTAATTGAGTCAACATTGATAGATGGTTCAAAGATTTGGGATAAACACAGTCATCTGCATCAAGGTTATTCTTACTTATGATTGGTGTGATGTACACACGTCTTCAAAGCCGCTATAATACTGGCCAGAGCCGAGAGCAGTTAAGGGAGACAATGCCCATGCATTTCAGGCAGCACTTTTGGGACCAGTGTTGTAGTTCAATGTTGATTGTTTTGAGGTTTTCTTGAGAGACCTTCAAATTTGTTAGCTCGCACTGATGACATGGTCATCATACAAGCACCACAAACACAGTAAAATTCCTAATTGGAATTGCACCTCAAGGCCTGATTTCCTTTATTTCAAAAGGGGTGGGGTGACGAGCAAGTGATAAACATATCATGGAATCAATGTGGTATCTTAAACAAGTTGCTCCCAGGTGATGACTGTGCTTGCAGATAGTGGGTTTGAGTAGGGTTTGATGTGGGAGCAGAACTGAAAATCCCTGCTTTAAATGCGGAAGATCAATCTCAGTGGTGAGGTGGTGAAATAACACGGCAGATTGAAATGTGAGATTACATGTTGTACGGGTATCGGCTCTCTTCGCATAAGTACACAATTCTTCTGAAGTACTTTTGCATTGGATTATGTGCATGGACTAATGACACTAATGTGACCTCTTTGTGATAAGTCTGTTTGTATGTTTGGTTGACTTTACATGTGGACATCGTTTGTTTCTTTTGAGTGATTTATTTGCAATGTTATGACATATCTTGTGGGAAGTCTAATACTACCTTTTATGTGAAATTACTTTTCCTTATGATGGGGTAATGCTTGCATACAAATGTCAAAATATTGATGAAACTTTTATTCAGTAATGATTATTCATTTTTTGTGCTGTGTAGAAATGTTGCTTTATTGTATTACTAATATTTCTATATATTCTATATAGTTCAAACTTAATGGACGTGTTCATGTTATTCAGCCAAGCTTTGCACTTTAACTGCAAGTTTTAATAGAATTATTCTATGAATTAAATCGAATTCAAGGAATATGTGTATTATTATTTGTTATAGGTTGAATGTGGACTTAGGCAGAGTTGATCTCAAAACTTTTTATTTCATTAGGCCAGGGGTGTCCAAACTTTTTAGTAAGAGGGACCTCTTAGATCATCGACTGTCCAGGGGCGACATCACAGACTGAATAACTGTTCTTGACTTTTCTGAGCTTTATAAATTATCTATAACAGAGCTGTAGTTGGACCATGGTCTGATTTTGGTTTCTATACATAGATGCCACATTTCAGTCCCTGCACGGACTCTCTCATATTTATTTAATCATAACTTAAAAAATAATCACGGGTTGGGCAGAAAAAATTATGCCTCGTAAAAATCCGGAGGTATATAAAAAGCCCACCATTAATCTTCCAAACGTTTTAACTGCAATTTTTCCTTTGTGTTTCTTGACTTTTTTTTCCTTCACAAATTTACTTTTTGTTGTTGCTGTTAGTGGGGTTTGTTGCCTTTGATAGATTCCTGCATTCAGGGCAGATCCATTTCCCTTTGGAATTTTCTGATTGTAGAACAGCCAATGTGGAACCAGGTACTTTATTACAGTTCTCACCATCAAAGGCAATCTATGTCTTCTTCTTTTTCTGGTGTCTTTTGCAATAGCAGTATGTGGTCAGCTATCAGCGGGTTGCTTTTTATCTTGTGGTAGAGATGTCAACATCAGAGAAGTTTTTGGTGTAGTACTTGCAATCGCTCTGGCAACACTGCTTCTTGAAGAAGGACTCTGAGCTTTCAAGTATGTCCTTGCCACATTCTGCATCTCTTTCTATCCGTTTCAATATTATTCCCTGTTCGTACCAAAGCACAATGTCTGCAAGTCGGACATCACAAAATCATTGTATTTGTGTTTGGACTTGATACATGTATTCGTGGTCTTTCTTCATCTGAACTCCACATTATCTGATGAAATGCAAGTTTTTCACGCCCGCTACTCTATTATTCCTGTAGGGTTTGGTCACAGGCATTATTATGGAATTTAATTCAGAACTACATTTCCACAACATCACAGGATACTCGGCCTTCTGGTGTTGCCCTATGAATGGCTTGTCGTGACTAATAACAAATACTGCAGGTTGCAGACTGGAAATTCTCATGTTTCTGTTCCATAAGTTCACAGTAAGCTTTTTTTTTGGCTGTATCTTAGTGAGACGCGTCCCCAATATTGTTTGCATCATTGGAAACGTTTGCCCTGCTGGATCGCAACACATCTTTGATCAAAGTTTGTGAGGGTGGTCAGGATTTGACCGGCTTGCGCGTTTCATCATGGTTGCTGTCACCTCCCAGATCGAAACCAGTACCAAAGCTTACTGGACGATTGGGTTTTTTGTGGACTATTCCTCAAAACTATTGCCTGTTCACTTTGAGACATTAATATGTACTTCAGCACATTTATTATCAAATCGCTGAGGACAGCTTGCATTATTGGTCTGTACAAGTCTTTTAAAATGATGGGTATTCGTTGCCAAAGCTCGTGGCCTGAATGCTGTTGGAATGTTCAGGAATCCTCACTTAGTATTGCTAGCTTTGAACCTGAGTGCACTATGTTTCCTGTACCAATGTTTGTTATTTCCTTTCTGTTGGTGGTGGTACAGTACTCTGTTGTGACTGTTTGGCGTCTTTAGAACAACATAACTTTTGTCACAAGCGCATCCAGCTGTTTTTTCTTTGATTGGAAGAAGTGAAATCGATTTTGGATATAGGTAAAGTATTCCACCTTGCCCTTGTCAGTTTGGGAGTTTCCAATAAGCTGCTTCTTGGTCACTGTTTTGGTATTTTTGTTTCGTACTTTGGTTTCCACTTAATAAAGTAAGGCACTGACATGTGTGCAGGTTTCTCCTAGGCAGCAACGCAATTCACAATGGTCCGCTTAATATTCTCCCAATCACTTTCTGCGATCTGCCATGGTTTTTAGGGGCGTATCTCGCAGTCTTTGAGTATTGAAGTTACATGAGGAAATAGGTGAAAATTAAGGGGTAATTTCTTTATCCTAACTTTTTGTTCAACATGAGCAGCAGCCACTCTCCAAAAACTATGATGATAAACACTAATGTTTGTATTTCATAGATCAAAATTTTGCAAAGGGCTTATTTTCTATATTCATGATTTCGTTACATAAATTAAAATTAATTAATACTAGTTTTTGGAGAGATTTGCCAGAAGATTCAGATCAAATTTAACTAAGTCCCAACCCCCGGTCTTTCCCCTGACCTTTCTGCCGCGTGTGTATGTTTTTCCCCCTGCTGACAGCCTGCTGACGCCGGTTCCCTCCATCGTTCGGGGTGGTTACGTCTAAGTGGCCTATCAGTTCATAATTACAATGATATGTCTTACCCTTCCTAATTCCAAATGAAGTCCATTGATCACGGTAGCTGTCACATTCTCTCACCATCCGCGTACAAACGGTTGTAAGCCTCCAGACCTTGTAACACTTAAAATTTCGAGGTGTGAACGGGCTGGATCAGTAGACAAATTGTTTACGATGTTCTGGGTAAGTTATTGCAGGTAGAATGTTGGCATTTTCACTAAAGCTTGTCCTGCTGATGCTGTAGGGGTCTATTGTATGCTTTATCAAATATCTTATGTAAGGTAACACTTGTCCTCGCTGTGGACTGCAGTGCTTCGAAATTATGGAGGATATACCGCCACCTGCCGCATTTCACACACTTGTTTGTCACTCCAGCATGGCCGCCGTGGCTGCTAGTATCGTGACCATAGGATCCCATCTATATTCATCAAAAATATCAAGTTAGAAGCATGGCCTAAACCCCCCCCCCCCCCCCCCCCACCCCCACTTTAACCTGTGTTTGTGGATGTGGGACTTTGTCCTATGCAAATGTCTTATTAATGACAAAACGAAAACCTCTGTATAAATGTGTGTTTACTATTTATTAGTCTTGTATTGAAAAGGGCTTTATTTATTATTCTTGGCATGTTTCTTTCATTTCATATGTCTAATATATACAGTTTTCCCAGTTCTGTATGGGATTAAAAACGATTTGCTCAATCGATTTATATGTTAGCATACTATAGCTGCTGTGCTGACAGAGTGATTTCCATGAAAACGTGACTTTCTAAGTGGTAGCTTTAATATTTAATCAGTGGGTTTGTTTCTCCCTAATAGATAATACAAACTGATTTTTATTGTTCAAAAATACGCTTCTGAATGAACTAGCCTCGTTGCATTAGCTTTTCGGGGACTGGGACTTAGTTACTGCAGATAACAAGGATTTATACAACAATCTTGGCAGATTAATTCATGTCTGTGTTTTTATCTTAAACAGTCGTGGTCATATACTCAACAGAAAAGTAGGCAGTACTTACTATAGGAAATTACTTACACAGGTATGTGCTTACCATTATGTTAGCTCAGCTGGTCGAGCGTGTGTTGTTTACTGTTAATGCCGAACGGTAGTTTCTGCGCATGCGCGGCCGTGAATGGCAAAAAGAAAGGCAGCGAAGCATTACATCAGATGCTTCCTTCCCTAAAATATAAATTGCTCCAATCAAGTGGCCGTTTCAATAGAGACGAAGTCATGATGCCTACGCTTGGCGTGCTCGCCATAGTGGTTTTGGATTCCCTTGGCATATAGCCGTCGCGGTGGAGGAAAGTGAGTCAGGGCTAAATAATCCACCTACGCGGCCTGATGCCTTGCGTTTTGGACACTAGCCTATGACAAATTTTTTGAATAATAAGGAAGAATTTCATAATAGATGGTTAAAATATTTTTTAATTTAATCAAATTTTTACCTGTACTGTTGGTGAATGTTGTAGTTGAAACAATGAACTGCATGCAGCTGCTCTCATGAGATTTTTTTTTTATTTCATTTTTATTCATAATTATGAGATAGTTACCTCATAATTATGAGATATATTATGTATATAATATAAAATAATTCTATTCATAATTATGAGATTATCTATCTCATAATTATGAGTTAGATATCTCATAATTATGAGATTACTATCTCATTAATTATGAGATACTATCTCATAATTATGAGATAGTTTTCATCATAATTATGAGATAGAATTTTTTTTTTTCAATTTTTTATCTCATATTATGAGGTAACTATCATTAATTTTGAGATAAAAAATGAAATAAAAAAAAAATTCATGATGCGGATGCATGCTGTTTCCATTGTTTCATCTACCAACTTTCGCACCCCACAGTTACAGGTAATTATTTGTTTATATTAGAAATATGTAACCATCTTTTATGAAATTCTGTCTTATTCTAGTCAAAATTTTGTCATAGGCTAGTGTCCAAAAACGATAGGCATCAGGCGCGTAGGGTGGAATAGGTAGGCCCGTGACGGCTACTTACTCACGCGTCGGGCTTTTTGCAGGGTCATCTCCAAATACCACTTGGCGAAGCTCGCCAATGCGTAGGCCATCATGACTTCGTCTTATGGGAAACGGCACTTTTGGAGCAGATATGAAGGATGATTGATGTATGCTTCGACTGCCTTTTTTTGCCAAGTCACGGGGGCCCATGACGCCCGCGGCGTTGCGCCTAGTATACGTTCGGCATTAACATGTATACATACACTCAGATCGGAACTGCTGGGAGCCTTACATTATGGTAGCACTATATGTGAAGTTTTGTCTTAGTAAGTAATGCTATACTTTTCTGTTGAGTAATGACACGATTGTTAGGAATAAAAGCACAGACATGAATTAGAATCTGCCACAGATGTGTGTATTTAACCCTTGTTATCTGCTGTAAATAGCTCAGTCCCGAAAAGCTAATGCTACGAGGCTAGTTCATTCAGATTCGGTTTTTGAACAAGAAAATATGTTGTGTTTTATGTTTTAGGGAGTAACAATCCCACTGATTATTTATTAAAGCTACATGAGGAAAGTTCACGTTTTCATGGAAAAATCACTCTGCAGCCACAGCAGCTATAGTATGGCTAACATTTAAAATGATTGTGGCTATCGTTTTTATTCCCCATACTGAGACTGGGAAAAACACTGTTTATATTAGACATATGATTTGATAGAATAGGAATGAATAATTATAATGCACTTTTCATACAAGTCTAATAAATAGTAAACACACATTATACAGAGGTTCGTTGTATTGATACTTTTATTTTCAACTAAAGCTTCATTTAATTTTTTAAATCGATAATTAGCAAAGCAAACAGCTAATCGATTTGCCATGAGAAGTTTCACGATACGTCCACCATATCGATATAGGAAGAGAGTCGTCACCACCCAGTCTCAGGAGAGTGGGTGAAAACGTGGAAATTGCATTTTTCTATAATACGTCATTAGGTTTAATAAGAAAAAATTCCGAATAACTAAGGTTGCGCACTCACGAGAAACATGAAGGGGGTAAACGCATCTCATTGGTTTGTTGGGGATGAACAAATCCCAATGTTTTAATTTTTTCTGTCCCGCTCCAAAATATGTATTTATAATTTTTTGGAGACTACAGACATCTGGTCCCATTCATTACAATTTTCAAAACACATATAACCTTGACTACTTTAGGGTTTAGGGGACGTAGTCCACAATATTAAAAAAAAAATGCGTCGGGGAAAAAAAAAACACTGACTGCATCTATAAAGGTCCATTGTGTAATGCTTTAAGTTGCATCTAGCGTTGAATCTTAATTGCATTCTATTAAAATAACGGTAAGGCCGAGGAGCATTGTCAAAGGACAGAGCGTCCACAACACTCAGTCATTCACCAACTGAGAAGAAAAAATACTTTAGATTTGATCAATAGACCTTATACTTCTCCAAACGTCTCGGGCACTTGAACAGTCAAGAATAGGAGTGGATGATAAACAAGACCTACCGTGGGTCGACGCAGCACCCTGCACAGAGGCATGCACTGCACTGAGTTTTACCATGGAATCTATTATCATATATAACGTTTTATACCAACGCGGTGTGGACGAGAAGAGAAGCGAACGCATGGAGGAATAAAATACAACGTCAGTGAGGGGCCTTAAAAAAACAAACGATGAATCAAAGAACAGAGATTTAAGAGCATACAACTGAGGGATTGTTATATTTTTACTTTCATTTAAAATGTTAGCTGTGATAAACATATGATTTTGAGTTAACCGCAGACTAATCCGGTGCTGTGGATTGGCAATGTAGACACACTTGCTCGCTCTGACCCCTGGACTGACAAAATTAATTTTTTTCTAAAAGTTTTTGTCGTTCAATCATGTTCTTAATTACACGTAACAGGGAGGTCCTCCATGAATTTCTTTATTATATCTGTAGACCTTCCCCCAAGGATCCTTACTATTTCCAATTTGTGGAAGGCATGTGAAAGCAACACATCAGTAGCTCATGTGAAATGAAAATGCGATTCTTGCATATCCCTTTTTGTCCCTTATACCGCTCCCCACCGGTTTTTTTTCCAAGATACGCATTTTACACCCATCGAGCCGCACGCCCATCCCCATCGTGTACACTTATAAAAAAAGTTAAATTCAAATCCAGCTGTAAAAATTACACAGCTAGGCTTTAAGTTTAGTCACAATAACTAAAGTTAATAATAAGATTATGAGCAATTTGTTGAAAACAAGCAACCAGATAATGAATATTAACATTGATATGGCTCAACTATCCTCCACAAAGCAACTCTTGAATGGGTGGTGGTTATGTAGCCAATGGAGTAGGGACCGAATAAAAATGTAATTGAATTGAAAAAAGGGCATACCTTAACATTATATTACCATGGTCATAATAGGTATGAAAGGCCCAAGCATGCTTTTGAAAATGAAATACAATTGAAGTTGCAGGTAACACCTTAAAAGGAAAACCCTCCATGAATACGACAATTATTTCTCAATAATGAACAATAAATAAATAATGAAACTACAGAGGATGTGATAAAAATTTTTCTAAGAGGAGTATTAAGCTTGTGTGGGACTGACTAGGCACTGGGCGCAGCACTTCTGGGATGAGGATCTCCACTAGACCTGGGTACAAAGATGTGGTCCACTCCTCATCCACAGTCGCACTGGCTCGAATTACACAGGCACAGCAGCCTCTCCCGTGGGATCATGGCCTCCATGTCCTCCCTCCCTGAGAAAGAGCACAAGTACAAACACTCAGGTTTCTTGTGATGGTTTCCCGGGTAGTGCGCCAAGAATCTTTAGACGATTGAACAGTTTTGAACACAAGGTTTACAAATATATAAATGTCTAGAGTGGAACCCGCTATCTGCGATGTCCATGAAATATGGCACCAGAAGACGTTTTAGCACTTTTCAAAATATATTTTCAAGATATTATGGTCCAAGCTGGATTTCGTTTGCATATCTGGCAACCTGAGTAATGCAGAGTAGGGGAGAGGTTGCAGTAGCAAACTCTTTGGCCAATATTTTACATACTGCTCCATTACTAAATTGTATGTTTTAAGCAGGGATTATCATTGCAGAATCTGCCAATTATTTGTCAATAGTTTCACCTTAAGATCACAGACAGTGGTATAAAACATTCCAATTTTGTTAAAGATGAGGTTTCAGATTTATTTTCAAAATTGGGGACACGTAGAAAACCATTTTGAAGTAAAATTCAATCTGTCTGTCTTAAATGTGTTGAACTTAAAATAGTAGTGATACTTTTTATGCAATAGTTTGAGAATGTTCTATTTTCGGCACAACTCCTTGAATGTCTTGTATGTCAACCTGCTAATCAATAAATTAATCTTGAATTCCATCATTAGGAAGTTTCTCATAAGATCCCTGGTATATTTGCTTATAAAGTAGTTTCAAGTGATGATAATCTGATTGTGATCCAAATGTTTAGGTGATAGAGAAAATAAATAAAATGAAGCTGCAAACGCATCTAACGGCCATCCGCCACATCTCTGGAAATTAAGTGGCGTTGACGCATCCTTATCCTGGCTTTCGTAAAAGAAACACTGATATTGTAAAATTAATAATGCATATGATCTCCATAGAAATTAAACAAATGATGAGAGTCTGCACGCACACCATTTCAAGGATTTACATGGTGTGCGTTAGACAGGTTAAATTTACGTTCAAATTACACACTTACCCCCACAGACGTGCTCAACATCACTAGATGGCATGCTCGCATAACCAGAAGGTCTGCCACAGTTTCTCTATGTAGTGAAAACTGCAGGTTCATCACCACTCCAGAGTGGCCTGAAGGGGGAGGAGACAACACAACACAATGAGCTCCCATAGCAACCAGACACACACACAGGCCACACAAACACCCGTTTGCTCGCATCAACCTGCAGAGCCTAAAGGCTATGGTGAAGGATTCAGCTCTGCACTTACAGGCAGAACCACATTACTACAGCCATATACAAACTCGTCCTGAAGAACTAACATTGTACAGGATATATGTTCCTTTTGGACCTAAAACATCGATCTTGAGACCATTAGTTGGGCAATTCTTAATTTTCCTGTATTTATCCCGATCATATCAATCAACGCAAAACTAATATAGAAGCAATTTTTATTATCAGAAAAGGTTCGGGTCCATTACATCATAGTTTGAGGATTTGTGCAACAAGCATTAGACAGGGGGTGCCAGAAGTTTCCTGATATTAACCTGGATTTGAGCTTCCAGGACTGTTTTTCATGAGAGACATAGATTAAAATAAAAAAAGACAGATGTTCAAAATATTTTACCATTTTACAAATTTGTTTTCAGTAAAGCTTGTAAGAGAATTTTTTGGACACTCAAAGACACTTCAAAGAAATATTTATTCACACAAGGTTTGGTAAACTCCTTTTAGAGCGACTACTGCTTCCGGCAGACTGACAAGAGAAGAGGACTGCCAAGCTGAGCCATTGACTCATACTCAATGTTGGTTAGGTGTTTTTCCAAAGGACACAACAAAAGTATTGGTACTTTACAGTTGCAGCTGTCTCACTCTGAACCCATTTTTTTTCCTTTGGCCCTTGTTTACTTTGTGGTTGCTGCTCATAGTCCATAAGGAAGTACTCAAAAGAGTAAACTTGTAATTTATATCAAATAAGAATTGAAAATATATTTGTATGTAACCGAGTAGGTGGGTGGAGAGTGGGGGGGTCCTCCCTCAAGTGGAGGAGTTCAAGTATCTTGTTCACGAGTGATGGGAAGGATGGAGCGTGAGATAGACAGGCGGATCCGTGCAGCGTGCGCAGTGATGCGGTCGCTGTATCGGACCCGTCGTGGTGAAGAGGGAGACTGAGCCTCAAAGCGCAAAAGCAGATCAATATACCGTGTCAATCTTCGTTCCCTCCCTCACCTATGGTCAAGAGCTTATGGGAAGTGACCGAAAGAACCAAGAAATGCGGATACAAGGCGGCCGAAATGTGAGCTTTCTCCGCAGAGTGGCTGTGGCGTTCCCTTCGAGATAGGGTGAGGAGCTCAGTCACACCGGGAGGAGCTCGGGAATAGAGCCGGCTGCTGATCTCCACGTCGATGAGGAACCAGTTGAGTGGCTCAAGGCATCTGTTCCGGATGCCTCCTGGATGCCTCCCTGGGGAGACGCTGGAGGGACCTCAGGCTGTGTCCAAAACGCTAAGGCATCGGGCCGCGTATGGTGGCTACAGTAGGACATCGTGACTCACTTCCTCAAGCGACGGCTATTGACAGGGGTGTCCAAAACAACTTGGCAGAGCATCGCCAAGCGAGGCATCATGACTTTCGTCTCTATGGAACGGCCCACTTTTGGAGCAGATATGAAAGGATGCATCTGACGTATGCTTCGTTGCCTTCTTTTTGCCCGAGTCACGGCCGCGCATGCGCAGAACTCCAGTTTTGGCATAAACATGTAAACAACAACTCGAGCTGCTGGAGCAAACATTATGGTAATGCACTGCTATCCTTTACTGTGAAGTTAATGTCTATAGTAAGTACTAGCTATCCTTTACTGTTGAGTTATGAACACGAGCCTGTTATGATCAAAAACACAGACATAACTTAGATCTGCCACAGATGTTTGTATTTAACCTTGTTATCTGCTGTAAATAAGCTCAGTCCCGAAAAGCTAATGCTACGAGGGGGGCTAGTTCATTCAGATTCGGTTTTTTGAACAAGACAAATCATGTTGTGTTTTATCTTTTAGGGAGAAACAAACCCACTGATTAATTATTAATAGCTACACTGAGGAATAGTCACGTTTTCATGGAAAATCACTCTGCAGCACAGCAGCTATAGTATGCTAACACATGTTTTTCTGTATTCATATAAAATAGATTGTGCATATCGTTTTTAATCCCATACTGAGACTGGGAAAACTGTATATATTAGACATATGAAATTATAGAATAGGCCAAGAATAATTATAAAGCCCTTTTCATACAATAGTCTAATAAATAGTAAACACACATTATACAGAGGTTTTTTGTTTGTCATGAATAAGACATTTGCAGAGGACAAAGTCCCACTTCCACAAACACAGGTTTAAAGTGGTTAGCCATGCTCATAACTTGATTATTTGGTATATTTCTATCATATCATTCTTCTGTTTCCCCTGCTGTGAAGCTTGTATCTCTAATATTAAATACTGTAAGGATTTCTGTATTTTATTTTTAACCAGTTTTTTTGCAAAGCCCCAAATAAATAGTATTAATTGAATATGAAGTGTAAAAAGAATCCTAAATGTGGCTGTGTTTTAATGCATTGATGTTTGTGTTCTTCTTTTTCAGAGACTTGTGGTGAAATTAAGGTCATAATTTCTCCAGCTTCACCTCACCATCACCTCCTGCTTCACCTCCATCACCTCCTGCTTCACCTCCATCACCTCCTCTTCATCCTCCATCACCTCCTGCTTCACCTCCATCACCTCATCACCCATTATGAACTACAACAAACTTGTATATAGATATTTTCCTTTAATCAGCAATCATGAATAGTTAAGAACAGTGGGCTCTGCATCTCTGAAGAACATGTAGCAGAAGGAGCAGCAGCAGAAGGAGCAACAGGAGGAGTAACAGGAGAGTAACAGCTGCAGCAGAAGGAGACAACAGGAGCAGTAACAGCAGCAGCAGAAGGAGCAAACAGGAGGAGTAACAGCATGCAGCAGAAGTGAGCAACAGGAGGAGTAACAGCAGCAGCAGAAGGAGCAACAGGAGGAGTAACAGCTGCAGCAGAAGGAGCAACAGGAGAGTAACAGCAGCAGCAGGAGCAACAGGAGTAACAGCAGCAGCAGGAGCAGCAGCAGCAGCAGGAGCAACAGCAGCAGCAGGAGCAACAGCAGCAGGAGCAACAGCAGCAGGAGCAACAGCAGCAGGAGCAACAGCAGCAGCGAGCAACAGCAAGCAGGAGCAACAGCAAGCAGGAGCAACAGCAGCAGGAGCAAGCAGCATGCAGGAGCAACAGCATCAGCAGCAGAGCAACCAGCAGCAGGATGCAACAGCAGCAGGAGCAGCAGTAACAGAGTCCTGGGCGTCTGCCTCTGACACAGGTCTCATCGACAGCACTTCACAGAGAACCTGGAAATAAAGAAAACAAATCAAACTTGTGGTTTTATTATGATTTTGTTGTGTTGTGTGAAATGTAAAGGAGTCATCAAAGTGAGGTATTTATTTTACACAACTACATATTTGTCAGCAGTACTTATACTTATACTTAAATAATTGAATACATTAAAAAACTCAAATGTGATTAGAAACGGTCTGTTTAGCTTTTTCAAGAGATATAAAAGTGAATAAGAGCAGTGTCAAACATCTGTGTTCAACTCCATTTTACAGATGTCTGTTAATGTTTCCCATGTGTCAGTTATTATTATAGATGAATGGATGTGTCAGTTATTATTATAGATCCATGGATGTGTCAGTTTATTATTATAGATCCCATGGATGTGGTCAGTTATTATTATAGATCCATGGATTTTTTCCAGTTTATTAATATAGATAAATGGATGTTCCAGGTTATTATTATTGATAATATGGAATGTTCCAGTTATTATTATAGATGGATATGGATGTTCCCAGTTATTATTATTGATAATGGATGTTCCAGTTATTATTATTAGATATATGGATGTGTCCAGTTATTATTATAGATAAATGGATTTTAGGTCCAGTTATTATTATAGATAAATGGATGTGTCAGTTATTATTATAGATAAATGGATGTGTCAGTTATTATTATAGATAAATTGATGTTTCTCTCTCATCAGCAAACACACGTTAATACATTGTAGGTCTGATAAAATTACCATAAATCCATATCTAATCTAATAATCATTTATTGCATATATGTGCATTGTTTACATAAAATATAACTTTGTAAAAACGAATGATTACTGCCAATACAATTGTTATAACAGAGAAAGTGTAACAACAAAAGCATCCTCTGTTTTTTCAGAATACGATTGTAAACATCCAGGGGGCTCTCATTACCTGAACCCGTGTTTAGACAGCCTGTTCTGGGCTTCAGCACTGCAGCTAACTGGGCTGTTAGCTTATAGCACCGGAGCTTCAGGCTGGAGGTAAAGTCCGAAAATTTTCGAATTTATCTCCAAACAGACTTCTGATATGACAATAGAGGGGGATATTTCTCGCCTCAAATGATATTAGAATTAACTTTTATGTCCTAATTAAAGCGTATTTAGAACTTTTTACCGTCCATCATGGCCGCCGTGTCCTTCCGCTCCGCTCTGAGTTGTGTAGTCACGTGACGAAGGCAGAAGGCAGCTGCTGTCCAAATCCACCTCACGTCTCGCCTCCTACCTCGCCTGTGGCTACGCGGCCTTCCCTCGATGCCTACATATCCACCCTACGCGGCCCGATGCCTACCGTTTTGGACACAGCCTATGTCTCTCAGCTGGCCTGGGAACGCCTTGGGGTCCCCCCAGACGAGCTGGAGGAAGTGTGTGTGGATAGGGAAGTCTGGGCGTCTCTGCTTAGACTGCTGCCCCCGCGACCCGGCAACGGATGAAGCGGAAGAAAATGGAACGAAAACGGAACTAGTAGTAACTCTACACCAATTGTTGATGAATCAACTTTAATGTATGGCATGACATGTATAATGAGGGCTTAGAGGGCTATACTGTATTTAGAATGCAAACAAGTTTTAAATCAATATATCCTTAGTAACAATAGCTGCATCTCCAAACACGCAGCCGCAGATGTATGAACAATGCAAGACAAGGTAATTGCATTATTTGTGTTCTTGCTGTCCCAAAACAGACATTACTAGAAAGGGTGAAAATTCTAAATTTAGACCCAAATCTAATATTTTTCGTCTGAACATTGTATGTGTCTTATTACAGAAAGTGGGGTTCCATGTCATTAAAACGCATTTTGCACATGGACCAGAGCTAACCTTATGCTTTTACCACTGTCAAGGCCAGTGCGATGTGTAGGTGTAGCTTTTGTCAGTAGTAGTCCAAATAAATGTAAAGGAGTCAGAGAAAACAAGTTTTTGTCAGGACTTCCACCAAATCCTTCCCCAATTTTCCATGATTGGATTTAACTAATCGGCACCAATGTTCGATATCACTGGTATGGCCATACTTGCATGTAAAGCCAGACCCCTCCAGACCTCTGAAGCTGTGCAGGGCGCTCTGCCCTGAGAACACCAGGTGCCAGAGTGGGACGGCTGCGGCTGGTAAGTGCCACACTGTCATGTGTCATTAGGCAAGACACTTCACAAACAGCCTACAATGAGTCTGGTGTGTGTGAGAATGGTTGGTGGTTTCGTCCCTTCTGTCAGTGTGCCCCAAGGTAGCTGTGGCTACATGGTCAGCTGCAAATATGGCTTGACCCCAAAACAATTCTAACAAAAGGTTTCTCAGTGGTTTACAGTAGTACTTAAAAACATGATAAAAGTTGACCAAAGTTTGACTCCAAAAAAGGCCCCATTTTCAAAATGCCGGCCACCAGGTCCTTAAAATGACCATTATTCCTTTATTTCTCCTAGAGCAGGAATATTGGTGTCTAATATCTGTTTTGGTCATATAATATTCTAAGTAGTACATTTGCATGAAAAATAAGTGATTACAAGTACAATGACTGACATCACTATTAGGTCAATAATAATAGATGTAGTAAATTATAATCTTGGTTTTGGTTTTGCCTTGAAAGAAAGCAAGATTATTTATGTTTTATTTTATATATAAATGTATTGTGCAATTTTATCTGAAACATCACATTTATAACAAACATCTTACACATTTGTATCGAAAAAGGATTCTATGAAATCCAATTCAATTCAATTCAATGTACTGGTGGGCGGCACGGTGGCTGAGTGGATAGCACTCTCGCCTCTCAGCAAGAAGGTCCTGGGTTCGAATCCCGGTTGGACCAGGGCCTTTCTGAGTGGAGTTTGCATGTTCTCCCCATGTCTGCGTAGGTTTCCTCCGGGTACTCCGGTTTCCCCTACCACTAAAAACCTGTACAATAGCTCTGGCATGCGCCTCCTGTACTGGCGCCGCTGCTCCCATCTCTGCGTGGAGTGAGAGGACAAATGCCCAAAAAATAACAATTGAACACCGCTTTGAAACTCTGATCTGCAGTGAAAAGGCGGTATATAAATAAAGATTACTACTACTCCTCTTGTATAGCCCTTAATCATTATTATGCAATACATATTGTAAATTTCATCCGGGGCCTGGATATGTATATTTTCCAATTTTCCTCATCTTTTCCAAGACTGTCTTTTAATTGAAAACAAGCTACAGCCTCCGTATAAACATGGGACTCTCTGGTGTTGTTTTCATAAGAGCATGCAATTTTTTTTTTCAAAATGGTATCTAAATAACTTTTAATTTTATGTGAAACGGTGGCTACAGATTTTCCTGTGTCTGTGTGGATCCGGTTACACACACACACAGACCCACAAACAGACACACACACTGAGGCTTTAATCACATGATCTGTTTCTGCTTCCCCTTCTCCAACTGTCACTGTGGCAACCGTGTTTACGGTTGTCCCCGGCAACTGGTCAAACATAGAAGTCCAAAACAAAAAGGAGAATTCCCCCATTCCCTCAGCTTGACAGTGTTTTTGCCGAAAACAATTGAGGCTTGTGGGGGGGAAAAGCAACAATTAAAAGTGACACATTTACTTGTTTGTGGTAGTTTTATGAGGCATCTAAAAATAGCATTTCATTAATTGCACAAACAGCCCTGGATACACCATACTATCAGACTATAAGCAGCTACTTTTTTCAATTTTAGTTTTTAACCCTGCGTTATATAGCAATGCGGCTAATATATGTATTTTTATTGTGGTAGAGTTACCAGAGCAGAGTTCATGCACTAATTGTTTTGACTCCAGGTTTTAGTTGCTATAGCACACTTGTTTATTGTCAAAATAGACTGGTGAACGGGCACCTGTCATGTTGTGACCACTTAAAACAGTTTCAACATTACAACATGAAAACCTGTGGCTTATATTCAAGTGTGGCCTTTATGTGGAAAGAAATAATTTTATTTTAAAACGGAGGTGGTGCAGCTTATATACAGGTGTACCTTGTAGTCCCATAGTAGTCCAGTGGCAATTGTTTTAACAGTCAACAATAAGAGCCACTGTCATATTCCACTCCATACAAATGCTGTGGAGTTTGTGCTCCGGTGCTAGCAAAGGTGTTAAGCTCCATGTGACAGTGGTTGTGAGTTTTCAGATGTTTGATCAAGTTGCTTTTTTATCAAAATTTCATGTGATGGATCAGAAAACAATAGTCTAAGTTGGTGAAGTGAATTGAGAAAAATATATACATAAAAATATTTTTCAGAAATAAAAAACTGGAAATTGGCATGTGCATATGTATCCACCCCCTTTGTTATGAAGCCCATAAAAAGCTCTGGTGCAACCAATTACCTTCAGAAGTCACATAAATAGTGAAATGATGTCCACCTGTGTGCAATCTAAGTGTCACATCGTCTGTCAGTACATATACACACATTTTTTGAAAGGCCTCAGAGGCTGCAACACCTAAGCAAGAGGCAGAGAAGAGGCCAGAAGAAAGCCATTACTTTCAGCAAAAAACAAAATGGCATCTTTTGAGTTTGCAAAATGGCATGTGGGAGACTCCCAAAATTTATGGAGGAATATGTTCTGGTCTGATGAGACTACGATTTAACTTTTTGGCCATCAAGGAAAACGCTATGTCTGGCGCAAACCCAACACATCACATCACCCAAAGAACACCATCCCCACAGTGAAACATGGTGGTGGCAGCATCATGCTGTGGGGATGTTTTTCAGCAGCCGGGACTGGGAAACTGGTCAGAGTTGAGGGAAAGATGGAGGGTGCTAAATACAGGGATATTCCTGAGCAAAACCTTTACCACTCTGTGCGTGATTTGAGGCTAGGACGGAGGTTCACCTTGCAGCAGGACAATGAGCCCAAACACACTGCTAAAGCAACACTTCAGCGGTTTAAGGGGAAACATGTAAATGTGTTGGAATGGCCTAGTCAAAGCCCAGACCTCAATCCAATAGAAAATCTGTTGTCAGACTTAAAGATTGCTGTTCACAAGCGCAAACCATCCATCTTGAAGGAGCTGGAGCAGTTTTGCAAGAAGGAATGGGCAAGCATCCCAGTGGTAAGATGTGGCAAGCTCATATAGACTTATCCAAAGCGACTTGGAGCTGTGATTGCCGCAAAAGGTGGCTCTACAAAGTATTGACTTTAGGGGGGTGAATAGTGCACATTGACCTTTTCTGTTATTTTGTCCTAGTTGTTGTTTGCTTCACAATAAAAAAAAGACAACATCTTCAAAGTTGTGGGCATGTTCTGTAAATTAACTGATGCAAATCCTCAAACAATCCATGTTAATTCCAGGTTGTGAGGCAACAAAAAACACAAAATGCATACTTTTATGCATGAATACTTTTGCAAAGCACTGTACATGTTTGTTTTGGACCTACCTGGTGACAGTTTTGCCTTACACAACATACAGTCAGCTTTAGGCTGAGTTTACACGGAGACAATGTTGGATGTCGGTTGCTACCAACCGTTCATACGGAGACTGTGTTCCAGGGGGGTGAAAATGTAAGAGTTCAGATTCAAGCCCTGTTTATACTGAGACGCTGCGCAGACGTTTCCAGGCTATTAACAGAAACGACCTGGCTCCTAATGCAAATTTCTCTGCGTTCACATGAGGTTGAAAAACTATGTAGTTCTAGCGCCCGGCCAGTAGTGGGCAGAGAAACTTTACAACACTCACACGACCCCCCAGTTCCTCTGCCCACTACTAGCCGGACGCTACAACTACATTGTTTTTCAACCTCGTATGTACGCTGAGAAATTTGCATAAGGAGCCTGGTCGTTTCTGTTAATAGCCTGGAAACGTCTGCGCAGCGTCTCAGTATAAACTCAGCCTTACTCTTGTCACTCGTTTTCTTAAAAAGACTGTCATACGGCTGACATCCGCTTCCCGCTACGCTAGCGGCTACGCTAAGCTGCCGCCAAGATAGTGGCAAGTGGTTTCTCGCTGCCGAGATCTACATGGCAACACGTGCCGCACGGCTGCTAAGTCCTTTGGTATGAGTACAAGCCTATGCTATCGACCAGATCCCATCCATTATAAAATAATCTAACTATGTCATAGAATCTATCCAACTCGTTCCTGGCTTTGCTTCTATCAGTTTTACAGTTTCTAGTTTCTCATGTAGTTTTTACATGCATGTCTATTTAGCCTGTCACATTTTTAGATCTGTTTTTTCAGACATAAAAATGAGAGCGAGAGAACCACCCTCACTCAATCAATAATGAGCCCAAAGTCGATTAGTGACTTGCTGAGCTCTTGTATGCAAAAGATAGTGGGCCTCATTCACGAATAACTTCGTAAGAAACTACTCAACTTTCTTCTCAAGTCGTCCTTAAGTAGATTTCTAAGAAGTCCCCACGTGGGATTCATCAACGCACTCGTAAGCCGCTGAATTGTTCGCAGCTGTTCTCTCAGATTGATGAATCCCATTTCCTCGTAAGTACAGCGCGCGGGCCAGGTGCTTCATTAGCATAGGTACTTAGCATAAGTAACCGCCCACTAATGCCCATATAAGGGACTGCAGGGCCGTGTGCAGACGGCCTAACAGGCCTAAAGCAAAGAGTTACACAGAGCAAAAGAGTCACCCTTTTTCTTCTTTTACCAGACTGAGAATAAAGTTATAAAATGTTGACTTAAAAGTCGAAATATTATGATAATAAAGTCGAACTAGCTTCGAACTAGATGAATCTAAGAATATGATGAGATTAATCTCAAAATGTTATGAGCTTAATTTAAAAATATATTATGTATTATTTTAAAGATGAATCTCAAAATGTTTTGAGATTAATCTCAAAATATTTTGGACCCTGGGAGGAGATCCAGCGCGGACCAGCGCTGAGACCAATGCAGACCCGAGGAGAGACTGGAGTGACCAGCACACAGAAACCAGCGCGGACTGGAGAGACCGCATAGACTGTAGTGACCTGACTGGAGAGACCGCATAGACTGGAGTGACCTGACTGGAGAGACCGGTGCGCAGAGACCAGCGCGGACCGAAGATAGACCGCATAGACCAGACTTGAGAGACCAGCGCGGACCCGTATGGAGAGAGACCAGTGCAGACCCGTATATGGGAGAGACCAGTGCAGACCCGTCTAGATCCATGGGAGAGACCAGTGCAGACCAGTATAGATCCATGGGAGAGACCAGTGCAGACCCGTATATGGGAGAGACCAGTGCAGACCCGTATAGATCCATAGGAGAGACCAGCGCAGAGACTCAGCGCGGACCCAGTAACCTCCTGCAGCAGCAGTATATATGCCGTTGTTCTGTGGCCCGTGAATAAAGAAATGCCCCCTATAAATAGGAAGGGGTCACTAATACACGGCAAGATTTCCAATGTATTTGATAAAGCGTTGGCACATTTCATTTCAAAATGAATTAAAAAGTAGGCCAGATCTTCAGTGAAAAAGGCGGTATATAAATAAAGATTACTAATAAAGATTACTACAAATAAATAAATACATACATCGATATGACGGACATATCACTGGAATGTTGTATTTTTATTAAACTTCACCAAAGAGGACAACCCCGGCTGTGAACATGTCGGCACTGAATGCGTACGAGTGCTCCTGAGGACTCGTAGGATTTGTACTTGCCCAAGAGAAATTCTGGTTACGAGAAATATTCGTTAATGCCATTTTCTTCGTAAAAACTTCGTAAGTAGGATTTACGTACAAATCTGTTCCTAAGAACCGTTCGTGAATGAGGCCCAATGTAGATATGTACAATGTTTGTGAACTAACAAGCAGCCTGTTGTGGGCTGGTTTGTTCACAAACATTTACTTCTACGAGACTCTTTATTAGTGGCATACGATATCTATTAATTGTGAAAATGTATTGTTGTTTTTTGTTTTATTTGAACCGAACAACAAGACTCTGTTCTTATTTTATCAAATCATTTCTGACTTAGCCTTTCCCTTTTGAACAACATGGAATCCCCAATGTGATGTGATAATTTTACAAAACAGGAATAGACGCAAAGAATGTGTAACAGAGCCTGAAATATTTAGCTGGGGTTTACTCTTAATCTTGCATAAAGTAAAACCCTTTGTTTGTCCCAATATACTCTAGCATTGGAGTCTCCAAACATTTTAGTAAGTGGGCCATGTTAGTTCACCAGACTTGTCCAGGGGCCAAAAATCCGGATTGAAAAACTTTTTAGACAGGATTCAGGGTGTTCTGAGCTTTATAATTAGCTATGCAGCTGAAGTTGTGAAGAAGATGACATAGTCTGGGATCGCGTCTTTCATTCAGACAGAAGACATGTTTTATTGTTGATGGTAGAGACAGCACAAACAACACGAACAACAGAATGCAAGTGTATTATACAGAGAGGAGGCATGGAGACCTCCAATCAGCAGCTGCCACAGTGCCATGTAGCTTGGCCTTCAGATAGACAAAACATGAAGTGGAAAAGTACAGGCTTCTGCACATTGATAGAATGATGAGTTTAACTTTAACAAAAGTTGCTTAAAAGTGTTATGAAATCTCACATTCCCCCCTCTGGTCACACATTCACGTGTGACCATCAGGATCGATAAACAGCAACATAACATCATAACTCAATACTTAAACTCGGTACTTCACTCGGTACTTCAAAAACTCAGAAAACTCATTAAACATTTTCAGATCTTTCATAAAACTTGTCAACAATCTTCAGTAAAATACCAAACTTCATCAGTCGATGGTGGTTCCAGATATTGCTTTGAAAACAGTCTCTCCCACTTCTTTGTTTTGATTCTTCAGGCTGCATTTGTGTCGAGCATTCTTCTGTGACGTGTCTTTCAATCACACGTTTCAGCTTTAGTGTCCAGATTCAGAAATCAAATTCAGTCCAAATTATGTCCAAATTCAGATATCCAATTGTTCCAAATCATGTCCAAATTGTGTAATCCAATTGTTCCAAATGATGTCCATGCAAAAGAGGACGATGGTATTGTCCATGTCTCAGCAGCTCACAGCAGGCCTGAGTGGAATCAGGGGCTGTGCAGATTGTCCAAGTGTGCTGGTCCAGATGCATTCTCTTGAGGTTTCTCAGTTTTGGCTTAAAAAAAAACATTTTTGTGTAAAAAAAAAAAGTTGTCGTCTGTTCTCTAGATGTTACAGACAAGGCCCGCATCCTTCCACCACCTGAAGAAGATGACATAATCTGGGATCGCGTCTTTCATTAAGACAGAAGACATGTTTTATTGTCGATGGTAGAGACAGCACGAACAACACGAACAATAGAATGCAAGTGTATTATACAGAGAGGAGGCATGGAGACCTCCAATCAGCAGCTGCCACAGTGCCATGTAGCTTGGCCTTCAGATAGACAAAACATGAAGTGGAAAAGTACAGGCTTCTGCACATTGATAGAATGATGAGTTTAACTTTAACAAAAGTTGCTTAAAAGTGTTATGAAATCTCACAGTTGGCTTAATGACAAATGGCCATATCACCCGCTACATGTGCAGCATTTACAAAATGTTGGGGCACATTCAAAAATAAGTTTTTGTATAAACAATTCTTGAGATGCCTGCTCACACACATCTTTTGCTATTGTGTCAACGTCTAGCCTTGTGTTCAAAAAAAGATGAAATGAAACCTCTGAAGTTTAAACACAGCGCAACAGTAGGGGTTTGTGCGCGCGAGTGGCAGATACACCGTCAAAGCCCAAGTCCGTGTGCCCGTCTGCAGACAAGACGACACAAAGGCGCGCGGGGAGACAAAGACAGCAAGACGTCCAGGCTGCGTACTCAAAGGTTAATTGGCATGTCTTGAAAGGCGCGGCGCAATGAAAAGGAGCCAGGAACAAAAGGTGGCGCACTAAGGCTGGACAAGCGGGGTAAGGGATAATACGATGAAGCCAAGGATGTGGCTGCTTAATCACTGCTGCTCTCCTGTCTCATTGGATACAAATATTAATGTCTGATATTATTCCCACTACTCACCACTGGGGTATTTTCTTCTACCCACTTGTGTGAACGCTCAGGTTACGTAATGCATTAAACCGTAATTATGCAATCCATGATCATCAAATTAAAATTGTTTTTCTGACATTTATTCAATATGTCAACGGACTTAACCTTGCATGGTTTTGAGAATGCCAAACTGGTGCAAATACCTGTTGAAAGGAATGTTTCAATGGGTTATTCCAGACACTGTGAAGAACGGATTATGGTAATTTATCAACAATTTTTTTTTGTTTTTACTGTTTTGAACACGTGCATTGGAAAATGCTACTATCCCTGATATCTACTTCAGTCTACCTCAGGGCAGCTGTGGCTACAGTAGTGGTGTAGTGAATTAATTAATGAAGTGTAAAGCGCTTTGATTGTAAAACGTGCTATATCCTTGCCATGATTTTGTATGATTATTTTGGAAAGATTAAAAGTTCTTTAATCAGTCATTTATAAATAAAAATGTTTCCTTCATTACAACTAACTGGATTTGTTTGGATTTTCCTCAATATACAACGTCATTGAAATCCTTTTTAATTAGCCAACAACTGTGGTTCTGAAACCAGGCAGTGGCCAGATTGTTTCTTTGTTGCTCTGGTTAGCTGGTTGTGAGTGGAGCTGCAGCTTTATGCAGCTTTATGCATGTTTTTACTGATTCATCTCCAAAGACACAAACAGCAGGATTAGGATGCAGACTGTACTGGTGCTGCAACCAAGAAGTGGGGACGAGACACCGGAATCAAATGTGTTAGGCATTAAATCTGGCATCATGAGGTGATAGGAGGATTAAAGTATTCTCAAATCTGTATTGAAAACCATTGTTCAGATTAGATGAGCTTTGGCCCTTGTTTACTTTGTGTTTCTATAAGCAACAAGCTCCATCTGCTTCATCATTACACCAGGAAGCACAGCCTTATCATGCACTTTAAACACTAAAAGAAAACTCATTTTGTACATTATTCACACATATGTTTTGAAAATGTTACAAAAGTGTTCCCTCATCAATAACTCGGCCCCAATCCCCGTGGTTGTCCAATCTGTAGTTTATCTCTCAATCCATTTTACAGCTAGCAAAAAGCAAAACAAAAAAAGATTTGACTGAAAAATGTCTCATGGAAATTCATCACATGTTGTAAATCACAGTCATATGCAGGACTAAGTTATATTTTTAATTACAATATATTATTGTATATTGAATTACTCTGGTGCTGGTCCCGGCGGCAATCGCCGAACCCGGTGGTGGACACTGGCAGTAAGGGATGCCGTCAGGCTGAAGAAGGAGTCCTATCGAGCAATGATGGTTCGTGGGACTCCTGAGGCAGCTGTTCAGTACCGGCAGGCCAAACGTGCCGCGGCCCGGGCTGTTGCAGAGGCAAAAACCCGGGTCTGGGAGGAGTTCGGAGAGTCCATGGAGCATGACTATCGGTCGGCCTCGAAGAGGTTCTGGCAAACCGTCCGGCGCCTCAGGAGGGGGAAGCAGTTCTTTGCAAACACCGTGTATGGTGCGGGTGGAGGGCTGCTGACCTCGACTGGGGATATTGTCGGGCGGTGGAAGGAATACTTCGAGGTTCTCCTCAATCCCCCCGTCACGTCCTCCGTCCAGGAGGCAGAGGCTGAGGATGTTGGGGCGGATACTTACATCTCCCTGGCCGAGGTCACCAAGGTGGTTGGCAGCCTCCATGGTGGCAAGGCGCCGGGAGTGGATGAGATCCGTCCTGACTATCTAAAGTCTCTGGATGTTGTAGGACTGTCTTGGCTGACACGTCTCTGCAGCATCGCGTGGCGATCGGGGGCGGTACCAATGGAGTGGCAGACCGGGGTGGTGGTCCCTCTCTACAAGAAGGGGGACCGGAGGGTGTGTTCCAATTATCGTGGGATCACACTCCTCAGCCTCCCCGGTAAGGTCTACTCCAAGGTACTGGAGAGGAGGCTACGTCCGATGGTCGAATCTCGGATTCAGGAAGAGCAGTGTGGTTTTTGTCCAGGTCGCGGAACACTGGACCAGCTCTATACTCTCCATCGGATACTCGAGGGTTCATGGGAGTTCGCCCAACCTGTCCACATGTGCTTTGTGGATTTGGAGAAGGCGTTCGACCGTGTTCCCCGGGGTGTCCTTTGGGGGGTCCTCCGGGAGTACGGGGTCCGGGGTCCTCTGCTGAGGGCCGTCCGGTCCCTGTATGACCGGAGTCAGAGCTGTGTTCGCATTGCCGGCAGTAAGTCAGACCTGTTCCCGGTGCATGTTGGCCTCCGCCAAGGCTGCCCTTTGTCACCGGTTCTGTTCACTGTATTTATGGACAGAATTTCTAGGCGCAGCCAGGGGCCGGAGGGGGTCCGGTTCGGGAACCACAGGATTTCATCTCTACTTTTTGCGGATGATGTCGTCCTGCTGGCTCCAACGAACCAGGACCTGCAGCATGCACTGGGACGGTTTGCAGCCGAGTGCAAAGCGGCTGGGATGAGAATCAGCACCTCCAAATCCGAGGCCATGGTGCTCGACCGGAAAAAGGTGCCTTGCCCTCTTCAGGCGGGTGGAGAGGTCCTTCCTCAAGTGGAGGAGTTCAAGTATCTCGGGGTCTTGTTCACGAGTGAGGGGAGGATGGAGCGTGAGATTGACAGGCGGATCGGTGCAGCGTGCGCAGTGATGCGGTCGCTGTATCGGACCGTTGTGGTAAAGAGGGAGCTGAGCCGAAAGGCGAAGCTCTCGATTTACCGGTCAATCTTCGTGCCCTCCCTCACCTATGGTTATGAGCTTTGGGTAATGACCGAAAGAACGAGATCGCGGATACAAGCGGTCGAAATGAGCTTCCTCCGCAGAGTGGCTGGGCGCTCCCTTAGAGATAGGGTGAGGAGCTCGGTCACACGGGAGGAGCTCGGAGTAGAGCCGCTGCTTCTCCACGTCGAGAGGAACCAGTTGAGGTGGCTCGGGCATCTGTTCAGGATGCCTCCTGGACGCCTTCCTGGGGAGGTGTTCCGGGCACGTCCCACCGGGAGGAGGCCCCGGGGAAGACCCAGGACAAGCTGGAGAGACTATGTCTCTCAGCTGGCCTGGGAACGCCTTGGGGTTCCCCCGGACGAGCTGGAGGAGGTGTGTGTGGATAGGGAAGTCTGGGCGTCTCTGCTTAGACTGCTGCCCCCGCGACCCGGCAACGGATAAAGCGGAAGAAAATGGATGGATGGATGGATATTGAATTACAGATAAAATGAATTCTTCATAGATATACATTTAAACTGGTGTATTTTGATGTGAAATTCCAACAAGTGGATCAAGCAACTTGACAACTTTTTGACAGAATATTAGTGAGAGTAGTTGCATCCGCAACATTGGCTTTACTTGAGGCAAGATGGAGCGTCAACACTTTGGCTCTGTCCTCGTCAAAATATCGCAAAAGGACATTCAAAATTCTGTCCACATTTTTGTTTGTGGACTCGTCAATGTTTAAAGAAAAAGGTTTCCCTATCAACTTGGTGGCTAGTGCACAGTGCAGTTTGATCAACCGTAAAAGATTTAATTAAATCTACCAGCGGTAGTGATATTCTGAATGACAGGTTATTTTCTGCGATAAAGCCACAGACTCTGTCTGTGACTCTTTTAGGTCACAGACACAGTCCGCTATAGCAAGCCTCAGTTGTACGCACATTCCGTATTGTACATTACGTTAAATAAAATAGCATTGCGTTTGGTAAACGTTAATTAATTATGTGTACCTTTCGTCTGATAATGCGCCCAGCTTGTACCGGTCCGCGGGGCTGCTGGCTGGCTGTTATTGTTCCGTTCGGCATTCAATTTTCCTTCTCCTCTTCTTCTTTTCAAAAGCTCCGTGCAGTTGCCAGAAACTTTTATCACCGTATTAACATTGCTAGTTTGGCAGTGTCTTCATTTGCGCGTGAGGTCAGCGTCACAGTGCCTTGATTCATTTGCGGAGCGCTAAAGTAGCTATGGCCACGGCACATTCAAGTCTCACTCGTGATTATATTACTTTTATTTATAGATACACATATTAATACAATTATATTCATATTATATATATATATAGAGAGATATATAACAGATACACACGTATATGTATATTTCTATAATTAACCATTTAATTGTGTGTACTATTATTAGGCCCGAGCCCCAACTGGGGTAAGGGTCTATTGCTTTTCCAATGAGTAATTACTTGTTGTAACTGTCATAAGTTTAACCTGCACGCGACGGCACGTGCCCAAGCACTGATAAATCTGTGCTGGAGGCACGGAATGGCTTTGCTCCTGCTGTAGTACACAGTGAAATGATGTAAGTCCTATTAAAGGGGGGGTTCCTTCAACTGTCTTAAAGACCTTATGACGGGTTTTTTTTTTTTTTAAAATAGTGGATATCAAAATTGCATGACGATGTCAATTTGAAAGAGATTCCGGCAAAAAATATCCTATATTTTATAAAAAGAACGTGTTTTTCATGAATTTAAGTTGTCTATGCTCTAACCTGTGTGTGACGTCATAGCGGGTAACGACCATGCATTGAAAACCATGGATCTATGCCACAGGACTGCCTTTTCTCTCTTCTCTCCACTGATGCCCAACACAATACTGTCCTCTACAGGTGACAATTGCTCACTACACATAAATTGCCGTTTTGAGTGTAAAAAAGTGTCCGAGGTGGAAATTGAACCCAAGTATCTGGATTGGCAGTCCAGCGACACAACCACTGGACTATCTCAGTGACAACAAAACGTTACATTCTAGTAGTTATATTAGACTCGCTGTACACGGCCTTGTCATCTTGAATATCCGCAAAAAAAGAACGAATACCAAATTGTAAACAACTTACAGCGTTAAAACGTACCCGTTCTGACGTCACCAAGGGCTGTGAAGTTTTTTCGTTTCTAAGGGCGTTGCTATGGGGTTATTTCGATTTGGGGGGATCAGACAAAAAAAACAACAACTGATTTTGAAACCTTTAGTAGTTCTCTTCTAATATAAAACGGTATTAAAACTGTATTTCTAAATAAATCAAACCCGTCATAAGGTCTTTAAGGACGAATGTCCGGGCGGCGCGTGCCCAGACACCAATAAAACGGTGCCGGAGGCACTGAATGGCTTTGCTCCTGTTGTAGTACACAGTGAAATGAATGGGGTCCTATGGAGGGGGGGAGTGACCTCATGATGTCGAGGCGATTCAATCACCAAGAACCCAATAGTTGCGTCCGCCTGGTCGTTCGTTTTAAAACGATGTATCATTTGTATTATAGGTTACTATGGAAACCTATATTGTTTTTGCTCGAAGATTTTCCAAAAAAAATCCTTGGTTTGGTTTCTTTTTTCTTCTGCACTTTGAACCTTAATTTGACCCCCTGAACATTGATGAAAAGTTGTGAAATTTTGCCCAAAATTCAGAACCGGCAAAAATTTTCTTTTTTTGGTGTTTATTTTTATGGGACTAAAAAAATGCCCGAACAGCGCCCCCTACAAAAGTCAGTTTACATAGCGCCTATGGGAGCGGGTCGGCGGTCAAATTTGTCGTAGAGCCACAAAATTTGGTACACATGTTCCTCAAGTCAAGACATGAAAAAAAAGTTATTATGGTTCTGCCCCCTGACAAACAGGGAGCTCATTAATTTCAATGGGAAATGGAAAAATGAAAATGTATCTTTTTCACACATGTCGGTTGGAAATCATCTCCTCGGCCGTTTCACCGATTTGTCTCAAAATCGCTCCACATGGTCTAAACACATGTCCCATCAATAGTTGAATAAATAATTTGGATCAGTCAAACTTTGTCCGAGCAGCGGAGCGGCAAAATGTGACATTTTTATTCCCATTTTTGACAAAAGTGAATTTGCTCCCGTTTGCACAAACAAAGTCTGATTAGCACAAAATTTGAATCCATTGTTCAGCTCCAGGGTCTAGGTCATTTGAAAGTTCCATCCATCCATCCATCATCTACCCCTTAATCCATTTCTGGGTCAGGGGGGTGGCAGTCAGAGATGCCACCCAAGTCTCAAACCAGCCTCGGCCGTTTCACTAATTTGGCTGAAAATCGCTCCACATCGTCTCAACGCATGGACCATCAATAGTTGAATATAGAATTTGAATTTGTCAAATGGTCTGAGCGTGACAGACTCCCAAAGTGTGGTTATTTTCATAGAGAGGTGTGAAATTCCCATGTTATCCAATGGAGACTGTATGGACACACTTACAGATTGTATGTGCAAACAGGAGCACATTTACAAACTCCGATTCTCACTAAACTAAAAATCGGTTGTTCAACTCCTGGGCCTAGGTCACATGACAGTGTGAACAATGACATTGGCCCATTAGCGCCCCCTACAGACTGAGTAAAGGTTTACATGGGGATACAGGTATTTAGTTTTCTGTTGTTTGATCTCATATTTGACCCACTGAACAAAGCGGTGCGGCGAGGGCCGTTTAACGCCGCTTGCAACTTTAATAATTAATCTTTTTTACCTTTTTTCTCCAGACCAATTTCATTTGACGGAGTTCCGTCAAACTCTTTAAGCCCTGTTCTAATGCTATGTCAACAGCGTATTAGAAAGTCGGACCAACAGTCTTGTCCCTTCGGGGAGACTACTGTTGTTACACAAGCATTCTCAAAACAGAATTTTGTTTTTGTTGGTTTCCGCCTTGATGATTTAATAACAACATTCAAAAATAAAAATAATTTCTTAAAAAAACGGGGAAAAAAATTATATTTAATATGGTATATTCGATAAATAAAGGTAAATATTTATGAGGATATATTGTAAAAATTGAAAGTATTTACGTTGAATTCCTCTGTGTTGTGCTGTGTATTTAAAGCAGCGTGCTTATGTATGTAAAGTTTCCCAAATATCCCCCTTTCTGGGACAATCATGTATACTATACTTAAAAAGGTTTTCAGTAGTTTGTGGCATACATTTGGGGATTTATGGGGAAATAATTCCCATGGATCCAGAGGCTAGTAAGCAAAAGAGTCACCAGAACAACTGTGCAATTCCCCACAGAAGAACCACGTTTGGTCAGTCCGCTTTCTCCATAAAGACGGCCAAACTGTGGAACTCACTGCCCACTGACCTGAAAAATATATCTTAGTTTAAGGAGTTCACATCAAAGCTCAAGGTGTGCTCAAAACAAACCAAAAATGTACCCATTTTTTAATCTGTAAATAATGTATTTTGTGTGTGTGTGTGTGTTTGATTGTGAATGTGTGTTGTCTGTGTATCTTTACATTGGTGGGGGGTATGTCTTAATGTTAGGTCACTGTTGTAAATATGTGTTTCAGGGCTGTCTATTTTATTCATTCAGTATGGAAAAGCTCATCCAGGGACAGGAATCGAAAACTAGCATTAGCTATATGTGTCGCATCAGTTGCACCTTTCTTGGTATAACTATGTATGACTACATTGACCCTGTAAAATAACTAAATAAATACATAAATAAAGTACATTTTGATGGTGATCCTACTTTGATCATCTCCAAGGCTACAGAATATCCATAATATATTTTTGTCTTTTGTTCCAGAAAATTATATAAAGTTCAAGTATATTTGCAAAGTCTGTTCAACATCAAAGCATAGTGTTTTGCACTGGCACATATGCTGGTCTGACCGCTCTTGTCTCGCTGTACCTCACAGTGGTCTCTGTAGAGCTTTTGTAGTCTCTTGATGTCGCTCAAGCTGATGCGCTCGGGCAGCGTCTGCACATCCAGGTCAGGAGAGGGGAACGGCGGCAGGATGTGAGAGGTATCTGTAATGGTAGGGACACACAGAGACCACTGCTGTCAATCACACCACCACACTAACTACCATACTTCTTGGGGCTTAGAGCGCACCTTTTACCAGTTACTGTACATAAATAGAACGCTGTTAAATGTAAGTCGCCTGCTCCACCCAGTGGCTACTCCATCTCTGCTTCTGTGAGCCGTCCTGCTCCACCCAGAGGCCACTCCATCTCTCCTGCTGTGACCCGTCCTGCTCCACCCATAAGCTACTCCATCTCTCCTGCTGTGACCCGTCCTGCTCCACACAGAGGCTACTCCATCTCTGCTTCTGTGAGCCGTCCTGCTCCACCCAGAGGCTACTCCATCTTTGCTGATGTAACCTGTCCTGCTCCTCCCAGAGACCACTCCATCTTTGCTGATGTGACCTGAAGGCCTGTGGCTGATTAATACTAATCAGTAAAATAGCTTTTTAGAATGATCAATTTTATTTTTTGCTGCTGCTGGACACCTGAATTTCTCCTTTGGGGATCAATAAAGTATGTATCTATCTGTCTATCTAATATTGAAATGTGGAGACTAAGCATTGGTATGAACATTCATGTATGATGTGTGCAGATGTGTCTCACTGATGTACTGCTGGTGGTGTTGGCTCTGTGCGGCCACAGACTGCTCTGGAGTGCTTCCACAGTGCTGAGAGCTCCCGCACAGGCTGTCAGACATGCCATCCACCTTCTGCAGAGGCTTGAACCTGGCACAAACAGCAGGGACACAGGGGGTCAGATCTGGAGACATGCAAGTGCTAATGAAGGCTGATATACATTATGACACCATTTAGGACATTTTAGGACATTTCAACACATTTGACAGCCTCAACTCATTTGTACAATACAAACTGCTAAATATAAACTTCTAAAGCACAAAATAAACATCTGCAAATACATCCTGATGCTGCCAACTACCGTGTATACTCCAGTAGTGTACTTATTCTTAAACCAAGTTAAGCAATTATAGCTCCAGTTTTATTTCATTTTATTATGTATTATCTTAATAAAATGAAATAATAGATCTTGTTTGATGTGTGCTGTAACGTGCGTAACGATGACAATGAATCTTATCCCCAATCCATCCCACTTAAGGCTATCCAGAGTCCAGACCCAGTGAGAATCTGTGAAAATTATTGCAATAAGCGATAATATTGCCGAGATCATTTTTAACTATACAATGATACTGATGCAGGTACACTTTTTCAAAGAGAAATAAACTTTTACTTTTAAAGACCAACGCCGAAGACAGAGAGGGAGAGAGAGACACAGGGAAAACATACAAGCATGCAAATGGAATTTATCACGGCCAGAAAAATTATCGAGCAGATTTTAATTATCATGCAATTACTTGATTTATTGAATATCGCGACAGGCCTAAGTGCACGTAATTTGCATTGAAGATCATTTTATACTCTTTTCAGATTCTTTGATTAGCACTTTCTAAAATGGTGAATTACTGCATTAAACTAATGTATAGATCAGGGACTCTGTAGAACACAAAGACAAAGCAGTCAGTAACAAGGATATATATAATTGCAGTCTTTTTGATTTACTAATGTGATCTGGTCAAACTGATTATGATTTAACCCTCTATGCACATGGGTCATTTTGGGGAACTTTCCTCGCCTGGTTTTCTTTGTGTATAATTGTTCATAAAACAGTCATCTTTTGATGCAGAGTCAAGCAGTATACTTTGTTTTTTTCAGTACAACCTGGGGTTTTAGAATATTCATATTGTAAAGCTGTCATATGAATTATATAAAAATTATGGAATCATGAAGACAAAGAAAAAAATCAAACGGAAAATCAATTTAACAAAAATGTATTGAAAAAACACAATGAAATGCTATAAACAACTTTTTACACTGCATAGAAATGTTATTTATGGTCTTGGGGATAATGGGGAAAAAAATTGAATCTCTAACTATTATACTTTTTACAAAATTCCACTATAAAAGCAAAACACTCTGTACTCCTGATGCCCTTCCTGAAGCAGTTTGTCTATAATGCTGGGGTTGCTTCTGTAGTACAGCTGTAAAAAACGTGAAACATAAGAAACTGAGCAAAAAAAAAAAAAAACATCAATTATCTATATCAGTGTTTTTCAACCTTTTTTGAGCCAAGGCACACTTTTTTCACTGAAAAAATCTTGCGGCACACCTCCAGGAGAAAATGTAAAAATGTATACAGTACTAATGTAAAAAAATATATACTGTACATACTCTGTGTGATATATAAAGTATATCTTATCTTATAATGTATACAGTATACTCTGTAGCCTATATTCACAATATACAGTTATTCTCATCAAAATGCTTAAGTCCAGGCCTTGAAATTAAGCTTTATTTAATATTTCTCGATACAATTAACAAGAGTTTGGGAATAAAGTGGCACTAACTGTGTGGAAAAAAACTAAGAAAATCCACTCTCTGCCCAAATAGTCAAATAATAACTCACACAAAGAACATGCATTGTTAGTGCATGGGAAACATTTTGGTATCCGAGCTTTAAATTCAGGAGTTTTGGATGAGGGACACGGGAGGTCCTGAACGCGAGTCCATGGTTCTGTCCGGTCCGCATGTCTGTGGTTCTGTCCACTCGACTACGGTCTGCGCTCGGTACCCAGTTCAGAAGTGCGTTCGCGAGAGCTGTTGTACAAAAATCGTACATTTCATAGTTAAACCACTACAACGCGGCCACAGCTACCCCGGGGCAGAGCGGAGGATGTTAATCCTGTTCAGAAACGGCATAATTCATTTTCAAAAACGTCTCTATCACTTTCACTTCTCACTCGCCACAAAGCTCTTGTCTCGCTCCCTCCCACATTTGTTGGTCGCATCCAATTTTACCTTTCTCGCCACAATGCTGACCTGTTACAGCCAGTGGTCGCATCCAATTTTTCAGTTTCAAAGTACTTAGCTATCTGCTGCCATCTACTGATTTGAAAAAGTATTACATGGTTACTCACAGTTCAAAACAAGTCACCGCTCGTCAACAGCGAATGCAGCTATTTTTAGACAAAGTAGACGAATTTCTCACGGCACACCAGACAATATCATACGGCACACTAGTGTGCCGCGGCACAGTGGTTGAAAAACACTGATCTATATAATACATATATCTATATACATCATATACACATCATGTCATTTTACTGTATTTATTATCGTCTTTATCAATAATGCGCACTCTTCAGCCGGTTATTGCTATCGCAGCTGTAGTTTCAACTGTGGGACAACAAGTACAGACAGAGGAGTGAGACATCTCACTCTCTGACGATCTTTGGCAGTCCCCGTGTGTTTGTATCTCACAGCTGTTTGTACCTCACGGGTCACGCTTTGGACACGGACTTTCAGACAAACGTAGTTTATCCTCCGTGCATCGCACAGACAAATCAAAACTAGTTTCGGAAAGCCCTGAATACGTACTTCACAGAGAAAAAAAAAGTAAGTTGCTACGTTTTACCGTTCGCGAGTAAATTGATCATTTGTAAAACATGTGCCCTATATGCCCGCGTGCATCGGCGCCGATGCACGCGGGCATATAGGGTTAATTGCAATTAATTTTGCAAAAAAGGTGCTAACCTCTGCTTCTGGTGCACAGGCTGCTGTCTCATGGCCATGTACTGGGAGTCCTCCTGGAGCCTGTTCAGCGGGGAGTCGGGCTTCACGCGGATGCCGTAGTAGTGATACTTGGAGTTTCCTCTGGTGTGGGGATTCACAGAGCAAGATTACCTTCCAAGTCATCAAACAAGACATGATCTGGATACAATTCCATCTGAAATCATTTCTCTAATAGGGCTGTATTAAGCACATATTTTTATCGTGATTAGTTGTTTTGATCCCGAAAGGTCAGATACAATTATTTCTACATTTGAGGCAATACTTTTGTTATTATATTTTAAGGATTCAACATAGCATCTTTAGAAATTAAAGGATACACTTCCTTTGTGTTTGAGTGTAAGACTGTTTAACCACATATTGGTGGATGTGGTGCTAACCTGGTGCCGAGGCGGCGTGTCCTCAGGCCCATGAACACAGAGCGGATGAGTTTCCCGAAGGAGGCGGCATTCACTGGGTCCAGTTTCTGCTCTTGACAGTGCCGGAGGTAGTGGTTGTAGAGGGAGCAGCGTGGCAGACTGACCCCCTCTGCGGTCTCATAGTTGTCCAACAGCCACTGCAGCTGAGAAACATGACAGTTCCTTTACTCTCACTCAACTGTTGAAACACCATTCACCTCTGAAATGCTCAACTTGGTTATAGACCCAGTATTTGTAAAAAGTTAGATGCAATATTGAGTGAATGATCACTCAATATATGGCACAGCATATATTAAACCATGGAATTTTAAGTTAAAGTCATATTTTAATGTATTTTAAGCTTAGAAGTTGCATACTTTGTCTTTTAGATAAACTTGTGGTATCCCAGCTTTAAATAGGTCTTTAAAAAATGTTGATCCTATTCCAGGACAGTAAACACTCTAAACCTGCACTACCGTTGTGTCTCATTCTGACACGCTGCAATCAGGCGCTCAAAGATGACGTGACGAGGGATACAAGAGTCAAAAGCAAATAAAACAAAATTACAAAAACTATTGCTCAGAACACATTGGCCTATGTATGCCGCAACACAACATTCACATTTATGTTTATATATGTTTGGAGTTCTGACAGGCAAGTGGCAGTTGATTTCGGTATCCTTCAAGTCTGAAACCATATTATTGGGGGCAATTTCCGATCAGTGTATCGGATCGGGACATCACTGGTCAAAGTATTAATTGATTAATTGAACTCTCTGCACAAAAGGCCTCTGTATATGGGCTAGTTCTCTGGAGCATTCTATTTGTAGCATCAGATCATCTCAATGTCTTTTTGCAGACTTCTTAAACAGAATGTAATAGAAAATGCAAGTGAATGAGGGAAATGAATTAGGCAGTAAAAAGACAAGAGGAGGTCATGTATCCACAACACACTGCCATAGCACAACTTACATGGCTGTTGAGCAGGCTGCTTTTGTGACTTGCAATTCCTTCAGTCTTTTGGAGGTTTTCAATCGCCATTTCAAGCTAAAGAAAAGAGCAGCATGCAAAAAGAGTGGAGAGAAAGTGAGAGACAGAGAAACAAGTGTAAGCAAAAGATAAACGACAGGAATCAAATCACATAAAAAAGGATACAGGAAATAGGTTTGTGAACAAGCAGCCATATCTCTGTGTTTCCATTCAAACCAGGGCTATCAGGGCTGTAGCCAAATGCATTATTGGCTGACAATAGCATGCAAATCAAGGGCTTCTTAGGCTAAGCTTCTCACACACAACCTAATATATGCAAATGGAGGCTGCAAACAGGGCTAGGACTGGTATCAATGAGGCCAACAGGTCAACAATACCCAGAAATAAAACGTATTAAAAAAAATCAAAAAAGAGATACTCAGAGCATTTACATGTGACCGTTGAATGTTTGCCTTGTATGAAATTACAAGATAAGAGTTCACAGCCATGAAAACATTAGATCATATGTATGCATTTGCAGTTTGACTCAACTTTTTTGGACATGTAGGTATATGGGCTAGGGTTGTCCCATGTATCAAAAATCTGTTCTGATCAATCCTGGTTTTACTTTACTTATGGTTTTAGTACATTGGCCTTGTATCAACAGCTTGGGTTTAGAATGCCAGCCATTATGTCAATTTTTACTGATATTTGCAGAGCCACAGCATATTCTGTGTTACTGCCATAATCACATGCTATAACGCATTTGAAAAGTGAGGTTTTGAACTTTCAGATGGTGAAAACTTTCCGTTTCTACCAGCTTTTGCTCCTGAGATATCCTAAGCAAAAGATGGGAAACTTTCATGAAAATCCCTATGAATTTCCCAGAAAAGGAGATAGAGAACCTTTTATAAAATGTGTTTTTTTTGAGGTGTACTTCTGACACATACATTTCTGTATGTGTCATAAGATAGATATATCTTATAGGCGTGGGGTAGGCTACAAAGAACGCATTTATAAAGGAATAATTCAATCTATATGAATATCTATACCTCCTTTACAATGAACACTGGAGATGAAATTTGATCCATATGAAGATTTATGGCAACAGCAACAACTATATGAATGTACAATTAGAATACAAATGTTTATTTGTAGGAATATAATAAAAAATAAAATAAAAAAATAAAAAGATCCTCCTCCGCTTCTTTGCAGACAGCGGCAGGAATACGCGACAGCTGACACGCGCAACTCGGTTTGTTCTGACTGGTCCCTATTCCGCTCAGACCATCCCGTGGTGATCATACAGCCTGAGCACCTGCCTCCTGAACACCTTCCTCGAGAGCAACTCCCTCATGAGCACCTTCCTCCTGTGCACGAGTCCCTAAAGTTGACTCACTTCTTCGATGTAAAAAGCGATCAAGCGTGTCTAGCGGATGCTTTTTTTGATACTTTTTCCTCATCTCTGTCAGCAGCTAGCAAAACAATGCATCAGTGAAGTTTCCGCTAAAGGATGAATCAAGACTGCCACCAAGTGACAAATCCAAGTTAATATATTTTTTGACTTCAACCAGGATCACTATATCAGGCAAAGCAACAACCACTCAAAGCTGCGTTATGAACAATTAACACACGTTAAAGAGTTTTAGATCGTCATATAAGCAGTTCAATTTATCATAGCATGCCCAAATTTACACACAATGGGCCTCATGTATGAAACTTGCGTACGGCCAAATCAGGGTGTAAATGATGCGTACGCAAAAAATGTACACTTTTCCGCATATATCAATTTGGACGTGAGCGTACGGTACGCACAGAATTTACACCAAGTCAATGTGTGTACGCTCATTTCACCCTTCGTCACAACACGCCAAAACACGCATGAAATTCAAGATTTGGACAACAATAAACATGTTCCCACTCTGGCAACATTATAAGCTGCGTTTTCATGGAGCATCATGTTTTGGAATTTGAATTTGCGCATCAGAAAAAGTCTAACACTCTGGAAACACGCAAACTTTGAATAAATCACAGATCATGATGAGGAGCCTCTTCTGTTTCAATGATTTTAAATCTGACTTCTGTGTGTATTATTTTGATCTGTATGTTTTTAAAATGTGAAGCGCTTTGTGATCCTGGACAGAGAAAGGCTCTATACAAATACACTTTACGCGACAGGGATGTGTGACCCAGCTATTGACACTCACTGCCCTGTCCACCCGCAGCGCTCTCTTGGGAGCGCATCCACAGCAGGTGCCATGAGAGATAACTCCTCAAATGCTGTCATTCAGAAGTTTTGGCTCCAGAGTTTCTCTGTAAAATCTGGACCGCAGACGCTCTCACAAGTGTACAGCGCTTCAGTGCATTCACAATACGCTGCAGACGCTTCATTGATGAGAGCCACTGCTGCACAATATGAATTAATTAATTCATTCTTTCTTTATTTATTCACTTCTATCAAAACATTTCTACAAATGTATTCAAAACGCAGCTGAATAAATAGCGTAGCGTATATAGCGAATATTTATTTGTACATATGCATGAACAACCTGTGGCAGACCTTGCGCCGTACATGTAATTACGCATATGTTTTGCCTCATTCACCTCATGCAAAGCAATGTGGGTTTTCCTTAGTTTTGTGCATAAAGCCCCATAAATGCACCTGATCTTGCTCAAAACTGTCTCAGCCACTGCCCTTTACTCCGCAGAGCAGAGATAGGATGCGACGCGCACCAGCAGTATAGTTCATAGACACTAGGGAAAAAAGTGTATATATAATATAGCGTATATATATATTTTTTAAAACTTGAATAAACTCAAAAGTGCGTGCTTTTTGCGGCTGCTTAGCCGACCTCCTGCTGACCTGTCGCAAAAACAGGGCGTGGAACAGGCAGTTTTTGAATATTTCTATTCAAAAACTCATTGAGTTAACTAGAGAGATCTGTCTACACTCGCCCTTACTGGTCATGGGCAGGGCTGGACTGGGACCGAAAAACGGCCAGGCATTTTTTGCCTCCTTGACGGCCCGGCCGTTTCTTTTTTTTTTTACGGTTATTTTTACAATATGCGGAAGCACATACTGTAGAGGCTTAGGATATATGCAGCTTCAACAATTATAATAAAGTTCAATGATCTCCATGGAGAGTAATAAACATGTCACTACAGAGTAAGACCTAGCGTACATCGGACTGGCAACTGATTATATCCGTCGCCTCTGAGTTGCTGCCCCGCACACATCGACAATCTGGCGAAAACGGGCAACTCTGAGTCGCAGGCCAGTCTCTTGAATAACAGCGCGTACATCGACAGCAACTGGCCTCAACTACAGTGTGTTTTCTGACAACTAACTGTTGCGGGCTCGCAATACACACAATACACACACGTTGTTGGAGCGGCGCATGGAGCGCGCACATCGGGGCAACTGAGGACAACTAGTTGCCGAAAAGTAGAACACGGGCAACTGACTGGAACTGGAGACCGACTGATCATCTCCAGTTGTAAGAGCGCGCACATCGACCGATTTCGGCAACTGATCATCTCCCACCATCTCCTCTCAGTTGCCAAAAGCCGCCTTGCAACTAGTTGTCCCCAGTTTCTCTGTCGATGTACGCTAGGCTTAAGGGAGACGGAGATAGCACCATTTTGTTTATCACAGGGATGAGAATGGGACGTTTAAGTCTGAAATGCATAATGTTAGCCAATGGCTGTCATTAAATCTGTTTTCTTTGTTCACAACATTTTACTTTTGGGCACAACTAACATGAACTGTTAATGCAAGAGGAAAATTTGGTCATGCGCGCCCCCTCAAACATTTCTTAACAGATTTACACAGATTAACACAAAAAATGTCTTTTTGTATGAGGCTCACAGCCCGGCCAAAGTATCGGCATTGGGCATTGCCCGGTACGCCCGATGGCCAGTCGGGCGTGTGCAAGTGCTCACGGCGAGTAGCAAGCATACACCTGCTTAGAAAGTAGTGTTCAAGCTGTGTCGAGTTCATGAAAGGCATTCCCTGTGAGTATAAGTGCAAAGTGAGTTAATGAACTTTTTCTGTGATTTAACTATTTAATTAGGCCATGCCAGTTTGGAAGCCTGCTGCTTGCATTCGAACAAAAACATTTACATTTGTACATTTCTGTACACCCAATTTACCATACAAAGAACAAGGTCTAAACCATGGATCTATTATAATATCTGGATAGGGTATTACTAGCTTGGAGTTGAAGAACCCATGTGCTCGGGGGATTCTCGCGGTATTGCAGACCAAACAAGGTTAAATTCACGTGGGCTACCCAAAAATTCTCCCCATAGAACTCAATGTGTCTACTTCCGCCTCCGTCGAGCAAAGACGTGTCTCAGACCGCTCCTGCTTCTGACTGCTTGCTATCTCCTGTTTTTGTCTTTTTCCTGGAGTTTTGCCACAGACAACTTTAACAAGAATGAAAATGATTAACTGGTCCCTCAACGCAATTGATTTTATCTTTTCAACACGTAAGCGTGGGTCTGGAGAGCCCGTGGGTCTGGAGAGCCCGTGTGTCCGGACGGGACTTCACCAGCGGGGTATACTCTTGACAGCTGGAACAAGTTTCAGCCCTTCTGTCTGTCGACCCTGTCCATTGAAGATTCGGAAGACGTATATATCTTTGGCATTTTGGTGGTGGGAATCCTCCTGTTTGGGTTTGGAGCAGTTCTCTTCTACCACAAATTTGGAGGCATGGCAGTTCGCAAGATTCACGACCTGCTGGCCGACAAAATTGATGGGATGTACAAGGAGCTTAGCCGCGTCATGGTTGAGAGTGCCGTGTCTGGACAAAGGAGAGTGGTTCTGGTGGAACAGATTTGCCCCTGTGTACGGGGTCTGAGGGCGCCGCAATTCGGTTTAATTGGATTTAATAGAATATCTGCCTGCTTTTAACTGCTACATTGCATTTAATATTGTCCCCCTGAGGCGATGTGTTTTCTCCTCCTGTGCCTTCTCTCCACTCTTATCTCACATTCCTTCGGCCAAGGCCACAATAACAAGGTCCCAATCTACAACAATTTCACACTATTCAGTCTCCAGCACGGATCCCGCTCCCCCCGCCTCCCTCTACCTATGCATCTTGCTCCCTCCCTCCCCTCCACTCCTCATTGTGTTTCCGACTCACCCCCTCCCTGACCCCGCCCCCCTCTGACAGCCACATTGGCCGGCTGTCGGAGGTGCTCATCCCGAGAAAAAAATCCGTGGTTTATACAAAGCACAATGTGTCTATCCAACTGTCTGTGAAACTGTATGTTATTGCTCTCTGCTGTTTATTCTACTGTTTGTCGCATGGCGCCGTAAAGATGGCGCCGTGGCAAGAGCTCTGGTGTGTGTCGTCTTCTCTGTCTGGTGCACACCGGGGTAGTCTTGCACAGTTTTTCCAATGTGGTTTTACTGCAAATGGCAAATAAATGAATCTGAATCTGAATCTGAATGTAAACTAAAACGGCTCGACCTCAGCTGACTGAGAACCTACAGCTTTCATGAAGGTCAGATTTTGTGGGGATTTAAGTGTCCCTTGTCATCCTGAACTCTTAAATCCTTCAGCTTTCTTTAAATCCTCCCTTTACTGCCACATACTCTGCTCGTTTTGTCTCCCGCTCTAACTCCACTTTGATGAGCAGTGCTGATTGGTCAGAGTGCGGCCGAGCCACTCGATGCATGTGCATGAGAGCCACACACGAATATTTGGCGCAAAGCATCATGGGAGTTCATCCACTGCGCAGAACCGGGAGAAATTGCCCAAAATGAATCAGGACCATTTTCCTCTAATCTTTCGGGGCCCATGGCGGCACATGCGCCACTGAGCTCAAGTCATTGATTTGAATAGGACGCCATCTTGGATCGCCGGGGCTTGGTCCAAACCTATCCTGGTTGTATGAAAATGACCTTTTGATTTTTTCCCATGGGGGACTTTATCTTCTGCATTTGACCGATCCAGCAAAGCCACAGGGCCTCTGTCAGGAGCAGTGGTCGGCGAAGTACAGCACCCAGGGACCCATCTCCAGATGTTTTTAATGCCCGGTTTGGTCAGGACCAACGAAGCTGGTGGATTTTACCTACTTGTAGATGTTTTTAGAGGTAGGGGAAACAAGAGGACACGGAGGGAACCGGAGCAAACATTCTGTTTTTCTTCGGTTTTTTTTTACATAAACAGGACATTTGAAATTTCTTGATTTTTCCTGATTAATTTTATCATCGGCTGGTGCTCTGTGAATTGGGTGGCAGCAGATTGCCACCCCCGGCCCAGAAATGGAAAAGGGGAAGAATGGATGGATGCATTTTAAATAAGAAGTTGTAAAATCTTACAGCACCATTAGAGTTAAAAGATACAGTTTATTTTCAAAAGAGAGCATTTATAAGTAATCGCTGCAGATATGATAATGGTATCAAGTGTCAACACCAATGTAGGTGACTCACTAATTTTGATTTTGGGACAGGTAAGTGAATTCAGTGCTGGGGGTGATGTTCAATCTGACTACATGAAGTAGTCAGAATGGCTTTGTTCCTGCTGTAGTACACAGTGTAATGAATGGGGTCCTATGGGGGGGTGGGTGACCTCATGATGGCGAGGTGATTGACGAGCGCGTTAGCGCTCGTCAATCACCGAGAACCCAATAGTTGCGTTCGTCTGGTCGTTCGCTTTAAAACGACGTATCATTTGTATTATAAGTTACTATGGAAACCTATATTGTTTTTGCTCGAAGTTTAAAAAAAAAATTCCTTATTTATTTATTTATATTTATTTTTATTTATTATTTATTATTTATTTTTTCTTCTGCACTTTGAACCTTAATTTGACCCCCTGAACATTGATGAAAAGTTGTGAAATTTTGCCCAAAATTCAAAACCGGCGAAAAATAAATTTTTTTGGTGTTTATTTTTATGGGACTAAAAAAATGTTAGAATAGCGCCCCATACAAAAGTCAGTTTACATTGCGCCTATGGGAGGGGGTCGGAGGTCAACTTAGTCGTGGAGCCACAAAATTCGGTACACATGTTCCTCAGGTCAAGACATGAAAAAAAAGTTATTATGGCTCCGCCCCCTGACAAACAGGGAAATCATTAATTTCAATGGAAAATGGAAAAATGAAAATTGATATTTTTCACAAATGTCAGTTGGAAATTATCTCCTCCTCGGCCGTTTCACCGATTTGTCTCAAAATCGCTCCACATGGTCTAAACACATGTCCCATCCATTATTGAATATAGAATTTGGACCAGTTAAACGTTGTCCGAGCAGCGGAGCGGCAAAATGTGACATTTTTTTCCCAATTTTTTACAAAAGTAAATTTGCTCCCGTTTGCACAAACCAGATCGGATTTGCACCAAATTTGAATCCATTGTTCAGCTTCAGGCTCTAGGTCATCTGAAAGTGGAAATATTGAAATTGGCTCATTAGCGCCCCCTACAGACTATGTTAAAGTTTTACATGGGCTTTTTAAAATTTAGTTTTGTCAAAATGTTTGAAATTTTGCACATAATTCTGTTTTGTCATCTGGATTAAAAAAGTCAATGACAACATATGATTTTTTTTTACCCTGTTGCCGTGGCGACGACAAACACTCCCCTGTCTGTGTCTATGAGAAAATCGTTAAATCTCTGAAAAGTACACCTCGCTCAAACATCAAACCAGCCGCGGACGTTTCACTAATTATTCTGAAAATCGCTCCACATCGTCTCAACACATGGACCATCAATAGTTGCAAATAGAGTTTTAATTAGTCAAACGGTCTGAGCGTGACAGACCCCCAAAGTGTGGTCATTTTCATAGAGAGGTGTGAAAATCTCATGTTATCCAATGGAGACTGTATGGACATAGGCCTGTCACGATAACAAATTTTGCTGGACGATTAATTGTCTCAGAAATTATTGCGATAAGCGATTATATTGTCGTTCTGAGATCATTTGCATCGATTAGAATGATAATGCAGGTACACCTTTTCAAAGAGAATAAACTTTTATTTTTAACGAATATTTAACGCTAGAACACAATAAATTAACAAACAACCAAAAACAATAAATAACATAGACTCAGTCTCTTAACAAAAAATGACCAGGAATAAAACTGCCAGGACCTTTGTAAAGAAAATATGAAACAGATGCCTCAAATGTCAATAATTTCTCAGACTTTATGACAGATTACAAGAAAGAAATACCAACATGTTGACTTTGTGTGGCTTAAGACAGGATCTCTCAGGAGTAGTCCCACCTCCCCACACACCACCAGGCGAATGACAAGTGACTGACATGTGGGTTCACCAATGGGGCGTACAGAAGTCCTGCTGCGGTAGCGCCCACCGGAAGTAGCGGGGCGGGCTTTGATGCTAACAGCTAAGCTAGCGGGTTTTTTGTGTAAAGTTCTACTCCAAGAATGCAAGTCTGCAGCATCTCTGTGTTCAGAGACCTTCTAGAGACTTTATATAACAGCAGTATGTGTTCACGGAGGTGCGCCATAAGTTTATTTTATTGGTATGGTACGGTACTTCTGCATCGACGAACACGCTAACGCTAGCTGCGCTAGTATAGTCACTAATCAAGCCTGAATGAGAACTCAGCTGCCGGCATATGTTCACAACTACTGTGTCCCCCATTGTCAATCCTGGTTAAGTCCTGGTTTAGGTCCTGTTTTGGCTGTATTTTGTATTTTTGAGTAATTTCCGTCTGCTTGCTAGACCGCTAATGTTCCCGTGGCCACTTTGCGGCTCTCTGACCCGAGAGAGACGGGGGAAACAAACAAGCATGCAAATGGGATTTATCGCGGCCAGAAAAGTTATTGAGCAAATTTTATTTATCGTGCGATTAATTGATTTATTGACTATCGCGACAGGCCTATATGGACACACTCACAGATTGTATGGGCAAACAGGAGCACATTAGCACTAAACTTGACTCTATTGTTCAACTCCTGGGCCTAGGTCACATGACAGTGGGAACAATAACATTGGCCCATTAGTCCCCCCTACAGGCTGACTAAAGGTATACATGGGGATACAGGAATTTAGGTTTTGTGTTGTTTGAGCTCATATTTGACCCACTGAAAAAACACAAAAACTCATCAAACTTTGCCACAAGTTTTTTCAGGCATAAAGTGTATTATTTTGGTGTTCATTGGTGCAACACTATAAAATTTAAATTGTAGGGGGCGCTATTGTACAACATTAAATAACACCATTTGCACATAAAAACTCCGATTTGCACAAAATTTGATTTGACAGTCCAACTCTTGGGTTTGAGTAAACTGAAAGTGTAAATCATGAAAATGCATTATCAGCGCCCCCTACAGACTGATTCAAGTGTTACATGGGGAAAATGAGGTATATCTTTTGAATAGAGAAACACAATCACTAATCATAGAAAGAAAAATTACAGTGTCGCTCCCATCAGGGCAGTGGGAAAATGGCGCGTCAGCGTCATCTTGATGCGTGGTGCGGCGAGGGCCGTTAGATGCCGCTTGCGGCTTTAATTACTAGTTACTTTTGGAACCTCTGACCTTAACCTTCTCTTGAATTGTGACCTCTTATAGCTTATGAAAGCCCTGCAGTGGGAATCACTAGCTGCGTTTCCATTGAATAATGCGCAAAAACTTTTTTGATACATTTCAAAATTCGAAAAACCTGTAATTCGCAAAAGCGGCCGTTTCCATTAAGACATATTCGAATAAGTATACACTATTTTTGCGCGTTTATTCACTAGTTTCTAGTACGTCAACATGGCAACAGAAGTAAACAACACTTTGATTTACGTGAGATATATTAATGTCTTGACTTCTGCTGCGGCTCTCATCCTCTCTGACCCCGGGAGAAACTGTGGCTGCTTTGACAGCTCCGCGAACGCGCGTGGTCATGTACTGAGCGCGGACCAGACGCGCGCACAGAACCATAGACACGGGTCTTGCCTGTCTCCCCCGTCTCTCCCCCGTCTCCTCCCCGTCTCTCCCCCGTCTCCTCCCCGTCTCTCCCCCGTCTCTCCCCCGTCTCTCTCCCATCTCTCCCCCGTCTCCTCCCCGTCTCTCCCCCGTCTCTCCCCCATGCCTCTCCCACGTATCTCCCAAGTCTCCACACGAAGCGCAGCCAAAACTCACTGAATAAAGCAGCTCGGCTTCCTCCGCTATATCGAAATAAGTGTTTCCATTGCCGTTTTGCGAAAAACTTAATTTCGATACGTCCAAAAAACCACCTATTTTAAGCGCATTAACTTTTTATTGAAAAACTGTGGTTTATTCGAAATTTGCGCGTTTCCATTAGACATTTTATGATGCGCAAATTCAAATTTCGAAATTTGATGCTCAATGGAAACGCAGCTATAGACAGTCATTTTCAATTCGATAAGCAGATAAAAGAGTGGCACCTTCTTATTTATATGACCTCCTTCAGCCTTCAGAGGACACCACTCTGCAGATCAGCACCTTGTTGTTGTCCCGTCTAGGCTGAAGACTAGACGAGACAGCTTTTTCTGTGATAGGGCACCGACAGCTGTGGCCGTTTTTGCACATTAGAACTTGCAGTGTGAAATGGCTTTTGTTTCACCGGGGGCTCAAGTGCCAGTGAAAAGATCCTGAACAAGGCGAGTGTGAATTATTCACCAAGTGTCCTGGTTCTGCTGCCACTAACTTACCTCTAACATCACAGCTCCACTTGTGCGCTGGTCCAGGGCAGGGGTGCAACTGATTTTAAGTATAAAGCTTGGTATCTGTAAATTACTTTTGTAGCTTGTCTGTGCCATCTAAACTACTTTTTAATGGCAGTGAATGAAATTTGGAACACATTTTTAGCATATGAATAGAAATTCAAATTAGGCAAAAATTATAGGGAAAAGTGCATTTTTACAACATGGGTATTATGAATCTTTTATGAAACTTTTGAAGCAATTATAGTTAAAGCTGAACTCATCAATACGCAGAAGCCAGGGATTTTCCACTTGATGGTAAGAAGGTTGAAGGTTGAAGCTCACATATCTACTGGCGCCGTCGCATATGCTTCTGGTATAAAATAACATGCACTTTTTTTCCATCTTAAGTTAAATCCTTCAGGTTTTTTTTAAATCCACACTTTACTGCCACAAACTCTGCTCGTTTCCTTGCCGCTCTGGCTCCACTCTACCACTGTTCTGATTAGCAACGCTGATTGGTTAGAATACAGCCAAGCCCCTCTGTGCACGTGCATAAAAGCCACACACGCGAATTTCGTGCTCCTATGATGCATAGGAGCTTGTCCACTGTGCAGAACCAGAAGGATCAGATGAGGCCTCTCGCTAATTTCTCGGTCCCCGTCTATGTCCCATGCGCTACTGAGCACAAGCCATTCATTTGAATAGGACAACATCTTGGATCACCGAGGCTTGGGTGGAACTCACCATGCCATGGAGTTCTTGAATACTTTTATGAAGACACAAGAACATAAACGCCACGAAATCTGCTTCAAAGTCGCAAAACTATGTCCACGTAAATAAATTTGGATATTCACGACATATGTGCCATGTTTCCATGTCAACATCTTATTTTTTTGTGTCTCCACCAGGTGAAGATGCCCCTAGCCAACTTGGTTTTGTGGCAATATGACTATTATTCTTTTTATAGGTCTATGTAATTGTTTTATAATGTCATTTTAGAAAATAAAACAACATAAACCATTGATTTAAAAATATTCTAATTAGTCTATACTATACATTAGAATAGGCTAAATCCTCTTTGAACATTTTGCTTTTTCAAGAAATATATTCCTAACTCTAGTTTAATTCACAATTTATAAAATACTAGGCATTTGAATCAGGATGCATCATGATCAGCTGAATATTGAACCGAATCATCATTGGTTGAAGCAGAAGTAACTTACCTAAATAGGATCACAGCAGGTATATCGAAATGTGAATAGTTTTCAACAGAGATCTCTCACTCAGAGTGCTCCACATGCCACTCAGGGGTTTTGTGTTTTTGCTCAGACCCATGAAAAAATTAGAAGGAACACTGGTCGTGTCTCTTTGTAACATCAAGAGAATTTTTTTGTTTTTGTTTTTCAGAATTCAGAATAATTTTTATTGCCACGTAAGTAACAGGAAGTCACAGACTTGGAAATTGCTTCGGCTCAGTGCAACAGTCAGAGAGAGATAATAAAAAATAAAGAATAAAAAACACTTCTAAGGAATAAATTTAAATTTAAAATCAAGTTACAGTTACTATTTACAATATACAAGTGCACATGGTGCACACAATGTAAGGTGACAGCAGTACAGTGAAGTAAAGTGACGTATGATGGGCAGTAAAGTGACTTTATAAAGGGCGGGGGGACAGGTTAAGAAGTGTTCAAGAGTCCAACAGCAGAGGGGAAGAAACTGTTCTTGTGGCGGGAGGTTCTATTCCTGATGGACCGCAGTCTCCTGCCTGAGGGGAGTGGTTGGAATAGTCCATGAGCAGGGTGAGAGGGGTCGGCTGTGATACGACCAGCCCGGCCTCGAGCTCGGGCGACGTACAGGTCCTGCAGCGATGGAAGGCTGCGGCCGATCACTTCCTCTGCAGAGCGCACAATGCGCTGTAGTCTGTTTGTCCCCGACTGTGGCTCCAGCGAACCACACGGTGATGGAGGAGGTGAGGATGGACTCGATGATGGCCGTGTAGAACTGCACCAACATCTGTGCAGGCAGCTTGGCTTTCCTGAGCTGCCGCAGGAAGTACATCCTCTGCTGGGCCTTCTTGATGAGGGAGCTGATGGTCGGCTCCCACCTGGGTGATGGTGGTGCCCAGGAAACGATAGGACTCCACAGAGGTGATGGGGGAGTCCATCACGGAGGGTGAGGGCGGGGGGACAGTACTCTTCCTGAAGTCCACAATCATCTCCACTGTCTTCTGGGCGTTCAGCTCCAGGTTGTTACCACTGCACCAGGACACCAGCCGGTCCACCTCCCTCCTGTAGGCGGACTCATCGTTGTTGGAGATGAGTCCATGAGGGTGGTGTCGTTCGCGAACTTGATCAGCTTCACGGAGTCGTGGCTGGAGGTGCAGTGGTTGGTGTACAGGGAGAAGAGCAGGGGAGAAAGAACACAGCCCTGTGGGGCTCCTGTATTTATAATCCGAGAGTCCGAGACATTCTTCCCAAGACGCACTTGCTGCTTCCTGTCCGTCAGGAAGTCAGTTATCCACCTGTAGGTGGAAACGGGCACGTTGAGCTGGGAGAGCTTGTCCTGAAGCAGGGAAGGCAGGATTGTGTTGAAGGCAGAGCTGAAGTCCACGAACAGGACCCTGGCGTAGGTCCCCGGGGAGTCCAGGTGCTGTTGGATGTGGTGGAGGGCCAGGTGTATGGCGTCGTCTACAGATCTGTTCTATGTAAGCGAAATGCAGGGGGTCCCGGAGGGGGGAGGTGAAGGACTTGAGATGGGAGAGGACCAGGCGTTCAAATGACTTCATGACGACAGACGTAAGTGCTACAGGTCTGTAGTCATTGAGTCCTGTGATCCTGAGCTTCTTCGGGACGGGGACAATGATGGAGGATTTGAAGCAGGCCGGGACATGGCAGGACTGCAGAGAGGTGTTGAAAATGTCAGTGAACACAGGAGTAAGCTCACTGGCGCAGTGTCTCAGAGTGGCCGGAGACATATGGTCCGGGCCAGGAGCTTTGCGGGGGTGCAGCCTCAAGAAGAGTTGTTTAATATCTTTAGAGGCTATTGTCAGGCTGGGGGCAGGGCTGATGGGTGGGTCGTTAGAGTAGTGGGGGGTGGGGGAGGTGTCAGTGGCCGCATCAAAGCGACTGAAAAAAAAAGTTCAGGTCGTCAGCTAGCTTGTGGTCGTCAGCACAGGGGGGGCTTTGGGTTTGTAGTTGGTGATCTCCCGTAGGCCCCTCCAGACAGAAGTAGTATTATTGTTACCCAACTGCTCCTGTAGTCGTTCTCTGTGCCAGGACTTGGCTGCTTTCATTTCGTCCCTGAACTGATATTTAGCTGCTTTGTAGCCGCTGCGGTCCCCCTCCCTGAAAGCAGACTCCTTTGCTTTCCTGAGCTGCCGGAGTTTAGCAGTGAACCAGGGTTTGTCGTTGTTATAGATGACCCTGGTCCTTGTTGGAATGATGCTATCCTCGCAGAAGTGAATGTATGACATCACAGTGTCTGTGTATTCATTCAAACTATCTGTGGCACTACAGATAGTGCTCACTACAGGTTTCGAGAGCTTTAGTCTCTGTCTGTAAGCAGGGATCAGATGTATCATGGAGTGATCTGAGAAGCCGTGGGCTGCTTTGGGAACAGCGTGAAAAGCACCGTGCACAGGGTTGTAGCAGTGATCCAGAGTGTTCTCCTCTCTGGTCGGGCATTTGATAAACTGTCTGTATTTGGGTAATGTCTTCTGTGGCTGTACACCACCCCCGACCCATGCATAATTTTTTCAGGTGTCCAGTTTACTTTTGTATGCACTGGAAATGGCAGCAAGTCCTAAGTAGCTCTGAAACAGTTGTTGTTTTGTATTTTACATTTATTTTTCTTCCTTTTTTTACCTGAGATGTTACTGCAGTACAGTATTCATGGTTTTGCACTGGTACAGACCGGAGCGGAGAGAATTCGTTGTCTGAACCAAGCGGATCAGCTGAAAATCCACTGGAGGAATGCAAACCTTTTGAAAAATGCTAATGAAGCATGTAGCATTTTACTAGACTAGAGCAGAGAAAATGGCCCGAACCCAACCGGCTAATTCACCTCTGCTGCTGTGACCCGTCCTGCTCCACCCCCAGAGGCTACTTCACCTCTGCTGCTGTGACCCATCCTGCACTACCCAGCTGCCACTTCAACTCTGCTGCTGTGACCAGTCTTGCTCCACCCAGCAGATACTTCACCTCTGTGGCTGTGACCTGTCCTGCTTCGCCCAGCAGCTACTCCACCTCTGCTACTGTAACCTGTCCTGCTCTACCCAGTGGCAACTCCACCTCTGCTGCTGTGACCTGAAGTGCTGCTGCATTTTATTATTACAATTAGCTTTTTAGAATAATCAATGTATTTGTTTTGTTTGTGTCGATGGATGTGTATTTTTCCTGCTACTGGACAAGTGAATTTCTCATACGGGATCAATAGAGTATCTATCTATCTATAAATAAGATTACCAATATATAGGAGGCCGAAGCATTGGTGTCTGTTCTTCAATTTTCCCATTTCAACATGGAGACCTGTTGTAAAGGCTGTGGGAGGATTCATTTTGTTGTTAATTTGAGCAGGATTTAAGTTTGATTCAAAAACTCCAGGTGTGGTAAATCCCTCTTTCTGAGCTGGAATAGAACTAATAAAGGCCACCACGCCGTGAGTTAGTGTTGCTGTGATTATCTCGACTGCAGGTGGTCCTACAAAGTCACATTTCACCTATTCCACACAAAATTATGAATAAACTTGAATATTGTGAGTCTTTTGACTGACTGGGGTGACAGATAGTGCCTTTGTTTTGACTATTTTCAAGAAACAGGTAAAGAAAGTAAACCAAATAGTAAAGTTAAATTTAGCAAATTTTAAATTCATCAGAAGTAACTTAAACCAGGAATCTGCCATTTTATTTTTCAATTCGATGATAATGCCGCATCTTACCTACTGTGTTACCAGCTGGTCACAGGGATGCAAGACAGCCCTGAAGCCTATCCAGTCTGTCTACAAACAGGCGTTAAAAGTCCTGGATAGGAAACCTTTCCGGCATCACCACTGTAGCATCTTGGCCAAATATAAGATGCTCAGCTGGGAAAACTTGGTAAGATTTCAAGATGGTGTTCTGGTTTTTAAAATCTTAAATGGTCTGGCCCCACCCCCACTATCTATTTTTTTTAAGCAGAGCAGCAGAAACACCAGATCTGCTGCCTCTAATAATCTTCTCGTCCCACTAAGAAAAAGTTCCTTTGGCCAATCAGCCTTCTCAGTGCGCGCCGTTCAGTTTTGGAACACAATCCCAGTCCATATAAGAAATAGCACCACACACAGGACTTTTAAACATACGCTAAAAACCTGGTTATTGGACAATCAAGATTGTAACCACTCATGATGCATTACTTGCTTTTATATGTTTTAATGACGTGTTTTTAATTGAAATGTTTTAACTAGTTACTCTATATTGTCATGTAATGTAATGTAATGTATTGTAATATAATTGTAATTTTTTGCAGTGCACTTTGATGGCATTTTACACCTTGCCTAGGGACTAGAGTTGGAAACTAGCTGTTAGCTAATACTGACACATTTACAGCAATGTTGATTAATGTGTATCGTCCCTATTCAAATAAACTATTAAATAAATAAATAAATACAAATAAATAAATATTTGACTGGCTGAATTTACTGGCCGAATTATTTTGTTATTTAGTTCAGACATGGTGGAGAGGTCCTTCCTCAAGTGGAGGAGTTCAAGTATCTCGGGGTCTTGTTCACGAGTGAGGGAAGGATGGAGCGTGAGATTGACAGGCGGATCGGTGCAGCGTGCGCAGTGATGCGGTCTCTGTATCGGACCGTTGTGGTAAAGAGGGAGCTGAGCCGAAAGGCGAAGCTCTCGATTTACCGGTCAATCTTCGTTCCCTCCCTCACCTATGGTCATGAGCTATGGGTAATGACCGAAAGAACGAGATCGCGGATACAAGCGGTCGAAATGAGCTTCCTCCGCAGAGTGGCTGGGCGCTCCCTTAGAGATAGGGTGAGGAGCTCGGTCACACGGGAGGAGCTCGGAGTAGAGCCGCTGCTTCTCCACGTCGAGAGGAACCAGTTGAGGTGGCTTGGGCATCTGTTCAGGATGCCTCCTGGACGCCTTCCTGGGGAGGTGTTCCGGGCACGTCCCACCGGGAGGAGGCCCCAGGGAAGACCCAGGACACGCTGGAGAGACTATGTCTCTCAGCTGGCCTGGGAACGCCTTGGGGTCCCCCCGGACGAGCTGGAGGAGGTGTGTGTGGATAGGGAAGTCTGGGCGTCTCTGCTTAGACTGCTGCCCCCGCGACCCGGCAACGGATAAAGCGGAAGAAAATGGATGGATGGATGGATGGATGGATGGAGGTCAGACATGCAAAGGTGGATATGATAATTTTTTGTTAGAGGGCCACAACCAGACTTGTCCAGGGGCAGAAAACATGGATTGTTAAATGGTTTTGACTGGATCCGGGCTTTTTAAGGCTTTAAAATTTGGTATGACGTGTCCATATTGATTCACACCATATCTATTTGTCCCATGTATGGACTTTTGTGACGAAATCAAAAACTAATTTAATATAGAAAGTATATAGAAACAAAGGACTCCAAAAGCTCCTGAGCTCTACTTGTTGTTTAATAATAATAATGCATCGGTTTTATATAGCACTTTTTTGGACACTCCATACACGGTGATGATAAACTACTACTGTCGTCACAGCTGCCCTGGGGCACACTGACAGAAGCTCCAGGGTCATCTGCCCCTCCGACCGCCACCAAACATTCACACACCAGACTCATTCTAGGCAATGGGGTGAAGTGTCTTGCCTAAGGACACAACCGCAGTTTGGCACTTTACAGCCCACTGTGGCACCTGGTGTTCCCAGCAGCAGACAACAGCAGACATCAGTGGGAGTTGGTGGAGAAAGTCTTGAGGTGGGCTCGAACTCACAACTTTCAGGCTCAAAGGCCAATGCTCGAACAACTAGGCCACTGTTGTCCCCGTTTAGCATGACGTTTAGCTGTTGTATTGAACTTGCATTAATGGCTTAAAAGTGGTTATACAGTAATTACATTTCATGAAGGAATATACTATTCATCAACATGATGGATGATATCCCTCCTGACAATCTAAAGTCTCTGGAGGAGACTTTAGATCGTCTCTGCAACATCGCATGCCGATCGGGGGTGGTGCCAATAGAGTGGCAAACCGGGGGGGTAGTCCCTCTCTACAAGAAGGGGGACGAGAGGGTGTGTTCCAATTATTGTGGGATCACACTCCTAAAGGTGCGTTCACACCGCCGACGCTGGAACGCTGACGCCTTGCGCACCAGACGCACATTCTCTAATTTTCAGACGCAGGGGTGTTCAGACCAGAACACCAATATTGCGACAGTGCTAGGCCTGTCGCAATATTCAATAAATCAATTAATCGCATGATAATTTAAATTAGCTCGATAGTTTTCCTGTCCGCGATGAATTCCATTTGCATGCTTGTTTGTTTTCCCGTCTCTCTCTCCCTCTCCTTCTCGGGTCAGAGAGCCGCAAAGTGGTCACGCGTGACGCGAGAAGACTGAAATAACTCAAAAATACAAAATACAGCCAAAACAGGACCTAAACCAGGACTAAACTAGGACTTAACCAGGATTGATAACGGGGGACACAGTAGTTGTTCTCATTCAGGCTCTAGTAGTGACTAAACTAGCAGTTAGCATTAGTGTGTTCTCCAATGCGGATGTACCGTTTAATACTAAAATAAACTTATGACGCACCTCCGTGAACACATACTGCTGTTATATAAAGTCTCTGGAAGGTCTCTGGACAAAGAGACGCTGCAGAGCTGCATTATTGGCAAGAACTTCACACAAAAAGCCGCTAGCATGATGCTAACGGAATTAGCAACAAGCTAGCGGCTTTTTACTTCCGCCACTTCTAGCGGTGGTCTTTAAAAAAAAAGTGTATTTCTCTTTGAAAAGGTGTACCTGCATCATTATCATTGTATTAGATGAAAATTATCTCAGAACGACAATACTATCGCCAGACAATTAATCGTCCAGCAAAATTTGTAATCGTGAAAGGCCTAGGTGGCGCCCGCTGGAAGTGGCGGAAGTAGCGGGCGGACTTTGGTGCTAACGGAGTTAAGCTAGCGGCTTTTTGTGTAAAGTTCTTCTCCAATAATGCAGCGTCTCTGTGTCCAGAGACCTTCCAGAGACTATATATAACAGCAGTATGTGTTCACAGAGGTGCGCCATACATTTATTTTATTATTAAACGGTACTTCCGCATCGGCAAACACGCTCGAAGCAGTTGCATAAAGTCACAGGAGCATGAAAACGCGTATGTTCACAAACACTATGTCCCCCATTGTCAACCCTGGTTTATTCCTGGTGTAGCTCCTGTTTTGGCTGTTTACGCGTATGTTTAGTCTGCTCGCTCAGACCACTAATCTCCCTGTGCCCACTTTGCGGCTCTCTGATTAGTCGCTGCACGAGCGTCCCGAGGAAACGCTGGCAATACTAATTTCCTGCGTGCATCGATTTTCCGCTCCTGCGCCTCTGCCTCTGCCGCGCAGTCCGTGCGTCTCTACCGCGCAGTCCGTGCATGCATCCCAAGACGCACATGCAGTTTGACGCTCGAACGCGCGTCACCATCAACCTAGAGATGGGAACTCGCGAGTTGGACTCGGACCCGAGTCCGACTTAAGTCGCTATTTTTAGAGACTTGCGACTTGACTTGGACTCGTCCCCTAAAGACTCGGGACTTGACTCGGACTCATCCCCTAAAGACTCGGGACTTGACTCGGACTCGTCCCCTAAAGACTCGGACTTGACTCAGACTCGTTGTTTTCAGACTTGCGAGTCCTGACGCTCCAGATCCAACCATTTCACAGGCTGGTAAGGGAGCGCGCTCTTTGGCTGTGCGCGCTGGCTGTGCGTGCTCTATGGCGGTGCGCTCTCTTTGGCGGTGCACGCTCCTCAACTGTGCGCGCTCTATGGCCGTGATCGCGGGTCTTGACTGTGCGGGAATGCCCGCGTTGGCTCATCACTTTGTGCATCAGTTGTGTCTGAGCTGTGAGCCGCTCTGTCAACACGGTAGCGCGCAGCCTGTGGTCATAATGTTATAGGACCATGCACGTGCACTGGACCATACACGTGCACATAGGACCATTTTTTTCTTGTTATGTGTGTGTCTTTATACACCTCTCCAATACACAGAGCTGGATGATAGAGCCTCCTGACGTTACCCTGTCTCCTCCTAAACTCGTAAAATTAAAGCTGGGGTACGTAAATTTTCCCTCGCATTAACAGCTCATGTTGGTTGTGCCAACAGTAAAATGCTGTGAACAAACAGATTTTATGACTTTTTTTTAAATGTCCCATTGTCATCCTGTAACAAACAATAGTTTTGGTCTGTGCCCTCACTGTAGTGTCATGTTTGTTACTCTGTAACTATTGCACTTTATTTTAATCGTTTTTTGTAGCAGTGCAGTACAATTAATTCATATATTTTAGTCCATTTTAAATGGTATTGGCCATAATTTTAATGCGTAGGAAATGAGACTTGGACATGCGGGTCCAGGGACTTGGACTTGACTTGGACTTGCGGGTCCAGAGACTTGGACTTGACTTGGACTCCTGGGCTAGAGACTTGGACTTGCGGGTCAGAGACTTGTGTGCATCTCTGCCACCAACTTTGCATTGAAAGTTGACGCAGCGCATGATCTGGTCTGAACGCGGCATTAGCCTCCCCAGTAAGGTCTACTCCAAGGGACTGGAGAGGAGACTTCGACCTATGGTCGAGTCTCGGATTCATCGCGGCTGCGGACCACTGGACCAGCTCTGTACTTGCAATCTTATACGATATATGTTTCGATATTTCTATAGGATAAATAACTCCCAAGAACTACTGCAAAAAAAATTCCAACGTTTTTTTTTGACCATCAAAGAGGGAGTCAGTTCAACTGTGAACAAAGTGCTTCAGTCACATTTGCTTGAATTTCTTGTTTAAAAAAATATATAACATAACTGAAATAAATGAAGATACATATTGCATATCAAAAAAATAAAGCAACTCAACTCAAGGCAGTGTATATAGGAGCAAAGTGTTTCTGTAACATTTAAAAACAAAAATTCCTGATTACATAAATAGAAGAGGTGCAAGGGTTCATCACTGATCCGTGATCCGTTCGGATCAACGTCTTCGGTTCGGTACAGACGTGATCCGCGGCATTTAAGCAGCCCCTTTATGCACAGTCAGACCGTACTAAAGTCAACTCTCCCGCGCATCCACAGTTGCGCTCACGACTGACGCTTGGACGTCCAGCGGAACCTATGATAGATCCATGAGCGGAACGGAGAGCTATGTTACAATAACCGATCACTTCATCACAGCAGACGGGGAGATGAAAAGTCCGGCCCTGCAGACACGCCCACTCTACGAAAGTCACACAGGCAAACAGCGCAGGTACTGACACAAGCAGCGGAGGAATGGAAGACAAAGGCCCAGTACTAATATCCCAGTCACAACTGATAATGCCAAAAATTAAATAAATGCAGTGAATGAGGCTGGACTGGGCCCAGAATGGACCGCCTCCTTGGGAGAATCAGGCAGGTGGTTTAATATATGAGGGTAACTACCCTCATAAAGTGCCTTCTTATGTTGCACTTTGTGTTGTTTTTCATTAATTATGTTAAAAAGACATAATTGGATGGAATTTGCCTTCCATCCATCCATCCATTTCCTTCCCCTTAATCCATTTCTAGGTCAGGGGGGTGGCAGTCAGAGCTGCACCCAGTACACAGAGCACCAGCCCCTCACTGATCCTCCTGCAGGTGCCGAGTCCACATGAGCGTGTTTATTAAAAAGACAAAACTATTTTTTTTGAAAAATGAACCGAACCGTTAGGCCTTTCGCGATAGTCAATAAATCAATTAATCGCACGATAAATAAAATTTGCTCAATAACTTTTCTGGCCGCGATAAATCCCATTTGCATGCTTGTTTGTTTCCCCCGTCTCTCTCGTCAGAGAGCCGCAAAGTGGTCACGGGAACACTAGCGGTCTAGCAAGCAGACGGAAATTACTCAAAAATACAAAATACAGCCAAAACAGGACCTAAACCAGGACTTAACCAGGATTGACAATGGGGGACACAGTAGTTGTGAACATATCCCGGCAGCTGAGTTCTCATTCAGGCTTGATTAGTGACTATACTAGCGCAGCTAGCGTTAGCGTGTTCGCCGATGCAGAAGTACCGTACCATACCAATAAAATAAACTTATGGCGCACCTCCGTGAACACATACTGCTGTTATATAAAGTCTCTAGAAGGTCTCTGAACACAGAGATGCTGCAGACTTGCATTCTTGGAGTAGAACTTTACACAAAAAACCCGCTAGCTTAGCTGTTAGCATCAAAGCCCGCCCCGCTACTTCCGGTGGGCGCTACCGCAGCAGGACTTCTGTATGCCCCATTGGTAAACCCACATGTCAGTCACTTGTCATTCGCCTGGTGTGTGGGGAGGTGGGACTACTCCTGAGAGATCCTGTCTTAAGCCACACAAAGTCAACATGTTGGTATTTCTTTCTCGTAATCTGCCATAAAGTCTGAGAAATTATTGACATTTGAGACATCTGTTTCATATTTTCTTTACAAAGGTCCTGGCAGTTTTATTCCTGGTCATTTTTTGTTAACCTCTTAACATCCGCCTCATTTTGGCTCGTGCACAATGGTTGGGCATACCCAAATGTCTTTGCTTATTTAAAAACACATCTTACATCTCACATGCTTGTGTGATGCATCATTTTAAAGCTAGAGCCTTCTAGTTTATGTAAAAAAACACTAAAATAATGTTTGTCATTCCTATTTTCCTCTGCATCCTTTGAAGTTAGGGAAAAAAACCCAATTTTTTTAGCCTCTCCTAACATTTTCAATTTCTAAAGGCCCTAAAAAAGGCATACTTCATTGTAAGTTCACAATATTCAAACCCTCTGTTCATTGTGTTGTTGACAACGACTGTCTAAAGTTTCAGACTTCTAAGTTTTATAGTTTTTATGCAGTTTCTCTTTTTCATCAAGTAGTGCACATTTGGCACAATTTGGCACAAGTGTGCCAAATTGTGCCAAATATCTTTACTTACATTTAATCATCATAAAAACAATATTTTTTATTATTGGTACTTATAAGTTACTAATCTATGTGTGTTTTTCTTTTTTAAATGTCAAAGTTATTTTTTTATGAGTGTAAATTCATTGCAGATTCGAGAGCGTCTTTTATCTTCCAGTACGCACAATTGTCCAGGCCCAACATAAGACAGGACACCATTGTCCCACCCCTTGTTCGAAAGCTTTCCTCATTGGCTACAAGGACATGTCAATCGTAAATCCCGGAAGTAAACGTAAACAAGTTGGGATCACAACAAAGATCAGTCACCAATGCGCAAACAGCAGCACGAGCGGTACTTGCGGGACCTATTGCAGACCCAAAAATTGGTCTAGCTTTTCGGGAGTAGTCTCATTTGAAAGATAAGGAGCTAAGGAACACGTAGATACCAGATGTTTGGGTGAAAAACAAAGCTAAAAGTCCGTTACAAGTGAAAGAGTAACATCTGTGCTCTTTTTTTTCGTTTTTTTTGCTAAAGATAAATGCACATTTTAGGATTATTTCTGCAGAATGGATTTTACTTTGGGAAATACAAGTAGATATAATTTTCCTTTGGACTGTTCCAGAGAGAATGATGTATTGCAAGCTGGGAGGAGAGCTGATTTATTTGTACAGCACAAGCCCAAAGGTAAAAAACTATTTCGGAATTGATTTATTTTGTGCCCACATTATGTGTTATATCTTTTGAATGCAAAGTCTGATATAAATGTAGATAAGAAAATAAGCTTTAAAATGATATACAGCTTTTGGGGTTTGGTGTTCAAAATACATCTGCTATTGCCAGCAGAACATTTAAAAACATAAAAACGGCCGCCGGCGCGCTGGTTGTTGCTAAGTGGTTTTTAAGAGACTGAGTCTATTTTATTTATTGTTTTTGGTTGTTTGTTAATTTATTGTGTTCTAGCGTTAAATATTCGTTAAAAATAAAAGTTTATTTCTCTTTGAAAAGGTGTACCTGCATTATCATTGTAATCGATGCAAATGATCTCAGAACGACAATATAATCGTTTATCGCAATAATTTCTGAGACAATTAATCGTCCAGCAAAATTTGTTATCGTGACAGGCCTACGAACCGTGGCCTCTGAACCGAGGTACGATCCGAATCGTGATTTTTTCCAACCGTTGCACCCCTAATAATTAGTAAGTACCCTGTTCCAATTCAACCGCCCTCTCTCTCTCTATAGTGTACAGTCACAGGAGTTCTTGTATTGCAAAGTAATGCCTCAACTTTGTAATCTGCATCTGTGTTGTGTTTTTTGCTGCGTATAAAATTTACAGTCTCTGGTATAAGGCCACGTTGTTCAATGAGGACAAACAGTGCCATGTCCACCGCTGTATGAAATGTCACGGACTCTGATGCTACACCACCGGCACTTCTTTCATATTCTACACTCCGCCGTGAATAAGACACAAGAAAGGGGAGGGGAAGCAAACGCAAGGAGGCAGGGGAGCAGGCAAAGGCAGAGAAGGCAAACAAGCAAAGGGACAATAAATCAATGCTTCCTAATTTGAAGTATGTGGAACTCTGACTAAATACAAAATATCATTACACTCATATTGTATCATTGTTATTACACAAAATCTAAAACCAGTGGTCATAAAAAGGGCCGGTGACTCCACCTCAGGTGAGTCCAGTCTTTACCTAACCTAGTTTTACCACACCATCGTATACATTTAATTTCCTACTAAGTCTTAGATTTGCTCCATTGAGCTCCGAAAACAGGTGGGAGGGGTTAATTCTTTTTGGAGATTGAAACGATTGGATCAGAGTTTACTGTGACGTATGTAATGCGCCCGACTGGGGAGTAGCGCCACAACATTTTGCCAGCAATTACATTTGCTGAACATTGCTCTTGCTCCGGTTTCAATTTCTTGATATTTGAGGGTCAAACCGGAACAGGTTACTTCACTATCGCATTCTCCGCCATCGCCAAACTACAACAAGCAAATTTGGTGCATACTCTTGATGTCACCGACACGACACCTACCTACAACACCCACCTCCCGCGCTCGCCGATTGGTCGGAGGGGTTTCAACCGATGTAACTGCAGACACTGGGAGCAGACCCAGACGGCGCATGTAGGGAAATGATAATTGACCGGAGTTAACGGATGCTAAGGCCATGCTAGTCTTAACCTGAAATCTTGATGAAATAGGTGAAATGAAAACGTGTAGCCACACTGGCCCTGGTTTACAAACCGGTCCTCAGTTTGAAGACCATAGAACTAAACCTTCTGTACCTGGTTTTAAAAGGAAATATTTAAAATGCTATTATGCTATCTGCCATTTTAATATAGTTCAGCTTTAAGAGTCATGGTCCAAAACAGTTTCCCCAACTGAAGTCCTGTACTACTCACCATGGCAGAGGAGGAGCGTGAGGAGTGCGAGATGTGGTTGCGGCTGCCCTCCATGCTACCTCCATGAATCAGGTAGGTGCTCCCACCGGAGATGATGTGGCTGGAGCCAACATCCATGGCAATGCCAACCATACCGTGAGAAGGCACCCCGCCCGTGCCCGACGAGGACACCACGGTTGTGACATGAGCGCCCCCTCCTTGGGACTCAAAGTATGGACCTCCGCTGCCCTGGCCGTACAGCTGAGAGTCTGGGTTGTAGGAGTATGAGGCGCGGCTGAGAAAAGAAAACAGACATGATGGGCCCAAGGTAGATACAACTATGTGGATCTACATGCATGTTAAAGTCTATGTAGGGCTCAAAAAACAATTAATTGATTATTTGTTATGTGCAGCCACCATTTTTATGCTCATTCCAAGAGATAATTGTGTCAATTTCCCTTTGTTGCCAGATTTGTTGCCACTGTATATGAAACCGTAAAAGATTATAAATAATAATCTTTATAAATAATAAAGAACAACCAAATCAAACTATTCCATTCATGAATTTCTACATCAAAAAGACTCTTGTCTTGACTATTGTCATGCTGCTGAGATTACAAACTTTATTTTGATACTAATGACTACCCTCATTACACAATAAAATTTTTCTGAAGCCTTAATATTAACACCAAATAATATTACCTTATAGTCCTTTAAATGGTACCACAAGGTTTTGTACCAATTCCTCGACCAAAATATTTGAGTTGATTTTTGATATTTCAGACAACTCTAGGTACTGTTCTGCATGTTGATAGTTAGCTATATCATTAATAGGTGCCCTGGGGATGTTTTTAAAACACTGGATCTGAGGGGTGTGATGTAGAACGTGCTCTTACATAGTTCCATTGGTGTACACAGCGTCTCCGGCCTCTCCCACATACTGCACCTGGGATGGGTACACATGCTGCACCTGCTGAACCTACAGAGCACACATGGAGCAGAACTAGTCACACCACTGCACAGCTCTGCACAGGAAAGCCCAGTCATGTTTACAATGTATTTTACGGCAAAAAAACATTCGACAATACACAGATGTGGGATTTGGTTCAATCATGACTTGAGTTGAAAGCAGATGGATAGTTAAGCAAAAGAAACACTCATGTGGTTATGGCTTTGCGTGCATGCTGTACTTCCTGTACAGCCTGCACCTTAAAGAGGACATAACAATTAACATTGACTTTATACAGCTTTGGACAATGTTATAGTCAGTAAGTTATTTTGACACCTGTTTTAAGAGCAATTCATGCATCTTTGAGTCACCCATCTTCCCTCACACCCAACATTGGCTGCATGCATTTGTCGGTGTATTGTTTTGTGCAGTTTCTGAGGGAATTGACTTCCTATTAATATACAACCTGTTTTATGAAGAGAATTTTAGCTCCCCAGAGATCACAAGACCATCTCCTGTGACAACCTCAGCAATAGCAACGGGCAAGAAGGAAGGCATTGTGAGCGTAAGTTGAGCTCATTCCGTGTAATCTTTACACAGGATCTAATTCTTTAGATCTTGAATCATCAATGAAGTGTCCCTTACTACATTATTATTGCTCCCTCTGACCACCTTGTATCAACAATCTTGTCTTTAGGGTCATTACTCACAGAATATGACCATAGATTAGGCGGCACGGTGGCTGAGTGGATAGCACTCTCGCCTCTCAGCAAGAAGGTCCTGGGTTCGAATCCCGGTCGGACCAGGGCCTTTCTGAGTGGAGTTTGCATGTTCTCCCCGTGTCTGCGTAGGTTTCCTCCGGGTACTCCGGTTTCCCCTACCACTAAAAATATGTCCAATAGTTCTGGCATGCGCCTCCTGTACTGGCCCCGCTCCCATCTCTGTGTGGAGTGAGAGACAAATGCCCAAAAATAACAATTGTAAACCGCTTTGAGACTCAGATCTGCAGTGAAAAGGCGGTATATAAATAAAAACTTACTTACTTACTAGATTAGGGTGGGATCATAGATTGAGCAGTAAATTGATAGCTTTGACTGCATACACCATCACTGCACAAATCAGTGCACACACAACATCCTTTCTTCACAGAGAACAAAACCTGAGACACTTGAGGAGGGACCTCTCCACCACCCACAGAGGGCAGTGCACATAATTTTAGTCAAAAAAAGGAAGTATTATTTTCTTTTATCAAATAAGTGTTAGCTTTGAGACACAAAGTACTTTGTATTACCACGTGTGAGTTATCCACGTAGACTGAGTCCGACAAAAACAGTACGATGGAGGTTAACTTAAACCATGTTCACAAAACTAAGTCACTTTCCCATAGATTCTGAGACATGACGGCACAAGCAATGCCTTTCTACTTTCATAAGAATAGTTTAGTATAATATTTAAAATGTCTTTATATAGATCACCTTGATTATAACAGGCAAGAAGCTTGGACTATAAAAGCCTGGCAATTCTCTTGTAGGGAAACAGTGATGTGTGAAGACAGAAGCCAGGCTCAGCCAGAGAGAAGAGCTGGTGATAACAGTCACAGAGGGCAGCAGATATACAGTATACTGTTCATGATCCAGAGGAGATTGTGTTGCCGTCATGCAATTCTCATGCTGGAGGACTAAACTCGCGTTTCATAAGCTGAATGTGAGTGAAATGAGCCCATTAAGCAGCCAAAGAATATAATTCTAATGTCTCTGCCAACCCTACCTAATGCCATAGCTCAGTACCTGCTGTGAGGCTCTGCTGTGCTGCTGAACGCCTCCCTTCTGAGCTGAGCCTGTGGCTTGAACCAGCACCTTCTGTTTGGATAAGACATAACTCCATTACATTGCAATGCACACTGCAAACAATAGTAAACAACAAGTTCACAACGTGCTTCAACTAACTCAATTTAAGAGGGTTCAAGTAAATTTCTGGCGTGTCCAGATTTGAGTCCCAAGTGAACCATTTAGGGGGAAAAAATCACCAAAATTACTTCAATGACTACTGGAAGAGCAAACATGTTTGGTGGTTAATGAAATTCAGCTGCTGGGGTTCGAGCAAAGAAAAAACAGCTGGATTTCACTGAAGACCTGGCAACCCAAATTAAACTCATGTGATGCCAAGTCTGCTATTGGATAATCAGTTTGTGAACATTAATAATGTACATTGGTTTTGTATATTTGGTTTTGTAAATTTCTCCATTGTGAGATCAATAATGTCTATCTTATCTTATCTTATATACTAGAATCCCAGACCTATGATCTGTGTAATTTTAAATTAAAATGTTATAAGCTTCATTGAAAAAAAGAGAAAAAAACGTGACAAATGTTTCCATGGGTAAACAACATTTGAAGATGTGAAGATGTACTCAAATAAGGGACATACTCATGTAGAAGGTATTAGAGGGTTCTACATCCTTCACACACTTATCAAAAAGGAAGAAGATAGATAGATAGATAGACGGATACTTTATTGATCCCCGTAGGGGAAATTCAGGTGTCCGGTAGCAGCAATAATACAAATATAAAATTGATCATTCTAAAAAGTTAAATAGTAATAATCAAGTCTTTAAAATTAAAATATATTTCACCAAAGGGGAGGGGGCATTGTCTGTAAATTTGGTGCAATGACAGGAGTGTCCCCATTTTTCCTTGGGAGCACATATGATTCTGGCCCAGGTCACAGTCCAAAGCATCCTACCTGCTGTGAAGCAGGGACAGGCTGGACCACCGGGGCCTGGGCTGATGATGATGTCCTTAGGGTGGCCACGTTGCTCGCCGAGTCTGAGCCGCCTTCAGAGCTCTGCATTCTTCTGGGGGAAGAGAGAGAAGAGGGGAGGGGGTGCACAGGGGATAAAATGAATGAGATATCACAATCAATGTGTTTAGGTCTTCGCACACGTTTCAAGGTAAACGTAGCCCATGTTTTTCAGCTTTAAAAAAAAAACCACTACATTTTTGCATCAGTGAAATATTATGCAGGATCCCAGTAAACCCCTGCAAACACACACAGAGGCTATGCCTAACCTCTCCATTCTCCAAGCTCAGAACAGGTGGAGTAGAATTACTTTCTACTACTGCCCTTTCCTGGGGAAAGGTTTAGATGTTATGAAACATCTAAATTCAATTTAAACATTGTGATTATCATTTGCAATTTGATTATTCATAGTAGGACAGTGCTAAAAGTTCACAGTAACAGTAATCTTTGGTCATTTAGGTGATTAATCGGTAAACCAACATATGCATTTAAAATTCAGTTTTTTTCAACAAGGAAAAGTCTTAGTTTATTATAATCGTAATAGTTTTGAGACCTTTTGTCACTTCCCTTTTAGTAATGCAATCGATCGAATATCTTTAGTGAATCAAGCCTTTCTTTGGTCAACTACAGCCCTATTTTAGTTTTCTCGTAGCTCTTTGACCGCCAGCCATTTTTGATGATTTTCAAGACTTTTCAAGACAGAATATTGTGTGCTATGACTAGGGCTGGGCGATATTGCAAAAAAGTAAAATCTCGATTTTACTTCTCGATTCTACTGCTGCTCTGATCAGCAGCGCTGATTGGTCAGAGACAGACTGTCAAATATTTTTTGATCTTGAGGTCGACAGTAGCTCAGTTGGTACAGCATTGGCCTTTGAGCCAGAAGGTTGTGGGTTCGAGCCCACCTCAAGACATTCTCCACCGACTCCCACTGATGTCTGCTGTTGTTGTCTCCTTGGCAAGACACTTAACCTCTGGGAACACTAGGTGCCACAGTGGGGCGGCTGTAAAGTACCAAACTCCTGTTGTGTCCTTAGGCAAGACACTTCACCCCCATTGCCTAGAATGAGTCTCTTGTGTGTGTCAATGGTTGGTTACTGGTTGCAAGTATAATTCATGTACTGCTGGAACTCTCACAATATCCTTCATTCAATTTCACAATGGATGTTATCAACCAAATGTTACATTTGTTCACTTTTTTAAACGATTTCAGTTTGTATAGGATTATCAATGCTTTCTGAACATATTCCCTAAAAATAAAAAATAAAAAATACCGCAATAATACCAAAAACTGTGATAATTTTGGTCACAATAACCAGGGCTCGACATTAATGGTTGTTCGCTTGCCCGGGCCAACTAAAGATTTGGGACGGACAAGTGCGCTGTTTTAGAAAGTTGCCCGATCGGGCAAGTGATGTATTACTTTAACCCATTCAGGCCGGGAACGCCTTCCCGCATTTCTTCCTCTGGAGCCGGGTGCGGACACGTCTTTTAAAAAAAAAATTTGACAAAAATGTCTTCAACATTTTACACGGATCCGCAATTCCCGACTTGTTTACACTGAAAATGTAATTTCTGTGAAATGTGTGACTACAGGCACCTTCTGTTGTTTGCTGTATGTACTCAAATGCAATTTACATCCTCCGTTCTGACCACGGGAGCAGCTGCGGCCGCTTTGTAATGACAGCCGCTTTGACAACAGCTCAGCAAACGCACAGCTGTAACGTGGCACCGAGCGCGGACCATAGACGTGCAGACAGAACCATAGACGTACGGACAGAACCATAGACGTACGGACAGAATCATAGACGCGTGGACAGCACCATTGACATGCGTCAGGACCATCCCCAGCTTGTTGCAAGTGCAGGTCTCTCTCCCGTTTCTCCTACCGAAGCGCAACCAAAACTCAAGAAATTAAAGCTAAATTTGCCCTTGCATTAAAAATGTATGTTGTTTGTTCACAAAAGTAAAATGTTGTGAACAAATCAAACAGAACGCACCACAACAGGCGTTGCAAAAGATAAGCTATTCTTTTATTCGTCTCACAGTGGAGAAATTTCAGTGTCATTGTTGTTTAACATAATTAAAATAAGATAATAAAATGGTAAAATAGAATAAAATAACAAACTTTGGAGCTATAATTGCACTTGGTTCAGAAGTATTTACAGATGTGTATATTGTACTTTAGCAGCGGAGAATAAAAGCAGAATAAACATCAGTAATAATATCAACAGGTAAAGTGACTAGTGAATGCCAGAATATCAGTTGGATGGATAATGCAGTAATAATAAAATAGGTAAAGTGACTAGTGAATTATTATCAATGACAATGACAATGAATCAGCAGTTATTGTTATACATTCTCGTTGTACAGCCTGACAGCAGCAGCATACTGACTCATTATTTGACTTTTTGGGCTGAGAGTGTTTTTTTCCCACACAGTTAGTGCCACTGTATTGCCAAAGTCTTGTTAACTCATTGTATTGAGAAATAATTGGGAAAGTAACTTTTGACATTGGGCAAGTAAAATATAAATGGCTGACTAGGCTTAATGTCAAGGCCTCAAGCCCCGGTGATCCCCTATTCAAATGAATTGCTTGTGCTCAGTAGCGCATGGGACTTCACAGGGACCGAAAGATTCGCGGAACTCGCCTATATTTGGGCATCGTCTGGTCCTCCCGGTTCTGCGCAATGGACGAGCTCCCATGATGCGTTGCGCCAAATACGCGTGTGTGGCTCTCATGCACGTGCACAGAGGGGCTCGGCTGCGCTCTGACCAATCAGCGCTGCTGATCAGAGCAGCAGTAGAGCGGAGCCAGAGCAGGAAAGAAACAAGAAGAGTTTGTGGCAGTCAAGTGTGGATTTAACCCACGTGAATTTCGTCTGCGGGGCGCCCGTGGTGAGCCCATGGGTGGGACAGCTATAAGCTAGTAATAACCTATCCAGTTATTATTATCAATCCAAGCAAGACCTGCAATAACCATCCATCCATTTTCTTCCCCTTTGTCCGTTTTGTCCAAAGTATCGGGGGAGAGGATGCCCAAATGTGGGCAAAATCCACTAATCATTCTGTCCCCATTTAAAGTAGGTCCCATTCTTCAGTGAGCACAAGCCACTGAATAGGGCGCAATCTTGGATCCCCAGGGCTTGGTTTTACCATAGTGTCAGTTATATCCACGTACACAGTGAGATTTTAGAGTGAGTCTGACAAAGTTTTAGAACCAAGAACTTGTTGTTCTTACATTGTCATTCTTTATTGGTTGAAGAGAGGTTCTCCAGCTTTATTATATAATGTAGTTCCTCTTTATTAAAGCGGAACTAGAATTTTTTTACCCAAGTAAACTTCCATTTATTATTTTTGGCCCATGTGGACTCGTAATCCATCTAATATGAGGAAATTCCTGAATGCTTTGCAAACGTTTGTGGGTTGCCATGGCGAGGGGAGCCATGGTGACCACCCCCTTCCGCCTGCTTCGCTAGCCCTATTCTCTTGTTTGGTGGGGAAATAAAGAAGAAAAAAAGCAGGAACTTTGGAGTGCAAAAGGGGATTAGAATGCAGGACAAGTGGCTCTGCTGAGGGTATTGGACTGTATAGGAATATCCCAAGTTATATTTAAGTGCACTGGTTGATTAAAATAATAGGTAAAACTAAAGCTTTTAACCATGCTACAAGAATTTCCCTTATCAAAAACAGACCTGGAGAGGTTTTAGCTCAATTCATGCAAAAATCAGGAAGAGTCCATGCTCCATCCAGAGACTATACCACCTCTGCTGCTGTGACCTTTCCTGCTCCACCCAGAGGCTACACCATCTATGCTGTTGTGACCCAAAGTGCTGTTGCATTGTATTATTGTTAGCTACTTTTAGAATTATGTATTTATCTGTTTTGTTTGTATGGGCGGATGTGTTTCTGCTGCTACTGGACTCCTGAATTTCTCCTACAGGAGATAAATAAAGTATCTACCCATCTATCTACATTCACACTTGATTCCCTTGAACTGGACCAAAACCACTTGAGGAATGAAATGCTTCACCGATGTGTTCTTAAAAAAGTGACATATGCCGCTTTTCCACAATCCTAGTACGGTACGTTTTGACTCTACATTTCGCGCCATGGCCCAGTTCGCGTGCTTTTCCATCAAAAATAGTACCCCCAGTATGTCCTCGGCGTTGTCAGACCACGTCATTTACGTGTAACTAGTACTGGTGCAGTGCATGGATTTATTATAATATCAGAACAAGTGTTTAATAGAAAATTTAATAGAGTCGTTTTTGAAAATGCTTATGTCTTAAAAGAATGACTCGGACACTGTGAAGTCAATGGTGCTGACTGCTCTGTACAATCTGAATGGACCTTTAGCAACAGCAGCCTGTGTAGCAGTGTGCAGAGGAGGAGGGCTGCATGTCCGAGGATACTGCTAGGCTATAGCTAATGCTAGCGCTAGCTCGAGACTCGGCTCACTCACTCACCCTGGATTCCAAAGCTACTACTATACTACACTTAACACATCTGCCCTCAGAAGAGGATCCAGGGTTTAAACTCGTCATATGGCAACTCGAGCAGTAAAGGACCGAGGGAGAGACAGCGGCAGCCATAGGGGTAGAGAGTTAGCGGCTAGGCTAAGCTAGGCTAGTCCGGACTCGGGTCCGGACTACAGCAGACTCCGAGACCAAACTATCAATACCCAAACCTCAGCTACAATAATAATAAATGAATGAAACACAGTCTTGATACAATCACAGATTTATTGAAAACAAAAGTAAAGTGCAAAACCAACAGTTTACAAAGTCAAACGTATGTATGCCTGAGACCAGGTCCAGACCAGGTCCAGGCCAGGTCCAGATGAGGAGAATACTCCGGTCACTCATTACTCGTTGGTAATCTCCACATTTATGGGAAGGGATTATCATGCAAACATATACACGACAACTTAAATACAAGCACAAAACAGAATGACAACACGTGAATACTGCAGATAATACGAGATAAAGCACAGTAGCACAGGGAGGACGTTAGCTTAGCTGCTAACCAGTTATTTCCAGGATTACCACAGACTAGTCACAGGACCAGGACTTTTGGGGCTTTCTGTGCAATTCCATTTCTCTGGAGTGAGGAGGACGTAATGTAGCCGAAGCAGAGCCGAGCAGAGCAGCCGGTTTTAAAGATGGCGGTTGAGTTGTTTATCCCAAAGGGTCAGATGTCGCTTCCAGTTACGACACTCGTTGACCAATCAGTGAAAGGCAGTGGGCCGACGTGAAGTCATAGCACGGGTACTATGGGGATGGAACCAAGGCTGAGGCAGTACGGAAAAGTACTCAAATCTCCCATTCCATCCACTAGTGGAAACGCAAAATAACCGTACTGAAGCGTACTGTACTGTACCGTACTGATACTGTGGAAAAGCGGCATTAGTGGCTGGTGGGAAGAAGGGGTGGTGGGATGGGTTTGTGCCAGAAGTTCCTGACAGTAGTGTGGATGAAGAACAGAACAACTCCTGGTCTGTTTTTGAGGAGAACAATGATGTAACCGGATCAAAAACTGATGATGATTTTGCATAATAAGTCTCCTTTAAAAACAAAGCCATCAAAAGTATGTGTGACTTGGTTAGGCTTGTTGTGAATTTTTTATACTTTTTATACTTTGACATTGCGCCTGTTTTATACTTTGACATTGCGCCTCCTGTTTTATACTTTGACATTGCGCCTACCCCACTCCCATCTCTTGTGCTCCACAGCAAGAACAACTTGACTTTGATTCCACCTCCAAAACTTTATTCAACTTTAATGTCCGGTTGCGAGTCACAAAAAACCTTGCATGTTTAAAAGGCCCCTGGAGTAAATGGAATGCTCTCCAATCTTACCCAAAACTAAAGATTGAATTATTGAAACAATCCTTAGCGGGGGGGTTATGAAAAATACTTTATGAATACATTTCCTTCCTTACTTCCATACCAGTTATGGCTATGTGACTTCTGCCCAAGCATAACCCTCTGAAATATATTCTGGTATAGTGCATTAACCAAATATATTGTTTCTCCCAACATATAGCCTATGAAAATGTGTAATTTGTTGTATGTAACAGGGCCACATGTCAAATAGCGCTCCATGTCTAAAGTGTAAAATGAGTCATAAATACTGTACATGTTGAGATTAGCCCAAATGTTTTCGCTTCTATTAGACAAAGACACTCATTAAGACAACACACAGCTGGTGAAGGTGGACGATATAGGTTAAATGTATTATTAATACACAGCAGATTATTTCAACAAAGTTAGAAAAATACTGTTCTCAAAGTGTGGGCCGGGACCTCTTTAAAAAGAGCAGAAGAGTGGTGTAAAGTTGCAGAGGCAGATAGACTTTCACATGTGTCAGTGACACATCATGCTAAAACACATACAGATGTTCAATTAAAGCAGCAGCCTCAGTCTTGGCTCATGTTTGCACAGGCCCACATTGTTTGCAGAGCAACAACGGTTGCTACTGGCAACACCGTCCACTCCCGTTTCCAGGAGCTTGTTGCTAGGCGACCAACAGAATTCTTCCCAAACCAAACAATGCCATCCCCCCACCTGATCCCTCAGTATCTCACGCTACAAACTTACAACAAGTGTGGTAAGCTTTTACGGGGCTCCAGCTTCAAATAGAACACCTTTTAACTACTTATGCTGTTTAGGGACCTTTTAACACAAATTTAAAATAATGTGCCATTACATTATATAAACTATAAAGTTAGGCATTACGACATATCTTTACAAAGCAGAATGAAACAGAGTACATTAACAAATGTATTGTATTCTGCATTGCTTCGAACCGTTTTAAGGTTCCACTTTAAGGTCTTGTTTACAAGGCTCCACTGAAACCCTGGAGCCGTAACTTTACCCAAGCACTTATGTTTTAGAAAGTTTTGTAAATGAAATTACTAGGATATATACTGTATAAGTCCAGTTTCAAATGTACCACACATCTTATCACTAGGGATGCATCGATTAGAGTATGAGTACCTTAATTTGAGTACCGATACGAGTGCTGTTTTTGTGCTCCGGTAGTAGCAAGGGTGTTATACCGCAGACACAACTTTAGGACACCACCACAGCAACAGTTAACGCTATTGTAAATTAAAAATGTGGGTATCGGTTGCCGGCATCGGGTGATCTGGTATGAGTACGAGTACAAGCCTATGGTATCGACCCGATACCAGTATCAGTAATGGTGCATCCCGAGTTATCACGCAAAGGTGCAACTTTGAGCATTTGATTTTCACCCAATTCCTGCTTGTCACAAAACAAAAACAGTGAAACAGTGCAGAGGGACTGTTTATTTATCACAATGATAAAATTAAAGAGTGGCCTAAATGTGTGAGGCGGCGTGGTGCGGGGCGGTGTGGTGCGGGTAGTGGCGCGGTGCGGGGGGTCGCGCTGTAGGGGGGTCGCGCGGTGCAGCGAGGGCCGTTTGACGCCGCTTGCGGCTTTAATTTTGTTTTGTTTAGTTTAAAAATCTAAAAATCAAACTTTAAAAAAAAAAAGTTTGATTCTTTAGAAAAGAAATATCTAGAAAAACTATCCGTTTTTCTAGATATTTAGAAAAACTATCCGTTACATTTATTGCTGGGTTGCACCTGACGTCACGCAGCGGCGCGAAAATCCTCAGAAGTACAGGAAGTAAATCTTCCCATTGAGAACAAAGTAAAAATTGATTCAGAGTCAAAATGCTCTTTTTCAGTGGCCTGTGCAGTTGTGGCATCTGGTCACATCAAGTGGAGAACTTATGGAGTCTCTATTTTGCTAAAATGTATTTCTCTAACGGGTGTTGATTTTCATGAAAATGCCTAATAAGGAACGGAAGAAATGTGTTTGCAGACCGACAGTCTGCAATCTTTACTTCACTGACTTTCATAGATACAATGCAGTATTTTTGTGTGGTATACAGTTGTAGTAACCAAGGCAACAGTCATATTTCTCGCCTCAAATGTTTTTAAAAGTAACATTTGTGCCCTATTTATTGTATTGTTGAGCAGAACTATCATCTCAGACGTGCTTCTGTTGTCACTATAACAACCTCAATCCTCTTCATTGTTGAAAAAATTGGACTCATTAAAAATCAACAAGGCGTACGCTGCATTGAAAATATTTTTAACTCAAAATAAGAGGTTTATTAAGCCACAAAAAACTCCTATGTGTGCGTTTTCCCGCATCACCCATTCTATGGGCTCTATGCACAGGGAGGCGTGACAGGGGGCGGCACGGTGGCTGAGTGGATAGCACTCTCGCCTCTCAGCAAAAAGGTCCTGGGTTCGAATCCCGGCCGGACCAGGGCCTTTCTGAGTGGAGTTTGCATGTTCTCCCTGTGTCTGCGTAGGTTTCCTCCGGGTACTCCGGTTTCCCCTACCACTAAAAATATGTCCAATAGTTCTGGCATGTGCCTCCTGTACTGGCCCTGCTCCCATCTCTGTGTGGAGTGAGAGACAAATGCCCAAAAATAACAATTGTAAACCGCTTTGTGACTCTGGTCTGTGAAAGGCGGTATATAAATAAAGCTTACTTACTTACTTACTTACTTACATCATTTCCTGTTAACGCAGATCAGCCCGTTCACTTCCTGTATATGCTATCGCTATGGCTTTTAGGTGGGTTTTAGTGAAGTTTTTTAGGAATTAGATTGATAGATTCAGCTGTGAGACTGACCCAAAAGTGTGGATGTGCTTTCTCTCTGAAGTAGAGCTTTGACTGTGGCCACTCAGAGCGATTAGTTAACTTTATGCCTTGTATCCTCACAGTTTAATTCCCGTTTGAGCATCATTTGGGAAACTCATTTGGGAAACCACTGCTGAACTCCAGTGAAACTCAAGCCGTTCCCCGCGAACAGGAAGTGAAGTGGGGTTGTAGCTAAAACACGGACGTGGTGCGTGCATAGAGCCCATTTAATAGGAGAAAAATACGGCCCCATGCCACGCCCGTTTTGGTCACGTGGTTGCAACCTACCAATAGATTTTTTTTTTTAAATGAACCTTTTTTTAAATCAAGGGATTTACTGATGTTGGGTTAGCCATGTTAATCTTGTGATGACCTTTTATTGTAACTGGCATCACTTGAGTTATCAGTGGCTGATCTGGTCTTTTAACATTTTGCTAAAAATGTATTTGTCAATCGTTTCTTTTGATTTTACCCACAATATCTCTTTGATATGTCTATGTTTGAAATCTTTTTTCCAATCTATGATAGTAAATTTAGTTCTTTAGTTGTAACAGTTTAAAGTCTAGATACTGTAATTGACACTTTACTCTGAACACACCCATTTAAAGAAAACCGAAGTATTTAACAAGAAAAAAAAAATCAGAATGACAAGGGACACTAAAGACTTTTATGAAGGCTGTAGATTCTCTGTCAGCTGAGATTGAGCGGTTTTAGTGTACATTGAGTTCTTTGAGACATTTCTCTGTGTAGCCCGCATACATTTCGGCTGCAGCACCGCGGGCGCCCTCTGTGCCCGTTGGTGGGACAGGTATAAGCTAGCAATACCCTATCCATTCATTATAATAGATCCATGGGAGGAGTGTGCTGTGAACGCCCCTATGGCGTTTCGAAGGCCGCGCTTACTGTATTTCAGTTTTGCTTTACTTGGAATATTTGAATAATCTGCCAAGTAAAGCGGCACGGTGGCTCAGTGGATAGCACTCTCGCTTCTCAGCAAGAAGGTCCTGGGTTCGAATCCCAGTGGAACAGGGCCTTTCTGAGTGGAGTTTGCATGTTCTCCCCGTGTCTGCGTAGGTTTCCTCCGGGTGCTCCGGTTTCCCCTACCACTAAAAACATGCACAATATATGTATATGCGCTGCAACATCAGCATATCCCCCACTGTGGGACAATGGTTCTCTTATCTTAAAATTTAGGAACTGTCGATGCTTGAATCATTTACACTCAAAAGTATTTGTATATTATATTTTGACAAATTGTATTATTTGAGTTCATGAGAGGACATTTGGCCCTGTTTATTAAACACTTGGACAGCGACATCCCTGATGTGATGTCATTTACAACCATTAAGTGAAATTATAAATTTAAATAACCAAGTATTTTGAAAAGTTGTCAACAAAAAGATAGGGAGAATAGTGCTGCGACATTTTATCAATCATTGCATGTAAAGGTTCAAGTATTGTTTTTCTTCGCTTTTCTAAAATAAGAGATCACAGAGGCACGCGTGCTGTGCCGGCCACAAAGCCCAAATGGAGATATGATAAGAGATTTATTTCCACCGCAAAGGCTGTTCTTCAGGCCTGTCTCATTAATTCACGCTTAATCCGATCAAAGTGGGCTCTCGGTGTCCGCAGAGTCTGAGGTAAAAGGGGGGAGCAAAAAAAGCCCACGACTTGCCATCAACGCAACCTGTTCACTCCATCACACACACAGGCGAGAGAAAGATCAAACCGTTGCCATGGAGATAGTGTGTTTTCTGCAACTTCCTCCCGCGAACAGTCAGGCTTTTCTAACCAGATTTCCAACCCCCCTTCACACACACAATCATCCATTTAACGTCAGGGGGGGATGAAAAGTTGTATTTACGGGTCTGACCACAAGTTCAAACACATGCAGATGAGAGCGGGGAAGCTGATGTCATGATTGTAATGTGATTGTAAGAGTGTACAGACTTGTTTTTCTCATTTGACCAAATACATATATTTCCATGGGGGCGACAGTGGCTCAGTTGGTAGAACATCAGCCTTTGGGCCAGAAAGTCATGGGTTCGAGCCCACCATGATACCTACTCCACGACTCCCACTGATGTCTGCTGTTGTTGTGTCCTTGGGCAAGAACTCCGGCTCCGTATTAAAAGTGCTAAGCGTCTACATGATGACGGAAAACGATTAGGTTCTAGCGCCCTGCCAGTAGGGGGCAGTGGAACTTTACAGCACGACACAAGTGACGTATACCACACCAGTATACCACACCAGTATAACCACTTGCTCTGCAACGTCTCGGCAGAGTCTCAAAATGGGGCCTGAAACTACAGCTTTGCGTGGTTTCGTTTGGACGGACAAAGGAGAAGAATTTCTCCTTTGTGTAAGGTTCGAAGTACACGTAGCATTAGTTGATACGTCAGCCTTTGTTGTTTACATTTGTTCTCGGCTACTGCGCATGTCCATATGTACGTGCTGGGAAGTGGGGAGGTAATGGGCTAACTAATAATAAAACACGGAAGTGGTGCGTGCATGGAGCCCATTGAAGACAGAGAGATCTTTTTCTTCAAATGGCTGCGAAACAGCCCCCCGCCGCACAACGTATCTGTTTTGGACCACTCTTAAAAAGGTGCCATATTTTGATTTTCTTCAAAAAAGCAAAATATGTGATAATAATTTGGAGGATTCACCATACAACACTCAAAACTTGTCAAATTATAGCCATTCCGTGCATAGAGGTGATGTCATCTCATGTGAAACGATCTGATCTGTGCTCCTCTGTCTGTGAGCCCGCCTCCCCCCGCCCGCGCGGTGACGTACCATAAAGGAGGTCTCATTTCAAGGTAAACATAGTTCTGGAACAGTCTTTGCTGGTGTCACCGTCACTTTCAAAAAAACATCTGCGAGTTTCGCGGATTTCAGACTTGCGCGTACACAAGGCAGATCCCCGTGAACAAAGTGGATCCCCATTCTAAGTCTTCAAAAATAAAAATACTCCAAAATACTCTTGTCACATATTTACACCAACAACACATTTTCTCCAAGTTGACATGAAGCTAACACAAAAAAGCACAGACGCTTATTTACTGTCTATGGACCACATTCTGGACTCGGAGAGAGGCTGAATGGGCTGACCATAAGACGGCGCTGATTCGCTGGTTCAGTTTCTCCCCGCTGTCAATCACCTCGTGGAGGCGGGCTTTTGACATCACGGATTGTGCCACGTCACAATTTGAAACAGCTTGTTTTTGTGCCTTTCGAGAATGAAAGAGAAAGATTGCTAAAGCTTGACAGAATCAATGAAAAAACTACTCTGGGCATGTACTGTATATGAAGCCCAAATAGCACTGTAATCATGCTCAAACCTGAGAAAAGTCAAAAAACGTAATATGGGACCTTTAACGCTCGTGTTTTAACCCCCCTTTCGTTCAAATGTAGTCAATGAAGGCCAATCAAATACCCTACTGTATCGTTTTACGGTTGCAGCGTCTCCGCGTAAACAGCCTCTCAGTAGTTTCGGACAGCAAATGGACTGGTTTCACACATCAATCGGAGCACATGCAACTTGCTCGATCAGATTAAATTGGAGTAGGCATGTTATCCGGTTTTCATTAGTTCATTGTAAACAATTACACTAATACTCAACACTTTCAAATGTTTCTCACAATAGTTGGCTGGAATTCTGAGCTCTATCCATGACTTCTGGTCATGGAACTTGTATAAATAAATAAACAGAAAGGTGTTCACAGGGACCCTTTCACAATAACAAAACATAAAAAAAGGCATACACATATGAAGCTCAAGCGGATGTTCAGACTGAAAGACCGAGTGCCTGCCAGCCTCGAGCCTCAGCCAATCACACAGCTCTGCCAGCCTCGAGCCTCAGCCAATCACACAGCCAGGCCAGCCTCCTGCCAACCCTCTCAGAGCAAAGCGGGCAGTTTAAAAGGCAGCCACTTCCTGACAAACAACGCTTCCTGAGGCTCTTAAACAACCATGGGCATGGTTCTCTGACCGCCGCTGCTGCCGGTCCCTGCTGCTCCTACTAATGCCTGTTCCCTGATGCCTGCTCCCCGTTCCTGCTGCTACTACTGATGCCTGCTCCCCGTTCCCGCTGCTACTACTGATGCCTGTTCCCGCTGCGGCTGCTGCCTGTTCCTGCTGCTCCTACTGATGCCTGCTCCCCGTTCCTGCCGCTCCTACTGATGCCTGTTCCCGCTGCTGCCTGTTCCCGCTCCTGCTGCTCCTACCGCTGCCTGTCCCTGCTGCCTGCTCCTGCTGCTCCTACTAATGCCTGTTCCGCTGCCGCTCCTGCTGCTGCCTGTTCCTGCTGCCGCTCCTGCTGCAGCCTGTTCCTGCTGCCTGCTCCTGCTGCTCCTACTGATGGCTGTTCCCGCTGCTGCCTGTTCCGCTGCCGCTCCTGCTGCTGCCTGCTCCTGCTGCCGCTCCTGCTGCTGCCTGCTCCTGCTGCTCCTACTACTACACGTGCCGCTGCTGCTGTTCCTGCCGCTGCCGCTCCGCGGGCTCCCAGGCTGCACCTACGGCTCGGCTCTCTCAGACAGACACGTATGTAACCTGGCTCCCAGAGACAAGCGGCGCACGCTGGCGTGACATGGTCTGCTTGCCCGTATGAATCGCATTGTGGTTGCGTCGTACGTGCTTGTCCCGGGCCCGTGATTGTCCCGTGCCATCGTTTGTTTGGGGTCTGTTCCTGCTTTGACCCGCTCTGATCTGCTCGTCAGTGCTTATTGGCGCCGCTCCTTAAACACGTCCAGGCTCCGTGTCACTGCTGCTCAAGTCTCCTCCGTGAGACAGTTCAAACTCTAGCGTGCTTGGTGGCATGCAAAATTACATTTTGGAGTCTTCCCTAATCAGTCTCCTTCTAAGGCCCGAATTGTTCGTATTAAGGCTTAATGTATCGGTCTCCGAGGCTTAACGACATATTGCACGTCCAGGGTGAATAGGAATCTGCAGCTTTGGCGCCTCTCTGATTTGGTTGCTCCCTAGACAAAGGCCTAATGTAATATTGCTCGCTCAGGGTGAAGAGGAATCTGCAGTTTGACGCCTGTCTGATTTGGACGCTCCCATAAGGTGAAGAAAGTGCGTTTAGCTTCATGGCCCTGTCACGCGCATAATGGCGTATGTGAATGCATGTTGTATAGCAAAGCATGGCAAGTTTATTTGTGTAGCACAATTCATACACAAGGCAATTCAAAGTGCTGAACAAAATAAGAAAGCATTAAAATCATAGATATTCACAGAACATTAAGAAGAAGGATAGAAATGTACGTTTTGACCTTGTCTTAAACATTGTCAGAGAGGAGGCCTGTCTCGCATCTTCAGGAAGATTGTTCCAGATTTTAGCAGTGCGAATCCGAAAGGCAGCCTACCCACGTTAGTTCTGACTCTGGACACTAACAGGAGTCCAGTCCCTGTGCTCCTCAGAGTCCGGGCTGGTTCACATGGGACTAACATGTCACTACTATTGTTGGTGCGAGGCCACGGAGGGACTCTACTTGTATATGCGCATGCACACGTAGGTACGTAGTATACGTGCGTGCATATATATTATGTATATGTATATGCATATGTGTTTTATAGTCTTAAGCTCGCTTCGCTCAGTTCTCATCAGGGCTGTCTCTGCTCTCGTCAAACTTTCCGTAGTTTAATCGTAATTATGATTAGATGCTTTGCAATGAATGATGTGTGTTACCTTCGCTGGTCGTCGGGCTATTCCGTTAAAAGACAACCTGTTCCAACTGAGGCCAAGGGAATCTGGGTTCGTAAATACTTATTCGGTGTCGTCCATTCTACTTCAGCGCAGCCAATATAGACGTGTCGTAACCCGTTCTGAGATGTTGTTGTTCTCGGTCGGGCTCGAATCTCCGCTAATCTGTAGCTAGCGAGACGACAGGAGGTCGTCATTCAGCCAACTTCAGCTCTTTCATAGTTCGTCCTAATGTTCGGACCAGTCCAATGCGGTTTCGCCTACGTGTCGGCCCCGGGACTAGTCTGGCGGACTGAAGTGGCCCTCGTACTGAAATCCTCGAGCCCCCTCCGCGTACAGTAAATATTGCTCATAGGGACGCGTTGCCCCTGGTCATTAGCAGTGTGTTTCATTTTATCCTGAGCAGGCTGGTGTCGATTATCAAAAGTGGTTTTATGCTTTGTTCCACCTCCGTGCGGAGTTTTGCATGTTCTCCCCTCGTCCGGCCGGTTTGCTCCGGATCCTCCACGTGCTCTGGCCTTCCCTCACTGCTACCGCGTGCAATTGATCCGCCCTGCGCCTCATACGGGCGATCTCTCTCCGATTCTCCGCGGAGTCGGGGGGCAGCATCCACAACGGTCACATGCTCTCTGCCGCACTCTCATGGCTCTGAGTCATCGTAACGGTTGCTCGCTCTACTGCTCGTTCTCAGGTGCCGCTCTGTTCGTGCTTATTCTGCTCCGTGGCCGCTCTTTGCCGTCGTTCTGAGTTTCCTAATTGCATCAAGATAGCTCTCTCCTGTCCAGAAGGAGTTTCGGTCGGTTCTTGTTTAATCTCTCCCTTATGTTGCAGGGCGCTCTTGCTGCACGGCCGCGCCTTGCGAATTATTCTCGTAGCGATAGGCCCTGTCATTCCCGCGCGGGGCATGCCCTTCCTACGCGGGGCTCGTCCATCTCAAGCCGGGCAGGCGTCTGGCCGTCACACTGGCCACCCGGCACACGTGATTACCCTCATCGAAGGTTTCGTAAATGCTCCCTCGGCTTGGACATGGAGAGAGAGAGGATAGGAGGGGGAGGACCAAGGTCTCTTGGTCCGTCCTGTCCTCTGTCACGTCCCAAACAGGTGCTGCTCTTCCGGCTGGGCCGCCTCATCCTCGCAGTGCACGTCATTCCTCAGGCCGTGGTTCATCCCCAGGCTCCTGCGCGCTCTGCAACCCTGTTTTCCTGTTCGCAGGTGCTGCGCTGACCTCAGCTTCAGCTGCTGCCTGCCGGAACGGCGTCTTTCATGATGGCGCCGCCTCTTCCACTTACTTATTTCTCTTCCACGGACGCGGCTCAGTCCGTGGGTTTTTTGGGGGTCATATCTAGGCCAGTGGTTAGCTGCACCCTGGCCCCAAGGACTTATTACCCCTATCACTATAATCCCTGCATTCAACACTCCAAAAGGAAGGTGCCGTCACACTTTCGTTATGCATTATTTTTCCCCTGTCCAGATAAACACCTGATGAAATGCACTCTCCTCCATGCACGGAGAGGAGATTCAGATGGGCTGCCATTTCTCTCTCTGTCAAATGACGTCATGTTTGCGCAATGCATCCAAGCCCATTAATAAATCCGGCCGGTCTCCTGTGATCTCCCGATTCTCCAATACCGGCCGCTGGATTAGAATAGCCGCCGCACTCCAGCCTGCTGGGCCTTCCTCACTCTTCCCTACAGCAAATGGGTCAATGGTCCACGGCTTGGTCCTGCCTCATCCTCTATCAGACTAACACTGACACTATTCTGACTGCTCAGCGCTCCCTCTTCAATCTGAGGTAATTATCAAATACTCTGGTGGTGGCTAAGGCTCTTCTCTCACATAAGCATTCTCAACATCTGTTGCACTTCAATCCGGACATGCATATGATCACCTTGACTTACATCATACATTCATGCTCACCGCAGCGCTCTGTGCAGAGAAGCTTCTCTGCATAACCCCCTACGGCTCACACTATACACGCACCTCACGAAGCGGCCCGTGCGTGAGAGGCAGCTCCGCACGCCCCAAGGGCCCACGCTTCTACACGCATAGTCATTACAGAGCGTGCGGACTCGTCACCCCCGCATATTCTCTGTATCATACGCTGACACACGCATGCTCAAATATAGCAGATCTTGTATGAGAAAGCTCTCTACATTGCTGCTCCACATTCTCAACACGCAGAGCCTGCATCAGCTCTGCGATTACACGCATCTACTCTTCTCTCACATAAGCATTCTCAACATCTGTTGCACTTCAATCCGGACATGCATATGATCACCTTGTCTTACATCATACATTCATGCTCACCGTAGCGCTCTGTGCAGAGAAGCTTCTCTGCATAACCCCCTACGGCTCACGCTATACACGCACCTCACGAAGCGGCCCGTGCGCGAGAGGCAGCTCCGCACGCCCCAAGGGCCCACGCTTCTACACGCATAGTCATTACAGAGCGTGCGGACTCGTCACCCCCGCATATTCTCTGCATCATACGCTGACACACGCATGCTCAAATATAGCAGATCTTGTATGAGAAAGCTCTCTACATTGCTGCTCCACATTCTCAACACGCAGAGCCCGCATCAGCTCTGCGATTACACGCATCTACTCTTCACTTCATGCATCCATCACGCACGCATGATCACATAGCCGCTCATTCAGTGAGTGTCTGTTCCCACAGATCCCCTGCGGCCTACGTCATACATGCACCCTCACGAAGCGGTCTGTGCGCGAGAAACCCTCCGCACGCTCCAAGGGCCAACGCTTCATACACGCATAATCATTACAGAGCGTGCGGATTTGTCACCCCCGCATATTCTCTGTATCCTATTCATGCAACTCTGCTTCCAGGCAATGCTGCCTCCATGCAATGCAGCCTCCACGCAATGCAGCCTCCACGCAATGCAGCCTCCACGCAATGCAGCCTCCATGCAATTCTGCCTCCATGCAATTCTGCCTCCATGCAATGCTGCCTCCATGCAATGCTGCCTCCATGCAATGCTGCCTCCATGCAATGCTGCCTCTATGCAATGCTGCCTCCATGCAATGCTGCCTCCATGCAATCTATGCAATGCTGCCTCCATGCAATCTATGCAATGCTGCCTCCATGCAATCTATGCAATGCTGCCTCCATGCAATCTATGCAATGCTGCCTCCATGCAATCTATGCAATGCTGCCTCCATGCAATCTATGCAATGCTGCCTCCATGCAATCTATGCAATGCTGCCTCTATGCAATGCTGCCTCTATGCAATGCTGCCTCTATGCAATGCTGCCTCTATGCAATGCTGCCTCTATGCAATGCTGCCTCTATGCAATGCTGCCTCTATGCAATCTATGCAATGCTGCCTCTATGCAATGCTGCCTCTATGCAATCTATGCAATGCTGCCTCTATGCAATCTATGCAATGCTGCCTCTATGCAATCTATGCAATGCTGCCTCTATGCAATCTATGCAATGCTGCCTCTATGCAATCTATGCAATGCTGCCTCCATGCAATCTATGCAATGCTGCCTCCATGCAATCTATGCAATGCTGCCTCTATGCAATGCTGCCTCTATGCAATGCTGCCTCTATGCAATGCTGCCTCTATGCAATGCTGCCTCTATGCAATGCTGCCTCTATGCAATGCTGCCTCTATGCAATGCTGCCTCCATGCAAGGCTCCCACGCCTCCAGATAGGCAGCTTCCCACGGGAGGCCTGCGCATTCCCCGGCACACATAGCGTGGCTTCCTCTTTTGGGGGATCTGAGATCATCTCAGCTGCAATCGATCTCATAGCTGCAAGTGTCACTGCCGGGGTCAATGCGCCAAACAAATAAATCATTTTAACGTATTTATCGTGTCTTTGGTCTCTTCAGATTGAAATGAAGCTCAAGCGGATGTTCAGACTGAAAGACCGAGTGCCTGCCAGCCTCGAGCCTCAGCCAATCACACAGCTCTGCCAGCCTCGAGCCTCAGCCAATCACACAGCCAGGCCAGCCTCCTGCCAACCCTCTCAGAGCAAAGCGGGCAGTTTAAAAGGCAGCCACTTCCTGACAAACAACGCTTCCTGAGGCTCTTAAACACCCACCACCTCCCCAGCACCCCCTCTGGCTCTTGGCTCCCGCTCTGGCTCCCGCTCTGGCTCTGGCTCCTGCTCCGCCTACGCCCCATTCACACCATACTCTAGCCACCACCAGTGATTGACCCCGGGGGATCTGAGATCATCTCAGCTGCAATCGATCTCATAGCTGCAAGTGTCACTGCCGGGGTCAATGCGCCAAACAAATAAATCATTTTAACGTATTTATCGTGTCTTTGGTCTCTTCAGATTGAATTACAGCCTTCCAACCCACACCAACACTGGCCATGTTGGCTACCAATTTCATTTTAGTGACTTATTAGCATCTGAATTGTGCAGATTCAGAGTTTGATTCAAAGTGTGGCTGGTTTACCATTAAAGCCACACTTTGATGGTAAACCAGCCAGCAGACTATATGGGAAAAAGCCAATACAATAGCACTTGGAAAAATGAAAGCTGCTCTGACAATGGTGACAAACAATGAGCCATTTAACCTGTGACCATTGTAACAGCTTTCTTTTGTTACCAAATAAATCTTCTTTTTTTTATATATATAGAAAAATACCTAGGCATGTTGCTCTTTAGATCCTTCATTATGATTAATTGGTCAGGGGTTCATAGATTAACAGCAGTGTCGTTAAGGGTGATTTAGGAATTAAAAGTTCTAAAAGTAAAAATATATATATATGGACAATGAAAGAATACATTTCAGTTTATTAACAGCATATTATGCCCATAGTTTGTGGTTGCCATGTCAACTAACCCTACCCATGTCACACATGCTACTTATATGTCCAACAAGGACTTTATAAACTTTACAATTGAAAAACTCTGAACAAGATTTAAAATGTAACATTGTCTGAAGAAATTCCTAAAATAAAAATAGACTAAATAGGATAAGATAAATTTGTGATTTGAAATAGTGTGACAAGTTTGAAAAAGGAGCACTTAAACAGAAGGGACGTGAAACATTTTCATGCCTGAAGTTGACAATAATAGTATGGACAGGGCAAAACATAACTAGAGAACATTCTTTTTATATTAAAAGCTCAAACCACTCAGGAAGAGATTGTGTGTATAATCGGGGGAAGCAGGGTGCATAATTGGGAGGGGATTTCGAGTTTATTATGATGCAAATACAAGTTACTTGTCTTGCGTTTGGGGCAGGACATTTAATTAGCATTTGTGTAGCATGGACCAAAACAGGTGGAATGCGAGGAATGCTCCCGGTGACACACGACACATGCAGAAATTTCATTTCACAACCAGTTTCAACTTGTTGCCGCCACACGGGAGCCAATCGAAGGCGCCTTTTTTTCTCTCCCTACGGTGAAAGGCAAGATTTGTTTCCCCTGTGTCCTAGCAACCAAAAACCACGCACAATGATTTCCAAAGCAGCGGGGGAAGCCGGAGAAAAGTAAAGCAGCAGGCCTAATCGCAGAGTCAAAAAACATTAAACATTCACAGACAAAATAATTCAGAGGGTGCTGTTGTTTTGGTCTCATTTCTGACCACATCAATGAAAGCTTGTTTCTGTAATAATATATTATGTCTATTGATACAGAAAGAGTTTAATAAAAACAACATTCTATGAGCTAATTGATCTAAACAGACAATAATGAACCATTTCCAAATCTGTTTGAGTTAAAGCTATACCCAATTTTTTTAAGGAGTTCATAAAAATGCTTATTACTACATACAAGTTGTATTATAATCCGTAATTAAGTTTAAAATTTGAGCTCATTGTTTCAGCTTGTGTATGAATTCAGGCCATAAAAAGTGCTCAGTAGAAACTTAGCGTGACGCCCGATCTCCTCCACTCACAGAACGAGGAGCGGCGCACATACGAAGAGGCCGTGTCCTCTAGCTTCTACAGCGCTGGTAAACACATAAGCATGTTAGCAGAATTGGCTATAACTCTTCTTGCAGTAACTGCATACACAGCAAAACAGCTCGAATGACACAACAGTGAGGAAGAGAAGAGGGAACTAAAGCAAAAAAATTATCAAAGAAGAAATCAAGCCCGGGTGAACATAGCTAGCTTACGTTGTATTGTACATCATCTGGAGAGACTTACAGTCTATGGGAGAGATCTGCGGGTGTGGACCGCCTCGGACTACATTCGAACGTGAAACTAGCTGTAATCTTTCAGTTATATATTTTGTTAGCAGTGCTAACAACAGCACAGAGCACAGGCTGCGGGGGAGGGGGGTAGTGGGGGGCAAAAGCTTGGTGGGTGCGGGGAGGGCGAGCAGAGAGAGCGAGGCCATCGCTCGCGTTTGAGAATGTCTCCAAATCAGTTAGTGCAGCTTTAATACATGGGCTGAGGTAGGTACTTTACTTTTCCTTCTGAAAAACCCGATCTTGAACCTATGTGGTGAAGGTGTAACAATCATGCACGAACTGATGTGCCCAAATGTTATGGAGGCTAGAAGGTTTAAAACTCAGGCACCTCAGCTTTACGCAAACAAAGATAAAGAAAAACTATATTGGTAAAATCTGTGGAAATGAAAGCATGTTACCATAAGTGAAAGATGATAAAAGCGTACATAATTGTATAGCATTTTTCAATACCAACCTTTTTTCAAAATCACAAAATTCACCAGTTTTCATATTCATTTATATTTGGCTTCTGCCACATCTTTAGATTAGCTTTTTCAGACAGACAAAAGAAAGCCTTTACAGTGTTTGTTGGGACAACCAAAATGTTTTTTTTATTAGAAAAAATCAGCTACCTAAAAAATATAGTATTGAAAGAAAATTTGGTGGAAAAAAGCAGCAGTCAATATCAGGGAGTCAGGTCTGTTACATATTGTTGTTTTTTTAAAACCAAACCATGGATAGACTTTTTTTCAATTCCACGTTGCCCATAACGCAACAAGTGGTGATCTATATCTGGAGCTGGTGGAGTAGCGAGTCCCTAGGGTAAAAGAGGGCCTCACTATGATGGAGGCTAAATACAGCATTAGCAAACAGATGCACACAGACACACACGACCAAAAGCTCTGGCAGGTCAGCACCATCAGACAGAGCCAGGACTATTGGCAGCTGTACGAGGCCAATAAACACCTTGCAAGGAGAGCCACTCATTACTAACTGCGGGCTTCTTGAAGTAGGCACTACAGAAGATTTGGTATAATTTTCAAAAGGTGGGAACTAAATCACTAATATGTAATTTAGTAATGAATTAAGCAATTATGAATTATGACTAATTGATTTTTAAAAGCACAGTTTCTGCTTCCTGAGTATCAGAGACTCTGATCAGGAGCTCACAGCCACTGTGCTGTTGCCTTGTCCTAAAAATGTCCTCCAAATCAAGTAAAAACATTGCTCAATCCCAGCACAGCCAGGATGATGGGTGGTTCAATGCAAATTTGGATCAATTATTATAGTGAGTATTCTTTTAATTAATCTAGCAAATATCCATTCAATTAATCTAGTGATTGTTTTGTTGAATAGTTGATCAAATGTTTAGAAAACAAACATGATATTTTATCTTTAAAAATGAGACATAAGCATGCAGCACATGCCTGTGTGGAAGTCTGTGTATAGAGCTGATTAATCAATTACCATAGTGCATTACTGACAAATCATTACAGCACAATTTCATACATTGGTTTTCAGACATTGTCTTACTTATAGATGTGCAAAAAAACTTCCTTCTGAGAATATAGATCTTGTAGCCAGTTTCAGCCCTGAAAAGAGAGGAGAAAATATGAGTAAAGAGTATAGTTTGATTAACGACAGTCACGTTTTAGCAGAATGATATTTCAATCCCCCCGGCCCTCCCCATCCCACTCCTTTTCCATAACTTGGGTGTATTTGTGTATGGAGTTGCCATGCAAACATAACAGTGTCAGGCTCAGGCTGGGGGGCAGGGCTGAGCCCATGGAAGTTCAGGGCACTTGCTACACTTGAGTCGGACAGAAAGGGAAAGTAAAAGGAGAAGCATTTTGCTGGTGACAGCATCATGCATTCATGGATACATCTCATGCAGAAACCTACTTTGTGAAAAACAGACCTGGAGTCGTTTTAATCTCCATCCAAGCTAATATAAAGTTCTTCTGGCACAAACACGCCCCCATCCCTTCTGTCTTTATGCTCCGTTTTTAACAACGAATCTTCAGACTATCACGTCATGGATAGAGCCATATAGGCTCTATCTCCATTTTAAATACCCTTTTGAACAATTATGATAAGTACAATGCTAATTGAGGTAATCAGAGTCCAGAGTTTGGAAGAAGCTCATAAAGGTTGTGTCACTTGTGTGATTTTGTAAAGATCCGAATCCTTGATTCTTCCTCTCCAAAAGGACACATTCTAAGCTCATGTTTAAGAAATAGGTGAAGTGTACACAATCAGTGCTGAATGTTTATGCTTTACAAGACAGAAATGGTTTTGCAGTGCATTCCGAGGGTCAATCCACATACATAGAGCAGTACTGTACATAACAAACTGGCCTGAAATATTCATGAAACAATAAAAGCCTTAAAAAAGCTATAACATTTATTATCTAATGAGTTAAAAAAAAAAAGCGTATTAGTATACTACATACAAGTTGTATCAAAATCCGTAATTCAATTGAAAACTTGAGCTCAATGATTCAGCCTGTGTGAAAAAAGAACTTGGCAAATATTCTTTCCAATATGAAGCTCCATACGACTGGAATCTCCTTCCGGCCTCTATTCGCTCCTTAACCTCTTTTCCTCTTTTTGAAGTTTCTGTATTCAGGCATCTATGTAAAGTCTGTAACTGCTTCTGAACTTTCTTTTAAACACTATATCCTTTGGTTTTCACTGTCCTAGTTTGAGTAGTACGGTGACCTCTGCATTCTGAGAGCTTTATGTGTGTGTGTGAGTGAATGTTCCTGTCTTTGTATTTGTTTTGTCTGTTATTTTATTGAAATTATTTACTGTAACTTGTTTTTTTTGTTTTTTTTACACTTTACTGTAACTGCATTTATTTTATCAACCGCTGCTGCTACTTGTGTTTCTATTTTTGAGGACCCTCTTGAAAACGAGATGATGCATCTCAAGAGGCTATTCCTCGTAATAAAGATATGTTTGTATGAATTCAGGACGTTTAAAGTGCCGAGTAGAGACACTCCTCCACTCACAGAACGAGGAGCGGCGCTGTTACGAACATGCTGCGTCCTCTAGCGTCTACAGCGCTGGTAAACACAGTAGCATGTTAGCAGAATTGGCTAAAACTCCTCTTGCTGTAACTGCATGCACAGCAAAACAGCCCAAACGATGCAACAGTGACTAAGAGAAGAGAGAACTAAAGCGAAAAAATTATGAAAGAAGAAATCAAGCCAGAGTGAATATACGTACTGTAGCATTAGCTTACATCGTATCCTCTGGAGAGACCTGCAGGAGCGGACATCATTTGGACGCGAAACTTTCGGTAATCTTTCAGTTATATATTTTGTTGGCAGCGCTTTGCTTTTGTACGATTTCATCAGTGATTGTTGTACAGATTACAAGACGTTGTGCTAATGCTAATGTTTGCATACGTATCAGATCACAAATAAAACTAGAGAGCTTCGTGGCAGGAGAGCGTTGGGGATATGAGAAGCCTGTGAGCAAGTTGGGGGACGGTGCTAAACATTCAAACTGAAAAAAACCTTGCAGAAACGGGTATAGCTCCTTTAACAAAACACTACAAATGTGCAAAGACTGTATTCCTTCATACATTATTGTATCTGACAGCTACTTATCACCAAAAACAATTTGATTCATGCACTGCAGAAATTGTGTCTTTATAAAGTTGATGACTGTAACAATCTGCTACAACTGCGACAAACAACTCATCACTGCCCATTTACAGCCACTGATAAATAAATCAATGTCAAATCAATCTATATATCAATGTTCAAATAAACTAAGCTTATCTCAATATTTATAAATAATACATGTCGATCACCCCAACAGAAAGAGTAAAATAAAAAACACAACATGCTATATTAGAACGGATGTGATATTTTGCATACTTGAGCCCTGTCAGTCACTATTTGATGTCTAAAGATATGACAGCAGTCAAAATAGATGCATGTGAAAACTAGTGAGAGGTAAACACAGTGAAAAAAATCCGCACAGCTATGTAGCTCCCAATCAGTGTTTTATTTACAGACCCTTCATCAGACAAAACTAGTGAGAGAACCAAACTGTTTTGAGAACAGACTAGTATACAGATTAAATTACAAAGGTTTTTTTTGCCTTGAAAATAAAGTAGCCTAGCTTTAATATGGGTCTATCTAGTATTATAATAACGTGTCTATTACTTACTTAACAATAGTAACAATGTTTTCAAGTTAGACAATCAAACATGGCTATCTCATGAAAATATAATTGTTTTGTTGTTGATATTACATTTTTGTAAAATCGTTAAATAATTCTAGGCTGAAGATATGCTGTTTTGGTTTGGTCACCAGCTTGTTTCCATGGAGATTGCCAAGTTGTCACACATTCCAGAAAATAACATCTCCATTTCAGACCCGCGCTTTAAATGAGTGTTATGTAGCTAGTTCGTCTTAACTTCAATAACTTCTGGAAATAAATTCACTGTTTCATTTCACTTCACGGGGAAATTAAATGAATGATGTAAATCTGCTCACCCACGTTGTTGAGAAAGTAGTAACCTAGATCCATTGCTAACTCTGGCAAGCTAGCAGCAAAGAGCTTCAACTGCTACTACTGTGGCTACTATTAAAACCGCTGTGGTAAACGCAATTTAACAGTTGAAGCCGTTCGAAAGACCCAAATATCTGCTGGAACACTGCTAACGTTGCGTAGTTAGCTGTTAGTTTTCCAATTGTGAAGCATAAGAATGAGCGTGTACTCCGAAAGCAACAAGTGTGAACTGTGAAGGGAAATACTAGACAAACGCCAAGCATTTTTTTTAAAGGTATTAATTTACTCAGTTTTATTGTTTTATATAACTTTTTATCAGTGTAGATTTGTATTGTAATTATTAATGTGTTTTTCAGGAGCCATTAGGGTAAAAGGAAAGTTACGGCTGCCCAACTCTCATAAAAAAATGAAGAGCCTCTTTCTTCTTACTTCTTGTTTTAAATGCACGTTTGTGACGTTCAAATGTAAATTCTGCATGTCATCGAAATTTCTCAACATTTCACTAAAAGAAAACCCGTGACATTACTCATTTGGAAAAGAACAAGAATAAGGAAGGAGGCATTGTTTCCTGAATTCGGATGCACTCTTTCGCGAGCGTAGAGTATAAAATTAGTAAGCCGCATTTACCCCACAAAATGAGCGAGCGTTAACTCTTGAGTTTTATAGTTGTAGAAATGTGTATTCACCTCAGTGTTGGTAAAAGTTGTGCGCAGATCTGCCCTTATTTTCGCTGACTTCCAGATGCTGCTGCTGCTGCTGCTGCTGCTGCTGCTGCTGCTGCTGCTGAGTGGTGTTGCACTGCGTTGGTAAGGAACTGTCTCCACGGCTACAGTCACTATGGCGCGGCCCCGGGTCTCGAGGCAACTGTTGCTACCCTGAAAGGCTGACGTCACTCTCGCCCGTACCCGTGTGTACCCTGCTCCCACCCCCGCGTGTTTAGAGGCGGGGCTTAAAATGGAGTAAGCAGCTGGAGACACGCCCAAGGCTTTGTAAAAAAAAAAAAAAAAAAAAAAACCTTCCATTAGGTGGTGCAATTTTTAAAAAGCAGTAACATAAATAAATTAACAGAGCAAACAAAAAACTGCCAAAACATACGGTGAAAATCATGTACTTAACTGCTCTTTATTTTCATTTTAAAATTCAATTTTAAGTTTAAACTTTTCATATAGGATTGAATAAGTATTATGGTTTAAAAATATTGTATTATTTATAGATAGATAGATAGATAGATAGATACTTTATTGATCCCCGTAGAAAAAAATCAGTAGCAGCAAAAACACATTCATCCACACAAACAAAACAAATGAATTGATAATTTTAAAAGCTAACAATAGTATTAAAAAAATGCAACAGCACTATTATTTAATTATTGTGTTTATTTCTTTTTTAAAATATCATGTGAATGTTGATAATAAAGTCTGATGGTCAAGATTCAGAATCAGAAAACTTTATTGATCCTAAAGGGCAATTTATTTGCTGCATAATCTCACAGCAGAACATACACAGTCTACACAAACACACAGTGAGTCAGGCCTCACAGTTCACATTGCACTAGGTTACAACATAAATTAAAAACAACAATGAACTACATAATTCCCGAAAGTCAAACACCGCTACCAGAGTTCAACAGTTTTATAGCAGAGGCCAGGGCACAAAATAATTGGAAAAAACGGTTTGTTTTTTGCACTGCAGCATAAAAGCCATGCCCTGAAGGCATCATTACAGGGTCAGCGATCAGCGAATTAATCAATAATGATTTGTTTTATATAATGAGTTAAAACCATGTGAAAGTATATATAAACATAGACTTGTTTACTAAAATTATGGATAGCTGCAGCCCAAGTTGGATCCAACTATGGACTCGATATAGAGGAGATGAATATTCGGCAGTGTCAAAATATGTGAGGTTCACCCACCTCCCGTTTTAAATGTTTTGTTTGAAAAATATTTTCGACTTTTTTGTTTACCCTGACCGTACCCTCACTAACATCATGACCATGTCATAGAGGAGTACAGTTCTTATTACTTTTTTTGTATTATTGTTATTATTTATCTTATGATATGATAGTATGATTATGTTCGATTATGCTCAGTTGGTATAGAGCATTGGCCTTTGAGTTTGAGCCCACGACAAGACCTACTTCACGACTCCCACTAATATCTGCTGTTGTTGTGTCTTTGGACACTTAACCCCACTTTGCCTGAAGCTCCCACTGAAAGATATCAGCTCCCCCACCCAGAAATGGATGAAGGGGAAGAAAATGGATGGATGGATGATTATGTTCATTAGTGTGAGATGTGCGTTGGATGTATTTACACCAATTGGACACTAGATGGTAGTAGATAACATGCAGTAAGCAGCAGACACACAAGCTCCCATTGCTTTTTGAGGTAACAGCACAATATTTTTTAAAATTGTATATAAAATATATATATTAAACAGGAGAACCTCATTGAGATTAACAATATATTTTTGAAGAATGTCTTGGACACCTTCTTTTCTTTTTTTCCTCCATATTGGTCCTGTGCCTGAGCTGTGGTGCATTAAAAAGACGAAAGACAGTGGTGGAAGGTATAGGTCAAGTTACGACTGTGGTATGAAAGGTGAAATGATAATGAAAGTAATATGAAGTGAAAAATTGGAAAAAGTGCTACCAAACAAAAGAATAAAACAAATGATAGTAATTGCAGTACATTGAAAACAATTCAAGTGCAGAGGGAGGCAACATGATAACATCACATTATTGTGAGTGTGTATACAAGTACAGATCAATAGTTTGGACACACTTTCTCATTCAATTGGTTTCTTTTCTTTTCATGACTACTGACTGTAGATTCACACCAAGGCTGTGCAAGGGCTATTTGACCAATAAGGAGAGTGATGGGGTGCTGGGCCAGATGAGCTGGCCTCCACAGTCACCGGACCAGAACCCAATCCAGATGGTTTTGGGGTGAGCTGGACCACAGAGTGAAGGCAAAAGGGCCAACAAGTGCTAAAGCATCTCTGGGATCTCCTTCAAGACTGTTGGAAGACCATTTCAATCACTACCTCTTGAAGCTCATCAAGAGAATGCCAAGAGTGTGCGAAGCAGTAATCAGAGCAAAAGGTGCTACTTTGAAGAACCTAGAATATAAGACATATTTTATGTTGTTTTATGGTTTTTTTAGTATTTACATAATTCCACATAAGTTAATTCATAGTTTTGATGCCCTAAGTGTGAATCTACAATTTTCATAATCATGAAATCTTTGAATGAGAAGAAGGTGTGTCAAAATTTATATTTCTCCTATGCGAGATAAATAAAGCACATCTTATCTTATGCTAAAATGAAGTGTATCTAAATAAAATGAATATAAACGTACTGCCCTTTTAGCTAGTGTTACCTTGAAATGATATCTCTGCAAATGTAAACATGGATGTATGATGTATTAAATGCATAAGCCATCTTAAATAATAAATCCCACACATGAACTTAGAAATGTACTGAATATTTCAGTCTGTGCCTCAAAGCAACAATATCTTCAACATAACCTGCTAACTTGCAGGCAAAGGATGTCCAGAGCCCATTCCAGACAGCAATACATACATGGCAACAACTGCACATGTGCAGTTTAAAACTCATAATTACGAGTTTAAAACTCAAAATTACAACTTTTGAAAGTCATAATCATGACTTTTAAACTCGTAATTTTGAGTTTAAAACTCAAAATTACAACTTTTGAAAGTCATAATCATGACTTTTAAACTCGTAATTTTGAGTTTAAAACTCAAAATTACAACTTTTGAAAGTTATAATCATGACTTTTAAACTCGTAATTTTGAGTTTAAAACTCAAAATTATGACTTCCTGTGGCTTTTTTTTTTACATGGCAGAAATGGGTTTCCATACCATTGTGATTGGCCCGTGTGTGATTACGATTTGGGTGGAAGCATGGAACATGGACGGGGCACTTCATAGCAGTAGCGGCGCCAGGTTTACAATAGGAGGATCTTTGATAAAGTGGTTGCCCTTTTATGCTGTTACCTACAGTAAACGTAGAACGGGAAGCCGGGGGGATGAGGGGATAAAAATTCCTAAACAAATTTAAGTTTTGCAACTACTTTCACTGCACACTTGGTCACTGATGATTAATTTTAAACATTGCATTTTGGTTGCTCATCCCTACGGCTTCCTGTTCCACATTTACCCTACTGTAAGTACCAGCAAAAAGAAGCAATGCGCTTTTAATGTACAGACCACTTTTCCGCGACGGCGAAAAGCCGGGCCACTTTACCGAAGTTAAAAACGCGAGAATTAGATTTTCACCACAGACCCTTCTTGCGTGAAGGGTCCCGGGTTTTCTATGAAGTAAGAATGAATGTCTCCCAGCAGATCGGTGCCAAGACAGAGGTGAGTCTGACAAATGTTTGTCGTCATCCCAGGTCTCATATGGGCATTGGATTTGTTCAGGTCGGTCTCATACACTTATTTTTAGCTTGTCTTTATGTCCCCTCTGATCTTATTGCAATAAAGTGCTTATATACAGTGCTTTTCGGCCACTGAGTCTTTTAAAAGTACTCGTCGTATCCATGCTTCTGTATGGGCCGCTCTGTCTTTTTGCCACCCAGCGAGGGGAGCATGCGCACGCGGGTGTAAACCTAGATCCTCCTATTATGGGAAGGCCAGCAGATTAGTAAATAGGCCTAATTCGCCCGTAAACTATAAGGGGTATTTGGAGTGGGGGTTCAAAAAATATGGTTCAAACGCAGCACCACAGATTTAGTGTCGCCGACCCTCGTCCTGAAGGAGAAGACTAAATAATGCACATAGCTTAGTTTATTTGAATATTACAATATCAACGGCATGGACAAGTAACAGAATATATTTACAAGAGCAGGTGGCACGACCTTTGATTGAAGACTGCGAGTATTTCCTTTTAATCTATACTCTCCGTTAATTCTCTTTCAAAAGACAAAAGGGACAAAGTCTTTCTGTCAACATCGTCGCCCTGGTGCTTGTCTTTTTTCTGTTGAAGGTGGAAAAGAGTCTCTCCACCGTACACGTGGTCATTTGCAAAGTGAGCAGCGCTCGCAGGAGTCTGGCGCACACGGATATCACTATTTCTGAGTGGCTAGTCACTATTTATGAATGGATATTGACTTTTACCACACAAGAACCACACAAGAACGATAGTTGCTATTTCTGAGTGGCTAATCAAAAGTGGCCAAAAGTGCGTCTCAAAAGTGGCCAAAAGTTACCTGGCAGGTAATTAAGCAGGTAATTACTGCTTAATTACCTGCCATGTTTCGTCGGGAGACTTCTGCCCTCGTCATTATGGCGTCCGTTTTATCAGCTGTTGTTACTGGATGCCGCCAAACAGAATGGACAGATCCGTAGCCTGGCCATGCCGCTCGCCGCTATGTGGGAGTCCCAAGTGTGAGCCAAGGTGTGCGCCGCACTTCCTAATTGCGCCTCTCGTATCCATCTTTTGTATTTATGTTCTTCTGTTCCTTCTATTGTAGGGCGACAGTAGCTCAGTTAGTAGAGCATTGGCCTTTGGGCCTGAAGGTCGTGGATTCGAGCCCACCGTAAGACCTACTTCATGACTCCCACTGATGACTGCTGTCGTTGTGTCCTTGGGCAAGACACCCTACTTTGCCCAAAGCCCCAACTGAAAGATCTCAGCTCCTGTGGACTCACCCCCTGCAGGAGGATCAGTGAGGGGCTGGTGCTCTGTGTACTGGGTGCAGCTCTGACTGCCACCCCCCCGACCCAGAAATGGATTAAGGGGAAGAAAATGGATGGATGTTCCTTCTATTTTTGCATTGCCAAAGTCCATTATGTGAGTTTCTCTTTTACAGTGGTCTGATATTGCTGATTTGAGGGTTTCCTGTATATCTTTTTCCTTGGTTAATTTTGTGATCGCACTGCTGTTTATTTTTTGCATTCCTTATGATGTTATATGTGAAACCAATATATGAAACAGACTCATAACATGCAGAGTGACATATGCCTATCTTTTGTTTGTTATAATATTGGTGATAATGGCTTACAGTCCATTTTCACAATAATCCAATTTTGTATGATTTGGGGTTTTACTGCGAGATACTTATGGAGGTTTTAACAAATAAAGTCTTGATATATCTGACTTTGCTTGTAATGAGTCTGTCAGATATTAGTTTCACATTGTAAGTTGTATTGCAGAGGTACAGTAAATGGGCTGTCCCACCTCTTCCTTATTTGCCTTTTGCAGTAAAACTACATGGGGATAACTGGTTATATTTATCCATAATGTCATTCTTAAATATTGTAGGGTAACTACTTATATTGCTGATTATAATTACTTATTAGTATAAATTTGGTAGTGTGGGTCTGCTTTATATTTATTTTGGCACCAGCAATGTGTGGGACACATTGCACAGACCAAACCAAATCTTTGCCTCGATATCAATCTTAGTCTAAAGGTAGAGAATACGTTTTATCGGCCAGGGATAGTCCGAGATCTAACAACACGACTCTGATAGGATTGGATTAAAGAAAAGGGGTTTATTGATTACAAAGTGGGATAAAACATAACGAAAAGGGATTTCTGGTCACATTTGAGTAGGAGCTGTACACATTTCATTCAAATTGAACATTTAACATGGAGCAGTCTTACTTTGAAGCCGTTCAGAGGGAGATGGGTGGTTAAGATGAGGATGGAGGAATGAAGAAGGGATGAGAGTGAAGAATAGGATGGAGGCGATGTCTCGTCCACGTGGTCTTTGTTCGAACAGGGAGCAGGAGGAAGCCGGCAGGTCGGGTCCAGGCGTGGGTTCCACACACGACACGGTCTAGAATAGCGTTGTGGTGGGGTGGTCCAAGGAGCCCGAAAGTGGCGATAGAAGGTCCTCGTCTCCGACAGCGAGAGTGGTTGCTGTCCTCGTGGATGTACAGGCCCGAGATGGTGGCGGGCGTAGGCCGTGTAGGGGACACGTACCAAACGGGATAGTTGTTATGATGAATTCGGGGGAAACAAGAGCAAGTACAATGGCTTGTGGGTGCTTATATTGACTTCCCCAGGGGAGGCGTGTCCATGCCTCCCCTCTCTGTGGACAGACCCCTTCACAACAGACATTTTGCAAAGGAAACACATCGGATTGATGCAAATGATCATAACACATGTACAAACACACACCGTATTTCATTACTTTGACATCGATACACACATGTGAGGTCCGTAACGGTTATCAATCATAATATCATCGAATAATGTCCTTTGAGTGTCCGCCTTGGGTGTAATGGCGTCCAGTACCCACTGGGGGGCGCCAGAGGGCCGCGGGTGGACCCCTTGGTCCGTGGAGTGCATTGTGACAATGCTGATTCGTATCAGATTCTCTGTTGACATGAAAAAGGCCCCAGATGGGTATCCCGCTGTTTTATGGGTCCGTCTGGCGTTTGAATCCTCATGATGGATATCTGCTCCTGTGGTTGAACCCCATGGTTCCTTTGAAGTTGTATCTCTCCATTTGGTCAATGGTAAACAGAGCGGACGGCTCGGCCCTGCCCTCAGTTTAACCTTACATACCCCCCCCACGGCAGAGATGCACCTTCCGACAAGGTGCATGTCATGTCGGATATGCTGTGGGGTTGTCCTCAGTCGGTCGTCTCGCCTGTTCGGGTGTTAGTGTACAATTTGTGGTGACATGTTACAACATTCCCGTCTCAATGTGACTCAGTAGCTAGCAAGCGCCTAACTGGGTCTTGCTCGTTCTAAAAGGGGAGTGTAAGGGTTACACGAATATATGACGTAGCAAGTGGGGCTTTAATTACAAGGGACATTTCCTGTATATAAACGGGGATGACAGGTATGATTGTCTAAGAGACTGATTAGGTATCGAGGTAGTTTGGTTGGGTCTGAGCTGGTGACTCTTAGTGGGGTTTTAGGCCCTTGGTTCACCTTCCGTGATAGAAAGAGTGACCGTCTCGAGTGGGTGACTTTGGAGGTCCTCGTACTCTGACTCGTTGACCTGGGGACGCCGACTTAAATTGCCACGCTCGACGGCGCTGTCGCCCCGGTTTGGTCGTTTACGGATCTGTCTCGTCATTGCCTCCGCGCATCTGTTAAAGCTATCGCGGAGTCGCCTAACCCGTCTATTTAGGACGAAGACCGTGGCTATGGCCAGGCCGTACCCGATTCCTACCGCGATGGCTACGACTGTATCGGGGGCAGACCAGGAGTAGGCCACTGGTTGGTGGTGGATGGTCGGTCGCTTGGCAATCTCTTGAAGGAGGTTGTCTACGACCGCAACGTCCACGGTTTGTGCCCCCTCGTAGGTGGCTTGGACTAGGGTGGAGGGTTGGAGTTCCAGAGCCCTTTTCTCGAAGAACTCTGGTACCTCGATCTCTGCCTCGTACTGGTTTGGGTACAGGTGGTATAGTGCCAGGTCGCCTATGTGCAGGATAGCGTCGGTTGGGACGTTGACCCAGAAGGTTTCGTCCGGGAGACTTACCCGGGACGAGGTGTCATGTTTGTCATAGGTCAGGGTCGCCGTTCTAAGGGGAGTGTTCACTAGCCATCGTGCCCCTACAATCTCTGCTCTGGTTTCGGTTATTTGCTTCCGAGAGGTGACCGTCGCGGGGCATCGACTCCCTGGAGTCATGGGCCTCAGGCCGCAGATGCCATCTGTACTGTCCCTGACGAAAGGTTTGCTGGGGCAGAGGTAATGGATGTCCTTAGTGAGAGTGCACATCCTTAGATTTGGCGTTAGGTACAAATTGGGGTTGCTGTCGTGGTAGGCTACTATGTCTGGCGTGTGGACTCTGACGTGGGCATTGTCCCTCCAGGTCCCTAGGTTAGTGATCCCTTTCAGTCGGTAGATTTTGTCGCCGGGAACTATCGGTAAGGTGACTAGGAAGGCTACCTCGCGGTCTAGAGGATTAACATAGATGGGGACTGCAGCGCCCAGCGTGTACGCTAAGTGGGCTTGCATGGGTGTTACAGCGTCCCGTGTGGCTACGGTTAGGATGTCCTCAACTAGCGATAGCGGCACGAGGTATGGCGGGATACGGCCCATGGCTAGGTTTTCGATGGAGGAGCTGAGGTGACGTAACATGTCCTCCATCAGCTGTGTGGTCAGCAGAGTATGGGCGTAGTCTAGTTGGAGGACGTCTAAGAGTTGGTTGACCGCAGCGGAGGTACGTTTAATCGCAACCTCGTGCGTGTTAAGTACTAGCATGGTTCCTTTCAGGGATTTTCCCAAGGTTACCACGTCGTTCTGTTGTTGGTCAAGTCTGGTTTTGACATCCTCGAGCTCAGAGGCCATTTCCTGTTGGTGGCGTCTGAGGGAGGATAGGCTGATGGCGTTTACCGTGGACATCCCTAAGCTAAAGAGGGTGCCCAGGGCGGACGCCGCGCCGAGGAGAGCCCCAATAAATCGTTTGGGTCTGGGGCGAGGGTCGCTGAGCTCTGTCCTAGTGATCGTGAACTTCTCTAGTTGCGTCAGCATGTGTTGTATGTCTGCCTCAGCGTGCTCCACGACCGTCTGGGTCCAGCGTGCACCTGCCCAATCTTTGAGTGTGACCTTCAAGGGCAGGTTCTTGCGGCAGACTTCACTAGGATTGAGTCTGACAAAGATTCGCTGTGTGTGGAGTCGGACGTCCGTGATGAGGAGCCCGGGTTGTTCTTTTAAAACGATCCCGGAGGCTTGTCCGGTCTCAATAATTTCTGGGGTGCCGAGGCCCAGTATGCCGGTCAGCACGAGAAGGAAAGTGGGCCACATGTTCTGCAAGGCGTGAAACAACTGTTAGGGGTTAGACAGAGACAGAGAAAGAGAGAGTCGATTAGTGCAGCCGAGAAGAGTGTTAGTGAGTGCTGGGCTAATCGTGTTTGAGGTCACGTGGTGTGTTCCTAACTGGAGTTTGAAGTGTGCCCTGCTTGTCCCATGGGGCTTTGTTTGTGTGGTTTGGTTTGGCTGTAACGGGCCCATCTGAGGGTGGGCTCTCTACCTTTTGTGACCTCGATTTGGTGCACTGCGGTTGAGAGTTTGTTTCCCACCCTGTATGGTCTTGACCAGCGGGGTCGCGGTTTCCGGCGTAGTCTGGTGGGGCCGGTTCCCACGTGTCCTGGGGAATGTGCCAAGGTGTAATACCATACCTGGTTTTTGACCTGGAGGTGGTCCTGCGGGTCGGTCCTGTATTGGTTTGTCCTCAGGAGCCGGGGGAGTTTCACGTTCTCGTCACTCCGGTTTGGGGATACGTACCTTAGTATTTCGGTCTCCGTCCGGTCCGTCCTTTCTACCTGTTGTAGTGCCTGACGTGTGTTGTTTATACCTGTTTGTTTCGCGGTAGGTGCGTCATGGGCGTGTGCCAACATTACCCCCCTCATGCTTCGAGGCACCACGAGTACCGACGAAGTGAGTGTATCGGAAGCAGAATCTAACAGCCCATGGCGTATCGGCAGTATTCCTTCATCACGGCCGGAGGTTCCGAGCGTCGTGTCGATCATGACGTCGAAGGGGCGTTCTAGTGTGGGGTTCGCATGTCGGAGGGAGGCTAAGTCCGACCTGTCGAGGTCGGGGGCCGTGCGCGTGGCGTTCGCGCAGGTTGTGGGCGTCCCCTGATCGGTTTGTGCTGCGGCGGGTTGTGGGCCGTTCGCGGGCGGCGCGTTTACGGAGTAGCGGTGGTTTTCGCCCAACGGGCGCGGAATGGGCAAGGGCTCCCGGACCTGTGTCCAGATCTTTAGATGTTGGTAGTCTATTAGGGGCTTAAATCGATTTAGAAGGTCCTGGCCCAATAGGAGCGGATGCGTGTTGAATGGGGAGATGTAGACCGGGTGGACCAGTGTCATGGGGCCCACGGTCAGTCGCATTAGGGCCATTTTACGTATGACTTTGACTGCCATGGCTGCCGTGAGGGTCCCGGAGGCGCCGTAGTCTGAGTATTCTGCTAGGATGGCTTTGCAGAGCTCGTTGTAGTCATGTTTTATAGCCCTTGGTTGCCTTTCGATGAAGTCATTCACCTCTCCGTTGGACGTGAGTCTAATCAAGTATATTTTGTCATCTTGAGACGCGTGTGGTATGCGGTCGGCGTGGAAGTCGACGACGCGGAGGTATGATCGGGTGTTTGTAGGCATGCCGGGCCGGGGGTCAAAGCGGGTTATGTGTCTAGCTATGCGGTCGAAGTCGCGGTCGGATGGTCCGAGCGGGTCTCGACCCATCGGGGGCGCGTAACGGGCGTCGCGTCCTCTATAGTCCGGGTAGTACCGTTGTCCCGGGGTCAAGTCCTGGCGTGCGTCCGGGGGGGTGCTGTGGGGTTGTCCTCCATGATTGGGGAGGTCCCCGGCGTTCCCATGGCGGGTCACTGGTCGTTGTGCCGCAGCATATGCGGGCGGCCCAGGCTCAGGGTACCGTATGTCGTGTGGTCCATGTAGCATGTACTGATGTGGGCCAGGGGGGTCGTTGTAGGGTTGTCCGCCATGTTCAGGGCGGGCCCTTTCGTCCCAATGGCGGTAGTCTGAAACATGTCTCGTATGGACGTCAGGTGGGTCAGAGTCATGGGTCGGGTAGTCATGTTGGCTGCGTCGCATGTCCATGTGTGTTCCCGGGGGGGCGACGTGGGAGTCCCGTCCCTGGTTGAGGTGGTCTCCACCGTCCCAATGGCGGGCTGTTGGCCGTTGTTCGCCGCGGTCCATGGTCAGTCCGTGTGTATGGGTCTGGTGGCCATGCGTTTCGTGTTTAACGTGCCGGTGTGCTGCGGCGGGTCCGGCCGGGGGTTGTCTCTCATAGGCGGAGGGGTCCCCGGGGACCCGTGAGCGGTCTGTCACGTGGTACGTTGCCTGGCTCGTCGGTGGGTCGAGTCTGGGGTCAAAGTGGTCGATGTGTCTAATGTAGTGTTGAGGGTTGGCTGTAGTTGCGGGCGGTCCCGCTGTATGGTTGGGGTCGCGCGCAACGTGGTCGAGTCCGTCGTCGACGGACCGCTGGGGCCTGTTCCGATTGTTGCTGTTGGGTTGTATATCGTGCCTTTGACCTTGATTCTGGTCCTTTCCTGTGATGATACTTACCAGTTCGGCCACGCTCCTGCGTTCACTCTCGGACGATGGTCCGCCGCGGTCGGAGTGAGGGGAGTGTGGGTCGGAGGCACAGTATCGGCCGGCTTCGTTTGAAGTAGCGGCCCCGATTCTCGCTGCGCGATCTAGATCCATGGTCGCGTTTGGGATCGTGTTCAGTCCCGGTTGGTGGTTCCTACTTACCTGTTGGATTGGTTCCAAGCGGCTCGCGGCGGACCTCTTAGCTTCCGCTAGTTGCCGTTCCAGTTCACCTACCGTGTCTTGAAGCCTTTGGTTCTGGGCTTCGGAGTCGCGTAAGGTTATTCTGGAGACCGTGGCTAGCTGTCCCAGCCACTGGGTCAGGGTCTTACCTTCAAGTTTCTTCGTAATAGCCTCGGATGCCAATGTGGAGGTGGCATCTAGTAAGTCAGAGGGTGAGCCGTGCTCAAGCATGTCGTAGGATCCTGGGGATAACTTCTCTGTGAAGTCGCGCAGAAAGTTATCCACTACGTCGTGTTCCCCCATGACACTGTTGTGCTCGCTCGGTCGTGGCGAGTTTCCGCCATCGGTTTCCATATTTGTGTGGGTGAGTGTATGCGAGTATGATTTGGAGCGTGTGTGCATGACACAGTGGGAGGATGAAAGGAGGAAAGCAGTGCTATAGAGCGGGTAGTACAGCTGTAGTTCGTGCGGTGGTGCGAACCTTGGTGTGTGTCAAAGCCGTGACTACAGCGTCCTCTCCGTGTGGCGGTGTATGCGAGTGGGCGGCCTAGGTGAGGGGCCGGGCGTTAGTGCGTCTTCACCTGTGTGTCAGCGGAGAGCGTTGGGGTTAGTGGCGTTGGCGCACGTAGGGTTAGCAGTGGCGCCGGCGGCAGCAGCAGTATTAGGGCGCGGCGTTAATCGCAGCGGTAGACGCGGCGTGAGAGACGCCGCGTGAGGGGCGCGGCGTAAGAGACGCAGCGTGAGACGCGGCGTAAGACGCAGCGTGAGGGGCGCGGCCTAAGGGACGCAGCGTTAGACGCACCTGCGTGGGAGACGCGCCTGCGTTTGGGACGCACTTGCGGCGAGACGCACCTGCGGCGAGACGCACCTGCGTATGGGACGCACTTGCGTATGGGGCGCACTTGCGTATGGGACGCACTTGCGTATGGGACGCACTTGCGTATGGGACGCACTTGCGTATGGGACGCACTTGCGTATGTGTCGCACTTGCGTATGTGTCGCACTTGCGTATGTGTCGCACTTGCGTATGTGTCGCACTTGCGTTTGGTGTCGCACTTGCGTTTGGTGTCGCACTTGCGTTTGGTGTCGCACTTGCGTTTGGTGTCGCACTTGCGTTTGGTGTCGCACTTGCGTTTGGTGTCGCACTTGCGTTTTTGGTACGCACTTGCGCGTTTCGTATGCACTTGCGCGTTTCGGACGCACTTGCGCGTTTCGTACGCACTTGCGTTTGGTACGCACTTGCGTTTGGTACGCACTTGCGTTTGGTACGCACTTGCGTTTGGTACGCACTTGCGTTTGGTACGCACTTGCGTTTGGTACGCACTTGCGTTTTGGGCCGCGGCGTAGCTTTAGACGCAGCTCAAGTAAGCAGTAGCAAAAAGGCAGCAGGCTGAGGCATACCGCTAGCATGTAGCTTGCCGGCAACGGGACATTTTGGCAGCAGTTTAGGCAATAAACAATGAGTTTTGGTGACCGAATGCAGTTCGGTTAAACAGAGTGGCACTAGTTTTAACGGTAGAGAAGCAGCTTATAGTGGGAGCAGTAGTAGGAGCAACGGCGTTGTCAGAGTTAGCTTTGAGGCTAGCGGGGCCCGGGCGGAAGTTAGCCTTATGCTAGAACAAAGGAGGGTAGCTAGCCATTAGCTTTCGAGCGTGGCACGTTTTAGCAGTAGTTTATACACGAAAGTCTGGAGCGAGTTATACAGTTCGCACAAGCACGTAATCACAGTGGTGGGGTGGTGTTTGTCCGTATTGTGCAGTACAGTCTTGGTGTGTGTATGTCCAACAGCAGAGTAGCAGGAGAAAGTGGTGAGACAGAGTTAGCGTTAGCCACCTTTAGCAGAATAGCATCACATTCACACAGCTGCCATTTACAGCCTTTTACACAGATATACTCGGTTAAAATCCTGTGTGACTTGGGTCACCAAGGGACACAGAGTAGATCCGTACGCCCGTGTTCTGGACACGGTGTACAGTGGAGTTATAAGAATAAGATTTTGCGCTTTCTCTTAAGAGTTTAAGCGGCTTCACATTCCACGCTGCCCGCTGGCCAAGCGGGGCGACACGTTGTAGGAGATGTGTAGTACCTGTGCAAAAGCCAGGATTTTGAGACTAAATTAATAGTCTGGTGCATGCACGAGACGCTTTTATCGCAAGCGTGGGGCGTAGGGGAGCTCAAATTGTTTTCAAATTCACCATAGCAACGGGGCAGGGGAGCAGAGGGGGTGCGGGAGTGGGGGGAAACGCTTTGAGCGTAGCAGCAGTAGGGTTAGCGTGTATTAACCGGTCAATTCACAGAGTACGAGTTGATAAATCAGGTTATATACGCGGATCTCACAAACAGGGTACCATTATGTAGGGTAACTACTTATATTGCTGATTATAATTACTTATTAGTATAAATTTGGTAGTGTGGGTCTGCTTTATATTTATTTTGGCACCAGCAATGTGTGGGACACATTGCACAGACCAAACCAAATCTTTGCCTCGATATCAATCTTAGTCTAAAGGTAGAGAATACGTTTTATCGGCCAGGGATAGTCCGAGATCTAACAACACGACTCTGATAGGATTGGGTTAAAGAAAAGGGGTTTATTGATTACAAAGTGGGATAAAACATAACAAAAAGGGATTTCTGGTCACATTTGAGTAGGAGCTGTACACATTTCATTCAAATTGAACATTTAACATGGAGCAGTCTTACTTTGAAGCCGTTCAGAGGGAGATGGGTGGTTAAGATGAGGATGGAGGAATGAAGAAAGGATGAGAGTGAAGAATAGGATGGAGGCGATGTCTCGTCCACGTGGTCTTTGTTCGAACAGGGAGCAGGAGGAAGCCGGCAGGTCGGGTCCAGGCGTGGGTTCCACACACGACACGGTCTAGAATAGCGTTGTGGTGGGGTGGTCCAAGGAGCCCGAAAGTGGCGATAGAAGGTCCTCGTCTCCGACAGCGAGAGTGGTTGCTGTCCTCGTGGATGTACAGGCCCGAGATGGTGGCGGGCGTAGGCCGTGTAGGGGACACGTACCAAACGGGATAGTTGTTATGATGAATTCGGGGGAAACAAGAGCAAGTACAATGGCTTGTGGGTGCTTATATTGACTTCCCCAGGGGAGGCGTGTCCATGCCTCCCCTCTCTGTGGACAGACCCCTTCACAACAGACATTTTGCAAAGGAAACACATCGGATTGATGCAAATGATCATAACACATGTACAAACACACACCGTATTTCATTACTTTGACATCGATACACACATGTGAGGTCCGTAACGGTTATCAATCATAATATCATCGAATAATGTCCTTTGAGTGTCCGCCTTGGGTGTGATGGCGTCCAGTACCCACTGGGGGGCGCCAGAGGGCCGCGGGTGGACCCCTTGGTCCGTGGAGTGCATTGTGACAATGCTGATTCGTATCAGATTCTCTGTTGACATGAAAAAGGCCCCAGATGGGTATCCCGCTGTTTTATGGGTCCGTCTGGCGTTTGAATCCTCATGATGGATATCTGCTCCTGTGGTTGAACCCCATGGTTCCTTTGAAGTTGTATCTCTCCATTTGGTCAATGGTAAACAGAGCGGACGGCTCGGCCCTGCCCTCAGTTTAACCTTACAATATGTACATAATTAAATTAACTTTTTTTTTAACTCATTGCCTGCCAGCCTATTTCAGAACAGGTACTCCCATATTGTCATCAGTTTCTGATGATTCTTATTGATTTTTCAAGACCAACATAATATTGTGTACTATGACTATCTGAAATCCGAAACCAGATTCTGTAAGAATAGACTGTCTACTTTCATCAGCAAAAATATTTGTTTTCAAGCTTGTTTCATTCCACTGTAATCCCCAGTCGAGTAGAGGGAAGTTTTACTGAAATCACCAGTCTCAGACAAAAAGCTGGGAAAAAGAGGTGCAACAAGTGCATCCTGTTTTCAAAACATCCAGTGGCAGCGCTGGTGCCACCTGCTGGCTCGATAAGATATGCTCTAAAGCTAATCCCCATACATAAAAGATATAATAGACATCTGGGAACATGAAAATTGTGAAAAACGCATTTGACGTTTTAAGACGTCAATGGCACACAACCTTACTATTTGCAATGGCAGACAATGAGTTAATCATAGTTGTTCTTTTAAAGCATCACTGTCACAAATTGACTACACAAAATACAATCTATTGCTTTTCATATTTTTGCTTTGTTCAACTGACCAACGCTTAAAGGAGCAATATGTAATATTTGCATGTCAAGTCATCATTAAATGACCCGAATATTTCAAAAGGCATTAATAAATCATGTTCTTTTCAAACACATCTTTAACTGATAACAGTAGTTCGTCCGAGATTTTTGAATATCAAAATTAGTTTTACGACCCGTAAAAGTTGTTATTGTTTTGATTTTGATGTCCTACCCTCCGCGACAGTAGCTCAGTTGGTAGAGCATTAGCCTTAAGGCCAAAAGGTCGTGGGTTCAATTCCCACCTCTGCACCTTCTCCATCGACTCCCACTGATGACTGCTGTCCGCCTGTGGACTCACCACCTGCAGAGGGTCAGTGAGGGGCTGGTGCTATGAGACTTGGGTGGCATCTCTGACTGCCACCCCCCTGACCCAGAAATGGATTATAGCTGCACTAACTGACTTTGGGATTTTGAAGCCGCGGACTCGCTGGCCTCTCTCTTTCTGCTCCCCTCCCCGCACCCACGAAGCTATCGCCCCCCACACACACTCACTGTTGGGACGGAGCTAGTGTCTCCCAATATGGATAATACATGAATATGGATTTGCACGTGGATGGCGTGACCATAAAACGATAGAACCGGGAAGCGCGGAGGAATGGGACTTTCTTTTGGATGGCTGTCTCGCTAAGTAAGCAGTAACCGGTGATGAAGACACGAAGCTTCAGGTTAGCTCCTCGGCTTGTTGTGCTAACTCAGCCGTCTATGCTAACGGACCTGTAGATTTCTCACGAAAGTGGGGGCCAGTGGTCCGCTGTGATTGGTCACAATCTGCGACCCGAAACACATTCTCTTCTTTGTTTCATCAAAACTCGATCTAAAATATAATGTCACGCCAGCACAAATCTGCGCTAATTATTCTTCAAAAGGACGTATATCCCAATGCACTACATGGACATGGATAGCATTTTCGTAATGAATACGAAAATAAAGTCAGTTAGTGCAGCTTTAAAGGGTAGAAAATGGATGGATGGATGGATGGATGGATGGACCCTCCGCCGTTTCGCCAATCAGGAAGTGTCATGTAAGTCCGTGATCGGGTTGCCAGAACTCCGTGCGGCTCACTAATCTCAGAGGTAAAATAACATGTGGCGCAGAACTAAAAAAGGTCTTGTTATGACTCTCAAATCATTAATGACAAAACAAAGAATAAAACGAGGATTTATATCGGGACGCCTTTGAACAATTGAGACAGCTGATAAAAGTTTACGTGTGATGCAGAATTTGCTAGTTTGAGTCCGTTCTTCACAGTGACTCTAACTGTGTGAATCGGTGGCCTACTGGTCTAAGCTGTGCGCTTACGATGCAGGAACCCGGCTTCGATTCCGGGCTATGTCTTTTTGTATTTATTGCATGTTATCACATTCTATGACAGATTGCTCTAAAAACGGTAAAAGACGAAGGTCAAGACGTTTTTTTGCAGATTATGGCTTAATTGTAAAAATAATCATTTAAGACCACATGTACCCCAATTAAAATAATGTTAGTCTCTTTTTGATGTGGGACTTTTACATGTTTGTCTAAAAAATAGGGAATAAATAAAATTGAAAGGTGATATCCTCTTGAGCAAACCCTGATGTTGATACGCTGAAGAAATACGTTCCAACATCCATTCTTCTCACTCCTATTTTGGACATCAATTGCTTATGTATTTTGCATAAACTATGTATAATTACATTGCTTTTATTTTGTTTTTGTTTTTTATCTCAAATGTCCAAATAATAATAAAAAAAAACATGAATCAAAACATTCATTCAGCATTAGCACGGCTGTCATGGCAATGTGAATGGAGACGGACAAACAACTGATAAAATAATTCCCTGTGTTTGCTGCTGGATTTGGTGTGAATCTGGCAACCTGAGTCAGGGAGAGTGGGAGAGGACTACAAAATATTGACTGCAGTACCACTTTTGGCCAGATTTTTACATATTGTTCCTTTAACCCGTCCTGGTTTCACAGCTGCTGCTGCCCCTCCCCACATACAAGTTACTATGAGGCCGCTCATCCCACATCTGACCGTTTCCGTCACCAAGCCAAATCAACATATTTTGCCATGTAGCTCCATATCAAGTCTTGGGCCTTGGACATCTAGCCTGGCTCTCGCCAGACTTTTGTAGTTCTGCCATGCTACACCAGAGGCGTCTCGCGAGAAGTGCAGCGATCTACACAGGTCTGGCAAGAGTCAGGCTATTGGACATCTGCATCGTTTTAATTGCATCGTGTCATGTTTGACTTCTTGATAAAATGAGTATGTAATTTCTCACTTCTACCACAAGATGGGGGTGGGTCACTCCAGATTGTCACTTTAATGATTATACAAGTTAACCAATGTGTTTTATTCTGAAGAATTTATTTTACATTCTGAACAATAAAAGTCAATATCAAATTGAAAGCGCAAAATGAGCACACATTTAGATAGATGGATGGATACTTTATTGATCCGCGCAGGAGAAATTCAGGTGTCCAGTAGCAGCAAAAACACATTCATCCACACAAACAAAACAAATAAATTGATCTTTCTAAAAAAGCCAACAATAGTAATAGTAATAGCAAGTCAAGTAGCTCTGAAACAGTTGTTGTTTTGTGATTTCCAATTTTTATTTTCATTGCTTTTTTCTATGGGGGTATCAATAAAATATCTATCTTAAGCAAATCAACGTCTTTGAGTTGGATTTTTTTTTAGATTCATCCATGTTAAAATCAGGAACCTCTAGCACAAACATCTCTGTCCTTTAATATCATGATCAACTATTTGCAGGTGAAATTAATTGTGTGTGTGTTTTTTTTTCTATCACATTTCTGTGTTTGCAGATGGTAATTTTCAAATTTGGGAAAAAACTATTTATTCCCCTCCCTTAGATGGGCGTTACAGGGCTTTACCATATACTGTAAAGGTTTTACAGGCAGGAAGCAATGTTTAGCCCTCATACTTGTTTCACCATATATTCTCTACTAAATATATTATTTCACGTTCTAAAACATGAAATTATAAAATCACATAGTCTTATTATAATTTCTCATGGCCAAAACGCATGCACGCGCAAGCACACGCGCACACAGCCCTCCCTTTCTCCCTCCGCCACATCCCATTCATTTGGCTCACATGCCCTTATATGGAAACTGTGGTGTGAGCTGTTTACACCAATCACAGTTGCACTGGGAGGTCTGTGGAGAGGAAGCTGCTGCACTCTTTGGGTGGGGTCTGGGTTCTGTCAGGGAGGGACCAAACCAAAAAAACCAGCCGGCTTCTTGTCCTGTTTGAAAATGAATGATATGCATTAGCTTTAGCAGCAGCGACAGCAGTACTAGTGATAGTAGTAGTAGTAGGCACTTGTAAAACTGGGCGGATTGCAATTTTGTGGGGCATCTTAAAACTACAACGTGTTGAAGAGCTTTTAGACAGATCGTTGGACCAAAATGCAATGTAAGTGTATTTTTAAGTATATTTTCATGGATTGCAAGGCATGTGATAGCACCCCAAATTTTAGTTAGCATCCAAATTAATCGCAAATTTAGATCTACCTTGTTTACATGATATATTTTTAACTATATAATCTGATCCATACCAAAATCACAACTCCTTAAAGGTTTGACATAAAGATATTTTTTTTATATAAATGTGCATTTTTTTCTCAGTGGAGTGGTGCTTTGGTATGGATACTCCAAACACAAACATTGGTATGATTTTATGTTTGGTTGTATTTTTTGTATCTGATTTAGCAATATTTCTCATGAATCCTTTTTTTATAAGAATTTGGATTTTTAAAATGCTCACATTTGTGATTTCATTGAGGTTATAGCTTCATAGATCTGTCATGTCACGCTTTTTCACAGAATATATTGGAGGAAATACAACATCTCAGTAATTGTTTTTATTGTTTGTTCTTTTCATCTTGCTTTCCCCAATGTCATAAATGAAAGCGTAAAGCATGTTGTGTGTGGGGATATGCTTCTGATTACGCACCGTAACAAATCCGCAGTGCTGCTCCCGGATGGGCAGAAAGCAGCAGCAGCTACAATGCAATGTTCAACAAGAAGAATATACATGCTTTTGTAGCTTGTTTTAAATTGAACAGAATATATTTTCACATGCCACAGGCGCACAGACGGTATAGTTGTTGTGATGGCACAGATGTACTACTGTAGTCATAGGGATTTGTGTAACTGATGTGGCATGGGGCTATTGTTATGGCTCTCCTTGTAGTGTAGTTTATATGTTTTGGTAGCAGGAAGGACAAGACTATATACATATATTTTGCATTGTATTTGCTGTCATTCTATTTGCTTATAAAGACACATTTAGAGTTTGCTTATTTTTGTTGCATGGGACTATAGGATTGGAAAATATTGGAAAAATTACTAGTCTCCATTTCTCGGTTTGGACATAAACACTACATGCGTATTTTGGACAAGACTGAAAAATGATAACACAATCCTATACTTTTCAGAACATGCAATAAATAATGTAATCATTTCAATAAAATTGTCAAATTGCAATTTTGATTCCCATACGATTAATTTGGCAGTTTATGGAAGAGTTTTTGATACATGGAAGATATATTTGCTCTGCTGCACAGGCTGATACTGGTGATTGCTGATCATGATATTAAATGCATCAGTAAGCAATCAGTTTTAAAAACCTACATTTCACAATTAAAACTGATAAAATAAATGTTCTGAAAATTGACCGATACAGATTTATTGTCCTTCCCTATTCCTTCCCATGCAACCTTTTTCAGATTTCCATATTAGCGTTATTTTTGTATCCGACTCAAATACACAAACATGGGAAATATTAGAGTCGAGTAATGTTTGACAAAACTAATCTAATCTTAAATTACTCCTAATCTTTAGGAGTAATTTTGGTGAGATGAATGTGAACAACGGAACTATCCATCTACAAATGTACATATCCATCTACAATGTACATGTAAAAAAGGATCCAAAAGATCTATTTTACATGTACATTGATTAATGTAAATAACTTCACATTTGTCACATTTCATCAAACATGGTCATTCGCCTCAGCCAAAACTCTTTGTCATTTGTTTATGCTCTGTATACTATTGTAGTCTGAGTGAAGATACTGACAGAAAAAAATGATAAACTAAACATGTTTTTGTTTTTTCTTAATAAATGCAACATATGGCCAAATCTTTCTTAATTATGCCTGCCACTATTGACCAATTCTACAAAAGCAGATAAACAGGGCAATATATTTTGGTGCTCAGTAATGGAGAATCTTAACAATTCTTTTATTTGTCATATATTGTACAACATATACAATACTCACCGGCCACTTTATTAGGTACACCTATCCAACTCCACTTTAATGCAAATTTCTAATCAGTCAATCACATGGCAGCATGTAGACATGGTCAAGATGAACTGCTGCAGTTCAAACTGAGCATCAGAATAGAGAAGAAAGGTGATTTAAGTGACTTTGAACGTGACATGGTTATTAGTGCCAGACAGGCTGGTCTGAGTATTTCAGAAACTTCTGAACTTCTGAGATTTTCACACACAACCATCTCTAGGGTTTACAGAGAATGGTCCAAAAAAGAAAATATCCAGTGAGCGGCAGTTTGGTGGGCAAAACTGCCTTGTTGATCCTGGGACCTCTGGATGTCAGAGGAGAATGGCCAGACTGGTTCGAGCTGATAGAAAGGCAACAGTAACTCAAATAACCACTTGTTACAACCAAAGTATGCAAGAGAGCCTCTCTGAACACAGAACAGAACCTTGAGGCAGATGCGCTACAGCAGAAGAAGACTGCACCGGGTGCCACTCCTGTCAGCTAAAAACAGGAAACTGAGGCTACAATTCACACAGGCTCACCGAAATTGGACAATAGAAGATTGGAAAAAGTTTCCTGGTCTGATGAGTATCGATTTCTGCTGCGACATTCGGATGGTAGGGCCAGAAATGGGAGTCAAAAACATGAAAACATGGATCCATGCTGCTTTGAATCAACGGTTCAGGCTCGTGATGGGGGTGTAATGGTGTAGAGGATATTTTCTGGCACTCTTTGGAGTCCCTTAGTACCAATTGAGCATCGTTGCAATGCACGTGGTTGCTTTTTTCCATTAGTGCAACACTTGGGTATATGGCTACTCCGCAGTTTTTTACAGTTCAATAATAAACACATTTAAAATCCCAATCTCGGGGGGCGCTGTTGGACACCATGGGGTGAAGACGTGTTTCCCGGAGCTCCTCAAGGCACTAACAATATATATATATTTTAAAAGCACTTTCATTTTTTGGACATTCACATCTCGTTCTCAATGGTGACTCCACTTGTTGCCGTCAATGTTGTGACATTTGGAGGCTTGGAAGAATGCTTTGCACGGCTGTGGAGGTAGCCTGTTGCAGCCCTGCTAACTAGCATTGTTAGCCTCTGCAGCTTCGCATTGCTTCATCAGTCGAGACAGCCGATTGCAGCGCTCTGGAACTCGTACCTCGAACGGCGAACACCTCCGCACTTCAGAATCACAAATTACCTCGCACCAGATAAGTCAGAACGAGTTATAACCTCCTGTGATGCCCCTGAGCTAAAGCTAATGGCTAGCCGTCCACGGCCACGTGAGTAGCAGTGACGTCACCGCCTTTGTCTACTTTCTGGCTGCTCTTTTACTCTGTTTTGGACGAGTTTTTCTTCAAAAATACACCCTTTTTGCAACCATGGGGGATAAAGAGTCTGTCCGAACTAGGGGTAAACGGAAAACAGCCGGGATAAATGTTGTGGGGCCTGACGTGTCTCCGGCCCGCTCACCAGAACTGGAGCGCTCTGGTTCGCGGAGCGAGACAGATGATAGCGACGCTCACGACACACCGTTGACTGAAGCAACTCTTATTAAAGCACTCGAGAGCTTGAAGAGGGATATTTGTGAAACGCTCGATTCTAAAATTGACACTGTCGCTCTCTCACTAAGGTCTGAGATATCCTCTGTTAAAGCTGAATTTAAAGGCACCATTCAGAGCCTCCAGGCCACCGTGAATGCTCAGGGAGCCACTATTACAGATCTGGAACTATCGGCAACTACTTGCAGTGATGATGTGTCCTCTCTCAAAACCTCTCTTGCTGCTTTGAAAGGCGAAGTAATGCATTTACAGGCAAAATGTGAGGACCTGGAGGGAAGATCCAGGCGTAATAATATCCGCCTGATTGGTTTACCCGAGGAGCAGGAGACGTCCAATCCCAGAGAGTTTGTTTCAAAGCTTCTTCAGGATCTTCTGAAATTGGACGATGCACCTCTACTAGATCGGGTCCACAGATCCTTGGGCGAGAAGCCAAAGCCAGGAGTCCCGCCACGGCCTTTGATCATTAGAGTGCATTTTTTTCACCTGAAGGAGCAGATACTGCGCTGTGCTGGGACTAATGCACCTCTCCTCTACCAAGGCAAAAGGCTCTCCATCTTCCCAGACTTCACCTCTGCAGTTGCAAAAAAGCGCTCACAGTTTACTACTGCAAAGCGTCTTCTGCGCTCATGTGCTGGTGTTAAGTATGGCCTGTTTTATCCTGCCGAGTTGAGGATCACACTTCCAGATGGAGTGGTGCGTAAGTTTTCTGACCCAAAAGCTGCCACTGACTTTATTGATAAGATCTTGGGGGACGCTAGTGCCCTTTCGGATTAATATCTCTTGAGAGACCAATGTTCATGTATAGCTTGTTTTCTATTCTCAACTGTTATTTATGACTTGGTTAGTGGTTTAATAGAAACATTTAGGCTATAGTTAAAAATGTTGTTGGATGTTTACATTTATCCTGTGTTTAAATTGAGTGTTTTTGTTTTTTCTGGTATAATATGATTTTTGTATTGTAATTTTTATGTTATATATATATATATATATATATATATATATATTTATTTCTACTTGGAAAAATTGAAAGAAATTGTTATTGCTTTGACTTTGGGAGTTTTGGCTCTACTGGGACTTTGTATGTTTAGGACAAAGTGCCTGGTGGGTTGTGAACAGGGGGGTGCGCGCATCTCATTTGGGGAGATGCTTCAGCAGTTTGGGGTAAGTGTTTGTTTTTTGTGGTTGTACTGCTCTGTACAATTCAGATCATTTATTTATCAAGACTATCGTAATAGCCACTCCCACATGTTTACTTTTCATTTCCATGTCATTGCCACTTAATACTAGTAATCAGCCAGCAGGTCAATCGGTGAAGTTTTGTAGTTGGAATTGTAAGGGTCTGAATCAACCTATTAAAAGGAGCAAGGTGCTCCATCATTTAAAACATTTGGGTGCCCAGATTGCATTTTTACAAGAGACTCACTTAAAAATGTCTGATCACTCCAGACTTCGAAGGGGTTGGGTAGGCCAATTGTTTCACTCATTGTTTCAAAGTAAAGCTCGTGATGCCGCTATTCTAATCCATAAATCTGTCCCATTTGTATCTGCAACTATTATTGCCGATCCTAATGGTAGGTATATTATTGTCAGTGGAACTATTTTTAATACAAAGTATATTTTTGCAAACATATATGCACCTAATTGGGACGATTGCAATTTTTTCATTAACCTCTTTAAAAAAATCCCAGATTTATCTTCACATTTTCTTATCCTTGGTGGGGACTTTAACTGTTGGTTGGGTCATCTGGATCGATCATCAACCAAACCTACCAGGCAGTCTAATTCCTCCAAAGTTATAAACACCTTTCTTCAAGAATTTTCTGTTGTTGACATCTGGCGGTTTCTTAATCCAACATGCAGAGAGTATACTTTTTTCTCCCCAGTTCACCATACATACACTCGTATAGATTACTTTCTCCTTGACAATCAACTAATTCCACATGTTCGCTCTTGTTCTCATGATGCTATTGTCATTTCGGATCATGCTCCTGTGATTATGGACTTGGTCATTGGTAGAGGTTCTCCTTCTTTTGTTCCATGGCGTCTGAATACGCGCTTATTGTCAGATGACAAATTTGTTGCCTTTCTAACCTCCAAGATTGACCTATTTGTAGCCACAAATGCCGAACCAAATATATCACCATCTCTGCTCTGGGAAACTTTTAAGGCTTTCATCAGGGGGCACATTATATCCTATACTAAGTATGACACAGGACAAAGGAAAAGAAGACTGTCTGAGCTCATGACACAGATTCTACAGTTGGATCAGTTATATGCTACATCCCCCTCACCTGAAGTGTATAATGACAGATTATCTTTACAAGCGGAGTTCGATCAGTTGACATCGGTTCAGGCGGAGGAACAATTGTTGAAGTCACAATATTCCCACTATGAGTATGGGGATAAGGCTAGTAAACTTCTATCTCACCAGCTTCGTAGTGCAACAGCAGCACATCTTATTTCTCAGATACAAACGTCTAATGGCATATCGCCTGACCCTCAAATAATCAATCAATTTAAGGCATTTTATTCTACCCTCTATACCTCTGAATGCTCCCCCAGTGCACAGTCTCTGGAGTCTTTCTTTGCCCATTTAGATCTTCCTAAAATGGACCAGACTCTTGTGCTTCAACTGGAGACAACGGTGACAGTTGATGAGATCGTACAGGCTACAAACAAGATGCAATGCTCTAAATGCCCTGGACAAGATGGATTTCCAGTTGAATTTTATAGAAAATTCATGCCTAAATTAGCACCTCTACTGATAACAATGTACATGCACTCATTTGAGACTGGTTCTCTTCCCCCCTCTTTACGTCAGGCTTCCATATCTTTGATCCTGAAAAAGGAGAAGGATCCTCTGTCCTGTGGCTCGTATCGCCCCATTTCTCTGCTAAATGTAGACTATAAGATTCTTGCTAAACTGTTAGCTACACGCATGGAGACTACTTTACCTTCAGTAATTGGTCCAGATCAGACGGGATTCATTAAGGGGAGATACGCCTTCTCCAATCTCAGACGGTTGTTTAATGTTCTGTATAACCCTCCTCATTTGACCGACCCTGAGATGGTTATAAGTTTAGATGCAGAGAAAGCATTTGATAGGGTCGAGTGGGGGTACCTTTTCTATGTTTTAGAGAAGTTTGGGTTTGGTAAAAAGTTGATTTCTTGGATTAGGCTCCTTTACACCTCCCCCCTTGCCTCTGTCAAAACAAACAATACACATTCAAAGTTTTTCCCACTTTTTAGAGGTACAAGACAGGGCTGCCCGCTGTCGCCGCTGCTTTTTGCAATCGCCATAGAACCCCTCGCCGTCTCTATTAGATCTGATCCTCATATTACTGGAATCATGCGATATGGTACTGAGCAAAAGATCTCGTTGTATGCTGACGATTTGCTTCTTTACATTTCCAGGCCTACTCTTTCAATTCCCGCATTGCTTGCAATTCTTGGCCGGTTTAGTCTCATATCAAGCTATAAATTGAATCTTGGCAAAAGTGAGCTCTTCCCCCTGAATTTAGCTGCACAGAAGTACCCTGACCTGCTACCTTTTAGAGTGGTTTTTGACAGTTTCATATATTTAGGAGTTAAGGTTACGAGAAAACTTTCAAATCTTTTCAAATCTAATTTTGACCCTCTCCTGGATAAAGTTAAACAAGATTTTGATAGATGGTCTCTATTGCACTTAACAGTTGCTGGTAGGAGTAACACTGTCAAAATGAATGTGCTTCCTAAATTCTCCTTTCTTTTCCAATGTGTTCCAGTCTTCATTCCAGCCTCCTTTTTCGCTAAGCTTGATGGAACTATTTCTGGCTTTATTTGGAATAACAAAACTCCAAGAATTCGTAAAACATACCTTCAGAGGCCTAAGGATGTTGGTGGGATGGCTTTGCCGAATTTAATGTCCTATTATTGGGCATCTAACATTCGTGTTCTGAGGTACTGGTTGCAGGTGGAATCTCTTAACGATGCTCCAGCCTGGCTGTGCTTGGAAGCCTCTTCCTGCGTCACATCATCTTTAGCTGCTTTTGTTTATGCTCCAAAGCAACTGCCTAGCTCAGAGTTTTCTAATAACACAATTGTTAAGATGACTTTGAAAATTTGGTTTCAGTTTAGACGTTTTTTCAAATGCAACCACTTTTCTTTAAAAGCCCCCATTGTGAAAAATCCATGTTTTAAGCCTTGTTTGGTTGATGGTGCGTTTCTAATTTGGTCTTCCCTTGGAATTAAGTCATTCAATGACCTTTACATTGATGGAATCTTTGCCTCCTTTGTGCAGCTATCATCTAAATTCAGTCTCCCAAAGAATCATTTCTTTCGCTACTTACAAATTCGGAGTTATGTGAAGGAAAAAACTTCTCAGTTCCCATCAAAACCTCCACATCATGACTTTGATGATCTGCTGTTGCCCCCTCCACCATCTAAGGGTATTATATCATGTCTGTATGACCGAATATGTTCCTTTGGGAACTCTTCAATCTCCCCCATAAGGGCAGCATGGGAGCAAGAGATAGGATTTGTGATCCAGGATGATTCATGGCATAAAGTTCTCTCCCGTGTACATAGCTCTTCACTATGCGCTAAACATAGCTTAATTCAATGTAAAGTTTTGCATCGCACTCACTGGTCAAAAGCTCGGCTCTCTCAGATATATCCAAACGTTAGTCCAGATTGTGACCGGTGCCACCAAACGCCTGCAAATCTGACTCACATGTTTTGGTCATGCTCATCACTTCGACATTTTTGGAGCTGTGTTTTTGCAACAATATCAAAGGTCGTACAGTCGTCCCTCCAACCTGAACCTTTAACTGCTATTTTTGGGGTTTTACCTGAAACAGTTGTCCTACCAAGGCTTAAATCTGATTTTATTGCTTTTCTGACGTTGTTAGCCAGACGAAGGATATTATTGTGCTGGAAGTCCCCATCCCCCCCGTTATTTGAAATTTGGATAAAGGATGTCTTGCATTTCAGCAGACTCGAGAAGATTAAATTTACTCTTCGTGGATCCACATATAATTTTTTTAAAATCTGGCAACCCTTTGTTGAGTATATTCAGACGTTAAGGACCCGTAAAATACCCACTTAAGTAGGCCTGTATGTGGCTGATGTGTACATATAAGTATATAGGTAAGATGTATATTTTTGTTTTGTGACACTTGTATATATGCGTTTGCACATTCGTATGTCTTTCCTGTTGCTACTGACGTTGACTTGTGACGTGTGTGGGGCTATTTCAACTCTTAAAATATATATATTTGTTTTATTTATTTTTATTATTTTTTTTTTCTTTGTTTTGTTTTTGTTTTTTGTATGTCTGTTCTTGATTTGGAAAAAAAAAAGCCATAATTTCTGCATAACTTTTTTGTGAAATGTTTTGGAAAAACCCAATAAAATATGTTTGAAAAAAAAAAAAAATCCCAATCTCTATACCACAAAGTCCATCCAAAATGCCTCTCTTGTTGCTTTTCATCTGCAAATAATCCTGAGTCATTATGTTTAAACTGTCTCACCCTGACATCTTCACAAACAGGTTTTAAAATGCTAATTTATTTATTTGCAACCTTTTTGAAGAAACAAAGTTATATCACTCTAGAAATGTTTCACCCCGACAGAGAATATGACAAACAAAACATGTAGAACTGAAGCTGAGTGCTTTTCTAAACTCAGAAGCGCGGCTTACCACAATTAATTATTTCACTCAGTCGCATATGCAAAGTAAGTCATTTAAAAATTTCATTTAAGGTTAAGTTTGGGTTTAAATGCAAGGAGTCAAAAGTTGTCAGATAAGTAAAGCGCTATTCCTAGAAATTATTACTAGAATCTAACCACCAGCTGATGGGAACAGCTCTGGGCAGTGTCTGCCTGTGGGACAGGCAGATGAGGCTGCAGGTCACACCACAGAGGCATTTGGGCTTTTGTCGTAGCATTTGGGCTTCTTCCTGCAATCGGATCATGGCTTTTCAACAGCACAGAGTTTGTGATTTCCCTTCCTAAGGTAGATTCAAGCTCAAGGTAAACGTTACGTTTTGTCCTATAGGGCTCTTGGGTGTAGGACAAAACGGTTGGGAACTTCATTTATTCCAACAGCTGTGAAGCACCTTAACAGCACATAGCACTTGTACAAACCTTTGCACTTTACAGCATATTTGCACTGAAAATTAGCTTTGTGAGAATCTCTCTTGTTCTGGTTTTCTTCAATGTTGTGATCTTACTGTATATGCCTGTTTTTAGATTATTGTTGCTGCAAAACCAATTTCCCTCAATAAAGACAACTTGAACTTGATGAAAGGTTAGATATTCATATGATTTGAGGTGTTCTTCTATGACACTGCGTGTGGATACTGCACCAGGGCCCGTTTTAACATCTGTTCTGGACAATATTACCGTATACCTTCATGTTAATACTTTGATTCAGATATCATATGATCCAATCCATCCTTCTGCTTTATCTGTTTTCGGGTTGCATTATGAGCAGAGACTTTTTTTCCTCCGAGGAAGTCCTGAAACATTCTCAGGCCAGCTGAAGTACATAGGGTCTTTTACAAATCTTGCACAGTTTATCTTGCTAAATTCTGAATTCCTGGTTTCTGATCCGGAGAGGATCTTGGGCTCTAGTGCTCAAGATATTGTATTATCTCACTCCAGGGTCGATGGAGCACGCAGTATGGTAACAATGCACTCTCCCATGTGCTTACTGCTTCTGTTTACCTTTCACTTATTCACGTATAACTGCATTAATACTGCCATGTTTGCGAAGAGATGCAAATTTTTTGTAGCTTGGCAAACACCAGACTAAATATCACAAGTGAAAATGTTTTTTATAATGAATCTTATTGACCAGCTGTCATTCATCAGCCCACATCAAGCCAGTAGGGATCTACTGGGCTATATTTGTCAATTTATTATCTCATACCTCCTGACACTTAATAATTGAATAACCTGCACTGTCATCTGCCGTGTGTATTTATAGATTAGAATATTATGATTTTTGATGGGAAAAAAAAGTGGTTGCAATTATCTAAAGCAAGTTTTGATTGATTAGTTTTGACTTTCTTAAACATCTGGATATGGAGTCAATAAATACTTTCTCAATTGCAATGCCCCTCTACAACAGCACTAGTGTGAAAGTCAGTCGCACTCTGCTTCTAAACATCCACGAGCAATTAGAGCAGAGGCGCAGCGGCCTGCACTGCAATGACCATGTGTTAGAACACACTGCATATGTGCAGCTCTGACACAGAACAAGCACATTTCACCGAATCGCCTCCTCCATATACTGAGATGCAAAGTAAAGAGTTGAGATTTTTGAGCACAAATAAAACGGGTCCTGGCTTTATGGGTATAAAGTGTGCACTAGAGGGTCTAAAGTAAGAAGACGCATTAAAAAAAATCCTTTTCAAATATCTGTTCCGCAATGCTTCTTGGTTTGTCATATAATAAGAGTTCAGCTTTGATGGAATGACAGCATGAGCTTGGATATAAGGGAAAGATTGAAGTGGCCAGCCATTTGTTTAAAAGTCCAAAACAAAGACTGAAGTCATTATACTGGAAGAACCTTCATAAATGGTCCCCATGCTTCCTGATGTATAGATAGATACTTTATTGATCCCCATAGGAGAAATTCAGGTGTCCAGTAGCAGCAAAAATAAAAAATAAAATGGATCATTCTAAAAAGTTAAAAATAGTAATAATCAGCAATAGCCTTTCAGGTCATAGAAGAAGAGATGGAGTAGCCTCTGGGTGGAGCAGGACGGATCATGGCAGCAGAGATGGAGTAGCCTCTGGGTGGAGCAGGACGGATCATGGCAGCAGAGATGGAGTAGCCGCTGGGTGGTGCAGGACAGGTCACCAGGTGGAGTAGCTGCTTGGTTCGGACCATTTTCTCTGCTCTAGTCCAAAGTAAAATGCTAAATGCTTCATTAGCATTTTTCAAAAAGTTAGCATTCCTCCAGTGGATTTTCACCTGATCCTCTAGGTTTGGACCATAAATCCTCTCCACTCTGGTCTGGACCAGTGCAAAACCATGAAATACTGCACCAGACTGTTGGTATTCAAGTCCAGGGCTGAAATGGTCAAAAACTCTTTGATTACAATTGAAATGACAGACTATATTCTCTTCTGTATGAATAACATTGTACTAGGAAGGTATGGTGCTTTTCCAACAACCACCCATGGGTGACCCTCCTGAACCTCAAGAAAAGGGCTTTCATCTCAGAGGACAAAGAGGAGCAGAAGAGGATCCTGCGTGAGCTCCAGTGGAGGATTAGGAGGGCCAAGAAGGACTATGGGAAAAAGCTGGAGCAGAAGCTGGCACAGGGAAACTCCCGCGACGTGTGGAGCGGCCTAAAGAACATCTCCGGTTTGGGACAGAGTGCCAGAGGGACAGCGGAGGGAGACCAACGCCGGGCGGATGAATTTAACCAATATTTCAGCCGGTTTGATTTTCCCCCCTCTCCATCTGCCCCCCTTCCCGCCCCCACCTCTTCACACCTCTCCAGCCCAGTGGACACTGCCTTCGGCTGCCCCGGGACCTCTGCCCCCACATCCCCAGCCCCCCCCTCTCCATCACACCGGACCAGGTGAGGAATCAGCTCAAGCGACTGAAGCAGAGGAAATCCGTAGGAATCAGTCCCACTGCTGAGGACCTGTGCAGACCAGCTCTCAGAGGTCCTCAGCTACATCTACAACCTGAGCCTCAGCCTGGAGAAGGTCCCTGTCCTGTGGAAGACCTCCTGTGTGATCCCGGTTCCGAAAATAGCGCACACCAAGGAACCGGCTCACTACAGACCAGTCGCACTGACCTCCCACCTGATGAAGACCATGGAGCGGCTCATCCTCACCCTTCTCCACTCTGTGGTCAGCCCCACCCTGGACCTGCTGCAGTTCGCCTACAAGCCCAACATAGCAGTAGAGGACGCCGTCTCTACTTACTGCAGCAGATGCTCTCCCACCTGGAGCCCGCCGGGAGCGTTTAGAGGGTTCTTTGACTTCACCAGCGCTTTCAACACCATCAGACCGGCACTGCTGCGGGGAAGATGGAGGACGCGGGAGTGGACAGTAACCTCACTGCATGGACCATCGACTACCTCTCGGACCGACCATAGTACGTGCGGCTGCGCAGCTGCGAGTCTGAGGTGGTAGTCTGCTGTACTGGGGCCCCTCAGGGCACTGTCCTCTCATTTCTTTTCACCATCTACACTTCAGACTTCACATACGACACACACAGTTGCTACCTGCAGAAGTTCTCCGACGACTCCACCATCATGGGCTGTGTGTCACAAGGTTACCACAAACCTTGTCGACTGGTGTGAGCGCAACCACTTGTGCTTGAACCAAGGAGATGGTAATCGACTTCAGGAGAAAACCACTTTCCCACACGCTGCTGAATATTCAGGGGGAGGACATTGAGCTGTGGACAGCTTCAAGTACCTGGGTGTTCACTTTAACAATAAACTGGACTGGTCCCATAACACCAACGCCCTGTACAAGAAGGGCCAAAGTCTCCTCTTCCTGGAAGCTAAGGTCCTTCGGAGTGAGCAGGCCTCTGCTCAGGACTTTTTATGACTCTGTGGTAGCCTCTGCCATACACTACGCTGCCGTGTGCTGGGCCCTAGGCAGCACAGAGCGGGACAGGAGTAGACTCAACAAGCTGGTCAGGAGGGCCAGCTCCACTCTGGGCTGCCCCCTGGACTCTGTGGAGGAGGCGAGGAACAGGAGGGTGCTAGTCAAAGCCACCTCCATCATGGACAACACCTCCCACCCAATGCACAGGACTGTAGAGGAGCTGAGGAGCTCCTTCAGTGGAAGACTGAGGCACCCTCAGTGCAAGAAGGAGCGCTACCTCAGGGCCTTTATCCCCACTGCTGTCAGACTGTACATTAAGTCACTTTAAGTCACTTGCACTAGGACTGTTTGCCCCTTTTATTGTACGTAATATATCCTGCATTTGACATGTTTCCACACTTCTTTCTTTGCACAATTTTTTTTCTTCTTGAGTGATTCTATACATGCCAGATGTGACATGTAATGTTCTCCTGTGTGAGATCAGTAAGATAAGATAGACTTTATCTTATCTTAAATGCCTAGATTATTGGAAAGTTTTAAGTACTGGTTGCACACATCAAGCAGAGAACTATTTACAGTACAGCAGTTAAAGACTACAAGACAACACAGTACGAAGGACAAAGTAGGAACGAAGATTCGCACATCAATTACTACAGATCGGCTGCGTTGGGGGAGAGGCGTGTACAGCCTACAGTTGAATCTAATGAATTATTTCTGCACACCGACTAACTCGCAAAATAGTAATGAGCAAATCGATAAGCAAATAAGAACTTACAAATCTGTGTATACTGAGAAATATGTCTGCACAACTATTTGGCTGTCAGTCAGAAAGCAGGATGATTATACCAAACAAGTCAGGGATAAGGTGCAGAATGGAGGTGTGGAACCCTAAAAATGAGTAATTCTTGGGTTTCATTAAACTGGCCTGTAGGGAGCGAATGAGCGGACGTGGGACAACTCAGTTTTGCTCCCATTGCAAACCATGTAAATCTTGTCTGTTTGCAGAATCAGAATCATTCGCTTCATTCGAGTGATTTTTTTTTCAAAATATAATCAATACAATACAATACAATACAATTTATTGTTGTATAGCCCTAAATCACAACCTAAATCGCATAAGTCATCTCAGAGGACTTAACAAAACTATTGAAATCACCAACACAGATCGGAGAATCAACAGTTAAAACACAGAAAGAATATAGAAGACATGTTAAAAAAATGTCCATACATGTTGTAGAATGTTAAAGTGTCCTGGTTCATCACCACATCATTTACACTAACTGTCCAACAGACTCTCCTGCATCGGCAAGGAAAAACTCACAAAAACCCAGTGGGTAAAAAGTGAGAAACCTCGGGGATACCCACAATTGAGAAAGGGATCCGCCCCACACGGACGGACGGGCTATAGATCCAGGACCTAAGCTTCATAACGTGGACCAGTGGCCGTTGAACGATCCTTAATCCTTTAATGAGACCGCAGTGGAAACACAGAAGAAACTCTTGTCTTTCTCTCTATTTGCGGGGTTGCTACAAGCACAAAAAGATGGCATTTTGACAGAGCTTCTTCTACTATATCTCTGTGTATAACCCGGCAGACTGCACCGCCAGGACGTCACGTCCTGTCCCACGCTTGTTATTTGCGCCACTGCCCCAACGTCATGAAACCCAAGAATAAGTAATAGTGTGACTTCAAGTAATTATTAAAAAGTTATTTTTTTAAATATTTTGAGCATATTAAGGGATTGCTTTGAACAAAACATCCTGCACCATTTTCATTTTGTACATATACAATGTTCTAATTCAAAGGGGACACAATGTCTGCTATGTCTTACCTAAATATAAAAGTGATAGCTTGTATGTTTGCATTCCTCATCGACTCAGTCTTACTTGTAAATCCAGATAAACAGCCTCATTGTTTTAAACAGGGTTCAAACAGACGGTGTACTTACGTGATTACGTCAATTACTATAAAGATCTGTGTTTTTATTTTTACTTGAATGAAGTTGGTCTGAGTAGAGCCTGCAGAGCCTTTGATTCGAGCAGTTTCCCGCTGATGTCGCATAAAGGGGCAGAGTGCAGAGCGATGCAGCAGGACTGAGAACCGAAGTGCACCTACTCTTCTTTCTTACATTGTTTTAGAGCACCATGGAGATTTACAATGTACTGTTTTTTGTGACAAATAGCATTATTTTGACTATTGGATGAAAACATTTTTTTTGCAGTGGTGGCATGTGAGCCCAGCACCCTGTCGGACACCCCTGGAGAGGAGCTTGTGTCCCACAGAGCTGCAGAACTGGACCACGCCAACAGAACCAAGTAAGGAAAAGTTTAAAGGTACTCTGTGACCGTTTTAAGAATATGTTCTTAAAAAGGTCCTGTTTTTGTTTGTTTGGATACAGCAGAATGTTTCATGTCCACATTGTTTGTTCATACAAAACAAAAAAGTATGTAAACGGCACATTTAAAAGTGTGTTATGGGGCGTACCTTATAAATGAACTGCGCAGACCACCTCACTTCAGACAAGTTTCATGTTTAAGTCCAGATAATATTTTGAGCGTAGATATGTAATCCTCCATTTGCCAATAAGTCCAATGAGTTTTAAAAAGTAAAAAAAACCGGGTGTCTCCTCCTCTTGTGTTTTGCTATCTGTCTGCTGCCGACTCTTGGGTGGATCCGATTTCTAAAATCAGCCTTCTTACCCTTGACCTCTCTTCCTTATTATTCCTATCGTTATTGGATGCAAAACATTACCCAAAGTGGCTTTTTAAATCCTGTGGACACACCACCTGCAGGAGGATCAGTGAGGGGCTGGTGCTCTGTGTACTGGGTGGCATCTCTGGCCACCCCCCCGACCCAGAAATGGATTAAGGGGAAGAAAATGGATGAATGGCTTTTAAATCATCTTAAAATGTGTTATGTATGTCAGCCAAACTTGTAGCTGCCCTTAGCAGGGGAAGATCAAAAAGGACGCTTTCTGATGGAATCGGATGCTGCCGAATTCTGGGCTCAAAGAATAAACCCCCTACCCTGAGGCTCGCGACATTACAAGCCGCGGTTGAGCGCGATAAAGACCCATATTTGTTTACAAAAACACAATTTATGACTCATCCTCTCCTGTAGACATGTTGATTGTAAAGTAAATATGTTTGAACTTTGTAAACAGCGATAAACAGAGGAAACAATTCGATAGCACTGCACGGGCTTCTCCTTCTGTGAGTTGTAGGCTTTTACGTTTCCCATGAGAGGCTCGCCTCACAGCACGCTGCTCTGTCCAATGAGACAAATATGACAAAGATCGCCGATTTCAAGGTAAAAATAAATGAATATAAAGCCGCAAGCAGTGTCGAACGGTCCTCGCCCCAACGCTCAAGGGAGGGGGCGCCACTGCGCCATTATTTGCACCCGTAGCCATAGAACAATGTTCGTAAAATTGTAATGAATATGATCAGGTAGTTTGGCTTCCCATGTAAAACTTTGACTCAGTTGGTTGGGGGCGCTAATGAGCCAATTAAATATTTCACACATTCAGGTGACCTAGGCCCAGGAGTTGAACAACCGAGTCAAGTTTAGTACAAATCAGACTTTGTATATGTTAACTGGAGCATATCATATGTATAATCTGTGAGTGAGTCCATATAAATTCTCCTTTGGATGACCATGTGAATAATCAAAATTCTACGAACAACTATTGATGGTACATGTGTTGACATGATGTGGATTGTTTTTCAGCCAAATTTGTAACGGCCGAGGCTGGTTTGATGTTTGTAAGAGGTGTACATTTGCCTTTGACACAGAATGGGGAGCATTTGCTGTCGCCACGGCATCAGGGTAAAAAAAAAAAATTAGGTCTCATTGACTTATTGAATCAAGTGGGCAAAACAAAATTATGTGCAAAATGTCAAACATTTTGAAAACCTAAATGTGATTAACCCTGTGTAAAAAAATTGAAACGGCCGAGGATTCGCCGCTTTCCAACCGACACGTGTGAAAATGATCAATTATAATCTTTAGGCCCGAGCCCCGACTGGGGTAAGGGCCTATTGCTTTCGCAATGGTGAATGGTTGCAGTTACCCACCAAAACGTGACGGTTGCGTGCGTAAACTCAAATGCTTTAAAAGGGACCTAATCTTATTTTGTGTTAAATAAAACTCATTTTGACAGATAGTTTCTATCAATAAATATCATACAAAAAGACATTCGCAAAAAATTGCCGCGACCGGAAGTGACAAGGGGTCTTTGGGCTTTGTTGCGGCATTTGTAAGCCGTAACGTTGTATACGGACGTTTTAAACAGATATTTGTTATTCAGTGATGGACAATACAAGTCAGGCGTTTTTTATTTATGAGCCCTTTCGTACTTGACAGTAATGACAGTGATTCTGATTTTGAGGACTCTGACTCGGTTCAGATGAGGAGCAAGCTTGAAGAACTCAACATTTGCGAACATTAGGGCCGTTTCCACGGGCTGGAGTCATGGATCTATGGTCCGACCCGGTTTGCGGATACGGTCAGTTTGAGCTCGATGGTGCCACCCGAATGAGTGTAAATAAGTGTTAGCGAAGGTAGCGCGAGGGACGAAGGAATGGAAGTTCTAAAGTCTAAAACATGATGGTATGTGTCATATCTATATCTTTTACTAAACATAGTTAGAGTGAAACATGGATTCATGGTTCAATTACAGTTGTTGTGTTTTCTGCTGAATACTGGGTTGAAACTTGTAAAATTGGTTTTAGTTGGAGCTTGATAGAACTAATTTCATGGAACTCATGCTGGTGTCTTCTCTCAGTTTGTTTGGACCGTCGCCTTCTCTGAATAAGTCAAAGATGCTGTTTACACTCTTTATCACACTTTTGGTACCTTTCATTTTTTAGTCTGTTGTCGTGGTGACAACAAATGCTCCCCATTCTTTGTCAATGGCAAATGTACACCTCACACAAACATCAAACCAGCCTCGGCCGTTTCACCGATTTGGCTGAAAATTGCTCCACATCATCTCAATACATGCACCATCAATTTTAAAGCGTTTGAGTTTACGCACGCAACCGTCACGTTTTGGTGAGTGACGGGCACTGATGCGTCCGTCACACACCGCGACTGCTTGCATTAACCATTGTGAAACCAATAGGTGAATGCAAGCAGTCTAATAAGGCAAAGTTACATTGAAATATTACAATAGCACAAATCACTTGATAAAGTGTTATTGTTTCCATTTTATTCTTTTGTCTTTCCATGATCGTAAGTATAGCCGGGCCTCACCTGACTGCACGTCACTGCCTATGAATGCACATGAGAGCTGGAGGACTCTCCATCTCAATGCGCCATCTTGAAATACATTGGTTGATAAGGGACAAAACAGTTGCGAGAATCGCATTTTCGTTTCATAGGTGTGACTTATATCTTTGCTTCAAAGTGCCCTGACAAGTTGGGAAAAGGGATCATGGAGGACTACAGATATGTAAAAGAACGACCCGAACAAGAATGTTTTGGATAAAGAATGATGCAAAAATCTAGAAACGGGCGTCCTAACAGCAAACGTGTCAACACCGCAAACATGCACCAAAAGGCAGAGTTAAAGCAATAGGAGGCACGTATGCGCGATATGTAACTTTGTTCACACCGAATGAGAATGAGGCAGAATCTGCAACACAACCCTCAGGATGTTCTGACCCGTTCGGAGCAATAGTCTAACTACTATGTTTCAACAAAATGTATTCAGGGGACAAGCCTTAAATATGCTTGAGGCTTGTCCTCAAGCATATTTGAGGCTTGTATTCACCCAGAATACAGGCTATATATTCTGGGTGAATACATAACCTGTATTCTGGGTGAATACATAACTTGTATTCTGGGTGAATACATAACCTGTATTCTGGGTGAATACATAACCTGTATTCTGGGTGAAATACAGGATATCAACAGCGTGAGTCTGACGATTCTGTTTTCTTACCGTGATGCGGATGCCGCGCCGTGGTGAAAGTTAATAACAATCTGAGCTTTTAGCCACAGTGCTGCCACGTACCTAGAGCTGCAACTAACGATTATTTTGTATAATCGATTAATCTATCAATTATTTTTACGATTAATCGAGTAATCGCTTGGCTGTGAATTGTGTAGAACATTTTTATTTTTTCATCACAAAAAGCTAAAGTGGCAACACTCGAGGGCGTATTGATGGCGTAAACTTAAAGTAAATGTCTGTAACAGGCTCTTTGTGCTAATTCTGCAATCTGATTGGATGAGACAGACAGATATTCATGAAATTATAAAAACAAAGTCGGTTTTAATCAAAAATACTACATTTTCATGTCATTTTTGCTCTGTTTGAGTCCGTGTGAACCAGAAAACGATTAATCGATTACTAAAATAGTTGTCGACTATTTCAATAATCGATTAGTCGTCGATTAATCAATTAGTTGTTTCAGCCCTACACGTACCCATGTCCTGGCTTCTCTGATCATCATGGTTTTAAGCCCCCACAGACGTACCATTCTTTCAGGCGTCTCTTCTCTTCAGATTGCGTGTGTAAAACTTCATTAGAGCCTTTGTGAAGCATGTGTGTGCCGCTTGAACTTTGTTTAGATTTCAACCTCCACGCACATACGGTTAAAAATGTAAACAGGCACGCTTGTTTACAATTTAGCACTACTGTGTCAAGTGACCAAGACTTATAGAAAGATCCGGTCATTTATCAAACTTGGCGACCACTGTCAAAGACGACATATTGTTCTTTAGGTTTATTTATATTTCTATGTCACCATGTGCAGTTATTATCACATTATGAAAGTGTGATTTCAAGTTGTTATTTTTTCATGAATAAATGTACAAACTAAACCAGCTTTAAAAATCAATACAATTATTTTTAACAGTGTTTAAATAAGACACAAACCAATCCGTCAATCCCCTGGTGTTGTTTTTTACCTGCTTCCATGCCAATAGCAGGAATTTGTGCACGCATTGCTCTACCCTTCTGTCCAAACACATTTTTAAAACTCTTTCCATTCATAGTATTGAAACACTTCGTCCAATGTTATTGTTATGCCCTTATTAAATAAATATAAAAAAAACAAAATTATATTGTGGTACTCACAATTTTTAGGGGAATTTCTTAAATTGCATTTGGTGTACATGACAATTATTAAAGTAAAGGCAGCATGTCGTTAAAAGTGATGTACCTTCGCTTTAAATGCTAAAACTATATCCATCCACCCCAAAATATGACTTCATATACACTCAAAATGAATTTAAACGCAACACTTTGGTTTTTGCTCCGATTTTCCATGAGATGGAATTAAAGATAAAAAATTCATTCCCGATACACAATATTTCCATTTCTCTCAAACGTTGCTCATAGGGATGTAAATCGGTGACCGTTTAACCGGTGGTTGACCGTCACAGCGTTAACCGGTCAAAGCTGTCGGTTAAAAAAGAGAAAAGGGGGAGAGGGGAGGTCTCTTCATAACGCTATTTTAAGCCCTATTTGCACGATGTGACGAGCGGGTCCCTATCTAGCTGTGTGCGCCAATGTAACAGTAAACTCTGGGCCGACTCTCACGCCGTATGCGCCACATATGCACGCACACATGTACACGTACACGCACACACACACACACACACACACACACATTTCCCCCCCCTCCATTGACATGTAACATCCACACGCATCATCTCTCCCCTGTGTTACCGTCTGCTAGTTGCACACTGGTGCGGGTCAGAACTACATTGGAGCTTATATTTACACACACATACATACATGTATTGTACACACACACATACCGGTCTGTCGCGCTCCTCTGTGTCACGGAGCCCAAAGCATTCTTGCAAATACACGGCTCCAGTCAAACCACATGGACCATGTTTGTGCTGCTGGTCCTTGGCATCAGCTCCACACTGATCACTTTTAAACTTTAGCGGAGACCTGCGAGACCTGCGAGACGCGGCTCGTCACTCGCTGCCCTAACCATGTGGACGAGCTGTCTTTTGCTTAAAAATGCTTTAAGCCGCAGCACAGAAGAATGGGAAGATTAAAACAGCAGTTCTCTGTGCGCAAAAGTGCCCAAGCTGTTGCGGGTTTTGGTGCCGCTGTCTCGGCTCTGATCCATTAGAACGCTCAGCTGCACATATGAAAAGTACGCTGCTCGAAATGGCTGTTATTTCAAAGAACGTGGACTATTTTAAACTACGCGGTTAACCGGTTTCAACCGGTTAATGAGGCTCGGTGGTCGGTCATGAAAATTCATAGTTTTTTACATCCCTAGTTGCTCACAAATCTGTCTAAATGTGTGATAGTGAGCACTTCTGCTGTGCTGAGATAAACCTCACAGGTGTGCCACATCAAGACGCTGATCTGACATCATGATTAGTGCGCAGGTGTGCCTAATGCCGCATTCAGACCGGATCATGCGTTGCGGTGACTTTCAATACAAAGTCAATGGTGACGCGCGTTCGAGCGTGGAACTGCATGTACGCATCGGGATGAATGCACGGATTGCGCGGTAGAGACGCACGGACTGCGCAGCAAAGTCGCGGCAGAGGCGCAGGAGCGAAAGATCAACGCACGCAGGGGCTAAACATTGCTGAGCGTTTTCTCGGGACGCTTGTGCAGCTACCAATCAGAGAGCCGCAAAGTGGTCACGGGGACATTAGCGGTTTGAGCGAGCAGACTGAAAACAAACAAAAAATAGTAAACAGTCAAAACCGGAGCTACACCAGGACTAAACCAGGGTTGACAATGGGGGACTCTGTGCTTGTGAACATATGCGTTTTCATGCTCCCGTGATATACAACTGCTTTGAGCGTGATTGCCAATGCGGAAGTACCGTTTAATAATAAAATAAACGTGCATCCAACCGGCCTCACAACCGCAGACCACGTGTAACCAGCCCAGGACCTCCACATCCAGCAGGTTCACCTCCAAGATCATCTGAGACCAGCCACTGAGACAGCTGCTGAAACAATTGGTTTGTATAACCAAACAATTGGTATCGGCAAGCATTTGTTATGGTCGCAGAACACAGGTGGATTTTATTGATGGCATTGTGAATACAGAGATACCGTGATGAGATCCTGAGGACCGTTGTTGTGCCATACATCCATGAACATCACCTCATGTTTCAGAAAGATATTGCACGCCCCCATGTTGCAAGGATCTGTACACAATTCTTGGAAGCGGAAAATATCACAGTTCTTGCATGGCCAGCATACTCACCGGACATGTCACCCATTGAGCATGTTTGGGATGTGCTTGACCAGCGTATACAACAGCGTGCACCAGTTCCCACTAATATCTAGCAACTTCGCACAGCCATTGAAGAGGAGTGGACCAAAATTCCACAGGCTACAATTGACAATCTGATAAACTCTATGCGAAGAAGATGATTTGCACTGCATGAGGCAAATGGTGGTCACACCAGATACTGACTGGTTCTGAGCACATTTCAGAGTGGCCTTTTTATTGTGGACAATCTAAAGCACACCAGTGCACTAATCATGATGTCAGATCAGCATCTTGATGTGGCACACCTGTGAGGTGGGGATAGATTATCTCAGTAAAGCAGAAGTTGTCACTATCACACATTTAGACGGGAAATGGTAATATTGTGTATCTGGAATGAATTTTAGATCTTTAAGTCCATCTCATGAAAAATGGGAGCAAAAACAAAAGTGCCTTTATATTTTTATTGAGTATGGTTTGCTGAATAAACATTCTGTTAAAACATATTATAATAAACTTGATTTGCCCCAAAGTTTGTCATTTTTCAAAAACAAAGGCGTGATATAGCTCACTTTGCTTATAATGAGTCTGTCATCTTGACTTTTTACTGTATCATCATCAGTTGTAGACCTTTTTTGGTTGTATTGGTTTTAATATCAAAACCAATACAAATCAAGACTTCAATACCATCTTACTGTAGAATCCGATTCTACAGTAAGATGGTATGGACATGGTAGTCTTATATTCATTTTTGGCATGTCTTTGCTCCATGTATGGTAAATGGAACTATATTTTGAGCGCTTGTTCACACGCTGCTTAGTGAAGGTTCCTACCATGGTTTCTCAATGTGCTTTTCACTTGAGTTCATATCATCTCCCTCAGAGAGGTGTGATCCCCTCAGGGACCTGCTTACCTTTGGTGGTTTTTTCCACAGCTACTCATCTGAGGAAGAGTCCCCCGCAGAGGGAGAGGAGGATAATGGGTCCAATGATGAAGCCACAGCTCAAACTGGTGAGAGAAAGAATTTAATTAATGGGGACATAACATACAGTACATAATCTCTTCCTAGCTTTTGACAATTTGTTATTTTCAGCAAAAAATATTTGTTACAAAATTCTTCCCGATTAGTCACAGACTGATATAGATTTTTTTTTAGATCCATCCACGCTTAAATCAGGAACTTATGGCACAAACATATAGCTCCACCCCATCTGTCTTAAAGCTCCTGTAGTCGTGTATGATGTCATTGTACCACTAAACTGTACTCAAACGCTATATTTCAAGCTCAGAGCAGTTTTTTGTCTTTTAAAAAAAAAAAAACCGTTTTCTTTACAATCACATGTCTGTGTTAACAGCAGGTAATAGTCAATTAAAAAACATATACTCTACTTCTGGTGGTAGCATATGGAGTAACAGGTGGAGTGCATTTTAGGCCGGTGAAAAAGAACCATTACGACAACAAGTGAAAGTCCAATTATGGCTTTAAAACTTTCAGGCATGAGCGTACAGTATATCAGTAATGCAGCGCTATCTGTTTTCCCAGAACAGTACTGACAGAGAACACAGCATTCTTTGGCAGGAAAGCATTTCTTCCTTTTTCCTGTCATTTAACATTTCCAACTCAAGCTGTTGCATAGTTTAAGGCCAAAGACAAGATTAAGAGGATATAATGCTTTTGTGCATGTTTTGTATTTTGACATGCAAAAATAAAAATAAAACATTGAAAAAACCCATTTTGAGCTGTTTTAATGGCATAAGAGGAGCACAGGGACTGGACTCCTGTTAGTGCCCAGAGTCAGAACTAAACATGGGGAGGCTGCTTTTCAGATTCATGCTGCTAAAATCTGGAACAGTCTTCCTGAATATGTGAGACAGGCCTCCTCTCTGACAATGTTTAAAACCAGGTTAAAGACAGTTCTGTTTAGCTGTGCTACAACTGAGGGATTTTATATTTTTATCTTTCTTTTTAATGTTCTGTGATTATTTATGATTTTAATGCTTCCTTTTTTTGTTCAGCACTTTGAATTGCCTTGTGTATGAATTGTGCTATACAAATAAACTGGCCTTGCCTTGCCTTGCCTTGCCATAAGTGTCAAGAGGTAATAATATGGAGTCTCCAACTTGCCTGTTTAATATGTGTTTACATGCAGTGATTTCAGACATGGTAAACCTGAAAGGCAGACTCTTGTAGTGACTCACTAAAATCTTGGCATTTTGTCCTGGGCTGCAAGAAATACTTCCATACAAAATGCGAAGATTCATAGACTGCTTTTTATCTGCGAGTAAAGGGACCCCACTCTAGGGTTGAGTGATATACCTTTTTGTCCAACAGAAAGAGTCCTGTAAAAACATTTTGTAAAGAAAACAGACCACAACATGCTGAGAAAATATTATATATTTTACATACTAAGAGCTGATTGGGTGAGTGAGGGTGATTCTCACCTTTTAACTTTTTTGTCAAGAAAAGCTGATCTAAAGATGTGACAGAGGCCAAAATTCTAGGCATGTGAAAAGTAGGGATAGAAGCAAACTGTTTGGGACCAATAAGACTGATCAATTACATTTTAGTTGTTTGTATTTTTTTGATGGCAGTTTTGAAGATTTTCCCCAGCACCATTTATATTGTGAGTTGTATCGTTACTGTGATGGGGAATTTACACCATAGGCGTGTTACTTCACGTAAGCGTTGTCACGCAGCATACATCTTTCCATTTTTACCTATTGTAATATTTAAACAAGTAGTCTAATATGCGCGACTGCGCCTAAATTAAAATGGATTTCTAACTTTGCTTGCACAGATGCAGCTCCCAGTCAACACAGGGGAAACACGTTTTTTCTAGCAGTCCTTGGCTCTAGATCAGCTCCACACGCCCACAGCACTCGTATCTACACATTAGCATAAGGGCTGGCAGGTTTTACTTTGTTCAAGTCTAGGGTCTGACCACACGAGCTCACAGAGACCAGGAGGACAAACGTATATGTGTGATTTTTGTTGCTCCACATCGGTTCTCTGGCCCGTACTCTCCTCTAGACGTCTTCATAGACCACACAAGAACAGCGCGTTCCTGTGCGCTCGGGCAGTGTGTAAACACCTGTGTAATGTTACGTGTGTCGGCTGCGTGACAACTCTTACGTGCTGTGAACACCTACTGTGTAAATTCCTAGTGTCACAATAAGTTTTGGCCACATTGCCCAGCCCTACCCTGCGCAGCTTTAAAAGCTAACATATGATTTTGGATACAGTGATGATGAAACCAAAACAGACTGATATCACAAATGTAAACTATTGAGGCTAATGATGCGTGATCACGAATGCACAATGGGGCACTTCCTTTTCATAACAATGATGGCTGCTAACAGTTTCTGTGAATAGTGTATGTTTCTTTTGAAAGCGCTGGAAAACTGATGAAACCCCTAAGTAGCTCTGAAACAGTTGTTTTGGGCTTTACAATTTTTATTACCCTTGCTTCTTTCTACTTGAGATGTTGCTGCAGTAGGGGTGGGCAATATGGGAAAAAAATAAATATCGAGATATGTTTTTCCCCAACTCCTGATAACGATATTGTCACAACATCTTTTACACAAAATAATCTGCAATGTTTTGCTTGCCAGACAGTGTGGATCAAAATAGCAGCTTTTCATTTGTAAAGTGCTTCGCACATCTTTGCAAAAAAGTAACACAGGAAGAACCCATCCAAAAAGACTTTCTCAATATTTACTGAAATGTACAAATAAAGCCCTGGTTGGCTTTTTAGGTACGCATTTGACGAATGGGCATCTTGCCTGCTCTAATTGTAAAATGCAATGGAGATATGTAAAAAAAGAAAATAAGACCAATCTATTTTTATTTATTTTATTGACGATAATGCAATAAAGAATGTAGTCAAATTCACTTTTGCACTATTATTGTCTACAATATACATCGCCCACCCCTATGCTGCAGTACAGTTTTCATGGTTTTGCACTGGTCCAGACCGAAGCGGAGATGATTCATGGTCCGAACATCCACTAGAGGAACGCAGACTTTTTGAAAAATGCTTATGAAGCATTTAGTATTTTACTTTGGACTAGAGCAGAGAAAATGGTCTGAACCAAGCGGCTACTCTACTTTGTGACCTGTCCTAATCCACCCAGCAGCTACTCCACCTCAGGGCTGTTGCTGATTATTACTACTGTATTGTTAGCATTTTAGAATGATCAATTTAATTTATTATTTTTGCTGCTACTGGACACTTGAATTTCTCCTATGGGATCAATAAATTATCTATATCTATCTATCTATGTTTTTTACAAATTGTGTAACAGATGCACTGGTAAAGTGGAGAAAGTTAAGAACCTTTGAGTCACTATTTGGCTCTTTGGGCTAATTAGGCTGAGTGAGGGTGATCTTTATTTTCATTTTTCTGTCTTATCTACTTATCTAAAGATAGAGGCTGAAAAAGCACGCATGTGAAAACTAGTGAAGGAGCCTAACATTCTTAGAGAGATTACATAATTTGACATTCTAAAACAAAAGATGGATCATGTTACAGGGACAAAATTAACACAAATGATGTCTAACGTTGGCTCTTTGCCTCTGTCTTCTGTGTGAGCAGTGAATGGAGCGCGGCCCTCTTCCCTCTCCATCCCCTCGTCTTCGGACTGTGCTCTCTGGACGTCCCAGGCCAATGGCCAGGTGAAACTGCGTATGGGAGAGACCGGCATCAGCGCAGAGACACCCCTCACTGTGCACCAGATGTTTAGTACCACAGTGGAGAACTTTGGAGACTACATGGCTCTGAGCTGGAAGGATGGCGAGCAGCAGAAGAGCCTGACGTATACACAGTACTACCAGAGCTGTCGCACGGCCGCAAAGAGCTTTCTCAAGGTGAGGCTCTCCTTCCAAAGTGACAATATGATATTTTCAATATAACAAGATGAGACGAGCATTATTTATCCTATATGACATTTCGAACACATCAATTTAGTATTTCACCTAAGTGCAATTAATGTGTGTACACACAGCTGGGGCTGGAGCGTTATCGTGGGGTCGGCATCTTGGGCTTCAACTCTGTGGAGTGGTTCATCGCTGACATTGGTGCCATTCTGGCCGGGTGAGAAGCTCAGCATAAGTGCATAACTGACTAGATGCTAATTTTAAAAATTATACTGACCTTTATTTTATGTATTGTATGTTTGTTTAAAACAGCAAATACACATGGTAGTGCTAATGCTAATACTCTAGTTCAGTGTTTTTTAACCAGTCTGCTGTACTGTGTTGGTGTACCTTTGGAAATGATCCAATACCACCCAATTGGTCAAAATAATGCAAGAAGATTAAATAGACTTGTTTGATTTTTCAATAAAATACACTTTGACTTTTTATTGTTAATAAAGGCAGCAGAGTTTAATTTTTGGATAATTTTCAGCTAGTGGTATGTCATTGTTTTCAATTGTTTTCAATGAAAAAGGTGTGCCACAGCTCAAGAAGGTTGGGGAACACTGCTCTTGATAAAAATTAGGATCTTTTAGAGGTTATGATATAAAGCCATGGTATGGTGGTTATTGTATTATGTTATTACTTGTATTGAATATGGGTTTCAATATTCAATTTAGGAAGATTTTGCAGTAAAATGAATGAATTACAGACTATTTTCTTGTCATCATGAATTGGTACAAATTTTTATGTTGGGTTAATTTTTCGGAGTGACATAAATAAATAAAAAAATCCTGAGAAATTTTGATCTAAAATGAAATATAACATGCTATAGTAGAATATTTTCTACAAAGGGTTACCCAATTTTTTGTTTTGCTAGATACTATGAGATTACACTTAGAATATTCTAGCTTCTCATAGCGTCAAAAAAAAACAAGCTCCTTTCATCTCCTTCCATGGCCTCGACAATCAGCATAAACATTTATTTTAAAGATGTGTGAAATTTCTCTAGATGAAACCTGCATCTACAGTTTTCCAAAGGGTACATTTTAAAGACTGAAGGAATTTATTATGTAGTTTACTTGAGTGCACGTATACACTCTGCTTTTTACGCTTTGATTGATAGGCGGAATGCTTTTTCATTTACTCAAGTTTCACTGGGACGTGGCTCTGTGTGAGTGTCTGTGCTCAGGTCACCACTCCACACACGTATACATTCACACGCACAATTTGATCGTCATTGTCATGGTTAATTTGGTTTCTATGTACAGCACATTTTATGCACAGGCAACTCGCAACTCGAGGAAACATTAAAATTATAAAAAATTATATATGATCTTTTGAAATAATTTTAAAAGGACTGGTACAATCCCTTCCTTATCCTTTGTTAATTCGTAGATACATTTTATTTGTCTTCAATAGACTTTACAGGTATATAATGATTTTGTATTTGTATATTCTTCTGTTTAACTTGTTGCCATAGTTTGCTCTATAGTCACATGCACGTGTCAGCTCATTACCCCATTTTCTGTGCTGAGAAATGCTGTGAGAAACTGGAAGGCTGCTTTGGAACGTGACTGGCCTGAAACCTGTGGACCTGTAGAACCAGTCGTACTAAAGGCGTCTCTCCACGCACATACTCACAATAGGACATCACCTCTGCACAGGCTCATCTGACCTACATATCTTTCTTGACAAACAGCTATTACAGGTCCTTCTAAAAAATTAGCATATTGAGATCAACTTCATTATTTTCTGTAATGTACTGATAAACAGTAGACTTTCATATATTTTAGATTCATTACACACAACTGAAGTAGTTCAAGCCTTTTATTGTTTTAATATTGATGATTTTGGCAAAAAAGTAGAGGAAAAACAAAAATCCCTATCTAAAGAAATTAGCATATTTCATCCGACCAATAAAAGAAAAGTGTTTTTAATACAAAAAATGTCAACCTTCAAATAATGATGTTCTGTTATGCACGCAATACTTGATCAGGAACCCTTTTGTAGAAATGAATGCTTCAATACGGCGTGGCATGGAGGCGATCAACCTGTGGCACTGCTGAGGTGTTATGGAGGCCCAGGATGCTTCGATAGTGGCCTTAAGTTCATCCACAGTGTTGGATCTGGTGACTCAACTTCCTCTTCACATTATCTCACAGATTCTCTATGGGGTTCAGGTCAGTAGAGTTGGCAGGCCAATTGAGTACAGTAATCCCACGGTCAGTAAACCATTTACCAGTGGTTTTGGCACTGTGAGCAAGTGCCAGGTCGTGCTGAAAACAGAATTCTTCATCTCCATAAAGCTTTTCAGCAGATGGAAGCATGAAGTGCTCCAATATCTCCTGATAGCCAGCTGCATTGACCCTCCCCTTGATAAAACACAGTGGACCACCACCAGCAGCTGACATGACACCCCAGACCATCACTGACTGTGGGTACTTGACACTGGACATCAGGCATTTTGGCATTTCCTTCTCCCCAGTCTTCGTCCACATTCTGGCACCTTGATTTCATCCGAAAAAAGTACTTTGAACCATTGAGCAACAGTCCAGTGCTGCTTCTCTGTAACCCAGGAAAGGCGCTTCTGCCGCTGTTTCTGGTTGTGGTTTCTGTAGCCCATTTCCTGCACACGCCTGTGCACAATGGCTGTGGATGTTTCTGCTTCAGACTCAGTCCACTGCTTCCGCAAGTCCCCCAGGTCTGGAATCGGCCCTTCTCCACCACCCTCCTCAAGGTCCGGTCACCTCTTGAGGTTGTGCAGCGTTTTCTGCCACACTTCTTCTTTCCCACAGACTTCCCACTGAGGTGCCTTCATACAGCTCTCTGGGAACAGCCTATTCGCTCTGAAATGTCTTTCTGTGTCTTACCCTCTTGCTTGAGGGTGTCAATGATTGCCTTCTGGACAGCAGTCAGGTAGTCTTACCCATGATTGCAGTTTTGAGTAATGAACCAGGCCGGGAGTTTTTAAAAGCCTCAGGAATCTTCTGCAAGTGTTTAGAGTTAATTTGTTGGTTCAGATGATTAGGTTAATGGCTCGTTTAGAGTACCTTTTCATGATATACTAATTTTCTGAGTTAGGGATTTTTGGTTTTTCTTTACTTTCTTTGCCAAATTCATCAATATTAAAACAACAAAGGCTTGAACTACTTTATTTGTGTGTAATGAATCTAAAATATAAAAGTCTAATGTTTATCAGTACACAACAGAAAATAATGAACTTGATCACAATATGCACATATTTTTTTTAAAATATGTATTTATTTATTTTTGCATGTTATTCAAAAAAGCCTTGTAGTTTCTGTCTTCCTTAAGCCAAAGAAAGATTGTTCTTTGTCTTTCTTTTCAGACAAACGGAAGGTATAATTGAAAAATAAAAGTTTGTTACCCCAGCTTTAAAACTGATGGACACACATGGAAATACATTCCAAGGATTTCTTATTGACATTAACCCTGACCCCCTAAAGGCTTGGGCCAGCACTGGACACACTGGATCTATTCTGTTCCATACCATTCTGGTCCAGTGGAAATTTAGCTATACTTTATAACATGACATTTTTCTGCCAGCTATAAAGAACACATTCCAGAGTTTATGTCATTGAACGCCATCTCTTTCTCATCTGATTGAATAAATGAAACTGATGTTGACACTGGGTGATGGTTGGATGAGTGGATGGCACACTCCCTTCTCACCAAGAAGTTCCTAGGTTCAAATCACGGTCTGAACAGAGCTACGCAGACACTGGACACATGTACTCCCTGTGTCTGCGTAGCTTTCCTCCGGGAACCTACCACTAAACATGCACAATAGGTATGAATGTAATGAGTGAGTTAGTGGACGGTGTTGGTTGGGGCTTTGATGCGCCAGTGTGTTCAGCGTCTTGCTTTTGTCATCACCGTGTGTGGAGAGAATGGAATAATATATGACCTGAACATTGTAAAGCACTTTGGCTGACCTTGGTCTGTAAAAATGCGCTATACGTATAAAGATTACTTACTTACTTGTTCTCTCGGCAGTGGGTTTGCAGTGGGCATCTACACTACCAACTCCTCAGAGGCCTGTCAGTACGTAGCAGAGAACTGTAAGGCCAACATCATCGTAGTGGAGAACCAGAAGCAGATGCAGAAAATCATACAGGTGATGCATATCCACTTTTCTCTTTCTAATGAATACAGAAATGTCTTCTTTTCAGCACAGAGAAGACCGGTATATAAAATAAAATTCTGACAGGGCTGTAATTATTCAAAATATTGTTTGGAGTTTTTTAACTTTTTTCACCTGGCCCACATGTTGCACACGCTAACATGTGTCTGATGCAGGGCCGGGAAGGAGGGGTGCTGGGGGTGCTGCAGCACTCCCTGCTGGGAGAGGGGGGATATGAAAAAAAATAAAAATAAATAATAATAATATTTAGCACAATTTATACATTCATTAATGTTTTGGGAAGTGATTTGACACCGGTAGGCTGTGTATTCAAATTTGTATGTAATTATTTTTTGGCCTAAACATGTAGGAAGTTACGTTGACAATTGGTTTCCCGCTCATAGCTGCAGCAGCAGAGTAAATAATTCAACAGCAGAAAAACATGGTATTCATTCATTCATTTCCAACCCCTTTATTAGTCCATTTCTGGGTCGGGGGGGTGGCAATGAAAGCTGCCACCCAATGCTCATAGTACCAGATTTTTTTGGAAACCCTCCAGTTCCGAAAAAGAACACTGCCGCAACCGTGACAAAGGACAGTAGCAAGAGCAACGAGACTAGGCTTATCCATCTGCCTCTGCCCAGTAAACACAGCTCTCCTTGGAGTTTGACCTTGAAGTCAAGCTCAAAATGCTTGGGCCATGCATTACCATGTTTTCAGAGGTGGAAAAACTGATAGTTATGTTTGTGCTGCCAATCTCTGCCTCATCTCAGCGCACTTTCTCCGCTTTGCGTCTTTTGAAGACGTGTGTGTCTTCTTGAGACACACACATGCCCAGAAAAGACTGGGCACAATGACCCAGAAAAGACTTGCATATCTTTCACTGATGCATGCCCCCTTCAGGATTCTGTATTCTCTGAACATTCGTCCCCTCATAAGACTATCTCCACAACCCCAGAGCGCACCTCCACATTCGGACATCTGTAACTACGGCAGCTCAAAGGTTGCAGCGCACTGTCGCTTCATGTTTGTGTTCACAGTGGCGCATATCATTTTGCGTATGAGTTGTTTGAGGTGGATAGTGTAACTTATCTAAACAATGAATGAATCTGTTATGTATGTTTAAAAAGTCTTATAGGCTCAGAGGTTAGGTAAAAAAACAAAACAAAACAGCACCCCCATTAAGAAATACTTCCCGCGGCCCTGGTCTGAGGTCTGAGTTTTCACATGGAAAACATGCTTCATTATAAAAGTCACAAGGTAGTTTAAACATTTTATCCCACTAGCCTGTCTCACTGTGTGTGGGTTTTTTGGTTGAAATGTTTTTGTGCAGTAGTAATGAGCCTATCGGGAAAACTATGTTTGATGTTTGCAGGTGGAGGACAAGCTGCCACACTTGAAGGCAATCATCCAGTACAAACAGGAGCTGAAAGAGAAAAGGCCAAACCTGTACTCTGTAAGACTATACATCACACCACACTGAGCTAATCTCCACCTGTAAGAGCCGCAGTTTAACATCAACAACCTTGTGTGTGGCAGTGGGCAGAGTTCATGGAGCTGGGCCGCAACGAGCCGGACGCCCCGCTCGACTCTGTTATCTCAAGCCAAAAGCCAAACCAGTGCTGCACCCTCATCTACACCTCCGGGACCACAGGCATGCCCAAAGGAGTCATGTTGAGCCATGACAACGTATGTCTCACGGTACCATCTACATATACATGCAAGCTCAGGCCACTTCTTTCTCAGTAGACATGCAGGCTCAGGCCACTTCTGTCTCAATATACATGCAGGCTCGGGCCACCTCTGTCTCAATATACACACTTGTCTCAGTGTTACATTTTATCTGTGTTATGTGCTCAGCTCACCTGGACGGCTCTCTCCACCAGCCGCCATGTGCTCCTGTCTTCGGCCTCCCAGGCTCAGGAGGTGGTGGTCAGCTACCTTCCTCTCAGTCACATCGCTGCACAGATGGTGGATATCTGGGTGACCATGAAGGTGGGAGGAGTCACGCACTTCGCCCAGCCTGATGCACTCAAGGTGAGTCCACTGTAGCCGTAATGCCCACGCTGCAAGGGCCAGGGCAGCTCTCTGCTCATGGCGACAGAAGCCATGCTTATTCTGTTGGTAATCCCATGGGACAGCTCATTGATCTGATCTGGCTCTGTCCCGTGCAGGGATCTCTGGTGAACACAATGAAAGAGGTGCGCCCCACAGCTTTCATGGGCGTGCCGCGGGTCTGGGAGAAGATGCAGGAGAAGATGAAGTCCATCGGAGCAAAGTCCTCCACAGTGCGGCGCAAAGTTGCATTGTGGGCCAAAGACGTGGGACTACAGACCAACCTCAGCAAACTCAACCAGTGAGAGCCCATATGGTTATTCTTATTCAGAGTGTGGTCTGGTGACTTCAGAGCTAAGCATATGCATGTTTAATTGGCCACTTCACAGGGATCCCCATATCCCTGTACCCCTAAACTGAATCCCAATCAAACATGTTCGCTTATAATATTCAGTGGTCTGATAGAGATCTAAATCTAACATGGTACGGGCTAATTGAACTGGATTTGACCGAAGAAATACTTTTAAAAAGCATTACTATAACTTTAACAAGCACATGACAGCTTTGTCAAAGATGTTATAAAGTCTTAGAAATTGTCTTAATAATTATTTCAAAAAATTCAAGTCATTGAACAGAAGGGGAAGATTTATTTGTGCTAATTAGTATTTTCTACTAATGACTACTCTCTCTTCTTTCCAGAAATGGTGTGAGTGCACCACCGCCCTTTTCTTACCACATTGCCAAAAAGCTGGTGTTCAAAAAGGTGCGCAAGGCCCTGGGGCTGCAGCGCTGCACGAAGTGCTTTACCGGAGCTGCGCCCATCACCAAAGACACATTGGAGTTCTTCCTCAGCCTTAACATCCCCCTGTACGAGCTGTTTGGCATGAGCGAGAGCTCTGGGCCACACACGGTGTCTGTGCCTGAGGCCTTCCGCCTCACCAGGTACATGTGCACAACTGTATGCACAACTCATGTATAATCAGAGGCGCTCAATCTATGCCTTTTTCTGGTCTTTCCTGCAGTGATAAGCCTGGATACATGACATCGATGCGTAAAAAACAGAACGGCATTCAAAAATCCGGTCAAATATATTTGTATTTGGCATTGGGTTATTTATGAGGTTCATACATTGTCATTAATATAAAATACAACATGGCAGATGTTACATAAGAACATTTCCTTGTATTCCTCCACTCATACAAAAAGCATGACTGAATATAATATTGCACTAGGTAAAGGGTTAGGGAAAGGCAATCTTGCCCTTGGATGAAATTCTAAGATTTCCCCCAGAGGAAAATAGTTTTGATCGCTTGTAAATTGTGTAATTTCCCAAAGCTTATGACCACAGGGGGTAGGGTGGAGAGCAGGGCCAGACTGTGCGGGTGCCCCACACTTCCCTCCCACCTGCAGGAATACCAATAATAAGAGTAATAGTCGTGGTAATGAGCTTTGGTGTGTACACAGTGTGGGTAAGCCGATCGCTGGCTGCAGAACCAAGCTGTCCTCTCCAGACGAGGAGGGGAACGGGGAGATCTGCCTGTGGGGTCGGCATGTCTTCATGGGATACCTCAACATGGACGCCAACACCAAGGAGGCCCTGGACTCCGAAGGCTGGCTCCGCTCTGGGGACCTGGGCAAACACGACGCGAACGACTTCCTCTACATCACCGGCAGGATCAAAGGTGAGCAACACACCATTGAGTTTTGGAGACTAATCCAAAAAGAAAATGTAGGCCCGGTCCAGATGAAGATGAAATGGCATATATGAAAAAGGTAAAACCGCGCCAACGCTCTGCTAAATGTTTATTGCCTCAACCTGGGGAAACAGGAAAGAGCACGTCATCATAATGATAGGGTCACTGAGCTTGAACATTGCCTTCCTCGAATCAGGAATCTCAGGGATGGCTTGTTTGAAGAGACAGTGGAACATGTACTTATACAATGTAACAAGTGTGCAGACTAGTGGAGTTGGCCTTTTTCTATTGTTCTTTAATTGGGACTAGAACCCGTGACTCTAAGAACATTGGGCCTCATTCACCAATATCTTCTTAAGAATCTTCTTAAACTTCTTCTCAAGTCATTCTTTATGTAGCAATATGTAATATTTGCATGTCAAGTCATCATTAAATGGCCCATTTTATCTTTCTCAGCAACACGGTCCGCACATTCTGATATATGACGATGGCTGCTAAGTCACATACACTCAGTATTATTGTGAGTTCACCATGTAGATAAATAAAACGAAAGGAAAAAAAGCACCAAATCATGGTTTAATTCATCATTTACATTTGCCTTCTGTTGATTATTAGAGGGTCCCCAGAGAAGAGAATTTTCCTAACAATATTTATGTGAATCCTTTAGAGATTTGAAACACTAGTGGATGTTCATATTTTCTTCATAGCAGATGTATCAGCAAAGAATAATCATAGTTCAGGTTTGTATAGAACAGACTGATGTCATCATCACCTTATTCTAAAATAAAAGTAATTGATAAATTGTGATAACCTATACAGAAGGTATGTCATAGGTTACAAAGGATATCTGGGAGACTTGGTGTGGTTGCGACCAATGAAAAAGGGGTACAAGGGGATAACATTTAATAAAATATGTACAAAAGGATTGCCTTAAAATTGCTGTAAAATCTGATTTTAAAAAAAGACAAATAAAACCGGCCACAGTCCACTCGTTCCCGCTGTCCTTGCCGAGCTGTCACCAGGCACCCACAGGGGAGAGCAGACACATCCTGCCGCTATGTTCCACTGCGCGCCCTTATCCAGGCCACATTGTCGGTGCTGCTCTCCCTGCTCTCCTCAGTCCCCTGATGACTCTGGCTGGCGGCAGTCCTCGCTGGCTCGGTCGCGTAACCCTAACCCTAATCCTATCCCTGTGTCCTCCCTTTCCTTTTCTCTCTCCTCATGTTTTGTGTCCTGTGCCCTTATATGCGCCGTTCCACGCAGGTGCGCTGAGTGCAGAGTCCCATGCATGGGGAGAGGTCATGGAACAAGTAGTTAAAACTTTAAAATACAATTAAAAGCACACAATATAAAAAAACACAAATGATGCAATTAAAAGTATAAAAACCAGTTGAAAACGTGAGATTAAAAACTTCAGGATAACAATTTCTTATGTTAATGTTACTTTAACATTCCACAACATGTATGGACATTTATCAACATTCATGGTTATTGGTCTCCCAATGCATATGTGTATTTTCCGTGTCTTAACTGTTGATTCTCTGGTCTGTGTTGGTGATTTCAATGGTTTTGTTAAGTCCTCTAAGATGACTGCTGTTGTGATTTAGGGCTATACAACAATAAATTGTATTATGTATATAAAGGGGCGACAGTGGCTCAGTTGGTAGAGCATTGGCCTTAGAGCTTGAAGGTCGTGGGTTCGAGCCCACCACAAGACCTACTTCACGACTCCCTCTGATGTCTGCTGTCGTTGTGTCCTTGGGGCAAGACACTTTGCCTGAAGCGCCCGCTGAAAAATCAAGGCTGTATGCCATAGAGCGGCCATCCTCCTGTGGGCTCACCATCTGCAGGAGGATCAGTGAGGGCCTGGTGCTATGTATACTGGGTGGCATCTCTGGGAACCCCCCCGACCCAGAAATGGATTAAGGGGAAGAAAATGGATGGATGGATGGTATTGTATGTAGGCAAAGTTTGTTTTGTATACATTATACGATGCTATTTAAAAAGTGTCTCCCTCCAAAACACACCCCTTTCTTTAATTTGGTACCTCAAGTGTACCAAATTTAAAACCACATTTAGGTCGAATTGAATGCCACCATAGCCAACGAACAAAAAAAGGAAAGGTAAGAACAGAGGCCTATTTCTGAATTGGGATGCAGCCTAAGCACTGCCCACTGTGTGCTTTACAACTTTATGTATACATACTTAAAGTTGTGTATTGTGTATACATTCTCAGAGCTTATCATCACGGCCGGAGGGGAGAACATTCCGCCCGTTCCCATCGAGGATGCGGTCAAAGAGGAGCTGCCCTTTATCAGTAACGCTATGCTCATTGGGGACAAGAGGAAATTCCTGGCCATGCTGCTCACCATAAAGGTAATAGTAGGGATCATATATACACACCACCGAGTACTAGAGCCTTTCACTTGAGCCCTAGGCCTAAGGGACCCGACAGCCCGAGGCCTGGGATTCGGGCCGATAACCGTATAATTACCTCGGACACAGGCCGGGCTCGGGCACTTTTATTTATTCATTATGAACGCACCCAATGAATCTAGCGTTCTATGTAGTATTTGTTTTTCTGTATAGTATTGTCATTGACGACACATAGCGTTACCTTCAAGTGTGTTGGAGTGTAGTGGGTATCCTACAGCTGCGGCCGTTCACTCCGTACACACAGAACTCATTGGAACACATCACTACCATTAGGGTTGGGCAATATTTTTTTTGTACCGGTATACCGGTATAAGTAAATTAAATGATAAGAAAATGCCTTATACCGGTGAAAACAATCATTTAACACTGAAAACAGCGAGCGGAAGACACGTTTGTGTGCGGCGCACTTTGATGACGCATCTGCGCGACACGTGTAGCAGAGCGGCGTGCAGGGACAACAACAACAGAGCAGAGAGCAAACATGGCTGAGGGCGGCGGTGAAGACCATGGTGAAGACATGCAGATTGTAGAAGACATTGTGCCAAAACGCGAAGCTACCTCAAACATATGTGAGTAGTTTGGGAACTAGATAAAAAGAAGCAATTGTGTGTAACTATCGACAGTGGATCTAATGTTGTGAAAGCAGCTGCCCTAAACAACTGGACTCGAGTGGTTTGCTTCGGACACTCGCTCTCTCTCTCTCTCTCTCATAGTGCCATTGGTAAGCTTTATTTACTGTTTACTGTCATTCATTTTACTTCAATGCATGTGTTTGTCTACATTGCAATATAATTACAAATAAGTTATAATTACATAATTATAGAAACGCAAAAGGATACAAAAAATATATACAGTATTTGATCATTTTGACTATATTGGGATTAGGAAACATAAGCCAAAGTGATCAAATAATTATTTGATAATGCTACACTTTTTATATTACAAAGGACAAACTTTTATATATTTTACAAATTACAAATGTTCACCTTTATTACATGTTGCCTGCAATTTTCTGTATGTACAAAACAGAATTCTCTACAATTCAGTTTTGTTAATACGTTTTATATACAATAGCTGTATTACACATTTTGCTGCCAATAAATCAGTAAATGCACTTTGAGGCAAGTGTGTTTAAAATTATCAGTGCTAAGTTTTTATAGCTTTTATATGAGGCTTTGTTAAAATTATCATATCGTCATATCGTGATACATACCAACAAAAATCGTGATACATGCTGAGGCCCATTTCGCCCAACCCTAACTACCATGTATAACTCCACCCTCTAGCCGGGCCTGTGTTCATATCAGTGCGCGGCACTATATACGAGGGCTGGGCGATATGGCTGAAAACTAAATCACAATATAAGTAATTCATTCATTAATTCGGTCAATAACAATATGCAGGTCCTTCTAAAGAAATTAGCATATTGTGATAAAGTTCATTATTTTCTGTAATGTACTAATAAACATTCGACTTTCATATATTTCAGATTTATTACACACAACTGAAGTAGTTCAAGCCTTTACTTTTTTGCCAAAATCATCGATATTAAAACAATAAAGAAAAACCAAAAATCCCTAACTCAGAAAATTAGTATATCATGAAAAGGTACTCTAAACGAGCCATTAACCTAATCATCTGAACCAACAAATTAACTCTAAACACTTGCAGAAGATTCCTGAGGCTTTTAAAAACTCCCGGCCTGGTTCATTACTCAAAACTGCAATCATGGGTAAGACTACCTGACTGCTGTCCAGAAGGCAATCATTGACACCCTCAAGCAAGAGGGTAAGACACAGAAAGACATTTCAGAGCGAATAGGCTGTTCCCAGAGAGCTGTATGAAGGCACCTCAGTGGGAAGTCTGTGGGAAGGAAAAAGTGTGGCAGAAAACGCTGCACAACCCCGAGAGGTGACCGGACCTTGAGGAGGGTGGTGGAGAAGGGCCGATTCCAGACCTGGGGGACTTGCGGAAGCAGTGGACTGAGTCTGAAGCAGAAACATCCACAGCCATTGTGCACAGGCGTGTGCAGGAAATGGGCTACAGAAACCACAACCAGAAACAGCGGCAGAAGCGCCTTTCCTGGGTTACAGAGAAGCAGCACTGGACTGTTACTTAATGGTTCAAAGTACTTTTTCGGATGAAATCAAGGTGCCAGAATGTGGACGAAGACTGGGGAGAAGGAAATGCTAAAAGGCCTGAAGTCCAGTGTCAAGTACCCACAGTCAGTGATGGTCTGGGGTGTCATGTCAGCTGCTGGTGGTGGTCCACTGTGTTTTATCAAGGGGAGGGTCAATGCAGCTGGCTATCAGGAGATTTTGGAGCACTTCATGCTTCCATCTGCTGGAAAGCTTTATGGAGATGAAGAATTCCTTTTTCAGCATTATATTGATTTAATATTGATATTAAAATTGTCCGAAATCTACACAAATTGAATTTTGTGCTCATCTTGACAATCCCTTGTTCTATTAGACACATTAATCTATAATAAAAATGTTACTAGCAAAAACATAAGATCCAAACTCCATCAATCCATTTGGTGGGGGGGTGGCTGCCACTGATCGTCCTGCGGGTGGTGAGTCCACAAGAGCCTTGATCTTTCAGCGGGGGCTTCAGGCAAAGTGGGGTTAAGTGTCTTGCCCATGGACACAACGACAGCAGGCAACAGTGGGAGTGAAGTAGGTCTTATGATGGGCTCAAACCCACGACTTTCAGGCCCAAAGGCCAATGCTCTACCAACTGAGCCACTGTCGCCCTCGAGATACAAAAGTAAATGTCATTGATTAAGGTCCAAAACAATGTGTGCATTTGCCCTTTATACTCTGGTACAGTGCCAGGTGAACGCAGAGAGTGGGGCCCCTGAGGACGAGCTCACCCCGGAGGTCGTGGAGCTGTTCAGGCGCTTGGGCAGCACCTCCAGAAAAGTTTCAGAGCTCACAGGAGGGAAGGACCGTGCCCTGCACACCGCCATCCAGGAGGGCATCAACCGAGTCAACAAAAGGGCCACCTCCAACGCCCAGCGCATCCAGAAGTGGCTCATCCTGGACAAGGACTTCTCAATCAGTGGAGGAGAGCTGGGTAAGGCCCTCTGCCATGGAATGGTTGAAAAAAACAAAAGCAAATTTCCCAAAACTGTCCAAACTGCCAAAAGTGGTACTGGTACAAAGGTTTTGGTTTTAGATTGAAATCCTCGTTTTATTCCTTGATTTGTCATTAATGATTTGATAATCTAAACAAGACCTTTTTTGTACGACCAGACATGGTACTTTACCAGTGAGAATAGCTCGACACAGTTTTAGCAACCCAGATCACGGACTTTGATTGGTTAAGCGGTAGAGAGTGAGTCAAAGACTTTTGACATAATAGGGCCATTTAATTATGACTTGAAATGCTTTTCTTACATGCTACATTAATTGTCATCATAGGTACGCATTGTGAGTGACAGAATGTGAAAAAATACAGGAAATGACAATGTTTTTTGTGTACATTTCATTCTGTCACTCTAATGGTGTGGATTTGGCCATTAATAGTTAGACATTTTGGGCAAAAACCTTCCTCCATCCGTGGCAGCATTGATGTCCTTATGAGAATGAGCCCAGAATGAGCATGTCTCCAATTCAAGGTCCTAGAGCAGCATAGCCAGTCTCCAGATCTCAAACCAATAGAACACCTAAACATCAAAATTAAGGACCCCTCTAAAGTGGCACAACTTGCACAATCGGTAACTACTAAATACCCCTTTGCCCCACTTTTAGTCAAACATTATAAAATATTTAACTAAAAGTACATATGAGAACTCTTTTTAACATGCATTTTCAAATTGTCCCATTGTTCCCACGCAGGCCCCACCATGAAGTTGAAGCGTCCCGTTGTGGCCAAGATGTACAAGGAGCAAATCGACACCTTTTACAAGGATGTCCCCACGCCCACCACTCCAGACATCCCGCTTCCTCTCAAATAAATCTTCCCCAGTCCCTTCTCTCCCTCACTGCACGACCATGACTCCGCCTTATACCCGCGTTTACATTCTACTGTTATGTTGTAATATAAAAGTGAAAAGAGCTTTATTATCTTATGTATGCTGATTATTTATTGGTATTGTTGCCTGTGAAACCCAAACCAATGAAGTCTAAGCAGCTATATGTGAGCAAAGTGAAGTTTATTTGATGAAAAGGATTTTTTTCTGTTTTTGTAAGCCTGTTTTTTTTTTTTTTTTTTTGACTTATGTTGCTATTTATGTTGTGATGCAGTTCTCAAATGCTTCAAAAGGAGACCTGTTAGGGCCTTTATAAAGTTTTAAGTATGAGAAAATACCACTCCTTGATCATTGTGCTCACCATATGTGGGGTATTGAGTGGCATGGATAGGTGGTAGGTGAAACACATTTTTGAGCAGTGGAACATGCATAATGCAAAACATGTTTCCTTTAAGCATAGTGGTACATCCATTTAAGCCATATTGTATGATTTTAGTCTATTTTTGTTGTTACTTGGCCCTTTTACCTACAGTTTAGTTTAAACGGGTGCTAGAACGTATTTTTGTAAATAATCCTTTTTACAAACCCTCATACATATCAAATGTGTTGGTATTTTATTTGTGTGTCAGGCATTTGTCAACCAGCGCTGACCGATTACATTTGCACTATAAAGGCCTGTGCCAGATTTTACAATCTTAAAATCACTACAAACATGATTTATTCCCTAGCCCCTCTCATTATAATAATTCAGTGTGATTTGTTTTGAAGCATCTTTTCACCGGTGAAAGTGTAAAGCTAGAAAGGCTAGCCCGAGTTAGTCACACTGTAGTATATAGTTCTACCCATGACGAGTTAGCTCAAGTTAACCACCTAGCAAGAGTTGACCTGAGTTAGCCACACTAGCATGAGTTAGCTTGAGTTGAGCACGAGTTAACCAGACTTAGCCAAACTCGCATGAGTTAGCAACGTAAGCTATCCACATTAGCTAATGTAATAAAAGCTCAATACTACATGACAAATTATTATAATCCAAAAAAACAAATCAAATTGTATATGCTAATTTCAATCTACCGGTCGATCGTTGTAGGTAGCTTGCATACGGTACCAGAGTTTATACGTGTCATGGACGCAAGTAAAGTATGAAGATGCCTCACTCGCACACAGAATATAGCGTCGAACACACAGGGAACAGGCGCCAATTGAGCCCATCCCCATTGAGCCTGTGAGCTCCATTTACGCTCGGGCCGCATCAAGAGAGAAGCATCACTGCTCCAAATACATTCTGATGGCATATACTCGAAAGAAAGAAAAGACGGCGCCAGCGAGCATGTACGGTCAAAGTAAACAGGGTTCTGACTAACAATAAATGAATCTGAATCTGATCTAAGCAAATATTAGTGACAGTTACAATATGAGAAAACAAGAACATACTGTACATCTGTGGCAGATGGATGTGTACTTTGTACCATCTGCAATACTGAGAACTAATGACTTTTAAGCATTTCTTTCTTTCCTTCCAACAAACTGTGCGTAAAGACAACATTGTCATCAGTTGATCATGAATCACAAATGCATCAAGAATCAAACCAAATGTGATGTTCTGAATCGTAAGCCCACCATAAATCTGAGGTAGATCACAGTTCAATGGTTGGTGAAAAACTAGATCTTGGTTTGAGAAAGTGTGGGTCCCCATGAAATAAGTAATAAAAAAGTAAGCGGGCCAAGCGCAACATTGAATATTTAACTCAAATGTTTTTCTCTAAGAAAATATGCTTTACACTTCTGACCTTTTTACTTTACATATTTTACGTTACATATTTTGGGACAAAGTCTGGTAAAGGCCTTTCAGCTAAACATACAGTGGATCATTCTCGAGCACCAGAATGAGCTGCTCTTGTAAATGAAGTAAATGTACAGAGATATGTATGGAGAAATGTATGGCCTCATGATTTGTGGATATGAAGGTGTTTTGGGCTTTTCTAGATGAATGGGACCTACTTGAATTGTAGATTATAACCGTTTGAAGCTGCTAACATAGCCAGTCGTCGGCTCCCAAGAAGCTCCTGGAACTACCGGACCCGCGTTAAGCTGCTGTGGAAGTGAATTGTTTGAAAACTGAAATAAAATGTTGCTGAAGAAAACTGTTATGCTTTCACGTAATCATACATTTTAACTGTGGAATATTTTAAACTATAATGGACACATATTTTATCATTATAGATTTTTGTCACAGGTACAGGTGCATGATAAACAGTGCACTCACAACTACATTAGTTTGATGTTTATAAAATGAAGGGCTCATTTTAGTTTGGGTCTAAACACCATTTCTCCTCGTGTTGCTTAGATAGGGCACAAACTAACCCTGATGAGAAATACAGTCTCCAACTTGAATAGCACCTTGAGGCAGAGGTCCATTCCAAATAAAAATCTTGCATCCAGATGATGATTCAAATCCTCTCTGAAAATTGAATCAGTTCACTGGGCCAAATTGACAAGCACTGGTGATCACTTTACCTACAGTACATTTTTACAATGTATAAAAGTTTAAGCTGGGGCGACAGTGGCTCAGTTGATAAAGTATTTAATAGTTACTTAATGTAACTTAAGTTCTACGAATAGGTGCGTAGTCCCTTAGGACTTCGCTAGTGGGATATCACTCGTGACCCCCAGGTCACACGCCAGAGAGATCAAAATAATTTGCTCCAATCACCAGCCACCTTCCTCTATAAATGCCCCTGCACAAGGCCGCACCCCCTCTTGAACTCTGCCAAGCCGGGCTGGCCTGATGGGCTCGTAGCTAAGGGACTACGCACCTATTCGTAGAACTTAAGTTACATTAAGTAACTATTAATTCTACGTCATGGTGCTACGTCCCTTAGGACTTCGCTAGTGGGACACAACGCGGAGGCCGTAGGAAAATGTACTCCCAGCAGGCCAGCGAAGGGTGATTGGAGCTCCGCCCGAGCAAGACCCTCACAAGTGAGAGGACTCAGGGCAGAAGAAACAATGCGTGTTACAGGGCCACTCCTACCAAGGATACCCCCACGTAACACAGACCGTAGGTCATCCGTAGTCACAGGACGCCTCTCCCAAGGGCTCCTGACGTGGACTACCAGACCGACCAAAACACACATATATGTACCGCACCTGTGGGATGCCTCTCCCAAGAGCTCCTGAACCAGGGCAGAAAGTAAACCGAAGGCCCCCTCAGAGGAGGGACCTAACGGTCTAACTCAGTCCGCTGCACTCAGCACGGAATGGGCCACCGACCGGTCCGACACATCCAAAAGATAAGACCGGACGAAAGAGGAGGACGAAGCCCAAGCAACCGCACGGCATACGTCCTCGACCGACACCCCCCTGAGAAGGGCCGTAGAGGCCGCCATCCCACGCGTGGAATGCGACCTGAAGCCCACCGGGAGGGCCAGACCCTGCGTCTGATACGCCCGCCGCACAGCCGTGGCAACCCAGTGCGCCAGCCGCTGAGCCGACAGCGGGGCACCCCTGTTCTTGGGGCCCAGACACACAAACAGCTGGCCACCCAACCTGAATGACGCCGTCATGGCCAGGTAATGCCTCAGCATTCTGACAGGACACAGAAGGAGCCGCCGCTCCTCCTCGGGGGAGGCATGCGGTGGCGGATAGAAAGCCCTAATCCTGATGACTCTCGACCTAAAGGCCGACGTGATGACCTTGGGGAGAAAGCCGGATTGGGCCACAATACCACCATGCCGTCGCCCTCTCCACGGACAGGCAAGACGCATGGACAGAGAGCGCACACAAGTCGCCCGCCCTCTTAGCAGACGCCAACGCCAACAAGAGGGCCGTCTTAAAGCGACACACTCGGGACTCGCCTCCGCCGCCGGTTCAAAAGGCGGACCCGACAGCCCCCTAAGGACCACCCTGAGGTCCCAAACCGGGGCATTCTCTGGAGCGGGGGCCTCCTCCTGCGTGCCCCCCGCAGAAAACGTTTAACCAACGGATGAGAGCGGGCTGTGAACCCCCCGAATCCGTCGTGACCCGAAGTAATGGCTGCCGCGAACACCGCCAAGGTGGCGACAGCCCTCCCCTTGTCAAAGAGCTCTTGTAGGAATCCCAGGACCCCCTCCAGCGGGCAACGCCTGGGATCCCAGGAACGAAAACCGCACCAGTCGCTAAAGAGCCTCCACCTCGTGGCGTAGGCCCTGACAGTGGACGGCGCCCTCGCCCCCTGAGTGGTCTCCACCACAGTGGCGGAGCCAGAGGGGTAGCCAGGGTGGCCACTGCCACCTCTAAAAATATCCTTGCCACCCCCAGTGCCCCCCTCGGAAGACGGCAATGTAATAATGTTAATCTTGAGAATCTTCCGCACTTTTTCCGCCAAAAGCTAAAAATTCCCACGGTTTCCCCCGTCTGTGAACGCACCCTGACTCCGTGTGGAGCGTTAATATAATACATCCATGGTGTGGAGCCAGTGCTGTATGCTAATGCTTTGGGTTGTTGGACTCAGGTGTGCCCAAGTCGTGATGAAAACAAAGAGGTAAGTTAGCGATGCAGAGCCAACGTTTACATTTGACACAAAGTATAGACACACGTACTGCAGCGCATTACTTGTTCAGTTTGTAGAACTTTTAGTGTGTGTATCTGTGTGTGCGTATGCGTGCCTGTATGCGCGCCTGTGTGCGTGCCTGTGTGTGCCAGTGTGGGTCTGCGTACCTGTGTACGTGTGTGCGTGCCTGTGTGCGTGTGTGTGCGTGCGGGTGTGCATGCGTGTGTATTTTCCATTATTAATTGCCCATCGTATCATCGCCCTCTTCCCTTTAGTCCTCTCCTCCTTTAGTCCTCTCCTCCAAGGTTTCTCAGGGCTGAATATGGATGAGTTTGTCAACATCTTTGCTGCTTTACACCAGAACCGTAGGAATTTTCTAAATTTGTTAAAAGAAAAATGTAATGCAATGTTTGAATGTTATTTTGCACTTTTTTGTTCAGACTACTATTTAAATACACTTTTTTGCTTTGTAGTTTCCAAGTGTGCTCTCAGTTCACGTTATATTAAAAATAATGACAAGATTAATATTAAAATGTATCGTTTAGCCAGTTTTTGTATGAAATAAAATTTCGGAATAGTATAAATGTGGACCCCTTAAAAAAAACCTTGCCACCCCCTGGCCACCCTCTGTTTAAAAGTCTGGCTCCGCCACTGCTCCACCACCGCAGGGGGAAGACCCCGGTCTACGAGGTTCCGCCTCTCAGCCTCCAACCCAGAGCCTGCGGCCGATTATCGGGCGTGAAAACAGGGCTCCTCCCCCCCTGGACTAGAGCCCCCGGCTCGTCCGGGAGGGCCCAGGGCTCCATCACCGCCATGCCCCTCAGGAAGGGGAACCACCGGGCATGCGGACTGTCCGGCGCCACCAGGATCACCGACCTCCTCTCCTGTTCGATCCTCCGCAGCAGGACCGGCAGGAGACGCACTGGTGGGGAACGCGTACAGCAGGCCCCCTGGCCAGGGGTAATGAGCCAGAGCGTCCACGTCTAAAGGCGGCTGGTCCGCGGCCCTTGAGGCGAACCAGGACGGGCACTGTGCGTTTCCTGCACTGGCGAAAAAAGGTCGACCACTGGACGGCCGAACCTCCGCCAGATCTCCGCAGCCACCCCTGGGGCCAGGCCCCACTCGTCCTGGAGTGGGCCCCCCCCCGGACATCCTGTCGGCCCCCACGTTCCGGACCCCCGGGACGTGGCGCGCCCTGAGAGACAGGAGGTGAAGCGCCGCCCACAGCAGCGTCACCGTCGCCATGCGATGGAGAGCGGGGGACCTGGTGCTGCCCTGCCTGTTCAGATAGGAGACCACTGTGGTGTTGTCTGAGCGCACCATCACGTGTCTCCCCTGCAGCTGAGGAGCAAAGTGCAGCAGTACTCTGTGCACTGCCTCCATCTCCAGCAGGTTGATGTGGCGGGCTGAGTCCGACCAGCAGCCTCCTACAGAACTCTGGCCGAGGACCCCGCCCCATCCTCCGAGCGACGCGTCCGTGAACATCTCCACGTGAGACACGGCGCCGGCCAGAGTCACTCCGTCCCGTAGAAGACCTGGAGTGAGCCAGAACCTGATGTTCGATGCTGCCACTTGGGGAACCCAGATCAGCCTCCCCCCGTCCCGGGAGGGGTGAAGCCTGAGGCGCGAGAACCATCTCTGAAAGTTCCTCATGTGGAGAAGGCCTAGCCGCACCACAGCATGAGCCGCCGCCATCATTCCCAGCAGGGACCTGAGGCGCCGAGCGGGGACTCTGGGGCCCGCCAGAACCTCCCCGAGCAGACGGGTAGTGTTCATCCGTCTGTCCACGGACCATGCAGCACGGAATGTCACAGAGTCTAGCTGCAGACCGAGATAGATCATGCGCTGAGCCGGTTGCAGCCTGCTTCTACGTCATGGTGCTACGTCCCCTAGCGGACTTCGCCAGTGGGATATCACGTGCACCTATTCGTAGAACTTAAGTTACAATAGGTAACTGTTAATTTTCTCCCTGTTAACCACAAAGCCCAGGCGCTGTATGTGGGACAGGACCCAGTGCGTATGACTCACGGCCATTTCCCTGGATGAGGCCAGAATTAACCCGACGTCTATGTAGATTAAATTCTTACCCCTGCTCCACGGCGCGAGTGCGTAGCCCAAGGGGAAAACGACAGTACTCGTAATTCCTCTCTCCCACTGCGAAGCGCAGAACCTCCTGTGTTCCGGTACTATCGGCACGTGGAAGTACGCATCTGTCAGGTCTATGGAGGATATCCAATCTCCCTGCCTGACACACTCGAGGAGCTGCTTGTGGGCAGCATCCGAAACTGCCGTTTGGAAATGCACTCGTTCAACACGCGCAGATCCAAAAAGGGACGCACCCCGCCTGACTTCTTGGCACTAAGAAGTAAGGGGAGTACAGCCCCCTGGTGGCGTCCTGCGGGTCTACCTCTACTACTGCGCCTCGACTCAGCAGGGAGGAGACCTCCGCTTGCAGTGCCTCTAATGACCCCGTACCTGAGAGCGTGCTGCCCGTACGCCTCGGAAAGGTGGTGGCTTCTGGGAGAATTGCAGTGCGCAACCCCTGCGCAATGTTCTCTCCAGCCATAGATATGTCAGCCATCTTTGCTCCCTCCAGATGCTGTAGAAGTCTGTGGAGCGGAACGGGAGCTGGAACACGAGACGTCACGGCCCCGCCCTCTCCTGGTGTTCCTAGCAGGGAGGGGGGGTGGACGAAAGGGCCGGGGGGGCACCCTGCGTCACACCGTAAGCGCCGGGGGCGGTCACGTGTTCTGCAGGCCCGACGTCATAAGTACATAAGCCAATGTGACGACCTGTGCCGCATTGGCATAATATCTATCCAGCCTCGGCAAGACATCCTCTCCCGCTCGGAAAGAAGGAGAGGTCTGGTGCCGGGCCACACGGATGCGGAGGGCTGCAGGGCCATGCGGACTGAATCCTCGATCACCGGTCCAGGACCAGTCCTGCACACTACAGTACATGTCGTACCCCAGAGCAGGCCTCTTGGCTGCTAGGGGCTTAGGCCACTCACGTGTCGCGTAATGGACGAACGGGTCTATCCGCGGGCACACGTGGGTTGCATCCTCCTCCTTCCTCGAGTGGTGGCACCCACAGAGGTGAAGTCCTCCACCGTCTGGATCCAGTGACGACGTCCGACGCCGGAGGGCAAAGGGAACTCGGACGAACAAGGAAGACATCTCAGAATGAAGTAAGTACTGTGGTAGATCTCAAACGGCGCCAGAGTGAAAGAGGGGGTGCGGCCTTGTGCAGGGGCATTTATAGAGGAAGGTGGCTGGTGATTGGAGCAAATTATTTTGATCTCTCTGGCGTGTGACCTGGGGGTCACGAGTGATATCCCACTAGCGAAGTCCTAAGGGACGTAGCACCATGACGTAGAATGGCCTTTCGTCCTGAAGGGCGTGGGTTCGAGTCCACCACAATACATACTTCACAACTTCCAGGAGATAGGGACCAGGTGAGAACTGTCCAACACGACCTGAAGAGGACATAAAGACAGACAAGGAGGGTGTACAACAATGGTCTGGAGGAGCAACTGCAGAATAACGACACTTGGGAAGTGTCGATGGGCATGAGGGCCATTATTGGACACAAATGCTGGTCCTGGAATGCTGATGAGTCACACCACTTTTACAACCAGTTCGACTCTTGCCCTGTCCTGCTCCTCCCGGTGAACGAGTTCTACTTACTCATCGATCAAAATGCTCGAAAGTAGGCATGGCTTAGACATGTTTCACAATAAAAGGCCACTGCCTCTGCGGGATCTCTAAAGTCCGAAATAAAGACTCCTTTCTCGTAGTGTTTCTGACGAAGGATTGCTATCACATATAATCAACGTAAAGTCAGATGTGTTGTTGCTGTTCCAAATACTGTCTGTGAATCGCGAACTGTTTCCCATGACACTGACCTGAACAGCTGCAAGGTGCGCAGTTTAACCTGGAGCTGCGGTGGGACTGTGGTGTTTCCATTCAATAAACACGCTCACAACAGCGATTTACAAACACATGACCAGCACCTGCTCTCACACATTGTTCTCATATACTACAGTCATAAGAAATATTGATGTAGAAAAAGAAATCACATGTGGAATTAATGTTGTATGTGATCGCTATCACAGACCAGGAAAAGGACGTTCGGGTTGTATGAGTGAGCAATAATGTGACTAATAATGAGCATGAACTGTGACAGGACGAACATGTGTGTGTGTAAAGCATGACAGCAGCAAGAGGGTGTCACTGAAAAATGACAGCAGACGGCCAAACACATGTTGTATTTGTAGAGTGGGCTAGATCCACCTGCGTGTCCGCGTACTCGCACCCCGCTACATCTGTCTCCAAAGCATTGTAACGCAATGTCACTGGCAATAGAATGGCACACCCTGTTCCTGTTACCTGTGTCGTGTAGCCACAGACACACACACATAGATCGTACGCTCGGACGCGGTTTGGTACGTGGTGCAGCGACAGATTAATTAATAGTTACTTAATGTAACTTAAGTTCTACGAATAGGTGCGTAGTCCCTTAGGACTTCGCTAGTGGGATATCCGGGGGCGTTCTCTGGAGCGGGGGCCTCCTCCTGCGTGCCCCCCGCAGAAAACGTTTAACCAACGGATGAGAGTGGGCTGTGAACCCCCCGAATCCGTTGTGACCCGAAGTAATGGCTGCCGCGAACACCGCCAAGGTGGCGACAGCCCTCCCCTTGTCAAAGAGCTCCTGTAGGAATCCCAGGACCCCCTCCAGCGGGCAACGCCTGGGATCCCAGGAACGAAAACCGCACCAGTCGCTAAAGAACCTCCACCTTGTGGCGTAGGCCCTCACAGTGGACGGCGCCCTCGCCCCCTGAGTGGTCTCCACCACCGTAGGGGGAAGACCCCGGTCTACGAGGTTCCGCCTCTCAGCCTCCAACCCAGAGCCTGCGGCCGATTATCGGGCGTGAAAACAGGGCTCCTCCCCCCCTGGACTAGAGCCCCCGGCTCGTCCGGGAGGGCCCAGGGCTCCATCACCGCCATGCCCCTCAGGAAGGGGAACCACCGAGCATGCGGACTGTCCGGCGCCACCAGGATCACCGACCTCCTCTCCTGTTCGATCCTCCGCAGCAGGACCGGCAGGAGGGGAACGCGTACAGCAGGCCCCCTGGCCAGGGGTAATGAGCCAGAGCGTCCACGTCTAAAGGCGGCTGGTCCGCGGCCCTTGAGGCGAACCAGGACGGGCACTGTGCGTTTCCTGCACTGGCGAAAAAAGGTCGACCACTGGACGGCCGAACCTCCGCCAGATCTCCGCAGCCACCCCTGGGGCCAGGCCCCACTCGTCCTGGAGTGGGCCCCCCCCCTGGACATCCTGTCGGCCCCCACGTTCCGGGCCCCCACGTTCCGGACCCCCGGGACGTGGCGCGCCCTGAGAGACAGGAGGTGAAGCGCCGCCCACAGCAGCGTCACCTTTGCCATGCGATGGAGAGCGGGGGACCTGGTGCTGCCCTGCCTGTTCAGATAGGAGACCACTGTGGTGTTGTCTGAGCGCACCATCACGTGTCTCCCCTGCAGCTGAGGAGCAAAGTGCAGCAGTACTCTGTGCACTGCCTCCATCTCCAGCAGGTTGATGTGACGGGCTGAGTCCGACCAGCAGCCTCCTACAGAACTCTGGCCGAGGACCCCGCCCCATCCTCCGAGCGACGCGTCCGTGAACATCTCCACGTGAGACACGGCGCCGGCCAGAGTCACTCCGTCCCGTAGAAGACCCGGAGTGAGCCAGAACCTGATGTTCGATGCTGCCACTTGGGGAACCCAGATCAGCCTCCCCCCGTCCCGGGAGGGGTGAAGCCTGAGGCGTGAGAACCACCTCTGAAAATTCCTCATGTGGAGAAGGCCTAGCCGCACCACAGCATGAGCCGCCGCCATCATTCCCAGCAGGGACCTGAGGCGCCGAGCGGGGACTCTGGGGCCCGCCAGAACCTCCCCGGGCAGACGGGTAGTGTTCATCCGTCTGTCCACGGACCATGCAGCACGGAATGTCACAGAGTCTAGCTGCAGACCGAAATAGATCATGCGCTGAGCCGGTTGCAGCCTGCTTCTAGTCATGGTGCTACGTCCCGTGCACCTATCACGTGCACCTATTCGTAGAACTTAAGTTACAAAGGTAACTTAATTTTCTCCCTGTTAACCACAAAGCCCAGGCGCTGTATGTGGGACAGGACCCAGTGCGTATGACTCACGGCCACTTCCCTGGATGAGGCCAGAATTAACCCGACGTCTATGTAGATTAATTCTTACCCCTGCTCCACGGCGCGAGTGCGTAGCCCAAGGGGAAAACGACAGTACTCGTAATTCCTCTCTCCCACTGCGAAGCGCAGAACCTCCTGTGTTCCGGTACTATCGGCACGTGGAAGTACGCATATGTCAGGTCTATGGAGCACATCCAGTCTCCTTCCCTGACACACTCGAGGAGCTGCCTTGTGGACAGCATCCGAAACTGCCGTTTGGAAATGCACTCGTTTAACACGCGCAGATCAAGAATGGGACGCACCCCGCCTGATTTCTTTGGCACTAAGAAGTAAGGGGAGTACAGCCCCCTGGTGGCGTCCTACGGGTCTACCTCCACTGCTGCGCCTCGACTCAGCAGAGAGGAGACCTCCGCTTGTAGTGCCTCTGTCAATCCCCGTACCTGAGAGCGTACTGCCCGTACGCCTCGGAATGGTGGTGGCTTTCGGAAAAATTGCAGCGCGTAACCTCTGCGCAGAGTTTTCTCCAGCCAAATATCTGTCAGTAGGCCCTGCTCCCTCCAGATGTTGTAGAAATCTGTGAGGGGCGGAACGGGAGTTGGAACACGAGACGTCACGGCCCCGCCCTCTCCTGGTGTTCCTAGCAGGGAGGGGGGGTGGACGAAAGGGCCGGGGGGCCCCCTGCGTCACACCGTGAGCGCCGGGGGCGGTCACGTGTCCTGCAGGCCCGACGTCATAAGTACGGGACTGCTCACCACACGTGACTCGGCTGCTGTGCCCCCCCCTGGCTCTTGCCTCATGGAGGGGGGGGCGAGCCCCTGGAGTGGGAAACCCCGTGTTAGCCCTGTAGCTCAGAAATGCTAACACGCGTTCGGCCGAAGCACACACATATCACTCACCAGATCCCTCCGCCTGACCTCTCTCTGGGAGGGCATAGTATGGATCAGAGCAGGCATTCCCAAACTCAGTAACACCGAGGCCCCCTTAAAAATCTGACGGGTCTGCGTGGCCCCCCAAAATAATAACCAAGAAGACAACATTAAGAATAGGCTCTTCTGGTTATTTTATTTTGGGGAAATAGCCTCTGCTACAAACATTGTAATACAAAAATGATTACAGTGGATTATTCAAGTCAAATAATGAACACAAATATTTTAATATTACAAACAAAACATTATAATTTTAACATTAAATAATAATTTTTTTTTTTTTTTTTTTTTTTTATGACCTCCCGCGGCCCCCTTGCAGTACCCTCGCGGCCCACCAGGGGGCCGCGGACCCCACTTTGGGAGACACTGGATCAGAGAAACCGGCGCTCGTAGTTCGCGTAGTGCACTGCACGCCCCTCTCTGGGGCTGCAGGCCTAGCGAAGCAACGTTATGTGCCCGGGAAGTAACACAATCAGAATTCACAATATTTGACATGTTACATACCCCCAAATCAGACTCAGAAAAGTAATGGAAATGCCGGTCGGCCTTTATTGAAGGAAAATTTTTTCCACCCCGGCCTCCTCTACCATAGGGAGGTCGGTGGTGGGTGCGTTGCTCCCGCGAGCCACCCATGGGTCTGTCTGGACCCGGGGGCCTCGTCAAGGGGGGACGATGGATAACAGAGCGCGGATACGGGTTGTTCTAGCAGTACACCAGCAGATGGTGCTGTTGTAGCTGGTTATTACCTACACGCAAGCAAACCAAAACCTATACTGCCTCGACAAGACACACTACCGCAGCTGTTTATGATATTTTTTTCCTATATTTAAACTCTTGTCATTCACACCACTGTATTATACAGTGGGATCTATTATGATAACTGGTTTGGGTGTTACTAGCTTGGAGCTGAGGGATTCTCGCGTACTGCAGACTAAATTCACGTGGGCTACACAGACATTTCCCTCATAGAACTCAAAGTAAACTAAAACAGCCGATAGAGAACCTACAGCTTTCATAAAAGTCGGATTTTGTGGGAATTTAATTGTTCCTTGTCATCCTGAACTTTTCTTCTTCTTAAATCCTTCGGTTTTCTCTATCTACACTATAGTGCTACAAACTGTGCTGGTTTGCTTGCGTGTATAACCAGCTACGACAGCACCATCTGCTGGTGTACTGCTAGAACAACCACATTACACTTACGAATCTTTTTGACACACGTTGAAATCACCAACACAGATTGGAGAATCAACAGCGAAGACGCAGGAAATATTGAACCCATGTGTATTGGTTCATAGAGAAAGACCAATGCCCATGAATGATGATGAATATGCATACAAATTAATATTGATTGCTGGACATGTCGCTGACAGTAGCAGATGGCCAAAATGATGTATATTTGGGGTGGACGTGGTACACCTGCAAACCTTGCAGCTGCTCATGTCAGTGTTGTGCTGTGGTCATTACAAATGTTTATGTTCGTCCTGTCACAGTTCATGCTCATTATTAGTCACATTATTGCTCACTCATACAACCCGAACGTCCTTTTCCTGGTCTGTGATAGCGATCACATACAGCATTAATTCCACATGTGATTTCTTTTTCTACATCAATATTTCTTATGACTGTAGTATATGAGAACAATGTGTGAGAGCAGGCGCTGGTCATGTGTTTGTAAATCGCTGTTGTGAGCGTGTTTATTGAATGGAAACACCACAGTCCCACCGCAGCTCCAGGTTAAACTGCGCACCTTGCAGCTGTTCAGGTCAGTGTCATGGGAAACAGTTCGCGATTCACAGACAGTATTTGGAACAGCAACAACACATCTGACTTTACGTTGATTATATGTGATAGCAATCCTTCGTCAGAAACAATACGAGAAAGGAGTCTTTATTTCGGACTTTAGAGATCCCGCAGAGGCAGTGGCCTTTTATTGTGAAAAATGTCTAAGCCACGCCTACTTTCAAGCATTTTGATCGATGAGTAAGTAGAACTCGTTCACCGGCGGCTACACCACCCCTGCTGCTGTGACCAGTCCTGATCGCTCAGACTTTGCATACAACTCTGCTACAATATGTACAAAACATATTTTACCAGTCTGTTGTAGCTAGTGCCGTGTTCTTTGGGGTCGTGTATTGAAGCGGCAGTCTTACCTCAAGAGACAGGTTGCTGTGGTTTGTTTTTCTTTCATGCCTCCCAGTCACTTGGTTACCCTGCACACTTATTAGTTACCTATGTAACTTAAGTTCTACGAATAGGTGCGTAGTCCCTTAGCCAACTTTGCTAGTGGGATATCACGTGACCCCCAGGTCACAGACGCCAGAGAGATCAAATAAAAAATGCTCCAATCACTAGCGACCCTCCTCTATAAAAGCACCCGCACCATAGCCGCGCCCCCTCTTGAACTCTGCCAAGCCGGGCTGGCCTGATGGGCTCCTAAGGGACTACGCACCTATTCGTAGAACTTAAGTTACATAGGTAACTGTTAATTCTACGTCATGGTGCTACGTCCCTTAGCGGACTTCACTAGTGGGACACAACGCGGAGGCCGTAGGAACATGTACTCCCAGCAGGCCAGTGAAGAGTGATTGGAGCCCCGCCCGAGCAAGACCCTCACACAGTGAGAGGACTCAGGGCTGCTCCTCCCAAGGACACCCCCAAGTAACACAGATCGAATGCTACTGTAGTCCCAGGACGCCTCTCCCAATAGCTCCTAACGTGGACTACCTAACTGACCAAAAAGCACACACATACCGCACCTGCAGGACGCCTCTCCCAAGAGCTCCTGAACCAGGGCGGACAAGTCAACCGTAGACCCCCTAAGAAAAGGAACCTCACGGTTTCAACTCCGACCAGTCCGACACATCCAAAAGGTAAGACCGGACGAAAGAGGAGGACGAAGCCCAAGAAGCCGCACGGCAAACGTCCTCAACCGAAGCCCCCCTGAGGAGGGTCGTAGAGGCCGCCACCCCACGTGTGAAGTGCCACCTGAAACCCACCGGGGGGGGCCAGGCCCTGAGCCTGATATGCCCGCCGCACAGCCGTGGCGACCCAGTGCGCCAGCCGCTGAGACGACAGCGGGGCGCCCCTGTTCTTTGGGCCCAGACACACAAACAGCTGATCAACCAACCTGAAGGAAGAGGTCATGGCCAGGTAACGTCTAAGCATTCTGACAGGACACAGAATCACAATCAACTAAACCCACTGACACTGATATTAATTTTAACCTTGCTCTACTTAATGTCAGATCACTATGCAACAAATCATTTTTAATTAATAATTTTATCTGTTCGTATGATCTTGATTTTATGTTTATGACTGAAACATGGCTTGACCATAATACAGGAGATGCAGTTTTAATAGAAGCCTCACCACCAAATTTCAAATTTGAACATGAAACACGAGAAAATAAAAGGGGGGGGGGGCATAGCAGCAGTTTTTAAAGATCGTATTGTCTCCCATAGGGTGTCTCTTGGGAAATTTTCATCATTTGAGTATGTTTCTTTTAAAATAGAACAAAAGAAATCTTCTTCCATTCTTATTATTGTTGTGTACAAGCCGCCACAGTCATGCCATAGTTTCACTGATCAGTTCACTGAGTTGCTTTCAGTTGTGTGCACAGATTTTGATGGTTTAGTCATTATAGGCGATTTTAATATTCATGTGGATAATGTTAATGACAGATACGCAAAAGAGCTGAGTTCCATACTTGAATCCTTTGGCCTCACTCAGCATGTGAGTGGCCCCACCCATAGCAGAGGACACACCTTGGACCTGCTTATCACGAAAGGGGTGAATATTTCAAAAGTTAATGTAGTTGATGTTGCTCTGTCGGATCATTTCTGTGTATTTTTTAACATGTGTTTTGCTACCAGACCACCCGCTAAATATGAAATTGTTAGAAGTAGACACTTAAATGAAAACACGGGTGAACTATTTATGGGAATGATCCATTTTGAGAACGCATCATGTTCTACTGTAGATGAACTGCTTAACTCTGTCACCTCTAGTGTGTTGAATGTTCTGGACGCCATTGCCCCTGTGAAGGTAAAAATGGTCACAAATAAGCAAAAAGCCCCATGGATAAAAGCAGGCCCGGTCAGGGCACAGAAGCAAGAGTGCCGGAGAGCAGAGAGAAAGTGGAGAAAGTCCAACCTCCAGGGTGATTATAGACTCTTAAAAGAGAAGTTGTGTGAGTTTAACAGAGTACTACGTAGAACAAGAGAATTATACTTTTCTGAAACTATTGAAGGCTGCAGCAACAATCTGCGTGTTCTATTTTCAACAATCAATAGATTAACGAACCCCCTGTTGAGTTGCCATTAGAACACTACTCCAAATCCAGGTGTAATGAGTTTGCACAGTTCTTCAGAGACAAGGTTCAGGGTATCAGAAATGCCATCACCTCTACAACACAAGTAACAATGCAACATCCAGTGAGGCTTTGTGAGCTAGCTCAATTTGCACCTGTCAATGATGAAACTGTTAAAAAGATAATCACAGGTCTTAGTTCCTCTACCTGCAGTCTGGATGTACTACCTCCTAGATTTCTGAAGTCTGTTATGTGTAGTCTATTACCCTCATTGACACAAATAGTAAACATGTCTTTTTTATCTGGAACATTTCCAATGGCCCTGAAAAAGGCAGTCATTAGGCCCCTCCTAAAAAAGAGCAGTTTGGATGCTGCGGTACTTGAAAATTACCGTCCCATCTCAAATCTGCCTTTCATGGGAAAAATTCTTGAAAAAGTTGCCTACCAACAACTTACTGAATTTTTAATATCTAATGACTCATTTGACATGTTTCAGTCTGGCTTTAGACCACACCACAGTACTGAGACCGCTCTAGTCAAGGTAACAAATGATATTCGGCTTAACACTGATGCAGGAAAAGTCTCTGTTTTAGTCATGTTAGATCTGAGTGCCGCTTTCGACACCGTTGACCATGAGATTCTCATGCAGAGACTGGAGGACTGGGTTGGTGTTGCTGGTACCGCCCTAAGCTGGTTTAGGTCCTATCTAGAAGAAAGGAAGTATTGTGTGGAGATTGGAAACTATGTCTCAGATAATATGGCCCTGACCTGCGGAGTGCCACAGGGGTCGATTCTGGGACCTCTCCTGTTCAATATTTACATGCTGCCATTAGGTCAGTTAATTCAAAGTATGAAAGTGTCCTACCACAATTACGCTGATGACACTCAGATCTATGTCTCACTGACTGCAGGAGAGTCATTTGTCACCTTCAGTCTCTCTCCCTAAGGCCCTTAAATAAGGTCAGAAATCTGGGAGTAATAATGGACTCTGACTTAAACTTCAATAGCCACATTGGATCGCTAACATCAGCAGCTTTTTATCATCTGAAAAATATTGCCAAAATTAAAAATATTGTGTCCAGGGCAGACTTGGAGATTCTTATCCATTCTTTTGTTTCCAGTAGGCTGGATTACTGCAATGGCCTGCTCACAGGTATCTCCAAACATGCAGTAAGACAGTTGCAGTATATTCAAAATGCTGCAGCCCGAGTCCTGACTAGAACCAGGAAGTACGACCACATTAGTCCGGTCCTCAGGTCTCTGCACTGGCTTCCCGTGGCCCAGAGAATAGACTTTAAAGCAGCTCTCCTGGTGTACAAGTCTCTCCATGGCCTTGCACCAAAGTACATCCATGATATGCTAGTCCCATATGAACCAGCCCGGACTCTGAGGAGCGCAGGGACGGGACTCCTGTTAGTGCCCAGAGTCAGGACTAGACAGGGGGAGGCTGCTTTTCAGATTTATGCAGCTGGAGTCTGGAACGGTCTTCCTGAGGATGTGAGACTGGCTGCCTCTCTGTCAATGTTCAAATCCATGTTAAAGACTTTTCTTTTTTCCCGTGCATACAACTAGAGAATTTTATCTTTTTAACACACCTTGTTATTTATTGTTGTAACTTTTTGTGTTTTTAACTATTTTATTGTTTTTAATTACTTGTGTGATTTTTATGTTTTTAAATTACTTATGTGATTTTAATGCTTTTTAATTACATATGTGTTTTTAATTGTATTTTAATGGTGATGATTTGTGCATTGTGTGGTGTGGACTGTGAGGCGCTTTGTGTTGCCCTGTGCAGGAAAAGCGCCCTATAAATAAAGATTGATTGATTGATTGATTGAAGGTGCCGCCGCTCCTCCTCTGGGGAGACATGCGGCGGCGGATGGAAAGCCCTAATCCTGATCACTCTCGACCTGAAGGCCGAAGTGATGACCTTAGGGAGAAAAGCCGGATTGGGCCACAACTCCACCAGTCCATCACCCTCTCCAAAGGACAGGCAAGACGCATGGACGGAGAGCGCACACAAGTCGCCCGCCCTCTTAGCAGACGCCAACGCCAGCAAGAGGGCAGTCTTAAAAGCAACACACTCGGGACTCGCCTCCGACACCGGTTCAAAAGTCGGGCCCGACAGACCCCTAAGGACCACCCGGTCCCAAACCGGGGGCGTTCTCTGAAGCGGGGGCCTCTTCCTGCGGGCCCCCCGCAAAAAGCGTTTGACCAACGGATGAGAACGGGCCGTGAACCCCCCGAAACCGCCATGAACCGAGGTAATGGCTGCCGTGAACACCGCCAGGGTGGCGACAGCCCTCCCTTTGTCAAATAGTTCCTGCAGGAATCCCAAGACTCCTTCCAAAGGGCAGCGCCTGGGATCCCAGGAGCGAGAACCGCACCAGTCGCTGAAGAGCCTCCATCTGGTAGTGTAGGCCCTCACAGTGGAAGACGGCCTCGCCCCCTGAATAGTCTCCACCACCGCCGGGGGAAGACCCAGGTCTACGAGGTTCCGCCTCTCAGCCTCCAAACCCAAAGCCTGCGGCCGAATCAACAGCGAAGACGCAGGAAATATTGAACCCATGTGTATTGGTTCATAGAGAAAGACCAATGCCCATGAATGATGATGAATATGCATACAAATTAATATTGATTGCTGGACATGTCGCTGACAGTAGCAGATGGCCAAAATGATGTATATTTGGGGTGGACGTGGTACACCTGCAAACCTTGCAGCTGCTCATGTCAGTGTTGTGCTGTGGTCATTACAAATGTTTATGTTCGTCCTGTCACAGTTCATGCTCATTATTAGTCACATTATTGCTCACTCATACAACCCGAACGTCCTTTTCCTGGTCTGTGATAGCGATCACATACAGCATTAATTCCACATGTGATTTCTTTTTCTACATCAATATTTCTTATGACTGTAGTATATGAGAACAATGTGTGAGAGCAGGCGCTGGTCATGTGTTTGTAAATCGCTGTTGTGAGCGTGTTTATTGAATGGAAACACCACAGTCCCACCGCAGCTCCAGGTTAAACTGCGCACCTTGCAGCTGTTCAGGTCAGTGTCATGGGAAACAGTTCGCGATTCACAGACAGTATTTGGAACAGCAACAACACATCTGACTTTACGTTGATTATATGTGATAGCAATCCTTCGTCAGAAACAATACGAGAAAGGAGTCTTTATTTCGGACTTTAGAGATCCCGCAGAGGCAGTGGCCTTTTATTGTGAAAAATGTCTAAGCCACGCCTACTTTCAAGCATTTTGATCGATGAGTAAGTAGAACTCGTTCACCGGCGGCTACACCACCCCTGCTGCTGTGACCAGTCCTGATCGCTCAGACTTTGCATACAACTCTGCTACAATATGTACAAAACATATTTTACCAGTCTGTTGTAGCTAGTGCCGTGTTCTTTGGGGTCGTGTATTGAAGCGGCAGTCTTACCTCAAGAGACAGGTTGCTGTGGTTTGTTTTTCTTTCATGCCTCCCAGTCACTTGGTTACCCTGCACACTTATTAGTTACCTATGTAACTTAAGTTCTACGAATAGGTGCGTAGTCCCTTAGCCAACTTTGCTAGTGGGATATCACGTGACCCCCAGGTCACAGACGCCAGAGAGATCAAATAAAAAATGCTCCAATCACTAGCGACCCTCCTCTATAAAAGCACCCGCACCATAGCCGCGCCCCCTCTTGAACTCTGCCAAGCCGGGCTGGCCTGATGGGCTCCTAAGGGACTACGCACCTATTCGTAGAACTTAAGTTACATAGGTAACTGTTAATTCTACGTCATGGTGCTACGTCCCTTAGCGGACTTCACTAGTGGGACACAACGCGGAGGCCGTAGGAACATGTACTCCCAGCAGGCCAGTGAAGAGTGATTGGAGCCCCGCCCGAGCAAGACCCTCACACAGTGAGAGGACTCAGGGCTGCTCCTCCCAAGGACACCCCCAAGTAACACAGATCGAATGCTACTGTAGTCCCAGGACGCCTCTCCCAATAGCTCCTGACGTGGACTACCTAACTGACCAAAAAGCACACACATACCGCACCTGCAGGACGCCTCTCCCAAGAGCTCCTGAACCAGGGCGGACAAGTCAACCGTAGACCCCCTAAGAAAAGGAACCTCACGGTTTCAACTCCGACCAGTCCGACACATCCAAAAGGTAAGACCGGACGAAAGAGGAGGACGAAGCCCAAGAAGCCGCACGGCAAACGTCCTCAACCGAAGCCCCCCTGAGGAGGGTCGTAGAGGCCGCCACCCCACGTGTGAAGTGCGACCTGAAACCCACCGGGGGGGGCCAGGCCCTGAGCCTGATATGCCCGCCGCACAGCCGTGGCGACCCAGTGCGCCAGCCGCTGAGACGACAGCGGGGCGCCCCTGTTCTTTGGGCCCAGACACACAAACAGCTGATCAACCAACCTGAAGGAAGAGGTCATGGCCAGGTAACGTCTAAGCATTCTGACAGGACACAGAAGGTGCCGCCGCTCCTCCTCTGGGGAGACATGCGGCGGCGGATGGAAAGCCCTAATCCTGATCACTCTCGACCTGAAGGCCGAAGTGATGACCTTAGGGAGAAAAGCCGGATTGGGCCACAACTCCACCAGTCCATCACCCTCTCCAAAGGACAGGCAAGACGCATGGACGGAGAGCGCACACAAGTCGCCCGCCCTCTTAGCAGACGCCAACGCCAGCAAGAGGGCAGTCTTAAAAGCGACACACTCGGGACTCGCCTCCGACACCGGTTCAAAAGTCGGGCCCGACAGACCCCTAAGGACCACCCGGTCCCAAACCGGGGGCGTTCTCTGAAGCGGGGGCCTCTTCCTGCGGGCCCCCCGCAAAAAGCGTTTGACCAACGGATGAGAACGGGCCGTGAACCCCCCGAAACCGCCATGAACCGAGGTAATGGCTGCCGTGAACACCGCCAGGGTGGCGACAGCCCTCCCTTTGTCAAATAGTTCCTGCAGGAATCCCAAGACTCCTTCCAAAGGGCAGCGCCTGGGATCCCAGGAGCGAGAACCGCACCAGTCGCTGAAGAGCCTCCATCTGGTAGTGTAGGCCCTCACAGTGGAAGACGGCCTCGCCCCCTGAATAGTCTCCACCACCGCCGGGGGAAGACCCAGGTCTACGAGGTTCCGCCTCTCAGCCTCCAAACCCAAAGCCTGCGGCCGATTATCGGGCGTGAGTACAGGGCTCACCCACCCCCCCCCCGGACTACAGCCCCCGGCTCGTCCGGGAGGGCCCAAGGCTCCATCACCGCCATGCCCCTCAGGAAAGGGAGCCACCGGGCATGTGGACTGTCCGGAGCCACCAGGACCACCGACCTCCCCTCCTGTTCGATCCTCCGCAGCAGGACCGGCAGGAGACGAACTGGTGGAAACGCATACAGCAGGCCCCCTGGCCAGGGGTATTGAGCCAGGGCGTCCACCCCTAAGGGCAGTTCGTCCGCGGCCCTTAAGGCGAACCAGGGCGGGCACTATGCGTTCTCTGCACTGGCGAAGAGGTCGACCACTGCACGGCCGAATCTCCGCCAGACCTCTGCAGCTATCCGCGGGGCCAGGCCCCACTCGTCCTGGAGTGGGCCCCCCCCCCGGACATCCTGTCGGCACCCACGTTCCGGTCACCCGGGATGTGGCGCACCCTCAGGGATAGGAGGTGAAGCGCCGTCCACAGCCGCGTCACCGTCGCCATGCGATGGAGAGCGGGGGATCTTGTGCCCCCCTGCCTGTTCAGATAAGACACCACCGTGGTGATGTCTGAGCGAACCATCACGTGTCTCCCCTGCAGCTGAGGAGCAAAGTGCAGCAGCACCCTGTGTACTGCCTCCATCTCCAGAAGGTTGATGTGGCGGGCTGAGTCCGACCAGCAGCCTCCTACGGCGCTCTGACCGAGGACCCCGCCCCAACCCTCTAGTGACGCGTCCGTGAATACCTCCACGTGAGACACGGCGCAGACCAGAGTCACTCCGTCCCGCAATAGACCAGGAGTGAGCCAGAACCTCATGTCCGACGCTGCAGTTTGGGGAACCCAGATCAGCCTCCCCCCGTCCCGGGAGGGGTGAAGCCTGAGGCGTGAGAACCATCTCTGAAAGTTCCCCATGTGGAGGAGGCCTAGCCGCACCACAGCATGAGCCGCCGCCATCATCCCCAGCAGGGACCTGAGGCGCCGAGCCGGGACCCTGGGGCCCGCTAGCACCTCCCTGGCTAGACGGGTAATTTTCCTCCGTCTGTCCTTGGACAATGCAGCACCGAACGTCACAGAGTCTAGCTGCAGGCCGAGATAGATCATGCGCTGAGCTGGTTGCAGCCTGCTCTTCTCCCTGTTCACCACAAAGCCCATACGCTGTATGTTGGAAAGGACCCAGTGCGTGTGACTCACGGCCACTTCCCTGGACGAGGCCAGTATTAACCAATCGTCTATATAGGTTAATATCCTTACCCACGCGCGTCTGAGCGGCTCCAGTGCCGCCTCCACGCACTTTGAGAAAGTCCGAGCGCGTAACCGAAGGGGAGACGGCAGTACTCGTAACTCCTCTCTCCCACTGCGAAGCGCAGGAACTTCCTGTGTTCCGGAACTATCGCCACGTGAAAATAAGCGTCTGTCAGGTCTATGGAGGACATCCAATCTCCCTGCCTGACACACTCCAGGAGCTGTTTTGTGGACAGCATCCGAAACTGACTTGGAAATGCACTCGTTCAAAGTGCGCAGATCCAGAATGGGACGCACCCCTCCTGACTTCTTTGGCACTAAGAAGTAAGGGGAGTAGAGCCCCCTGGTGGCGTCCTGTGGGTCTACCTCTACTGCTGCGCCTCGACTTAGCAGAGAGGAGACCTCCGCTTGCAGTGCCACTAATGGTCCCCGTACCTGAGAGCGTGCTGCCCGCATGCCCCGGAATGGCGGGGGCTTTCGGGAGAATTGCAATGCGTAGCCCCTGCGCATGGTCTTCTCTAGCCACGGATCCGACAGTAAGCCCTGCTCCCTCCAGATGCTGTAGAAGTCTGTGAGGGGCGGAACGGGAACTGGAACACGAGACGTCACAGCCCCGCCCTCTCCTGGTGTTCCTAGCAGGGAGGGGGGTGGACGAAAGGGCAGAGGGGCCCCCTGCGTCATTCCGTGTGCGCCGGGGGCGGTCACGTGTCCTGCAGGCCCGACGTCATAAGTACGGGCCTGCTCATGCCATGTGACTCGACTGCTCCGCCCCCCCCCTGGCTCTTGCCTCATGGAGGGGGGTGAGCCCTTGGAGTGGGAAACCCCGTGCTCAGCCTCGTAGCTTAGAGGGGCTAACACGTGTTCGGCCGAAGCACACACACCACTACTCACCAGATCCCTCCGCCTGACCTCTCTCTGGGAGGGCATAGCATGGATCAGAGGACCGGAGCTCGGAGCTCGTAGCTCGCGTAGCACACTGCACACTCTCCTCTGGGGGCTGCAGGCCTAGCGGAGCAACGTTATGGGCCCGGGAAGTAACACAATCAGACACATTAAACATGTTACGTACCCCCAAATGAGACTCAGACAACGAGTACTGATGAAATGCCGGTCGGCCTTTAATGGAAAAATTCTTACCGCCCCGGCCTCCTCTACCATAGGGAGGCCGGCGGTGGGTGCGCTGCTCCCGCGAGCCTCCCGTGGGTCTCTTCGAGGGGGGACGATGGATGGCGGAGCGAGGATAAGGGTCAGAGCGCCTCCTGGGCGAGCGCTCTCTGCTTCTGTCCCGGCTCCGTGAAGGCTGGTGGGCCTCGCGCCTTGGAGCTAGGTGCGGGGCTAGCCTAGCCGAGTCTTTGGCTGCAGACTCCAGTCTCTCCACCAGGGCCTGCATATCAGGGCCGAAGAGGGACGTCTGGGAAACAGGCAGGTCCAGCAGTTGCCTCTCCTTCGCCTCCCTGATGTTAGCCAGCCCAAGCCAAAGGTGCCTGGCCATGTTGTTTGCCAATGCAACGACCTGAGCCGCATTGGCATAACACCTGTCCAGCATAGCCAACAACATCCTGTCCCGCTCGGAGGGAAGAAGAGGTCTGGCGACGGGCCACACGGATGCGGAGGGCAGCAGAGCCATGCGGACTGAGTCCTCTATGTCCGGGACACCACCGGCCCAGGACCAGTCCTGCACGCTGCAGTACATGCTGTACCCCAGAGCAGGCCTCTTGGCTGCTAGGGGCTTTGGCCACTCACGTGTCGCGTAATGGAGGATCGGGTCCATCCGCGGGCACAACGTGGGTTACTTCCTCCTCCTCCCTCGAGTGGTGGCGCCCACCGAGGTGAAGTCCTCCACCGCCTGGTCCGGCTGCGGTGGTAGAGGAGCATCCATGATGGCCGCCGCGGAGGAGTAGAGACCGGGCATGTGATTTAGCGGAAAGCGGTCCGGCTCCGGGTTCGACACGAAACCCTGGACAAGGGTCCAGGGTTCGGAGAGAGCCTTCCTCCGAAGGAGGACCCTGCCATGCCGGTGAGTTTTGCTCCAGTGTAGTGGTGTTAAGGGGGTTGAAGCCTTCGGCTGCAGGAGGGACCCTGGGTGCTGTGCGTGGCTGGCCCGTGTGTTTGGGCTGTGTGCAGGTGCGGCGCCAACGGCTGCGTGCGCGGGACCGGACTCCGTGGGAGTGTTGCCCTTCCTCCACCTGCAGGGGCAAGAGGATCGGACCCACGTGGGCCGCCATCATTTTATCGTTTTAATTATTTTTTAATCCTGTTTTTTAATTACTATTTTATCCATTTTATATTGTATTAAACATGATTTTAATTCATTTTAACTTCTGGTTTTATTGGAAACGCCCAGCTCTTTAATCCATAAATGATTTTATTCGGCATCTTTTCTGGCAGTTTTTAATCTACCTTTTGAATGTCATACCTCATTCCCCCCATTATCACAATGGCAGATTTAAAAATCATTAAAACACATTTAGCAAAGACACAATAGTTCATAATTTATGCAGTGCTACTGGTTGTTTTGAGCAGTGACTGGGACAAACTATCTCTTGTAGATGTTTTTTTTTGGGCCAGATGGGTTCTGTATCTCCTGCCTGATGGCAGCAGAGAGGAGGAGCCATACAACAGGTGTGCGGCATCCTCAGTGATGAGGGTGGCCTTCCTCAGCAATGATTGGGTCTCATGTATAAAACTTGCGTACGGCCAAATCAGGGTGTAAATGATGCGTACGCAAAAAATTTATTTGGACAATAAGATAAGATAAGATTGCTTTATTTATCTCACAGAGGAGAAATGTCACATTTGGCATGGATAGAACACTCAGATTGTGCAAAGGGAGGAAATGTGCAAACATGTTACATGCAGGATATATGTACAATAAAGTGACAATAATTATGTACAACAAAAGTGACAAGTGTCAATTGGAAACAGTGTCAATAGTAGTGCAGGTTTTCACACAGTGATCATGTAAAGTGACTTATTGTACAGTCTGACAGCGGTGGGGATAAAGGCCCTGCGGTAGCGCTCCTTCCTACACTGAGGGTGCCTCAGTCTTCCACTGAAGGAGCTCCTCAGCTCCTCTACAGTCCTGTGCAGTGGGTGGGAGGTATTGTTCATGATGGAGGTGGCTTTGGCTAGCACCCTCCTGTTCCTCACCACCTCCACAGAGTCCAGGGAGCAGCCCAGAGTGGAGCTGGCCCTCCTGACCAGCTTGTTCAGTCTGTTTCTGTCCCGCTCTGTGCTGCCCGGGGCCCAGCACACGGCAGCGTAGTAAATGGCAGAAGCTACCACAGAGTCATAAAAAGTCCTGAGAAGAGGCCTGCTCACTCCGAAGGACCTCAGCCTCCTCAGAAGGAAGAAGCGACTTTGGCCCTTCTTGTGCAGGGCGTCGGTGTTATGGGACCAGTCCAGTTTATTGTTAATGTGAACACCCAGGTACTTGAAGCTGTCCACCAGCTCAATGTCCTCCCCCTGGATGTTCATCAGTGTGTGGGAAAGTGGTTTTCTCCTGAAGTCGATGACCATCTCCTTGGTCTTACTGGTGTTCAAGCACAAGTGGTTGCGCTCACAACAGTCGACAAAGTCCTTGATAACCGACCGATATTCCAGTTCGTTCCCCTCAGACACACAGCCCACGATGGCGGAGTCGTCGGAGAACTTCTGCAGGTGACAGCTGTGTGTGTCGTGTGTGAAGTCTGAAGTGTAGATGGTGAAGAGAAACGGTGAGAGGACAGTGCCCTGAGGGGCCCCAGTGCTGCAGACGACCACCTCAGACTCACAGCTGCGCAGCCGCACGTACTGTGGTTGGTCTGAGAGGTAGTTGATGGTCCATGCAGTGAGGCTACTGTCCACTCCCGCGTCCTCCATCTTCCCCCGCAGCAGTGCTGGCCTGATCGTATTGAAAGCGCTGGAGAAGTCGAAAAACATGACCCTCACAGCGCTCCCGGCGGGCTCCAGGTGGGAGAGCATCCGCTGCAGGAAGTAGATGACGGCGTCCTCTACTCCGATGTTGGGTCTGTAGGCGAACTGCAGCGGGTCCAGGGTGGGGCTGACCACGGAGCGGAGATGGGTGAGGATGAGCCGCTCCATTGTCTTCATCAGGTGGGAGGTCAGTGCGACTGGTCTGTAGTGAGCCGGTTCCTTGGGGTGTGCTGTTTTTGGGACCGGGATCACACAGGAGGTCTTCCACAGGACAGGGACCTTCTCCAGGCTGAGGCTCAGGTTGTACATGTAGCTGAGGACCCCAGAGAGCTGATCTGCACAGGTCCTCAGCAGCCTGGGACTGGGACTAAACATAAACAGCAGCCTGGGAGTAAGAATAAACATGTTCCCACTCTGGCAACATTATAAGCTGCGTTTTCATGAAGCATCATGTTTTGGAATTTGAGTTTGCGCATCAGAAAATGTCTTAACACTCTGGAAACATGCAAACTTTGAATAAATCACTGATCATGATGAGGAGCCTCTTCTGTTTCTATGATTTTTAAATCTGACTTCTGTGTGTATTATTTTGATCTGTATGTTTTTAAAATGTGAAGCGCTTTGTGATCCTGGACAGTGAAAGGCTCTATTAGTCAGCTGCAAATATGGTTTGACCCCAAAAAAATTCTAACAAAAGGTTTTTCAGTGGTTTACAGTAGTATCAGATCTACTTAAAAACATACTAAAAGTTTACCAAAGTTTGACTCCAAGAAAGGCCTCATTTTAATGGCGGCCATCAGGTCCTTAAAATTACCATTTCTCCTTTGAATTTCTCCTAGACCAGGAATACTGGTGTCTATCTGTTTTGGTCATATAATATTCTAATTTCATGAAAAATAAGTTATTACAGATACAATTATATATTAAAGCAATTGGTTATAAGCGTATGTGTAGTGGTGCGCACTCCCGCTGGTTAGCCAATCAGAGTTTGGTCCGGCTCTTTATAGAGGCGCGTCCTACCTCGGCCCGACCTCTTCCGCCTCTGACGTCGAGTGACTTGGCCCGGGACAGAGCAGGTGTTTTGATCAGCGTCTCGCTACCAAACTACCACGGTTCAATTGCACAAGGCGAGAGGCCGCGCAATTGAACCACGCGATCGTCGTATGCGCTTTTGGTGAGTACTGCGTAGTGATTCAAATATTAGTTAGATTATCCTAAAATCGTGTTTTGTAGCATACCGGCGTCTTAGCGCGCACACCGCTGCTGTGCCTGATCTCCTTCACCGGGCCCTTTGGCGTGGACGTTACTGCCGTGCGTAAAGGCTTGTCCCAGTGTGAGCTGTCACGGGCTGGGGTGGCTCGTGCGCGGAGCGCTTCAATCTGCAACGGTATGTTTAACTCTGTGCGCCTCCTGAACAATGCATACATAGGAGTTTGTTTCTAATACACAATCATGTTTTAGGATTCCTGTTGTCTCCGACCTCCCCTTCCAAGTGGGGTCTTTTGCACTGTAGTCGGGCCTTTTAAATCTAAAGGCACCTTATGAGTGGGAGTATATAAATCTGTGGTGGCCGCGGGACTGCAGGACGCGTATCCCATCCAGCGCCTCCAATCCTCCACGCACCTCAACTAAGGACAATCAAACCAGTGCTTCTTTTTATTCCTCTACCCACAAGGTAACCAAATTCCGGCCCTAGTGTGGCTGAACGCAACTGCTGCTGTAGTTGGGACACTTTTAAAAGTTAATTGTTTCCTTTTCTTTTTTTTGGTTTATCTGGCTGTTTATTGTATTGTTCTGGAATGCATGCAGTATGACTGAGAATGAATGGGAGTGCGTGTGTGCTGTGATTGTAGAGTGTTTTAATTAGAATAATCAATTAAACTTATCAGCTATTTAAATAAACTTATATTTTGTTAGATTTGCCTCTGTCTCTCTCCATATCCAAACGAACCTGTGGTCTAGTGATGCGGGGATAAACTTCTTAATGGTTCCTTAGGCCAAAATCTAAGGTGGCGTTACTGGTATTATTTATTTGTATAGTTCTCATTGAAAATATAGTGAGATTCTAGCTAAGTGCTTCCGTGCTCGCAACATATGCATGCAAAAAACAAGTACAATTTCCCTTAAGTAATCCCATTTCTCCTTTATCACATTGTTTTTCCTAGTTTTGGTGGTTTCTGTGGTTCATAACCATTATTTCATTCCAATAAAGAATGAATTCATCAGAAATGTTTGGTACCGTTAAAATTAGTCAAAACCGGGCTGCGGCGTGAAGGCTCAGTACCGCTAACCCCTTGTGTTTTTTTGTGTTTTATTTCAATCAATATTCTTATATTTTATGTGTTTTGTTTTTTGCCTTTTTTTTATATTTATATATTTTATTTATGTTTTTCTATTTTCTTCAGTTGTTTCTTCTTACTGTCGCCCACCAACTGAGCGACAGTAGCTCAGTTGGTAGAGCAGTGGCATTTGGGCCTGAAGGTTGTGGGTTCAAGCCTACCACGAGACCTACTTCACGACTCCAACTGCTGTCGTTGTGTCCTTGGGCAAGACACTCAACCCCACTTTGCCTGAAGCCCCTGCCGAATAATCAAGGCTCCTGTGGACTCAGCACCTGCAGGAGGATGAGTGAGGGGCTGGTGCTATGTGTACTGGGTGCAGCTCTGACTGCCCCCCCGATCCAGAAATGGATTTAAGGGAAGAAAATGGATGGATGGATGTTTCTTCTTATTCAAAGAGCATGTGGAAGGAGCCTGAGCTTGTGAGGGAGGTTGAAAGATACAGACTAGAGATAGTCGGCCTCACCTCCACACACAGCTTGGGCTCTGGGACCCAACTCCTTGAGAGGGGTTGGACGCTCCACTTTTCTGGTGTTTCTCGCGGGGAGAGGCGGCGAGCTGGGGTGGCCATACTCATTGCCCCCCATCTCAGCTCCACGTGTTGGAGTTTTCCCCGGTGAAATGAGAGGGTCGCGTCCCTCCGCCTTCGAGTGGGGACAAGTCTCTCACTGTTGTGATGGCCTACAGGCCTAACAGCAGTGCAGAGTACTTGGCCTTCTTGGAGTCCTTGGGAGGGGTACTGGACAGTGCACCGACCAGGGACTCCGTTATTCTCCTGGGGGACTTCAACGCCCATGTGGGAAATGCCAGTGACATTTGGAGGGGGAAGAACGGTCCCCCTGATCTGAACCCGAGCGGTGTTCAGTTGTTGGACTTCTGTGCTAGTCAGTTTGTCCATCACGAACACCATGTTCGAGCACAAGGGTGTCCACCAGTGCATGTGGCACCAGGACACTCGGGTAAAGAGAGGGGCGGAGCTGTCAACCGATCACCACCTGGTCCTGAGTTGGATCTGCTGGCAGGGGAAGAAGCCTGGCAGACCCAAGCGTGTAGTGCGGGTCTGCTGGGAACGTCTGAGCCCCCTATCAGATGGACTTTCAACTCACACCTCCGGGAGATCTTCTCCCAGGTCCCGGCGGAGGAGGAGGACATTGAGTCTGAGTGGACCATGTTCTCTTCCTCTATTGCCGATGCGGCAACTCGTAGCTGTGGTCGCAAGGTCTCTGGTGCTGGTCCCGGTGGACACCGACCAATCGTATTGCGCTATGATGGTTCAGGGGACTCCTGAGGTAGCTGTCCAGTACCGGCAGGCCAAGCGTGCCGTGGCCCGGGCTGTTGCAGAGGTAAAACCCCGGGACTGGGAGGAGTTCGGAGAGTCCATGGAGCAGGACTATCGGTCAGCCTCGAAAAGATTCTGGCAAACCGTCCGGCGCCACAGGAGGGGGAAGCAGTTCTTTGCCAACACCGTGTAGGGGTGGAGAGCTGCCGACCTCGACTGGGGATATTGTCGGGCGGTGGAGGTTCTCCTCAATCCCCCCCGTCACGTCCTCCGTCCCGGAGGCTGAGGATGTTGGGGCGGGTACTTCCATCTCCCTGGCAGAGGTCACCAAGGTGGTTAGCAACCTCCATGGTGGCAAGGCGCCGGGAGTGGATGAGATCCGTCCTGACTAAAGTCTCTGGATGTTGTCTTGGCTGACACGTCTCTGCAATATCGCGTGGCGATCGGGGGCGGTACCAATGGAGTGGTAGGGGGACCGGAGTGTGTGTTTCAATTATCGAAGTACTTCTAAGCAGTCTGGACCAGTTAGTTTGAAGCTCGTTTATAGCTTGTATTGAATCCAAATGTGAAATCGGATTAAAAGAAAATGTCTCATGAACGTCATTTAGTGGAATAGGTAAGTATGGATGATAGTACACCAGAGTGCTGTGTACTACTTATGGAGGAGAAAAATTCATTAAAGCAATCAGAGATTAAGTTAAGATCAGTAATTGTAGTATTATTAACAGTAACATTAGTTTCTTTTGGACCTACCCAGAAGCTGGTCCAGGTGTTTAAAAAATTGTTTAGGATTGTTGTAGTTCAGACCGAGGGCTTCCTCGGAGTTTCGGTTTTGGATTGATTCCTGAGTTGTCTATAGATCTCCCAGTCGTTACGGTCATTAGACTCTCTGTACTTAGTCCAAGCTTGGTCTCAACGTATTAAAAGATTAATTAAATCAGAGCTAGTCCATCGAAGATGCCGTCCTTTTACGCGAATAGTTTAATGGGGCATATTTTTCAATTTAAGGACTTCAGAATGGTTCACCCCAAAGATCACAAAATCATGTATTCCATAAGTATATAATAATCTCAGTGCAATTTAGACCAGTCCAATGGATTCATAGACCCAGAAAACATGGGGTTAGACACCAAGATTACTTGGCTTGGTCAAATAATGAAGGAGTTGGGACATGTTAAGGGCTTCCTGCCCATCTTGGACGCCATCTTGAAAATTACACTTTTCTAGTGGTCAAACTTTGGTAAACTTTTAGTATGTTATAAGGACATCTAATACTACAAAAAACATACAAAAAAACCTTTTGTTAGATTTTTTTTGGGGTTAGGTGCATTTTATTCATATATGCAGCCGCCTATATACAAATATACTTTATGTGACTGGGATGTGTGACCCAAATGTTACCAGGGCCAGGCAATAAGTAGACATCCAAAACTGTTATAAATATTTACAGTATTTATTGTATTACCATGAAGGAGAAGTGACCCAAATATAAAAGTTAGACGCCTTTACAGAGCTCTGACTGTAATGAGCCAGGCTGAATAACTGAGAAATGAAAATACACTCAAAAAGGACAGCAGGCAGCAAATATTAAAACCACTGTAAAACAGAAAAACACAAACCCCTTAATATCTTAAACAAAACTTTAATCATTTACTACCTGTGCGTCGCAATCCCCACACACAGCTTCACACAGCTTCACACAGATCTTTATTTGCCCAGTGGCAAACAGCACGGCCTCCCTACCACAGAACAAACAATTAATTTCATCATAATAATACTGCATAAACTATTTTAAAATCTCACCGTAGCTTTGGCCAAACACGCACACACACATGGGCCCAGCACACACACATGGGCCCAGCAAACACTCTGGCCGCCCACGGAAACTGGCACCTGTCTGGCACGTAGCCATCTTCCTATTTTAAGGCAGACACCAGCGACACCCACTGGTGACACCCGTTACACATGTATGTGACAGGAGTAGATATAATTGACGGCGGTATTGAGCAAGTGGTGAAAAGGTGGTACTGCACCCTGAACTCCCCAGAATGGGGACGGCGCTATTGAGCAAGTGGTGAAAAGTGTTACTGCACTGTATTTTTTCAAAGAGGTGTCACTTTTGAATGTGTAATGAGTTGTCCTCTGTTGACCCAGAGTGTGTGTGTGTGATAAAGTAAATGTTTCACACTTGTCTAAAGTGGTTTATTGAGCAGCGCATAGCGTAACACCTGCGGAGGGTCACACAAGCTTATTCTAAAACAAATAGCCTCTGCCTGGTCTGTAAGTGTGGTTCACACTTGTCTAAAAGTGGTTTATTGAGCAGCGTTTAGCGTAACACATGTGGAGGGTCACACAGGCTTATTCTAAAACAAATAGCCTCTGCCTGGTCTGTAAGTGTGGTTCACACTTGTCTAAAAGTGATTTATTGAGCAGCGTTTAGCGTAACACATGTGGAGGGTCACACAAGCTTATTCTAAAACAAACAGTGATGGCTTAGTGGGAGACAGGCCAATAACTAATTAATCTACACGGAGGACCTGCTCCAGACCTGTCAACCTATAGCAAACATGGCGAAGGGGATGGGAGGATGAAGGGTGGCAGGACTATGGTGAGCCCCCGCCCTCTAAGAAGTTTTCAATGGATCAAACGCATTACGGTTGTCTAAGGGAAGGTTATACAATATGTCTAATACAGGTAAGTTATTAATATACCATTTTTTCAGTATTCAAAAGGTGAGTTACATATTATAATTTTATAATGATAGAGGTTATAATTTTCTTCTCACTATTTTATAGCTCATCAGGGGGTGACGAAGACACAGAGAACCAGCCCTCTGTAAACCAGCATTTCAACATATTGGATTTTACAACAACACTGGACATTGATGCCATTATAGGAGATGAAGGTATATCAAACAACTATCAAGATGTATTAAACGCTGGATCACCATTCCCGGACCGTGAGGAATACTTTGAGCAAATATCTGGACATACTACTGCTGCTCCTGATGCACCAAAAGGGCCTATAAAGAATGCTCTAGCACCACCTAAGGTGAATACTTTGCAAGAAAACACACATCTGTTAAACACCTGTAATGATGTACGTGAAAAAGCGGTGGTGAAAGCAGAGCTCTCCGACATACATGAGGAAGTGGAATCAAACAAGGCGCGTTGTGCTAGTGCAGAGGTACATACAAACAGGAGTCTATCAACTTTGAACCAGCAACTAAAATACGGAGAGACCCGTCTACTTAACGAAATAGATCAGTTAAAGAGACAAGTTCACCATCTTCAAACCGAGCACGTAAAAGTTACTAAACAAGTGTTGGTGTTGCAAAATCAGCGTACAAACGCTACTATACACAGAGCTAAACTCCGGGCACGGGGTCAACAAACCCAACTACAGACACGCGCGCTTCAACGAGAGGTCCTACAATTGCAAACTCAATACACAAAAGCCTCTATACACACCCGTCAATTAGAAACAAAAACCTTACAAGGGGAAATACAAATTCAAAATTTGACTACCAAAATCAAGCATCTTAAAAACACGGGAAACGTAATAGCTGATAGAATTGAACAAGTGGATAACCAAGCGAGCACGTCTATAGCGGCTGCTATAGAGCAAATCAATGAAAACACTACTCATTTGAAAGCCATCGAAAATGCATACGATCCTGAAACACACTAAAAGGCCTAACGCTACCTCACCCTCTCAACTTCCGAAAAAAATAAGAATTAATTATGGCCAGCGCTCTAACACTTATGCATGTGTGGAACGTTTAATTCGTACTAATTATCAAACAACGCGTAACACTGATAGTTTAATTCGTACTAATTATCAAACAACGCGTAGCACGTATCCGTGTATTGATCGACTAATTCGTACAAATCATCAAAGTACGTCCCATGCAGCAGAACGGTTAATAGCACCGACCCATGTCATAGCTGAAAGGCCTCCGCTATCAGACAGTACCTCAAATACAGATAATGTTGTTAATCAGTCAATAAGTAAAGATACTATCCAACCCACAATACAACACCCTGCAAACAACTGTGTAGGTATAAATAGTCAAACTATAGAAATGGATACACAAAATGACGAGTCACCTAGACACAGCTCTGTTTTAAGTCGACACAACAATGTTACAACTGTTTCAAGAAATTGTATAGTTCACACAGAGTCAGACCCCCTGGGGGGTAATGCTAATGAAATAGAGGGTAACGAGACCATACAAGTGGGGGGTGTTGTACAGATTACTGAACAAAGTGATATCCCCGCTAACGTACAATCAGGTGGGGAGGTCCATGTTAACGTAATACCAGAGTTTAATACCACAGTAATGTCTGAGCACATTGATTTTTGAGGTATAGACCCTACAGATACCGTAAAGGCTTGTGAAAGAGTAAATGAAAAATTAACAGGGTTAATAACCCACGCTGTAAACAATACAGAGCAAGGATGTGTGATGAATGTTGCATTACGAGGGCCCTCGCTTAGTGACGATATTCAAGTTATTTTGAACTCTGACAATGACTACAACGTTGACCATTTTTTAGAGGAAGTGGAAAAAGTGTTACAAAGTAACGATAAGTCCATTATAGAAGATGAAATGACATTAATAGTGAGTATAGCACATTCGCAAAGTGGTGGTGGTAGTGGTGATCAGCGTCTCAAACTTGGTGCAGTAGCATACGATGCAATATTGATAAAGAAAGGTAAATTTCTTTATAACCCTCACAATACCGAAAATGCCTTGTGTTTTGCCATGTGTATAGCTCATGCATTTCATGCGAACTATACCCATAGTAAATTACTCGATAAAGCCAAAGAGTGGCAAGCGGCTGTTGGTCTGGATCAGCAAACAAACGTGACACTGAATGATGTGTCAAAGTTTTAGAATCTATTGAACATAAAAATTGTTGTTTTTCACAACAACCCACCGACTAAACGTCTTCAATCATTTGAAACACAGGATAGAATGCACGAATGCACAATAGCTTTATACCTTTATGAGAATCACTACTATCATATCAAAAATAAAACAGGGTTCTTTGGGAGTCCATATGTGTGCAAATACTGTCTCAAGCCATACGGTGCTAGTTTGCATCACCTCTGTAAATACCTTTGTAACATCTGTTACACACAATGTGAAAGCACAGGGAAAAACAAAACAATTAAATGTCCTGAATGTAAACGCATCTGCAAATCTTCCCAATGCTTTAAGCAGCATAAACTACCAGACCCTGTCCACGATAGAATACCTTGCTTTTCTGTGACATATTGTGAAGAATGTAAACATATGTATCACAACACAGCTAAAAAACACGTGTGTCAAATTCAAAAATGCAACCACTGTGATGCTGAGCTCCCTGAAGGTGAAGAAAAGCACCATAGCTGTTACATCAAACCTTTAAAAGTGGTTCAAGAGACAACCAACTACATTTTTTATGATTTTGAGACAAGGTACGATGGTAACAAGCATGTCCCCGTGTTAGTCTGTACGCTTGACCAAGACGGTGATAAATATAACTTCGCACACGATGGTTGTGTTAAACGAATGTTGAAATATTTTAGAACACCAAAGTTTCGTGATTACACATTCATAGCACACAATGCAGCTGCGTTTGACAACTACTTAATTCTAGAAGAGTTCGCGAGACAGGGGTTAACCCCACGTCTCACCGTAAGAGGCACGCGTGTGCTCAGCATGTATGACAAGCGACTTAGACAAAGATGGCTGGACTCGATCAGTTTTCTGCCTATGCGTTTAGCACGTATGCCTGAAGCATTAGGGTTTGATGACCTAGAAAAGGGTCATTTCCCTCATCTATTTAACACCAAAGAAAATGAGTGTTATATAGGGCCCTACCCTGAACCGGTCTTTTACGGCGTTGACAAAATGGATCAAGCACAGAAAGCTAAATTCAACGAGTGGTATAACGGTGTAAAACATACAGAATTCAATCTACAATTTGAAATGCAACGCTATTGTCTCAATGACGTAGCTGTTCTCAGACGTGGGTGTCTGCTCTATCGCGAAATGCTACTCTCGGGGACAGAGGTGGATCCGTACACGTTTGTAACTCTACCAAGTTATTGTATGGGGGTTTACAAAACGCTATTCCTGGAGAAAAACACTATAGCTCTAACATATGACGGCTGTTATAATGGGGCCAATAAGTGTTTCTCTGACGGATCAATCAAATGGCTCGAATACCTCTGTAAAACCAAAGGGTTAACAATACAGCATGCTCTTAAAGGGGGGGAAAAGAAAATTGGACGCTATCACGTAGACGGTTATAATAGCTCTACAAACACATGTTACGAGTTCTTTGGGTGCTTTATTCACGGACATGACAAGTGTTACCCGCCCGGAGGGATGAATCACCTATCTAAAAAGACTTTTAGTGATCTCTACATTGCAACCATTGACAAAATAAAAAACCTGAAAGATCAATCCAAAGTTAATGTGGTAGTCATGTGGGAATGCGAATGGAACAAGTTAACTAAAACAGATGCTTCTGTGAAAGAATTTCTCAAAGATTACAAAAGTCCTGAGCGTTTAAATCCATGTGATGCTCTTTATGGCGGTCGTACAAATGCTATAAAGTTATATTACAAGGTGTCTAACGGTGTAAAAGTACTCTACTATGATTACACAAGTCTATATCCGTCTGTACAAGCGTGCAAAGAATACCCCATAGGTCACCCACAAATCATCATTGGTGATTTTGAACCGCTAGAATCCTATTTCGGATTTGTAAAATGCTTGGTATTACCGCCAAGAGGACTGTTACACCCTGTGCTACCCCATAAAATGCATGACAAACTGTTTTTCATCCTATGTAAAACATGCGCCACAGAATTGAATCAAATGACCGAGTGTGATCACACTACCACAGAACGAGAATTCACAGGGACATGGCCTGTTTCTGAAGTGCTGAAAGCTGTGGAAAAGGGTTACATTGTACAGAAAATTCACGAAGTGTGGCATTTTGCTGAAAAATCAGATCAACTGTTTAAAGGCTATGTAAAAAAGTTTTTGAAAAGCAAACAGGAAGCGAGTGGGTATCCTAATCATGTGAAAACACCTGAGGATGAGGAGAAATACATTGATGAATATCACGAACGTGAAGGTATTTTACTGGACCGTGACAACATCAAACCTAATAAGACGCGACGGAGCTGTAGCAAATTGTTACTAACTAATTTATGGGGTAAATTCTGTCAACGTTCAAATCTAGGGCAGACTGAGATGGTGACAGATCCTGCGCGTTTTATGCAACTCATGTTTTCTGATCATTTTGAAGTCACCCAATTCCACTTCATTTCCAATGCATTGGCTATAGTACAGTGGCGCTATGCTAATGGGGTTCAGTCGCATGCAAAAGATTGTAACATTTTCATCGGGGCCATGACAACATCCTACGGAAGACTCATGTTATATGAACTTCTGGACAAGCTTCAAGACAGAGTGCTATATTTGTGATACAGACTCTGTCATATTCACAGCAAAAAGTGGTGAGTGGATCCCACCCACAGGGGGCTTCCTAGGTGATTTGACCGATGAGCTCGGTAATGGAGACAGCATTACTGAATTTGTCTCAACAGGGCCTAAATCGTATGCCTACAAGACGGCCCTAGGGGACAAACAAGTCAAATGCAAAGGTGTGACTCTGAGGGGGGTAAATGTGGAGACCGTGACACACGACTCTCTAAAAGACTTGTTAGATAAATTCATGGCTAATCGAGAGACGGATGAACATCTGACAACAGTATCTGACACGATTACCAGAGATAAGACACGCTTTCACCTCAAAAACAGGTCACTTGTGAAAAAACTGCGTGTGACATACGACAAACGTCGCTTGCTCGATGACTACTCTACAAAACCCTATGGATTTTAAAGCAGAGCTTTTTGACTCAAGGCTCCAGCATCCTTTTAGCTCTGTTATTAGTGGACCATCAAATTGTGGCAAGACATATTTTGTTAAAGACATTATTGAAAATGCTGACGCTTTAATATCCCACAAAATTGAAAACATTGTCTACATATATTCATGCTGGCAACCGCTCTATGACGATATTCTAAAAATACGTAATGTTAACTTTATCAAAGACCTGCCAGAATCTTTGGCAGATGACACATTGTTACCACCGAGCAAAAACAATCTACTTATAATCGACGACTTGATGAACGATGCTTCAAACAATTTGGAAGTGCAAAATGTATTCACCAAATATGTCCATCATAGAAATCTTAGTTGTATTTACATGGTGCAAAATTTGTTTGTGCAGGGTAAAAGCAGTCGCACAATTAGTTTAAACACAAACTATCTAATACTTTTTAATAACCCCCGGGACAGATTCCAAATATCTCTATTAGGTAAACAAATGTTTCCTAACAAATCCAAATTTTTTCTAGAGGCTTTTAATGACGCTACAAACAGACCCTACGGGTATCTTTTAATCGATTATAAAACTAAAACACCTGATCACTTTAGACTCAGAACGAGTCTGCTTTCGGACAAAGTAGTTGTGTATATACCTAAAAAGGGTAAAAAGTAATTATGTCGGCACGCGTGGTACGAAATTTATCTTTGCTTCAGTTGTTATATAAGGCTTCGCCCAAAATGAGGAAGGTTATTCTGACTAAAGCGAGTCCGGACCTTATTAACACCCTGTCAGAGCTAGCCATTAATGTGCTCAGTGGTAACATACCTCTGACTACGAGACAGTATAAACAACTTGAGAAAAAGAAAAAAGTTATTAGAGTTATCAGTAACAAAAAGTTAAACGTTTTAAAGAAGAGAAAAGCCTTGAATCAGCAAGGTGGATTTCTACTACCGCTTTTGGGAGCTGCTATACCGTTTATAACGAGCCTCATCACCAGTCGTTAACATGGAATATACGGAAAAAGTGTATTTGGTACCGCAACAACAGCTGGATAAACTAACGCAGCAGGGTCATGAAAACTCCATCACACACAGGGTGCAGACAGAGTTGGACAAAGAAATGCTTGATATTTTGAATAATGTAACTATGGACCCTAATGAAAAAGCTAAACACTATGCTCACATTCTACAGCGTTTTCTTACGCTGGTGAGAAAAGAGGAGAGTGAAAAATCTGTTTTAACATTAAACATGCCTATCTCAACTATTGAAGACCCTGTGGTCAACACAGACGTGATAGCAGCCGAGGTTATGAGACATATTCCACGAAATAGTCATAAAAACGCTAAGTTAATATTGGAGATGTTATCAAAGACACCCCGGGTGGTTACGTGGAATGGAGATGGTGAAGTTGTGATTAACGGTAGTGTTGTAAAGGGCTCTCATGTTTATGACCTCATTAAGAATGTTACAGCTAGTCATAATATACTAGAAATTTCAAGACCTATCGGATGGTCTTTATTTTTAAAAACACTAGCCGAAATGAATATTCCCCAGTCTGTCATTCCTAACACTATGGTTCGTAGAACTATTAATGAGTTTAAAAATATCCCTCCTTCTGATGTTTATGGGACGCCCTTAGTTAGTGCTAAACGTAAAAGATTACTGTCACCTAAATTCACCACTCCTTTAGTCACCAAGAGTGGAGTAAGTTGGTTAAGTTTTTAAATCTTCATGATTGTTATGAAATGTTTTCACGGGTGTTTATCATTCTGTATGACGAAATGTATCACTTATTATGAATGTGTGTTTATCATTCTGTATGGAAAATAAAGATTATACTTAAATATTTTTTTCTCAATGATTTTTATTATGCACTACACATTGTACACAGTCGAAATCAGTTTCACTACATATGCCCACAGGTTGTATAGCATTAACAAAATGACATACCAAGGAATCGTTACAAGCCAAGTTAGAATCATACACACGGATAAACTCTTGATAACTTGAGCCTTTTAACATGTGGCATAGAAAAAATACACAATGTTGTCCACATGTTACAGAAAGATGACTCTGTACCTGTTTTATGGAATGGTAAAAACCTTCACTATTCTCCCTCATAAATCTGTTAATACTATTTGGGAACCTTTTATAATCTGGTCCGTTGCCGAAGCTGTCAAAGAAGTAGCCGCGCCTATCTTTAGAAAAGTATGCGGCGACCCAGTGTTCCCCTGGTAGGGTGGAGGGGTGGGTGTTAATGATGGCACACGCGGGATAGCGTTTTATGACACTAGGTAAACGATCTGAGGGCAAAACACCGAGGAAAACTGTGCCTCGTTTGACACACTGTTTCATGATGCTCGTTAACTCTATAGTATTCATTAGTGCGGCATCTAATAATAGTCTAGTAGAACTTGTCTTCTGTTTGAAATCTCAATAATGGAATCAAAAACTGCATAGCAGATCAAATTAACGGTACGTGCTAGTGGTGTCCTAAACCTAGCTTCTAAACGTACGTTACCGGATTTAACTAGTGAAATATTACCACCATGACCTTCATCAGCCTCTAAATTAAAACAGAACAGAGTGTAACCATCTCCAAAATCGTCTCGATCTATCGCAAGAGACCTGTCTTTTAAATGCCGGCCCGTTGTTTGCACCAGCTGATAATATTCACGTACATACTGGCCTCTATTAAACACAGGTTGAAAAGGCTTAGATGGGTAGGATTGACCGTCTACGTATAAACTCATAAATTCAGTATCAAAATGTTGGAAATTATAAGGATTAAGGGTATAGCTCCCCGTGTACGCCTCGTTGTCAATAAAACCCACTATTAAGAATTTAGGTATTTTGCCTAAATAAAGATTGTCTTGGTTGCAAACTCTAGTACCACTTGGTATTGAAAATGTTTTTAAAGCAACACGGTCAATAGCGTATTTCGCATTGGTGTGTTGTAAGGCCCTGCTGTGCCCGAGTCTAACCATAGGGGCTACAGCGACTTTTTTTCACAAAAATCGATGCTGAAACTATTTTCACACGGTACTTAGGATCAGCAGCTCCAGACATCAGTACAAATTCATCTTTAGACCGCATAAATTTCAATGACATGTCTACACCGTTTAAAATGAGTTTTTCTTGAAAAAATATATCCGAATGTATAGGACCGATCAATTCAACAATACGACCATTGTCTGTAAATGTACCTCTCTTATTTAAACCTAGGTTATTACCGGCTATACTAGCTGCATTCATATGCCCTGTAGTGTCTTTACAAAACAAGGCTGTACCAAATTGTGTGTCTAATGTATCCTTACTGTAATTAACCAAACATTCTAGAATCCCTCTATAAGGATAAGTGTTAGATGACTGAGTAATTAATTTATCACCCAGCATTATATCCACTTGCGAAAACAATGCAGTAGTCGGATAATTTACAAAACCCACGTCGGCCCCCACACCTACGGGGGTACCATCAGCGTTTAAAAGTTTTGTCCGTAGAAATATATACGAGTCATTCAAGTCTATATAATCTTCACCGCTCCCTGTTATGTGGAATTCAATAGGTCCTGTGTCTGTTATGGCTGAAATTGGTGGGATTTCTATGAATGTACTCTTTTCAATAGAGGTTTGGGTGATAGGCAGAGTAAAGAGACTCGGGTACGTCCTAATTGTCTTTATGTGTTTTTTTAAAGATAAGAAAGTGTTAGGGTACCTAGCTGTTAATGTTGCAAACACTGAAGGGATCTTAAGTTAGGCTGCTAGCTAACTATATAAACAAAACTGTTGCCTCTATGAAAAATGCTTAATGGCCAAACCATTAATGTTACTCAAGAATATTTAAGTTTCTGTCATTATCCTACCTTGTTGGTGGAATATGGGCACTCAAAGTGCGGTTTGTCTCTGTCTCTTAGGTTCTCTAAACCAGTGAGTTGGCCCAAACGTTTTTTTTTGTTCTTGGGTTTCCACTACCCCCTGTGAGCCCTTTTATGAAACCATGATTGCGTTACGCTTCCTGTTTAATATTTCTTTAGATTCCAGATTGTTTACTAATCTTATTAATCTGATGTAAGTAAAACAGTATATGAGATTGCTAAAATAGTTGGATGCTGTCATGACATTATGCTACCTTTGATGCAGTTAAGCATTTGACTACATACATTATTCTGTCTAGGGTAAACCATCATATGAGCTGTTGGGAAATCACCCCTGGATGGACCTCCTCTTGCGGTTAGGCCAATTATTGGTTAAAGAAACAGATGGAGCGCGATATCAGCGGCAAGTAGAAGCGCAGTAACCAGCATCTCGGAGCCACAATCACGACCTCCAGCCCCAAGCCAGCAGCCTCCATCACCAGCCCAAGCCCCCCACGCAGACCCCTTGCCGGCCAGACAGCTGCATCAAGGGAAAGGATGAGAAGCTTCACCCTTCCAGCTGTCCTATTGACGGTAATGCGCTCATTTAGACCTTCCATCTCAGATCACGTTTTTATGAGAGGGTGATTGGTGATGCGGTGCGCAACCAAATTCAAATTCTTACATTCACTGTACCTGGCATATGCTTCTCAATGTGAGGCGTGAAAATAATGCCTTAGATACGATGTACTGTTTGCGGTGCCTTATCGAACATGTGCAAAAGGTTGTTTGAGTGCCTTGTTATATAAGTCCAAGTAAGCCACACTTGATGTTTTGAACATGTACGGTGTTCAAAATGTCTGGTATCGCAGGGCGGCACTGAGTCGGTAGCACCTTCATTTATCAGCAAGAAGGATCTGAGTTCAAATCCCAGTCGGAACAGGGCCTTTCTGATCTATGTACGAGTTGAAATCACAGTCAAACCTTATTGCAATCAATTGGGTTTTGCAAGCAATCTACACATGGAGTTCACATCATGGCAACATCAAGTTAAGAATGTACTCGAGGAATTCCAGTTAATATGCAATTTATTTCCAAGGTTTATTCAAGAACACTTTACAGGCAGGGTTTACAGCATGGGTTCCCAAACTAAGGCCCGCGGGCCGGATACGGCCCGCCACGCCTCTTTGACCGGCCCTCCACCTCTGAGCAGCTAGTTGCAAAAAAAAAAAAATAAATAAATAAATGTATTTTATATATTTTATTTGGTTTTAGATAACACTAAAATATTTGTATTAACCATTTATATTTATATAATTGCATGTGTCTGTATTATTTTTATGATTTATCGTTATGACCGAATTTCTGCCACCTCACTGATCGAGGAAGTCATGCGCAGAGAATAGCAGCAGTTGAACAGCAGTGCAATGGCGTGCAGTAAAGTGAGGAAAATTGATCGAGAGTGCCGGGTTTTTAATGAACAATGGACCAGGGATTATTTTTTTGTTCCATGGAAGGACCGTGCCATTTGTATTATATGTAAAGAAAACGTGTCCGTGTTTAAAGAATACAACCTTCGCCGCCATCACGAAACCCGTCACAAGGAGTATGCTAGCTTGAAAGGGGCAGCGAGAGATGACAAAGTTCGGCGACTGAAAGGTGGGCTAGCAGCTCAGCAGGATGCCCTGCTCCGTCAATCACGGGCCAACCTGGCTGCTGTCCGAGCAAGCTACAAAGCAGCTAACCTACTGGCTATTCACGGCAAGCCGTTCACGGACGGTGAATTCGGGAAGGCTATGATGCTGGCTGTGTCTGAGGAAGTGTGCCCCGAGAAGACGGATACCTTCAGAGGGGTGAGTCTCTCGGCACAAAGCATGACTAGGCGAATTGAGGAGATGGGGGAAAACGTCCTTGACCAACTCAGAGAGAAAGCGAAAGATTTTGTTTTTTTTGCTTTAGCCATGGATGAGAGTAATGACGTGAAGGACACGGCACAGCTCTTGATTTTTATCCGTGGTGTTAACGCTCGTTTCGAGGTATCAGAGGAGCTAGCATCTCTGAACAGTTTAAAAGGGACAACAACGGGTGAAAACATATTCGCCGAAGTTTGCAAAACAATGGACGAGCTTGGTCTGCAATGGACGAAGTTTGCCAGTGTTACAACAGATGGTGCGCCTTGCATGGTCGGATCGACAAGGGGGCTAGTAGGGCGCTTGAACGGCGAGTTCGAGGAGCGAGGTCTCGCTCCACCGATTCAAGTTCACTGTTTGATCCACCAGCAAGCGCTGTGCTGCAAAGTGTTAAAGTGGGCGTCTGTGATGAAGGTGGTCGTGCAGTGTGTCAACTACATCCGGAAAAATGGGCTGAAACACAGGCAGTTCCAGGCCTTTCTCTCCGAATTGGGGTCTGCCTACCAGGATGTGCTGTACTACACCGAAATTCGATGGCTAAGTCGAGGCAAAGTATTGCGCCGTTTCTACGACCTGCTGCCCGAAATTAATACCTTCCTGCAGTCTAAAGGTGAAACGGTACAGGAGCTGACGGACCCGGGGTGGAAATGGGACCTCGCGTTTTTAACTGATGTGACTGAAGTGTTGAACCACCTCAACCTACAGCTCCAAGGCAAAGGGAATCTCATCAGTGACATGTATTCCCACATAAAAGCATTCGAGGTCAAAATGCAGCTCCTTCTGCGACAGGTCCAAAAGCTGGACTTCACACATTTCCCTGCCACCCAAATGTACTGCGCCGAGAAACCAGCTGCCCCTTTCCCTGTCGCGAAGTGCAAGGATGCCCTGGAGATGCTGCAGCGAGAGTTCAGTGTGCGCTTCCGCGAGCTTCATGTCAACAACAAAGACATACGTCTGTTCCAGAACCCGTTTGCTGCTGACATAGACGACGCACGTCCCTCTCTTCAGTTTGAACTAGCCGAGCTGCAGAATTGTGATGTCCTTAAAGACGCATTCAAGCCTGACAGCCTACTTGAGTTCTATGCTGCTCTACCAGAGTGCACATACCCAAACATCAAACAACATGCTCTGAGGATGTGCACCGTATTTGGCAGCACCTACACGTGTGAGCAGACGTTTTCCCGCATGAAGCAAATAAAAAATCCAACGAGGAACAGACTCTCAGATGAACATTTGCATCAAACTTTGAGACTGGCAACCACTAGGCTACACCCAGACATCGGACTTCTCGCCAGCCAGAAGCAGGCACACAGTTCACACTGATAGGTAAATATACTGATTTTAACTATTACAATTTTATGTGGCTGTAAACATGCATATAAACACGGACTATGCTTTTTGATGAAATATGATTGTTTTCATTCCATGTTAATGAATAATGCTACACTGTGGCCTATTTGTAAAATCACATCAAGGAACAACAGGCAGCATATCTAGAATTATGATTCAACTGAATGTGTCCAATCTCATCCCTTTATGCCAGGTTTCCAGGCAGCAGGAGAGGGGACTGCAACTGCTGACCTCAAAGATCACTGCCCATCACTTACCTGCCCATCCATCCTTCATCCCACCTTGGTTACAGCAAGTACAAATTCACTGCACATATTGCTGACTTCTGTTACTCTGTTATTCTGTTACTCTCTTCCGAGTGCAAATTGCTCTGTCTCTCATCTCCTCTCAATCTCTTCTCTCAGCATCTCTCTCTCTCTCTCTCTCTCAGCATCTCTCTCTCTCTCTCTCTCAGCATCTCTCTCTCTCTCTCAGCATCTCTCTCAGCATCTCTCTCTCTCTCTCAGCATCTCTCTCTCTCTCTCAGCATCTCTCTCTCTCTCTCTCTCAGCATCTCTCTCTCTCTCTCAGCATCTCTCTCTCTCTCTCAGCATCTCTCTCTCTCTCTCAGCATCTCTCTCTCTCAGCATCTCTCTCTCTCTCTCAGCATCTCTCTCAGCATCTCTCTCTCTCTCTCAGCATCTCTCTCTCTCTCAGCATCTCTCTCTCTCTCTCTCTCTCTCTCTCTCTCTCTCTCTGCACTGCCCCTCATCTCAATCTCCTATTTCAAAGGGTTATAAATCACTGTTTTAGGTTTGTTGATATAATGGTCATGGCAAACTTTGTTTTATATATTATTATTGGTCAATTTGATTTCATGATCTACATGTGAGCTATTATAGAGCAATGAAGTTCTGTTTGTTGTTGCTCTTTCTGTAATTTAAATGTTTTTAATGCATTCAGTTTGTGACATGTATGATGCACTTAATTATAACTAATAGCTAAGCCTTACTCTGAATTTTATTGTTTATTTTTTTCAATGCATTCAGTTTATTTGACCTGTATGGTGCACTTAATTATAACTCATCAATAGGCCTTCCTACAGTTTGTAATTTTCACTAACCTAGTGTGAATGACCAGAAGTTTCTTGTCTTGATAGTTTCTCATCTCACTGGAAGTTAAACAGGCCTTCCCTTTCTCTTGTATCACTCATAAACTCAATCACCATATTTATCTAACCTTTCCCTGCTATTTTTACATGGTTGTTATTAGAAAATAAAAGGAATACCTGTGGTATTTCAAATTGGAAAAACGTGAAGAACTCACTTCTTTTATAAATCACTTGTAATGATGAACTATTTTGTGCTTGAAATTATGGCTATAACTGGCCGTGGCCGAGTATACAGCCCATATGATTGATCCCGGCCCCTCAACACAGTCAGGAACGATAATGTGGCCCCCAGAGAAAAAAAGTTTGGGGACCCCTGGTTTACAGTGTTCCTTCTTCAACACCTATTACTGTTAGTGTGAGAAACAACAATTCAATTCAATTTATTCTTGTAAAGCCCTAAATTACAATAGTAGTAGTATCTGAGAGGACGTGACAAAGCCGTTGAATTTGCCAACACGGATCAGAGAATCAAACAGTTCAAACACAAGAAGTGCAATGATAAATACACATAGAGATATACAGTAGGTCCATAAAAGGCAGATGACAAATGTCCATAAATGTTGATAAATGTCCATAGATGTTGTTGAATGTTTAGTGTCTTGGATCATCACCACTGTCCTTTTAATTAGAGTCCAACAGACCCTCCTGCATTGGCAAGGAACAACTCTGAAGACCTAATGGGAAAAGGTGAAAGACTTTGGGGAGATCCACATTGAGAGAGGGATATACTCTCATGGAACAGACGGGCTATAGATCCAAGACTCTGGCAGCAGAACGTACAACAGCTACAAACCAGGACATCCAGACTGACCACAGACTGCTGCTCTTAACCTCTTTATTAAAAAGTCGTTATATCAATGGCTTATGCATGTTTTCAACCCTTTCCTATCCAATGTTGTTCCCATTCAATGTGTCAAATTTTTACCAACAATACTACTTTTACAGTTTCATTTTCACTGTCATTAGGCATGTATATCACAGTTTATATACAGGACAAGTGCTTATCAAACCATACAATGCATTAAAAATAATGACAATATTTTAAATTATAAAGAGTGAAGATATATCATGGAATCAACATGGTTTGCGGATCACAGTTTTGGAAATCTGCACATTGTTTTAAATAGAAGAGAGAGAGTACAATTTTGATTTCAAGATTTCAAAAGGCTATAACTTTAAAATGGTTTGAGATAAAGGCATACTGTAAATTAGAAATATCTTCAGTCTGAACCAAACTTTGGGATGGAAGTTGATTCGTCATCTAATTTGCATATTCTGACGTCATCAAGGTGGCGGCCATTTTGGAAAATGTTAATTATTGTATAAAGACTTCAAAAAGCTGTAGCTTGGGAGTTATTTGAGATCAAGGAATACTATAAACAGTAAATGTGAAATATATCTTTAGTATGAAATGAATTTGGGATAGAAATAAATTCCCTGATCCAGATTATACATAATGTTTTAGCACTGTTTCGCAGCCATATGGAATTTTATTATTTTCAAAGACCTTCAGTGATCAAGACTGCACTCTTTATAGTTTACAGTCATGAAATCTGGAGATTGGTTTCAATATTTCCCTTTCAAAGAAGTAGTGGGCATACTATTTTTCTCAGTGGAAATGAGGCTCCAGGATTGATCGTGTAGAAACAGAGAGATGAAATGAATGGGCACAGAACATGTCAGATCGTCTCAACAAGAAACAACAGGCTCTTCAACACTTCTGGTCCACTTTTGTGGATTATTTTCTCTCAAGAACTGCCTTCATCCTCATCATTTCAGTTGGTAAAGGCAGTGAACGCAATAAGCGATGTGCTTTTTCCCGCGGCTTCTCCCGCGTCTTCCGCGATCCCCGCGGATGTCTACCCCGGCTACTTTCTCCCACATGCCCGGTGTTATGATGCCCCTGTCCCCTCGACCCCGGCCCCTGCTTGGCGTTCACAGAATGCTTCTACCGCGGCCACACGGAGGACAAGCAGCCGCTGTACAGGGGCTGATTGTGGACTATGGAGCGCTGTCTCCCCGTCACCAATAATGCCCGAGTCTGCTTCACTGGACACCTGCGTGTCTTCCTCCTCTGATTCTGAGTGAGCCAGTACCAGACCAAGTACTTCTCTGGTACTGAAGACCTCGTGAGTAAAAGAAAAAAACACTCTTTCCCTCTGCTCTGCTCTCGCTCCTCTCAGCTCTACCGCTGCTGCTTCGCCTCCGCGCTGCTGCGCCGCAGGTGTTTTACGAACTCAATTTACTCAAAAACTTTCAATATAACCACACCCACAAATGTTGCTCATATTACAGGCACACATGTCCACTAACCCCTGGTGAAAAGTATTAACAAGATTCTGCTCCACATTTTTACATACAGCCTGTTTAAGTGAGCAATGTTGCTTGTCGCAATATTGCGACTTTGGCGCTTAAAGGGTTAAATACCTCCACATCCGGGTCTTAAAAGTGCGGTTGAATCGCTCAACCACGCTGGCCTTTGTTTCATTCCCCGTGGAAAAATGTTTAATTTGATAGGCACTCAACACGTTCTGGAAATGCTTATTATAAAATTCTGTTCCATGATCTGTTTGGAGTTTTCGAGGGATCCGTCCTTCACTTAGAATTTGTTTAAACACTTCTGACACTTCTGGACCCTTTTTCGATTTGAGACACTTCACCCACGCATATTTTGAAAATACATCTATACATGTTAGTAAATACCGAACATTATCGTTTTCATTGGCATATTCTGTCATATCAACTAAATCAGCCTGAAATTGTATGTTTATGCCATTTACTAATACTCTATTGGTTGGAAAATTTATCCTAGGCGATGTATGTAGTGTATAAACGTCTTGTTTAAGTAAAAAGTTTTTGACTTCAGGTCTCGTAATATTAACCCCTTCCAATTCGTTAACAACCTTGTACAGCTTATTAAAACCACCTAGACCCCCTGGGTGCTTCGGGTCATTGTATATTTTACTAAGAGTACCTTCCATGTTGAAGAACTTTGAGACACTGACTTTATAAAAGATGTTTTATTAGCTTTAAAAATAAAAAAAATAAACAACACACACACATACAGTGTCTCATCATGCATTATTCCCTTCCCACACATCCAATGCCTCATCAAGAAAACTTTTCTCGTCAGTTAGTGAATCCGTCATATCTTGTATTACAGCATTCAAATCGTCTTGCGTGAACACGTACAACAGCGCGTCGACCGCCCCCTTCAGACGTTGTCTAGGCATCACAACGCCTTGTGTTGCTAGGTAAGCTTCGACAGCTGGTATGAAACGTGCGTTCCACAATTCAGGAAGTCGTTTTTCACCCAGAGTATGGTAAAAGTATTCAGGGTATCTCTCGAGACAGCTGTGCTGGATCTGACTCGGGTGGTCGACCTCACAACCATAACACTCTGCCTTCCAACTCTTGACCATTTGAGCATCAATCAGGTATAAAAGGATCTTCCGCAGATTCAATATGAAATGCTCAGATTCATCTGTGAACCCCTCAGGGGGTTCTGGCTCCTTCTCCGCAGGGGATTCTGGTTCCTTCTCTGCATTCTCGGGTGTCACTGCATTCTCGGGTGTCACTAAAAAACACAAAAAAACATTCTGTTAGTAACAATATAGTGGTAAAATAATAATAATCACTTATACACACCATAAGCCACAGCATTGTCATCACCAGGGACCGGGGAGTGTGGTACAGGGAGGAGTGAGATTTCCAATTCATCCTCAGTCGCATCGGTTTCACTTCCATCTTTTAAAGAACATAGAGGGTATTAATAAAAATATATACTGAATATCTTTAAATAACCGTACCTGTTGACTGTGTGTTTTCACCGGCCTCTGAGGACGCATCCATTGGTTGCCCTCCTGTGGAATAAAAACATTATTACGCTGTATAGAAAAATACACTAAATACGTTAGTAATACTTACCATAATCTCTTGTTGTTGTTGTATTCAGAGGGAACCGCATATTAGCTGTTTCAGTCTCAGCTTCAAGGTATCGCAGTCGTTTTTTGACCGTTTCCAACTCCATGTAGAAATAATCTTTTTGAATTGCTTTATCAATTTTGCTAAATATTCTAGATACTTCAGCCCAGTCTTTGTACTGTATAGAAACAATATTCACCTGTTTTTTGGGTAAGGCTCCCGATGTAACACATTCAGCGTAATTATGTAATTTAATTTGCACAAGACCCTTGTTTTCTACGTCTGCAGGGTCATTCGTAACCACTAGCTCATAATCCCCCTTGTTATCCTCTCTCCAAAAATGTCTATACTCTACATTTTTAACCATAGCCGTATTTATGGCGTTGGAGTGAGTCCTGAAATGGAACCAGCTCGCTATAGACATGCTTTCCTCCCCAAAAATAACATACCCAGCGGTGTGCGTAAATGTATAAGACGCTTCACTTCTCCCTTGCCTCGTGACGGTGTACGGTTTACGTTTAAGAGCTTTCCTTGTGAACGAGCGCCTTTTCGATGACTTCTGGGCTGACATCTGAGATCTTTGAGGAGTAGCCATTGTTGCGACGGTGGAGAAAAAAAAAAGTTATTCTAGTGTGTAATCACAGGCCTATATAGGGCCCACCTTAAAACAGAGCAACCTATCACAAACCCTCATCACTCTGATAGGACGGTGTAAACAGACCTCCCACCACCCTTTCTGATTGGTTGTTATAAAGCCCTCCCTTTAACATACCCGGTTTGGCATTGGCTGGTCCATCCTCCCACCCCTTCATCCTCCCATCCCCTTCGCCATGTTTGCTATAGGTTGACAGGTCTGGGGCAGGCCCTCCGTGTAGATTAATTAGTTATTGACGTGTCTCCGTTAACTAAACCATCACTGTTTGTTTTAGAATAAGCTTGTGTGACCCTCCGCAGGTGTTACGCTAAACGCTGCTCAATAAATCACTTTTAGACAAGTGTGAACCACACTTACAGACCAGGCAGAGGCTATTTGTTTTAGAATAAGCTTGTGTGACCCTCCACATGTGTTACGCTAAACGCTGCTCAATAAACCACTTTTAGACAAGTGTGAACCACACTTACAGACCAGGCAGAGGCTATTTGTTTTAGAATAAGCTTGTGTGACCCTCCGCATGTGTTACGCTATGCGCTGCTCAATAAACCACTTTGTGTGTGTGATAAAGTAAATGTTTCACACTTGTCTACACTCTGGGTCAACAGAGGACAACTCATTACACATTCAAAAGTGACACCTCTTTGAAAAAATACAGTGCAGTAACACTTTTCACCACTTGCTCAATAGCGCCGTCCCTTTTCTGGGGAGTTCAGGGTGCAGTACCACCTTTTCACCACTTGCTCAATACCGCCATCAATTATATCTACTGACAGGCGCTGCGTAAGTACGCACGGCTATTTGTGTTCCTCATTCACATCTGGTAAAGCAATATATGTTTTCACTAGATTTGTGTAAGCCTCACACAGACACAAACCCCAGATCAATAGCCGGATTATGGCCAAGTGAAGCACTGTTGTTTCTCCCGACATGTCAGAAAGCCAAAAGTCTCCAGTGGTACCTCGGCGCAGAGTCCTCCCGTAGAGGCTGCCTCGCCCGCGGGGGGGTCTCTGCGCTCTTGCACGGTGCGGAGTTCCCCCACGGAGGCTGCCTCGAATACTGGAGGATCTCTCCGCCCGGTGCGCGGCCAGTCGACATTCGCCACCACCAACCCAGCCACAGTGGAGTCAGTTCGGTCTCCGGCTCCTCCACCCTGCTCCACTGCCCCTGCTCTCCCCCAGGCCCTATACTCAAATCACACCCTTCCCTCCACGGCCTCTGTTTGCACCAACTCCTCCCTCCTGGTGGGGGATTCCATTATCAGACGCTGCAAGATTTTTAACGCCATCACACACTGCTTTTCCCGGAGCCACAGTCCCCACCATCCTCACTAAAGTACCTGCACTTCTTCAGACAGCACCCGCTACAATAACCCGGATCATAATTCATGTTGGCACAAATGACTAGTGATGGGTTGATGAAGCTTCATGAAGTGTTGAACCTTTTCATCCATTGGTTCGAGAAAAGGTTCAATTCTTGATGCTTCATATGCTCACAAACCTCCTGTTGGTCAGAATCTGTATTGACATTTGAACTGTTTGTGAGGCTCTTGGTGCATAGGAATTAATACTGGTAACAGAAATAATAATGTAATTTGATTGTGTATGACCCATTAATTCATTTGTTTCATTATGATCAATATCATTAGTGAAAATTAATATATTTTAAATGACAATAAAATCATAATGTACTGGGAACTGGTACAGTTGTCTGCTCTAACACATACACACACATATATTTAATGATGAATGATTATAGCTTGTCAAGTCAAAATCAATGTTATAAATCCAATAGGACAAAAAACATGTTGAAAGTGTAAGTGATTTTCTAAGGACGTGACACAAATGGGGATATTCATTGGGCATTGTGACCATATCAGTTGTTTAAAACCAAAACATTTCTGACAAAGTTCTTACACGTGTATTTACATCAAAGTGCTCCCGGTAAGATTCGAACCCCGATCCAGCCCTGCTTCCCTACCAATTGAGCCAACCAGCGCTCTCCATCACTGACTAAATTAATCAAGACAAACACACGAAGTTTGAGCGTATTCTCTGCAGTACTTCATGAATCTCTCCATTTCCTGTGCTCCCGAGGCTTCAAACGTCATCTTTTAGACACCATTTATTTTAGCTTTATTATTATTGCTATTATTAATGTATCATATGATAGTTCATTTTAGTCGCACATTATAGTGTTTTACTTTTTTGTTGTATTGTTTTTAGTATCCCCAGTGTTACCTCTGGAGGAGCCCTCTGACCGACTGGGAGCGGTGGTCGGCTGTGGAGGTCAGACTCTTGGACCGGGCGGGGGCCTAGAGCCTCGCTTCATGTCTCCTCTGGGTCCTGGAGTCTGGCTTGGGCCTGGTGGGGGGCTGGAGCCTCGGCTTTGTGTCTCATCTGGGTCTTGTGTCGTCCCCTGTGGCTGCAGGCGGCTCTCTGCTCCTGGTGCAGACGGCTCCTTGGATGACGCATTTTCAGCTCGTTGCATCTGAACCCTGCCAATTAGTCTCTCTTCATGGTTTTACTGTTTTACTGGTGTGTGAGTGTGCGTGCATGAGAGCGTGTGTGAATGTGTGTGCGTGTGAGTTCTTAATAATATATGTGGTTTGGGGTGGGTCTGTTGGGTGGTCGGGGGGAGGGGTCATGGGCGGGATTGTTTTTAACCAAAATATAATGCACTTTGTATTGTATGGAAAGTGCTTTACAAATAAAATTTGATTAATTGATGAATAAGAAACAAAAGAATAAACCTATAATAACCTGCTGTCCCACTGTCTTCTTCATGGGGTGATGACGAGACTCATGAATCTCATCTCATCTCATTTACATCCCTTTACTTTCCATTTCTGGGTCAGGGGGGTGGCAATCAGAACTGCCACCCAATTCACGTAGCACCAGTCCCACGCTGATCTTCCTGCAGGTGGTGGCTCCACGGGAAGATGGCTGCTCCTTCGACACAGATGCGGCCTTGGTCTTTCAGCGGGGACTTCAGGCACATTGGGGTTAAGTGTCTTGCCCAGGGAAACAACGACAGCAGACATCAGTGGGAGCAGTTGACATGGGTCGTGGTGGGATCGAACCCACGACCATTAGGTCCAAAGACCAGTGCTCTACCAACTGAGCTACTGTCGCCCCGTCATGAATCATGAATCCAGCCTTTCAATTATTGTAGGCGACAGTAGCTCAGTTGTTAGAGGATTGGTCTTTGAGCCAGAAGGTAGTTGGTTCAATCCCACCTCAAGACTTTCTCCATCATTGTTAAATCTTTTGAATTCTTGATAGTACATATTTCATCTCTTTGCGTTGTTACACTGGACCTGTGAGTACGTTTATTATTGGTGCAGGAAAAAAAAAACTACATTTAATTTTTTTTAACAGCCTTAACCTCACAGCCATTTTTGTTGGTGTGACCCTGACCTTCTGCCCTCTGGACCTGAAGAAGTGGTTCATTGAAAAGAGCAGCACAAGTCTTCATAATCTCAGTCACAATATTAAAATTGAATGCAAATGAAACCAGGCGCTGGAGGAGCCCGCTGCCCGTCGCGTTGCGCTCTTTCAGTTGCTGGACCAACTGGACCAACAGGGGGTTTGTCACCCCCTGCAGGACACTCTCTCTGCTCTGGAGAGCAGCTTCAGGGACAGACTTCAGTGACATCCTCGCTGTGAGAAGGAGAGGTTTCGCAGGTGTAACAAGAACTGCTGAGTCTGTATAAGTGTCACGGATAATTCACCAGTAACTTTGGCACTAACTTTACCTGTTATTAGTATTACTGCATTACCCATCTGATATCTCTGCCTGTATACCTGTTGATATTATTTCTGATGCTTATTCTGCTAATATTCTGCTGATATTCATATTCTCATTCTCCACTGCTAAAGTGCAATATACACATGTGTAAATACTTCTGTACCAAGTGCAATTATAGCCCCAGAGGTTATTTTGTGCTTTATTATTATTTCAATTATATTGTCTATTATCTTAATAGACTCAATTTGATGTGTGCAATCTGAGTGCTATTATTTCCTTCTTTCTCTGCTGTAATGTAGGTTTATGTTAACTTAAATATTTTACTGTCAAGTAGTCACTGTAAAAAAGCTTTCCCATGTAGTTTTTATGGTGTATTTTACATTGCTTTTGATATATAGACGAAGTATATATCAAGTTCAGTTGTTTAAGAACCTGCAATGATTCCGTTTGTCCATGAGATGTCAGTGTTTCCAGTCAGATATAGTGTTGACACTTTAAAACCATTGCAATAAAAGCCTTAATGCTTCACAATGCTCCATAACCCCATCACGAGAACACATTACTATAGGACTGGGGCAAAAACTGCCCCTTTGATCAAGTGGCACCGACTTGACCTTCCCATGACCCAGAGACCAAAAATATCCTTTTGACCCTGTGGCCCTATCTTGAACTCCCCATGACTCAGCTCGGTCCGGTCAAACACAGGCCAAGACAAGAAACTTATGACTTAGTTTATTCATAATATGTTTTCAAAATAAACATAAAAATAACAAATAGGTGTTGTCCTTTGATACAGTTTGCAACATACGACCACATAGTGGCGTTCTGATGCCATGTCTTAAAAAATACAAAATGTTCTCATGCCTCCAGTTGCTTTGTTCTGCCGAGACTTGCACACGTTAGCCCCTCCAACAATCAAAGCTTTATAAATACAGGCAACCCCAGACACCCCCCCTGCCTCCACATCCAAGCCCTGAGCCACGCTTCTACCACAACGTACATGAGCAGTGGGTGTGAACCACAATTAAATGGTGTGTTCCAAATGAAAAACAGAACTAATAATAAACATGCATAAAACATGAGACAAAGCTAATCGACAACTTTCTTTGCCGTGGCACCATTTGGCGTGTGTATAAAGATGGGTCAAATTGATGGATAGCAGTGCTTGACATAAATTACCATAAAAGCAGCAAAAAAATTGTATTAGGCAAAGTCTATCTGCATTTGCCAACACAGGACACATGCAGATATATTTAAGCGCAGTAGCGATTTTCTTCTTGTTCCTATACTGAGAATTTGCTGGTCTCTCATAAAGCCAGACAGTAATTGTTGTTGAATAGGCAAAAAAAAGAAGCATACTTTTGGAATTCCCTGATTTATGCTCTATTTCCAAGTATCGAACTGTTAGAATCAAGGTATGGGAGGGAGACAGTCTCAAACATTTAGTGACAACTTTGGTTAAGGAAATAGTTGTTATACGAGTTGAACCGCAACGCCACTTTAATCTGGGCCCCTGCCCCTAACTTTTATTCTCATGAATAATTTATGTTGCATGTTTTAACAGATGCAAACATCATTTTTGTCAACTAAATACAATTGGTGACACTGTGTAACATAAAAGCAAAGTTTTTGTTTGTGAATGATAACAGAAGGGCGACAGTAGCTCAGTTGGTAGAGCATTGGCCTTTGGGCCTGAAGGTCGTGGGTTCGAGCCCACCGTAAGACCTACTTCACGACTCCCACTGATGACTGCTGTCGTTGTGTCCTTGGGCAAGACACTTAACCCTACTTTGCCCAAAGCCCCAACTGAAAGATCTCAGCTCCTGTGGACTCACCACCTGCAGGAGGATCAGTGAGGGGCTGGTGCTCTGTGGACTGGGTGCAGCTTTGACTGCCACCCCCCCGACCCAGAAATGGATTAAGGAGAAGAAAATGGATGGATGGATGTTTTAACAGAAGTCTAATTAATAATAAAAAAAAAACCTGAGTGGCTGAGTGAAACTGGTTGTCTCTTTTTCACTTTGTCTGCAGAACTTGAACTAGATGATACATGGGTATCATGGGCAAAAGCTGTGAAAGTCCAAATTTGCATGTTATGTCCCCTCTTATAGTTGAATAGTCCAACTTTTGTGGCAGCCGGTGCAGACATGTAGAACACTTAGATCTTATGTTTTGGCCGTGTTTCTCCAAAAGATTTTGCAACTGGAAGCAAGCACTGTGCGTTCAGCTGCTCCTTGGGTTTCAGCTGTCAAAAATAATCAGACCCAAAAATAAAATAAAAACAAGGCATGCCATGAGAATGTATTGACAGTTAAATAATCACAACAACACAAATTGGTAAAACTCCAAGTAGTATTGCATTTAGATATTATATATATATATAAAACCTTTAAAATAGTCCAACTACAGAAGTGGTCACAGGCAAAGTGCTGAGGTCCTTTTGAGTGAAACATTGGGAGTTGTTGCGGTCTGGAGTACAGAGGCACAGTGCAAGTTCAGTTCTCTCCAAAAGATACCATGAGTAACTTTGAGATTTGCGTAGTAGTTTTTAAAATGACTAAAGAGTCATTTAGGTCAACTAAATACAATTGGTGACACTGTGTAACATAAAAGCAAAGTTTTTGTTTGTGAATGATAAGCCCTTCTCATAAAAAACACAAAAAAATGCATTTAAAGTGGAAGGTTAGCACACAACTACAGTGATGTTTGTGACAATCTTAAAGAACACCTACTATGTAAAATTATCTTTTTGTGATTTAAGAATTTTGCACCAGAGGAAAATGTCATTGGTACTGCACACAGCAAAGAATTATAGTCTAATATCACATACTTCACTATTACTGGGTGCGATTGTCAGAGTAGATGGAGCTAAAACCAACCCCAGGTCTGTGACTGATTATGAACAATGTTGGAACATGGTTTGGGCTGAAAAAACTTTGCAAACAATATGTCAGTGTGACTCATGGTACAGTAATTGGAAGGAATAAACTTGTGAAATAATAACTAGGGAAAACCAGGGTTTGCAGGGCACATAAGGCGAATATGGAGACACATTTTTTTACAGTAACAATCAGTGGTTTGTACAACACTATGAGAATATAAAGCTATCCAAGTGAACGCAGCACAGTACACAGTGACTGGTTTGTGCGAAGAAATGGTCCTGAATAGTCTCACAAAGCTGGCTCTGGCTTAATTCAACAAAGGATCCAACTAATGGACTCGATGAGATGGGTTCCATACAAAGACAGATATTTAGGTGCCTACATTTCCACACACATAAATAGCTTGAAGCTCCTTGAAGTAATTAAGAGACAAGGCAAAAACCCGACGTGATTTGTGTCCAGTTAAATGCACTTCTCAAATTTTGACCAAAAACTTTAAAATCCATGCTTTAACGATATTTGAAAACTCCCTTTTGCACAATTTAGGCATTGGTTTCTAAATTAGTATTCATATATTAGAGATTTCATGACACTTTGAAGCAACTGTGGTTAAAGTTCTAACTCATCATTCTAACAATATGCACAAGCCAGTACTTTTCCACCGCCTGTTTTGGTTTTTTTTTTTGGCATCGCGGTGAAAGCTGATTGGATGGTGTTCTGAACCCAATCCAGATGGTTTTGGGGTGAGCTGGACCATAGAGTGAAGGCGAAAGGGCCAACAAGTGCTAAGCATCTCTGGAAACTCCTTCAAGACTGTTGGAGACCATTTCAATCACTACCTCTTAGCTTATCAAGTAGCTCATCAAGAGTGCTACTTTGAAAATATGTCTTATATTCTCGGTTCTTCAGTCATTTCATTCTTTTTTTTCAGTACGTACATAGGTCCACATGAGTTAATTCATAGTTTTGATGCCTTCAGTGTGAATCTACAATTTTCTTAATCATGAAAATAAAACTTTGAAAGAGAAGCTGTGTCCAAACTTTTGGTCTGTACTGTATAATGTATATTTATAAATAAAACTTCAGGTGCAGCTTGCCCTGCCAAATAGCCCTGCCAAATAGCCAATAATCTTTTGTTTTATTTTACAGGTTGAATCTTTTACAGATATGTAGAACTGTAAGGTTATTGACTGTTAGCCTGCACAAATGATAAGTATCAGGTTATACGCTTTCGGGAAGCAATTATTATGTCATTATAATTTCTGCATACCTGTATACAAAAGCTGTTGATTGGCCGAGTGAGGGTGGTCTTCTCTTTTTAGCTTTTCTGTCTTAAAAAACTGATCTAAAAATGTGAGGCCAAAATTTGTTAAATTTTTGAGGTTTGTAAATTCCATTTCCCAGCTTCATTTACAACTAAGGCAAATAGAGCGCAGTGTTTTTCAAAATATATTTTGAAATTAAATAACATTGAAAAGATAAAAGCATCATTTTTTTTTGCCCACTGGGTCCAAAAGTATACATTCAATTCAATGTATAAAAAAATCCAACTGCTGACCTCTTCAACTATACATTTTTAGTTCTAACCCGTGTCATGTCAGTGCAGTGGGTGGCAACCAAGCCCCGGCGATCCAAGATGGCGCCCTATTCAAATGAATGGTTGTGCTCAGTGGCGCTTTGTGACGGCAAGGAGGCTGAAAGATTAGCGGAAGTCGCCTGAAACTCGCAAAGATCAATGGGAAACTCTCAAAGATCTATGGGAAACTCGCCAGTATTTGGGCATCGTCTGGTCCTCCCGGTTCTGTGCAGTGGATGATCTCCCATAATGCGTTGCGCCAAACACGCGTGTGTGGGTCTCACACCGGGTCTCACGCATGTGCACAGAGGGGCTCGGCCGCGCTCTGACCAATCAGAGCAGTTCATCAGAGCGGGAGTTAGAGCGAGAGCCAGAGGAGCAGAGTTTGTGGCACTAAAGTGTGGATTTAAACAAAACCGAAGGATTTAAGAAGAAAAAAAGTTCAGGATGACAAGGGACACTAAAATCCCCACAAAATCCGATCTTTATTAAAGCTGTAGGTTCTCTGTCAGCTGAGGTTGAGCTGTTTTAATATGCATTGAGTTCTATGGGGAAAATTTCTGGGTAGCCCACGTGAATTTAGTCTGGTTCAGTCTGCAGTACCGCGAGAATCCCCTGAGCACGTGAGTTATTCAGCTACAAGCTAGTAATACCCTATCCAGTTAATATAATACATCCATGGTGGCAACATGCATACATTTACATTTGAAAGCAGATCCAAAACCAGCCAGCTTTGTGAGACCATAGAGCTATTAAAAGGTGCACCATGTAACTTTCTCTTGTCACATCTTTGACAAGAATTGAGTCTTTCCTTCAACGTGAAGCCAACAACCAAAGAGCGTTTCTTTATCATTTACAGACATGTTTAAATAGTTAGTCATTGCTCACAATATCCATGTAATCAGAATTATCTCCCCAACCCATGCCTTAAACGACTTTTGCAGTTCTTAACTTAACAATTTGAGATATAGGAGAGTAAATAGTATTTTTCACTCCCCTAAGTTGTCTTCAGTAGCGAGAACAGGAGACAAACAAGGCTATTTAGTTGCTATAGGATAATTTGGCTCCAATTTCCAGCCACACTAGTCAGTTATTTATTATATAACCTGAAGCCACAAAAATAATCCAAAATACTGTATGTATAAATTTAATAAGCACTGAATACTACTAAAAAGCTGAACAATGAACAATGTACAATGTTATGAACAATGTAATATTGAAATAGATCCTTAACTGAAAGGCAAATGTACGAAAGAACAAGAACTCTGCCAAATACTGTTAAGTAAATTCTGCCAAATAAGATCTCGTTCTTAAAGGAATAGGCCACCGTTTTTACATACTGACATATGTTCGTACCTTACCTTAGACCTGTCTGGTCTTTGTCCGTGCGCTCTGTCATGCAAACGGAGCACAAACGCAGCCTCTTGCACAGACTGTATAGTTCCAATTTAGCTCCCGTTAGAAGCTACCACTAACTCCTAAAGACTTCTCTCCCGCTCACACTGCTTCTATTGACGGAAGTGAGCGGGAGAGAAGCGAGAAGTCTTTAGGAGTTAGTGCGCGGATGTAGTGCTCCTCGTATTATTACGCCTCACAATATAGTACCCCTTTTTATCCGCTGAGAAAATCGACATGTTACATTTCTGTGTTACTATACTTTGTAGTGTAACACGTCACGTAACTGTATTTAAATAGGGAAAACATGGACGAGTTTGGTAGCTTCTAACGGGAGCTAAATTGGAACTATTCAGTATGTGGAAGAGGCAAAGACCAGACAGGTACATATCAACTAGTCTAAGGTAAGGTAAGAACATATGTCACTATGTAAAAACGGTGGCCTATTCCTTTAAATCAATTAAAGTAACACGGAATATAAAATATATAATTGTCTCTCCATATTTATAATTTAAAAAGTAACCAAGCTTCACTTTAGGAAAACGGGTTCTTGTCTGATAACTAATTTCAAAGTCTGATAACCATCCAATAAGCAAATATCAGCAGTTTGTTCATTAAAACCATGAAAACTGTAACATGGCCGGAGCAAAGTCACATGCTGCACCTTTACACACCAGTGTGAAAACAGTCCATATGCACTTGGAGAGGCTTTTTCTGGCACCCTCAAAAAAGCACTTTGAAGAGTCCATTGATAAAGTAAAGAAGTAAGAACAAGTAAAGAGGATCGCTAATACTACAGTAGAGCCAACAATTCCATACGAATTCACGCAGAGATGGGAAGAAGCACGGCGGACTACAGAGATGTAGCAGTTTTTTAAGACAATACTGGATAATCAGGCATTTTAACACTTGGGGGGACTGACGATGGCTATCCCCCTTCTTGAAGTCGAAGAAAAGGCACTAGGGAGGAGCCGTAGAAAAGTAAAAGCCATCTATATACATTCATAGCTCGCGATCTGGGAAGAAATACGCACGGTTGTAGAAAAATAAAAACACTTTCCAAAAATTGTATTCGCTTCGTGGCGTTTTTTCTTGATTAGGATCTATGGCTACTTTTTGCGGCTTGGTTTACGTCTGTGAGGAGTTTGAAGGGAGAGTAAAAGCGAGAGGACGAGGCTCAGATTATACAAAAGCAATTTTTTTAGGTCAAATTCAGAGCTAAAAAGATAAACTGTGCATAGTTTTATAGGAGCTTTAGAGGAACCACATGTTGCCCATGCTGTTCCCGGTAGATTGTGACTCGTGGTGGAAGAAGGAAAAAAACTGATTTGGGTGGCATTACTGATTGCCATCCCCCCAACCCAGAAATGGATTAAGGGGTAGAAAATGGAAGAATGGATGAATTATTAAGATTTAATTATGAAGTGCATGTACGTACAAAGCTTTTACGTACATGACTTTCCACATCAGGCATGTGGTCAAAGACAACTTGACTTGAAGTTCTGCTTTGGTCCAAAATAAGACAGAACGTGAAGAATTGAATGTTCGACAAAAAACACATCTCTTCTAAATGTCTAAAGTTCTACTTATGTTTTAGGCACCAGAAGCTGCATTTTCCATTTGCTCAAATACATGTGAACACTAGTTAGCTAGTTTGTCTTATGGACCAATGCTACTTTAATTTGGTAGTTTAATTGTTTAATTTTCAAATTGGTTGGCAAATCAACAAATGTGACGCCAAAATGATTGGTCGATGATTTTGACCAAATGGTTGATCATACATTAGAGCCGTTTTAGATTGTTTCTCAGTAAACCAGAAACTTATTTTAAGCTTAATTTTAAATATCATAATGGCCACTGGGTTTTAGTTCAACCTTTCTTACACAATTCTAACTATAGAAATATGCAAAAAGGTACTTGTGTATAGAACCTTTACTATTCCACTCAGGTGGTAGAGATGGGCAAGACATTATTTTGTTGTTGCAAATAACACAATTATTAATAAATTAAAATCAACACATTTGTTTTTGCACAATTCACATTATTTACACAATTCACTATTTTTTTGTTATCGTTTTGGTTATAAATGGCTTTCAACGCTTATTTGATTGAAATCATGATTGCAATGGATTGATCCTAAGAACAAACCTCAGAATAAAATATTGTATGCTGCAGTAATATTCAGAAAATTGGTGGCCTTGACCATGACTGTAAAATGGTTGTGCTTGGAGAATCTGAACTGGAGCCTCGGCCTCTCGCATTTGTAGAATTTTCTTTCTTGTTTTTGGAAACAGCGGCAGAGAAATGGGCTCCAACTGACCTCGGGGGGAGGGGTCCGAGCTGCAGCCCAAAAAGGAAGCAGCGTCGTGGGGCAGAACAAGAGGAGAACCAGGCGGTGTGTTGGGGGTGGGTAATAGCCAGGGCTGCACAACATAATGTAGACAGAAATTATTACGGAAGAGTCTTGCACAATTTAGAAAAGGAAGCGGTGGCCGCTCAAGCCTCAAGGCATAGAATTCTCACAAGTGGCCAAAAGGCACTGTACCCAATCCCTCTGCTCAAGATGTTGTAATCGAAATTAACCTCCCAATAGGAGAAGCAGCAATTATTTTGAACAGCAGATTAAGACATGACTGTATTGGCTAGTGGCGTCTTCCTGACAACTAGGAGGTCGGTCAGAGTTCATCTTTGACGTAAAATGTCCCATGATCACCCTAACCCTCTGCACCACCCACCAGTGCACACGACTCAAGCGGGCAATAACAGGGGCCTCACTTAGAAAACTGCATTTGGAGCACTGGTCACATTATGTCTTCTAACTCAATTACAAATACTTAGTTTATTTAGATTACAATGAAATTAACTTAGTAATGTTACCCCCTAACCTACTCCTATTGTCTTCAGCGGGCTGAATAAAACTTATTGTGGGGTGGGTTGGGAAAAATTTTGGGACCCACGGTTTAAGAAAGCCTCCTATATGGAGCCCCGATTCCATCTCTGTAGTGAGATTGTGCCCAACAATTGTAAAGCGCTTTGTGATTCATCTGTGAAAGGCGTTATATAAATAAAGATTACTTGTATTTTTTTCTCTTTTAAATCAGCAGTGAAAAAATGCTTGCAAAAATTGCCATATTGACGTTACACGCTGCTATGAACAGAATTGAGTTTACACAACAATGTGGCGCATCCTGCCGTTTCGGCGCAGGGAAGACAAGAAAAAGTCTCTGGTGGAAATAGTCTCCTGTTAATCATTCACCAAAGTTCAAAGTGCTAAGGGAACCATTTCAAGCCTCCAAATACTTAGAAGCGCATACGTTTCAAGTCGAGTCACAGTAAAGCTAACTTCCCCTTTCAGCAGACTGCGCAAACACATCTCCTCCTGTACAGCCTTTTTGACACGTTGCTTTTCGCTTCAAATCCACATATACGCCGTGTACACTGATTATTATAAAACCTTGTCTGGCCAGTATTGTGCAGCCCTGGCTCGGGGTGAATTGTATCGCTGTGCAGACACAAAAACGTAAAAACATTGTTCAGTAAAAAAAGATCCTAGTTAGCGGTCCTCCGCCCTTCGGGAGTGAGGTCCTGCAGTGGTCAAACGCAGAACGTCTCCAGCGCATCTGCTTCAGTCTAGTGTGTGGAGGCGCTTGCGAGGCCGGGGTCACGTGGCGGTGGCCTCCAGGTAGCTCTGTAGTTTGCGGACCGTGGATTCGTCCAGTGAAAAGAGGTCAAAGTCAAAGGTGGTGTTGGTGACGTTAAAGTGCCCCGTCTCCTCGATCAGGTTAACGATCTGGTGGTGAAAAGAGACATGGCATTTAGCTAGAGCTTTAATCCAAGTAATTTACTTTAAGAAATATTTTTCCTTCTTTATTTAATTCTTATTGAACAGACTCAAATCAAAAATAAGTAAGGGAGTAATCTTTATTTATATAGCGCATTTTACAGGTCACCCAAAGCGCTTTACAATTCAGAGACCTGGTTTGTTCCTGGTGTATACCGCAGAACAGACAATTTCTGCATCTCAGCTGCATACCTTTTGAAGGAATGTATGCATTGTAGCTTGTATGCATTTCAGGTGCATAATTTTGTATTCCAGTTAAGCAGATTTTGGAGAAACACATAAAAGTCCACAGGATTTACTTTTTTTGCCCGAACAAACGGGCTCTGAAAGAATTCCTTTATCAAGTCAAAGCAACGGAAAGATACTACATTTGCATAAATCATGTTAATACTCTGAAGCGATGTGCGGCATGCAGTAGAAAACCTCTCTGACCTGCTGAAGCACATTGCGTTCTCTTAAAGCCATGAGTCTGCGGTGTAGGTCCACCAACTCCTCGGTATACGCCTACAACACAGATACACATGTTATTACAGGAGCAGACATGGACTTGGGATAAACAGAAAACATGAGAGCTGCTCCTTCCGTTTTCCCTCCATTCACATAATGTGTACGCACCAACACAACGCAACAAGGTGCCTGTGTCCTCGTGCTGCAGAGATGTCAGTGTAAGGTTACTGTAGCATGGTGTCTGACTGCGTTTACTATGAGGGAGTAAAACAGAATTCATCCATGCAGAGTATATTTACAAAGCGCTAATGAAAAACCACGTCCCTTGCCTAAATGGATGTAAACTGGATCAAAGTAAACTGGATCAAAGTAAACCAAGTGTGCTTATAGACATGTATGAGATATATTATATTTTTATTACAATTACTGTTCCAACGTGACAAGCCACCTATGAAAGCGTCACAGATCTCTAGCTCCCGGCTTACAAAGGTGCCTTACAGTGGTCAGACCGGTTTGAAGCAAGTGTGTAAACAACAATGCGAAATGTTACCTTGTCTTATTGTAATAATGTAGTGTGAGAGGTGTGAATAAAAAAAAGTTTGATTTACCCTTCCTACCTTGTCGTATCCCTTCTTCAGCACCTTCTCCGAGCGGAAAGTGGAGTCAGGGCTCTTTCTGCCCGACACCTGTACACAGCACGGGTCACAAGCAATACAGGAAAATGCAAGCCTGAATGCCAAGAGAGAACCTACAGCAAACTTTTAATAAGAGACCCGCTTGAGTTCAGGTGACTTTTTCATGGGCTGATAACACGGATTGACTGTATTCAGGCTGTTCTGAGCAAAAACATTAAGTCTGAGATCAGGTCAATACTGAATCACATTTGACAGCCCTGAAGTTATATGAATGACACATTTTTACTTTCTCACTAGTGGTATTTGCATTATAAGCTGAATTTTGTGAAAAAATAAAATAAAAAATATGCTACAGTCGTCAATGTAGAAAAACCAAATCAAATATTGAGGGCTGCGATTGGCTCACACGTCAGACTTTGAATGTACTGTCAAAAATGGTGGTTTGCTGGTAGTCCTCTCTAATGACTGGATCTATTCACATGAAACAAAAACAGTCACAGAGCTCTGTTACAGAGGTATGAAACGTGGAATTAAATCCAAGTAAAAAAAATACATAATTATTAATATATTTCCACAATATTATAATTTTTGTACATCTGTTTTCCCTGAGGAAATCTAATTTAACTCAACTACATAGAAAGAGACCAATTGCTCAGCATAACAACAATACCAATTGTGAATATTGAGAGAATTCAGAGTGTGTTTGACAAAGGTCAGTGCATGCTCCTGTAGGGAGTGGAGGCTGCAGCAGTCACTCACTTTATTGTTGTTGCTATTATGCTTGGGGGGTGGAGGGGCAGGCTCTCTGCTGGGCCGGTGAGAGCCATCGCTGCTGTCGCTCTCGCTGTCCAGGCTCAGGCTGTGGGGACAGGATCCAACGTCAAAATACACCAAGAGATGCAACAATTCAACCCACCCCAAATTTACACCAAGCAATGTGCATACCATAATTTAAGCGTAATTGTAATGCAAGTAAATGTGTAAGTAACATCACAATATGTGCTCATTCTACACCTTATCCTGTATTTTCCTACAGTCACAGGCCTGTTAAAAAAAAAAAAATAAAAATAAAAAATTATAGCTTACAGTACAACATAACTTATTACGCTTGTTCTACGCATGTTTTCACTGCTGGTGTAAATTGTCATGCTTTATAAAATGAAAAGTGATTCTTGGATGCAACCTGCGTGTTGGTGTAGAAAACAAGATGGTATGTTGGTCAGTGCCACTCACCGGGAGTTTCCAGGGTTGGTTTTGACCGGGGTTCCCTCTTCGGAGCTGCTGTCGTCATCGTCCGACTCTTCCGATTGGATCTCCTCCACCATGGACCGTAAGGGGCCTGGGGGTAGAAGGCTCAGGTTAAAGGCTAGATTAAACATTTTAGTGGTCATAATAAGAACATCACAAGTTTAAGCACTGTAGCATTTCCTTTAAGCACTTCCTATGTCCGGATTACATTTTTTGGCTCCCGATCTGTGCAATTCTCAATACCAAAATCCTCCAGATAACAATCTATTTCATTAGTAGGGCCCATGTTTGTCCCTTTGGTGCTTTCAAGTTGAAATGAATTTAAAAAAATAGTACACATTAGGCGTACTTATGAACAACCTAATAACTATAATTATGTATACTTGTAAGAGAGAGCTCTGGGAGTCACTCTTGGACTCTTTGGGTTGAGAGCTGATTGGATAAGTGAGGGTGTTTTGATCTAAAGATGTGACAGAGGTAAAAAATGGGTATTCATATGAATACTATAGATAACAAAACAATTTTGAGAGCAAGCAAGGGAATTCCTAATAAAAACAACATCCTTGGTTAGAAATACAGGCACTAGATATTTGGTCTTATTTTGTAATAGCCCAGTGTGAGTGGTGTTGTGTCAGTTAAACTGACTGGGACTGTACCTTGTCCTGGTTTCTGGCCGGGCTCAAAGTCTGAGTCTGAACTGGAGTCGGAGCTGGAGCTGGAGTTGGAGGCGCTGGACTGGGCGGACTGCTGTGGACAGAGACAGAGGGGGCATGAGGGCTACAGCAGTGCTTCAAACCACCAACAAAACAACTCACAAAAAGACATAAGCAAAGGTAACCTTATCTATACTTGTTTATACTTTTGTATGTACAACTAAAACATCAATTATCATTATGTGGCATCATTTTTTGGCTTTCTCAATAATATTCAGTTTAAGTGGTTACATGCAGCATAAACGGTGGTTCGATCCAGGTACAGTTTTTCACAATCGCAACATATGTGATGCGATCTGGGAAAACCCGTTGGATGTCGCGCTGGCACGTTTCGAGTAAACAGTAAAAATTGGTAGATTGTCATTTATTTGGCAAAATTGTGTTTTCATTAAATAATTATCATATAACATATTGTCTTTAATTTCTGAAAATATCTAGGCAAAATTCACTAGTTTTATACATTAAAAATTGTGATATGCTTTGATAAACCTAACGTTAATGTTACATCCTCCGCTCTGACCCCGGGAGCAGCTGCGGCCGCTTTGTGACAGCAGCTTTGGCAACCGCTCAGTGAAAGCACAGCCATAACGTGGCTTCGAGTGCAAACCATATCAAGCGAAGTTGAACCATAGACGTGCGGACAGAAGTTGAACCACAGACGCGCGGACCATAGACGCGCGGACAGAACCATAGACGTCCAGACAGAACCATAGACGTCCAGACAGAACCATAGATGTCCAGACAGAACCATTGACACACTATGCGCAACCAAAAATTAAAGCTCTGGTACCTAATTTTCCCCTTTTGACTTTTTGGGCTGAGAGTGGATATTTATACTGCGTGATTTGACAATATACTGCATAATGATAGACTGATACTGGCATTGTTTAATACATATATAATGTATGAAAGTTGAATAAATAAATACATTCTGGATTTTCATCTATTTAAAGCTGCACTAACTGACTTTATTTTCGTATTCATTACGAAAATGCTATCCATGTCCATGTAGTGCATTGGGATATACGTCCTTTTGAAGAATAATTAGCGCAGATTTGTGCTGGCGTGACATTATATTTTAGATCGAGTTTTGATGAAACAAGGAAGAGAATGTGTTTCGGGTCGCAGATTGTGACCAATCACAACGGACCACTGGCCCCCACTTTTGTGAGAAATCTACAGGTCCGTTAGCATAGACAGCTGAGTTAGCACAACAAGCCGAGGAGCTAACCTGAAGCTTCGTGTGTCTTCGTCACCGGTTACTGCTTACACAGCAAAACATCCATCCAAAAGAAAGTCCCGTTCCTCCGCGCTTCCCGGTTCTATCGTTCTATGGTCACGCCATCCACGTGCAAATCCATATCCATGTATTATCCATATTGGGAGACACTAGCTCCGTCCCAACAGTGAGTGTGTGTGGGGGGCGATAGCTTCGTGGGTGCGGGGAGGGGAGCAGAAAGAGAGAGGCCAGCGAGTCCACGGCTTCAAAATCCCAAAGTCAGTTAGTGCAGCTTTAATGAGTGTTGTGTGTTTGCTTGGTGCCAAAGTAACATTTTCTTATCTTTTACAACATATACAGTGACTAAAATAAGTGTGTGCCAGAGTAACTCAAATTTAATATGTTAAATGTGATTGTGGTGATTCTATTTAGAATGTCTATCTTTAAACCTGATTTTCACAGAATTCCGTTTCATAAAACCATGTTAATAAGCTGACTTCAGATAATAACTTTTGTTACAGATTGAAATTGAAAGCAGCTTTAAGATGGTATCAGAATCTTAAGTTGGTCAAATTTCACCATGTGATGGGTTTTCCCAGATTGCATCACATATGGGTTTTTAAAGGGTTGACGAGTTATTCGGTTTTTTCTAAAGCTTTGAAAACATTTTCACAGTTAAAAAAAACACTATACAACATTAAATGATGTATAGGAAAACCAAACCTCAGACTTGGACGATGCCTCATCTTCCGAGTTGGACTCGTCGGACTCCTGCGGTTTCTTGGCCTCTTTGATTTCCAGTGCGTCGTTTTTGCCCTTGGCCCAGCGCACTTTTTCTTTGGAGGCCTTCTTCTCGTACGACTGTACTGTGGCTGAGGATGAGGATGATACCCTTGGCGAGGAGCCCGTGAAGCCGGCCCCTGCACCAGCCTTGGGCCCTTCTGAGCTACCTTTCTTTTGCTTCTTGTTGCTGGGCTTAGGAGAGTCCACAGTGGAGGGTCTTTTCCCTGGAGCTTTTGCCTCTCCGCTGCCTCCTCCCCCACCCCCACCTCCACCCGCGCCCGGACCCCCACCCTTGGGAGACATGCCTTCCATCTTAGACTCCTTCAGTGTGAGTTTTGGCTCCTTGAAGGCAGCTTTGGGCAGGACCTTGACTTCGTCCTTGGCTTTAATATCCAAAGGTTTCTTGGAGGAGGGGTCTCTGTTGCTCTTGCTGCTGCCACAGTCACGTTCACCGTCTGCCTTGGATGAGGCCTTGCTCTCAGAGTCCTTTCGCGGCCTCTCACGATGGTCCTTTGTCACTTTGTGTGGTTTAGGCCCTTTGCTGCTTCCAGTTCCTTCTTTGCTGGGCTCCTAGTGTAAAAAGAAAACAAAGATTAGAGGTTGTTATGGATTTGTGGCCTAAAACAGATTATTTAAGTTTGAACTGGCAAACGGACAATAAAAAATAAAAAAAGGCATAGCAGGTGGGTTTGATTCAGTAAATAAGCAGCGCGTTAGTGCTGTAATACTAGTTATGTAGCTGTTATCTATGTATAAAGCTCTGTATATTGTTTTTAGATGTAAAATCCATATTCAATGATTCCTTAAAAAGAGATTAACAACTGCAACATATCCATGTTCTGCTGGAGTAGGATGGTTCTCTTGTCATGTATGTGAGAAGTATGAATTTGAAACCACAATGAATGACTGCTATTCAGGATCTGCAATGATTAAATCGGGTTGCAAGCCGGTCTGAGCTATCTCAGAGGCTTTGACACATTTGTCTGACAAGTAAGCCTCTGTGTGTTACAAGGCTGCATATGCCCATCACTAATATTTATTTGAAGCGCTCATATACGCTTGTTATACATTTTTGTATCCACATGATGGCGTAGTGGAGTAAATAAATCCCCTTGAAGAAGTCCAAAGTACAATATACTCTCAATAAAAATAAATAAAAACTACAATATGAAAAAAAAGTTTTTTATTGAGGAAAAACTCCCATTAAAAAGGCGCTATACCCGTATACCCTGCAATGTTTGAATGTTTAGCACCGCCCCCCAACTCGCTCAATGGCTTCTCATTTCCCCTACGCTCTCATCCCACGGAGCCATCTAGTTTTATTTGCGATTTGATACATTAGCATTAGCACAACTTCTTATAAACTGTGCAACAATCCCTGATGAAATGGTACTAAAACAACGCACTGCTAACTGCTAATGTATAAGTAAAAGAATACCGCTATTTTTGTGTCCGAATTTATTAATTTAAACATTAGAATATATATATATATATATATATATATATATATATATATATATATATTCTAATATTTAATTATAATTTATTATACAGCTCCTCACAGCAGCAGCACTCCATTGACTTGAATCCAATTCTTCCGATCATTTTTTCTTGATAACAGAACTCTCAAACCCGAATGTAAAATACTGCCGTTACTCTGCAAGTACAACAAGCTATCAGCGCCTGTCACTACACTGTGTAGTTTTCTGCACACTTGTCTGTGTAGAGAAGCTAGCGGAGCTAGCGGAGCTAGCCACGTTCAATAAACAAATACATATCAATCAATCAACACCATTAAACGTTAATCGGACAATACAGTATACATATACATCCTTAACACACATACACGGACGATTTCAGAATTAGCTGTTAACGTTTTCATGACAAAAACACTTTTTTAATGTGACAAAAAGCGATTGCGAAAAACCCGGAAGTTACCATGAAACAGCTAGCTAGCTTAGCTGTTACCTGCCTAGCACGTCCCGGTGAAACCTTTGGGAGCCAACTATTTTATTTGCAGTCATTAAATACATTTCGAATTATAAGGGCTGTCTAATATTTTTTCAAATATGTACATATTTTTGATTTTAGAATTATATTTGAATTTTGAAGTCGAAGCCCTGGTGTTAAGAAGCGCTGTAGAGACTAGAGGACGCAGGCTGTTCACTGCTCGTTCTGTGAGCGGAGGAGAACAAACGGCCCGCTCAGACTCTACTCAGCACTTTTCACGGCCTGAATTTCATACACAGTCAAATCAATGACCTCAAGTTTTAAATTAAATGATGTATTATGATACAACTTGTATGTAGTAAAAAGCATTTTTATGAACTACTTAGAAAAAAAATCGGGTATAGCTTCTTTAAGGTGGATTAAAAACCCTCTATTGAACCAGGAATTAAATTCACATATGTATACATATTAGGGCAGTCAAAATGATCGCATTAACGCATGTTAATTAATTTAACGTGATTAATGAAACGATTCAATGCATTTCAGGCATGTGCCCATGCATCCCATAATAAGTGTCGCTCACAGGTTTCTCATTTTGACAAACCCTCCTACTCTTCCCTATGCTCTCCTCCCACGAAGGCGATCTGCTAGGCATTAGTTAGCATTAGCACAACTTATTTTAAGCTGTACAGCTATCACTGATGAAATGGTGCAAAAGCAACGCACTGCTAACAAAGACAGTACAATAACTGGAAGATTACGGCCAATTTGGTGTCCAAATTTAGTTCGAGGTGGTTCCGCACCCGCAGGTCTCTCCAGCGAGGATACTAAACTACCTTTGTTCACCCGGGCTGGATTTCTTCTTTGATCATTTTTTTGCTTTAGTTCCCTCTTCTCTTCCTCACTGTTGCGTCTTTTGGGCTGTTTTGCTGTGTATGCAGTTCCAGCCACTTTCTGCTGCCATGCTGGTCTTATTTACTGCTGCAGACGCTAGAAGAGGCGTGGCCTGTGGGTTTCAATGGACTGTAGACTGTTTTCTGTCACTGAACAAGAGGCCCTCTTTTCAGTTCAGTTCAGTTTATTTGCCATTTGAAGTAACAAAACGAGAGTTACGACTGTAACTACGGTTCTATGAATCCTGGATGACCGCCAGAGGCGGTGCTTAAGCACTGGATGATCATCCTCGCGCATGCACAGATCGAGAGTCAAATAACAACAAAGTCACCCGTGACCTCCGGTAGCTCACGCGAGAGTCTATAAAGCCACGTGACCCCGGAAGCACAGTCCCTAGAACCTTTCTTGCACAAGGATTCCGAGGGACCGGGCGCTCTGGCGGTCATCCAGGATTCATAGAACCGTAGTTACAGTCGTAACTCTCGTTCTATTTCATCCTTCCTGACCGCCAGAGGCGGTGCTTAAGCACTGGATGACGAATATCAGCAAGGTCACGAGGAAACCAACCAGAACCTCACCTTACTGTGAAACAGATGAGCGGTGCCGCAAAACCCCCTGCAGGGGGTGCGGGGCGGCTACATTAACCCGATAAAACCTGGCGAAGGTGCTTGGGGACGACCATGACGCCGCCGCACAGATGACGTCCAACGACACACCACTCACAGCAGCCCACGAAGTTGACATGCCCCTCGTAGAATGGCACCTCACCCGAGGCGGTAACGGCAGCCCCCGCAAGGCATAGGCCTCTGTCACAACCCCCACGACCCAGTGGGAGAGACGCTGCTTGGACAGAGCCCGACCAACGCGAGGGCCGGCGCAGCAGACAAACAGGGCGCCTGAACGCCTTATCGAGGCCGTGGAGCGAATGTACACCTCCAGTGCACGAACAGGGCACAGAGGGTCAGGGGGCTCACCAGAACCAAAACGGGCCAATTGAAGGGGCCCGTCATAACGACCAGAAGACACCTTCGGGACAAAGGACACATCCGGCCACAGAGACACACCCGAGCCGTCAGGATGCCAACGACAACAGGCCCCGGTCACCGACAGAGCATGGAGTTCACTCACCCGCCGTCCGGAGGCCATAGCCAGGAGAAACGCTGTCTTCATAGACAGCCACTTGAGGGCAATCTCCCCCAGCGGTTCAAATGGCGGGGAACGCAGGGCATCAAGGACAACCGAGAGGTCCCAAGCCGGCACCACAGGACGACAGGGCGGGTGCAACCGGCGGGCACCTTTCAAAAACAGTGAAACGTCAGTAACACGACCGACACTAGTCCCACCAAACCCAGCGTGCCCACACAAAATCGCAGCAACGTATACCTTCAGGGTGGATGGAGAACGGCCTTTACTGAGCAGTTCTTGAAGGAAGGTCAGTATTGACGTCACCGAGCAGAGACGCGGGTCGAGTCCTCTGCCACGACACCACCCGTCGAACACGTTCCACTTACAGGAATACAGCCGGCGTGTGGACAGAGCCCGGGCATTGCACATGGTGCGTCCAATCTCCCCAGTATAGGCTGTAAAAGCTAAACCGGTCCCCGGAGGTGCCACACCCAAAGCCGCAGGCGGCCGGGGTCCGGATGGAGAAGCCGGCCCCCCAGTTGAGACAGGAGATCCCGCCTGGAGGGAAGGGGCCTCGCCAAGCCGCAGCAGAGCCTGAGCAGCAAGGGAAACCATGTCCTCCCCGGCCAATACGGGGCCACCAGTATCATCCTGTGGCCCTCTTGAAGGACCCGGAGCAGCGTCTGATGGATCAGAGGGAACGGCGGGAACGCGTACAGCAGAACCCTGGGCCAGTCGTGAGCCAGCGCGTCCTGACCCAGGGGACCGGTGGACTCCAACAGGGAGAACCACAGCGGGCAATAGGTCGTTCCCTGAGAGGCAAAGAGATCCACCCTCGCCCGGCCGAACAACCCCCGAATGGAGATCACTACATCCGGGTGTAGCCGCCACTCGCCCGGCAGCGAAACGTGGCGCGACAGGAAATCCGCCGACACATTCAGAGTCCCCGGGATGTGCATCGCGGTCAAACCCGCAAGACGGGGATAGGCCCAAGTCAACAGCCCTCGCGCCACTGCCAGCAAGCACTCCGACCGAGTTCCCCCCTGGTGGTTGATGTAATAGACCACACTGGTGTTGTCCGACCGCACCAACACATGCCGCCCCCGCAGGACCGGCAGGAAATGGCGCAGCGCAAGCTGAACGGCCAGGAGCTCCAGGACGTTGATATGGAGCCCCCTCTGCCGCACCGGCCAGACGCCCTGAACCGCACGCCCCTGCCACGTTGCGCCCCACCCTGTCAGGGACGCGTCCGTATGCACCACCTCCCGGCGGGACGGCAGGGGACCCAGCGCGACGCCCGTCAGCACAAAAGCCTCGTCGCGCCACCGGGACAGTGACTCCATACACCGAGGAGACACCAGCAACCGCCGACGTCTGTGAACAGGATTGGCCGGGTCCAGCCCCAGGCCATTGAGCCACATCTGCAGCAGGCGCAAAGACTAAAGACCCAGGGGGACCACAGACGAGGCTGCAATCAGCATGCCCAGGAGCCTGAGGAACGCCAGGTAAGGGAGCGACCGTCCTCGGCGGAAGCCCGGGAGCAACGCCCGAATGTCCCCGACACGTCGAGGCGAGGGGCGGGCGGACATAGACAGGGAATCCAGAGCCATGCCCAGGAACAAAGCCTGCTGAGACGGCACCACATTGCTCTTTGCCAGGTTCACTCGCAGACCCAACCTGGTCACGTGCTCTATCACAGCCTGCGTATCCCGCAGAGACTGCTCGCGAGTGGGGGCACAGATCAGCCAATCGTCCAGATAGGGCAGGATCCTCAACCCCCTGGCCTGCAACGGGGAAAGAGCCGCCGCCACGCATCTCGTAAAGACCCGAGGAGAGAGCGAGAGGCCGAAGGGAAGCACCCTGAACTGGAAGTGCCTCCCCTGAAAGGCAAAACGAAGGAACCGGCAATGCTGAGGAGCAATCGGGACGTGAAAGTAGGCGTCCTTCAGGTCTATTGACGTGAACCAGTCCCCAGGGGACACCGCCTGGAGGACCTGCCGGACACGCAACATCTTGAAAGGGAGGACCTTCAAGAAAACATTCAGACGCCTCAGGTCCAAGACCGGTCGCCAGTCGCCGGTCTTTTTCGGCACAAGAAAATAACGCGAAAACACGCGCAGGCAACAGCCAATACAACAGGGTCAGGTCGAGCAGACACGCCACCAGTGACCGACAGAAATGAACAAATAATTAACAAGGTAATTAACAAGACACAGGGTCAGGTCGAGCAGAACGCCACCGGTAACCCACCTAACACACGCTGAATACGCGCAGGTAAACAGCCAGATAACAGGGTCGGGTCGAGCAGAAACGCCACTAGTAACCCCCCAATTATAAGAAGTAACGAAAAATTACCGAGCACAAGTCACGGCGAATAAGCAAAACAAACACTCACCAGAGGCAAGCAGCGCGGCTTGCGCAGCCCACGGAGGGCGAGAAACTCGCAGCACCGACCGACGAGCAGTCACGGGGCTACAGGCAGCAAGCGGCGCGACCAACAGGCACAAAGAGCTATCAGTTAGCTTCAGCCAGACTCATACAACCTGCATGCGAGAAAGTGAAAAGGGACTGTGCTTCCGGGGTCACGTGGCTTTATAGACTCTCGCGTGAGCTACCGGAGGTCACGGGTGACTTTGTTGTTATTTGACTCTCGATCTGTGCATGCGCGAGGATGATCATCCAGTGCTTAAGCACCGCCTCTGGCGGTCAGGAAGGATGAAATAGAACCACATTGGAATACATCAGCAAAAATTCACCAGTGTGCACAGACAAATACAGACATAAAACAACATTAAAAGACAGAAATAAAACAAATAAAACAGCAAACAAATGTCACTGTGAAATCGGTCGGCTAAAAACAGTTTCAAAACAAGTGCAAATCATTAAAGTGCTCAGTTCAAACAGATAACAGCTTGTGGAAAAAAGCTGTTCGCATAACGAGATGTCCTGCATCTCACAGAACGATATCTACCAGAGGGAAGAAGCTGGAACATGGCTTTCCCAGGGTGGCCAGAAGAGTCATTGACAATCCTAAGAGCTTTGTTTAAAAGTCTGGGTTTATATAGAACTTCCAGAACAGGAAGCTCACAGCCTCCTCAAGTCCTCAAGTCCTCTTTGCAGAGCGGAGCACCTTGTTTAAAGATCTCTTTTCTTTATCTGTGATGTTACCAAACAACACAGACACAGAACCAACAAGTAAACTCTCAATGGTGCAGCGATAAAAGTTAAGCAGAATCTTAGAGTTAGTGGTAAATTCTCTAAGTTTTCGCAGGAAGTAGAGACGCTGACGAGGTTTCTTAACGACCCGGTCAGTGTTTTGGACCCATTTCAGGTCGTTAGACAGAGTTAAACCGAGAAAAGTGCACTCCTCTACGATCTGCACCTGGGAGTTGTCGATAGCAACAGGGGTGTGAGAACTGTTACGACTGAAGTCGTAGACCAGTTCACATGTTTTGGATGCGCTCAGCTGTAGTTTGTTAGCTTTACTCCACTGAACCACATTTTGTATCTCTGCTCTATAAGAGGATTTATCATTGTTACTGATGAGACCGATGATGGTGGTGTCATCAGCATATTTAATGATCAGGTTCGAATCAGAGGAAGACACGCAATCATGAGTGTACAATGTAAAAAGTAAAGGACTCAAAATACATCCCTGAGGAGATCCAGTGCTCACAGAAACAACATCAGAAAAACAGTCATTGATTTTCACTCAGTCAGTGAAATTTCACACTGTCAGTTAAAAAGCTAAAAATCCATTTACACATGGCAACACTTAAACCGAGAGACATGAGCTGTTCAATCAGTTTCCAGTTAAAAGCAGAGCTATAATCAATGAAAAGCATTCTCGCGACAGAATTACTAGTGTCCAGGTGACTGTGGACAGAGTTCAGAGCAAAGGAGATGGCATCCTCCAGACTGTTCTGTCTGTAGCAAACTGGAGCGGGTCAACACTCACAGGGATCTGGCTCTTAATGAAGTCCAGCACAAGCCGCTCAAAAGTTTTCATAAGAACAGACGTGAGGGCCACAGGACGATAGTCATTAAGGCATGTCACAGAGGTTTTCTTAGGAACTGTAGAGCTGCAACTAACGATTATTTTGTAATCGATTAATCTATCGATTATTTTTACGATTAATCGAGTAATCACTTGGCTGTGAATTGTGTAGAAAAAAATTATTTTTTCATCACAAAAAGCTAAAGTGGCAACACTCGAGGACGTATTGATGGCGTAAACTTAAAGTAAATGTTTGTAACAGGCTCTTTGTGCTAATTCTGCTATCTGATTGGATGAGAGACAGACAGATATTCATTAAATTATAAAAACAAAGTCGGTTTTAATCAAAAATACTACATTTTCATGTCATTTTTGCTCTGTTTGAGTCCGTGTGAACCAGAAAACGATTAATCGATTACTAAAATAGTTGTCAACTATTTCAATAATCGATTAGTCGTCGATTAATCGATTAGTTGTTTCAGCCCTAAGGAACTGGAATGATGGTCGACTCTTTAAAGCAGCTCGGCACAGTACAGTTCCTTAGCGACAGGTTAAAAATGTCTTGGCACAGGGGCAAGTTGCTCGGAGCTCAGTTTCAGGACACGAGGAGGGATGCCGTCCGGGCCTGGGGCTTTCAATATTGTTTTTTAGAGGAAAAAAATACTGTCTACCACAGAAAGACAGAATGTTAATGCCATTTTATGTGGATTTATTGTCGTTATGATTCACAAATACAACAAATACATAAATACGTAATTTATCTTTCCATATTTTTGCCGATAGTTTGAACTGCGATTACCTACGATGAAATCATTTTAAAGCTGTAATTAACTCGATACATTTTTTTAATGGTGTGACAGCCCTCATACACTAATATATATATATTATATATATATATATATATATATATACACATATATATGCAGTACAGACCAAAAGTTTGAACACACTTTCTCATTCATCGAGTTTCCTTTCTTTTCATGACTATTGACTGTAGATTCACACCCAGCCTGTGTAAGGGCTATTTGACCAATAATGATAGTGGTGGGGTGCTTGGCCAGATGACCTGGCGTCCACAGTCACCGGACCTGAACCCAAACGAGAAGGTTTTGGGGTGAGCTGGACCACAGAGTGAAGGCGAAAGGGCCAACAAGTGCTAAGCATCTCTGGGAACTCCTTCAAGACTGTTGGAAGACCCTTTCAAGGTCACTACCTCTTGAAGCTCATCAAGAGAATGCCAAGAGTGTGTGAAGCAGTAATCAGAGCTAAAGGTGGCTACTTTGAAGAACCTAAAATAGATATTCAGTTGTTTCATACTTTGTTTTTGTTTTTTTTACATACACAATCCACATGAGTTAATTCATAGTTTTGAGGCCTTCAGTGTGAATCTTACTATTTCATAATCATGAAAATTTAAATAAAAAACTATGAATGAGAAGGTGTGTCTAATGGATCACAGCTAGGAGCTGCTTCATAAACCACCGGCTGCTTCACTTTTACCTTTGTTGATTAATCCAGATGCTCATTCACCTCAAATACAGACAACACTGCACACACCACTGATACACGTTCATGTCATTTTTTGTTAATTTAATACTTAAAACCTGTATTCCTTGTGTGGTCTCCCCTCACAAATCTGTCTTGTTGCTCCTCCTCCTCCTCCACACACACAAAAGATGCAACTGTCCATCTCTAGGTACACGGCGCTCATTCCCGTCTCTTTCCTTGTCCCTAACTCACTCTGATTTGGACACCGCTATAGTTGTTTTAACAGCTCTGTAAAGTTTGCTCCAAACACACATAGCCCCCCTCGCGCCTGCCTGCTTACAAATCGCTTTTGGTGATTTTTTAAACTTTTGAACAACTATAGTCTATGGCATGCTATCCACTGAAAGCTGTCAAATCAGGGAGGCGCGTCAAAACCATAGACTAACGCTCTGAACCTATGAAAAGCCGGGAAACACATTGAGCCAATGAAACTAAACAAGTTAATATTAGTTAAGTTTGTGGAGATGCGAGCTTAGCTTCATTAGTAATAAGAACAACAACGCCTGAGCCGAGATGCTTTGCACCTTTCATTTCAAATAGTGTTGCATGTTGTAAGCGGAGGCTCACCTTGGACGTGTGCGAGGTCTTGGTCTTCTTTGGGTCTGAGAAGGCCGACAGGGGGATGGTGGGCAACATGGGGTAGTCTGGACTGGGCCTGGACACTGCTTCTGCCCCCTCTGGAACCACCAGCACCTGCGAGCAAAAGCCAAGGCACGCCAGACATCACTTTAATGAGTGATTTATCACAATTTTTTACATGGTCTAGATGTCCCTTGATTTTGAAAAGTAAGCAAGTATGTCATGTTTATTTATATAGCACATTTCACAGACCAAGGTCACCCAAAGCGCTTTACGATGTTCAGACATCTGATATATTTTTCAATTCACACAGAGCGAAAGAAGCGAGACACCAAACACACTGGCGCATAAAAGCCCCCAACCAACACCATCCATTCAATCACTCATTACATTCATACCTATTGTACGTGTTTTTTAGTGGTAGCACCCGGAGGACACCTATGCAGGCACAGGGAGAACATGTTAACTACACTCAGAAAGGCCCTCTTCCGTTCGGGATTTGAACCAAGGACCTTCTTGCTGAGAAGTGAGAGTGCTATCCACTCAGCCACTATGCCGCGGGAAAAGGGACTGGACAAAGCAAAAAGTTTATATTAGGGCTGGGACTCTAATTAATTAGATACGTAATATAATAATGAGAACAGTGAGAAGTAATTTTATTCCCATCCACGGGGCCAACCAACTCGGTCACATCCGCTTCTTTGTTCATGTTCACTGTGCCCCTGTGGTTTGTGTTGTCTGAACCGAATTCATGCACGTTAGTTGGTGCTCCAGTACAATCGATCCGTCTGAGGCCCCGTCCACACGTAGCCGGATATCTGCTAAACCACAGATATTTGTCTTTATTTGCCCCTGTCATCCACGATAACGCATCATAAACCAATATATAATAAAACTCTGGGCAAAGTGAAGTCACAAAAAAACCATGTGACCTCTGATCACTGAAGAACCATGGATCTTAATGCCTTAAAAACTGTTAACTGCTGTGAGCGGTTAGCAGTGATCACGGGGACTCGCGCTCGACAACAACCAAAACAGGATCTAAACCAGGATTGAACCAGGGCTGAGGACGGGGGACACGGTGCTTGTATGTGCATTTAAATGTTTGCACATTTCTTTCTTTTACACAATCTTGAGTGATTCTATCCATGCCAGATGTGACATGTAAATTTATCCTGTGTGAGATCAATAAAGTCTATCTTATCTTAAACATATGTCTTCACCCTGAATTTCTACTATGACTGTAAAAGTGCCGCTACAGAAGTACTGGTGTTACCATCAAAGCTCCGCCCACTTTTCCCCCCACCGCAGGACAGGACGTCAGGACGCACATGTTTGGAATGTTATGAATGTGATTGAAAACGCAGATGTCCAGTTATGAGTGGATGCAAATAATTTTATAAACGGAGGGGGGGAAATATTCTGTTTAAAAAATACCCGGCTACGTGTGGACATGGCCTAAAACTCATCTAGTGAAAAAGGTTCCGCGGGGCAAAAACAAATACGATGAAAATGCGTCCATTTTTCTAACACGCTATTTTTTGTGTAATTAATTAATCTTAATCAACGAGTTAAAAGTCCCCGGCCCTAGTTTATATTAAAATAATTTAATGTTGGTTCATGGCCAGGCTCAATTTATAATAATTATATCCTGCACATTTTTAACCTAGCATGCTGAAGTTATTACATCATTGGTAAGTCAATACAGTACTGGCCTGTTAGGACCCAGATCTCTGATAATGCAATAACATTATTTAGATTAGGGATGTAAAAAACTATGAATTTTCATGACCGACCACCGAGCCTCATTAACCGGTTGAAACCGGTTAACCGCGTAGTTTAAAATAGTCCACGTTCTTTGAAATAACAGCCATTTCGAGCTGCGTACTTTTCATAAGTGCAGCTGAGCGTTCTACTAGATCAGAGCTGAGACAGCGGCACCAAAACCCGCAACAGCTGGGCACTTTTGCGCACAGAGAACTGCTGTTTTAATCTTCCCATTCTTCTGTGCTGCGGCTTAAAGCATTTTTAAGCAAAAGACAGCTCGTCCACATGGTCAGGGCAGCGAGTGACGAGCCGCGTCTCGCAGGTCTCCGCTAAAGTTTAAAAGTGATCAGTGTGGAGCTGATGCCAAGGACCAGCAGCACAAACATGGTCCATGTGGTTTGACTGGAGCCGTGTATTTGCAAGAATGCTTTGGGCTCTGTGACACAGAGGTGCGCGACAGACCGGTATGTGTGTGTGTACAATACATGTATGTATGTGTGTGTAAATATAAGCTCCAATGTAGTTCTGACCCGCACCAGTGTGCAACTAGCAGACGGTAACACAGGGGAGAGATGATGCGTGTGGATGTTACGTGTCAATGGAGGGGGGGGGAAATGTGTGTGTGTGTGTGTGTGTGTGCGTGTACATGTGTGCGTGCATATGTGGCGCGTACGGCGTGAGAGTCGGCCCAGAGTTTACTGTTACATTGGCGCACACAGCTAGATAGGGACCCGCTCGTCACATCGTGCAAATAGGGCTTAAAATAGCGTTATGAAGAGACCTCCCCTCTCCCCCTTTTCTCTTTTTTAACCGACAGCTTTGACCGGTTAACGCTGTGACGGTCAACCACCGGTTAAACGGTCACCGATTTACATCCCTAATTTAGATACTATTAACCAGAGGTGGGACAAAGTCATTGTTTAGCAAGTCACAAGTCAGTCTCAATTCATTGCCCTCAAGTCCCGAGTCAAGTCACGAGTCAAGACAGGCAAGTCCCGAGTCGAGTCCAAGTCAAAGGCCAACAAATCTCAAGTCAGTCCCAAGTCCTACGGTTTGACTTTCGAGTCCTCTCGAGTCTTTTTGACCGCGATTTGTTTCTTGTTGGTCTCCACGTACTTTTGTAGGCAAACAAAATAATGTTAGGAATCATTTTGCTGGTGCATTCTCGTTGGTCTCTGACCCATGGACTAACAGTTTGTTCCATGTCGTTGGCTGCTGATAAATCAAAAAAACTATCTACGTGATCTAATTGGATGTTGTGCCAGATGCAGGCTCAGTTACACATGCACAGACCACACATAAAATCAGAGCAGTCCGTGTCAACATACTTTTTATCTTTGGGGTTTTTAATGGGAAGTAGCAAGTGCAGCATATATGAATATGAGTATTGGGCTAGGACCTGTATCTATATAATCAGTTTAATGTCCGTAGTGGTTATTGTTCCAAATGTCCTACTGTAGAATAGGGGTAGTATGAGGGGTCTAGGCTTTGGACCTGGGGCAGCTCGCCATCAACTGGACCAGCATTAGCAATATCTCATAATTACCAATATATCATTACATAATAAAATGTCTCATATAAATTAATTCAATCAGTCAAAGCACTGATTCTCATATCAATGCACCATAAACAATAGTGCAAATATTAATCTAGCTTAGTGCACATAATCAAAACAACTATCTAATGTATGCAAACTTTAGCAGGAGGAGCACAGCAAAAACATACTCATAATAATAGGCCTCGGCGCCCACACAGAAAAATATAAGAAAGAGCCAACAGAGCAGCGCAGGCTAGCGCTAGTTTGACTCACCAGTTCCTCTTTAAAACACGGCACAGAGTGTGACAACTGCGTCGATTCAATTGTATGAGGCGCCTGTAGTGAAAGCATATCAATTACGGTTTGTAGAACAAAATATGACGTTAGGTCGCGATAAATACCTGCAGCTCGCTCATTTCCAGCTCCCCTAGACAACACACCCACCGGTGAATGCAGTCCGCTTGTTTAGGGAAGTGTTGCTGCTGCGCGAACTGCGGGGAACTCACGTTCAAACTCTCTCGCGAGCGCTACAACTACCGCGAGGCTTTGTTTCTTCAGAGACGGCATAGATAGAAAGAGAGATGCGGAGAAAGGTAAAAATGGCCCGGGTTACGCAAGTCTTTACAAGTCAATTGGCGCAAGTCCAAGTGAAAGTCAGAGTCATTGATGTTAAAGTCCAAGTCGAGTTGCAAGTCTTTTTACATTTGGTCAAGTCGAGTCTAAAGTCATCAAAATCATGACTCGAGTCTGACTCGAGTCCAAGTCACATGACTCGAGTCCACACCTCTGCTATTAACTCATTGTATCCCATTCACGCACAAATACATCAAAGCAAATAGTAATGTCGTGTGCCATTGACGCATTAATACGTCAAATGCCTTTTTCGCTATTTTCACGTTCCCAGATATCTATTGTATCTAATATGTATGGGGATGACTTGAGACCATATTTTATCGAGCCAGCAGGTGGCAGCATTTCTCTCTGAATGGTTTGAAAACAGTTAGGTGCACATGTTGTGCCTCTTTTTTCTCAACTTTCTGGTGATTTCTGGTGATTTCAGTAAAACTTCCCTCTACTCGACGGAGGATTACAGGGGAACGAAAAAAGCTATAAACAAAATTCTTTTTGTTGAGGAAAGTAGACAGTCCATTCTTTTAGAATCTGGTGTCGGATTTCAGATAGTCATAGTACACAATATTCTGTGGGTCTTGAAAAATCAGTAAAAATCATCAGAAATGGCTGGCACTGTGGGAGTACCTGTTCTGAAATAGGCTGGCATTCAATGAGTTAACATACATTTCTTCTTTCTCATACATTACATGTATATGTATTGGTTGTCCTATCAGTTAGTACAACTAAAACAATTATAATAATAACAATAATACAAAATCGCTTTATATAACTCTTTAAGACACTTCACATTTCATCCATTCACTCCATACACAGTGGTGGTTGACTCCTATTATGGCCACAGCTGCCCTGAGACACACTGACAAAACCGAGGCCATCAGTAAGTGGTCAAAGTCACACTTATTTCATTGGCAGTTTACCTGGGCAGAATTAACAGCCAAAAATCCTCTGGCATGTCAAACACAAAGGCCCGCACACCGTGGTCTTGCAAAGTGTTTCCAAAGTGGTTTTACAGCAAAATGGCAAATAAATTCTTGAATCTTGAATACATGTTTTTGTTGCCATATGATTCTTACTGCTAATTTACACATCACGCGTTACAGCACGTACGCGTTATACGCGCAGCAGACGCGCGTAACTTTTTTCCATGTTAACCTATGATGATATTTACACTTCTAGCGTTATACGCGCGTATGACGGACATATGACGCGAAGCTGCGCTCTAATTTAGGATGGATTTCTAATTTTGTGCGCGCACCAACGCGTCTCCCATTGAAATCTCATGTAAAACATGATTTTTCTAGCGGTCCTTGGCTTTAGATCACATCTGCACACACACAGCACTTGTGTCTAAACATCAGCAGGAGGAGCAGCAGGTTTTACAGGGATTCTGGACATCGTTTTTTTTCTTTCATAAAGTCTCACGTCTGGCCAAACCAGCGCACGGAGACCATGAGGACAAACACATGCATGTGATTTGTGTTGCTCTACATCAGTAATCTGGCTCGTACTGTCCTCTACACTGCTCCATAGACTACACAGGGAGAGCATCAGAAGACGCGGACCTGCGCGCACGGCCTGTGTAGATACTCCAAAAAATGTTACGCGCAGAGAGCGCGCGGTAAACGCGTACGCGCTGTTTACGCCTACTGTGTAAATTCCCTGTTACATTACTAATTTTCAACAAGTAGGAATAGTTTAATTGAAAAGAAACATTAGTCTGCAATGATTAAGTTTTGGTTGCAGCCATAACTGACCTTTTGTTAGGAAATACAGTGCCTTGCGAAAGTATTCGGCCCCCTTGAACCTTTCAACATTTCACCACATTTCAGTCTTCAAACATAAAGATATTAATTTTTAATTTTTTGTCATGAATCAACAACAAGTGGGACACAATCGTGAAGTGGAATGAAATTTATTGGATAATTTAAACTTTTTTAACAAATAAACTGAAAAGCGGGGCGTGCAATATTATTCGGCCCCTTTACTTTCAGTGCAGCAAACTCACTCCAGAAGTTCAGTGAGGATCTTTGAATGATCCAATGTTGTCCTAAATGACTGATGATGATAAATAGAATGCACCTGTGTGTAATCAAGTCTCCGTATAAATGCACCTGCTCTTTGATAGTCTCAGGGTTCTGTTTAAAGCGCAGAGAGAACCATGAAGACAAAGGAACACACCAGGCAGGTCCGAGATACTGTTGTGGAGAAGTTTAAAGCCGGATTTGGATACAAAAAGATTTCCCAAGCTTTAAACATCTCAAGGAGCACTGTGCAAGCAATTATATTGAAATGGAAGGAGTATCAGACCACCGCAAATCTACCAAGACCCGGCCGTCCCTCCAAACTTTCATCTCAAACAAGGAGAAGACTGATCAGAGATGCAGTCAAGAGGCCCATGATCACTCTGGATGAACTGCAGATAACTACAGTTGAGGTGGGGATGGTGTGTTCAGGGTGATGAGCTGTGTTGCTTTTACGCCAAACATATCGTTTTGCATTGTGGCCAAAAAGTTTGATTTTGGTTTCATCTGACCAGAGCAACTTCTTCCACATGTTTGGTGTGTCTCCCAGGTGGCTTGTGGCAAACTTTAAACGAGACTTTTTATGGATATCTTTGAGAAATGGCCACTCTTCCATAAAGGCCAGATTTGTGCAGTGCACAACTGATTGTTGTCATCAGTCATTTAGGACAACATTGGATCATTCAAAGATCCTCACTGAACTTCTGGAGTGAGTTTGCTGCACTGAAAGTAAAGGGGCCGAATAATATTGCACGCCCCACTTTTCAGTTTATTTGTTAAAAAAGTTTGAATCATCAAATAAATTTCGGTCCACTTCACGATTGTGTCCCACTTGTTGTTGATTCATGACAAAAAATTAAAATTTTATATCTTTATGTTTGAAGACTGAAATGTGGCGAAATGTTGAAAGATTCAAGGGGGCCGAATACTTTCGCAAGGCACTGTATCTCCAGACAAACAATATCCGAACTAATGATAAATATAACTTTTTACTACAATAACAACAATCACCACCAAAAAAGTTGATACTTGGTGTGAACCAACCTGGCTATGTTAAAGACATAATGTCAAAAATGGTACAAATGTGTCTGAGTCTTATTTAGCAGCTAGGAGAGTGAATGGAAGTTTTCATTATGCGTATGTCTAACATACATACAACTCCCCAAGCAGACACAGTGACGAAAGACAATTGTGTGCAATCTCTTCTTGCCAAGAGCCTTGAGTGTGAATTGCACTTGGTCGCGGGCGTGTAGACTCACCCCTCCGGCCTTGATCAGCTTTCTCCTGAACTCTTTGGTGGGGTTGTTGAAAGTCAGTTTCTCACAGCGCAAGTGGTTCACAGGTGGGTTCCCCTCCAGGTTTAAGAAGAGGTCGTAGTTAAAGCACACCTTTTTGGGCTCCTCCTGCAAAAATGAATACAAAATAAAACCTTAAATAAAATGTAAAAGTTTTAAAACATCGTTTTTATGTATAGGGTACAAAAGATTTGAAAGCCCTATCCCCTTTCATACCTCTTCCTGGGAAGGCTCCCAGAAAGTGTACGGAGGCAATCGTCTACACAGGCAATCGTGTAAACAGGTGTTTAGCTCATCACCCAGGGCTTAAATTGTACAAAATGCAAGACCTTACTGCCGGCAATGCGTACAGACATGATGGGGGGATCCCCAGTCGAGGTAAGGAGCTCTCTGTCTGTAAACAGCGTTCTCAAAAGACTACTCCCCCCCACCGAGGCGCCGGACGGTTTGCCAGAATCTCATTGAGGCTGATCGATTGTTTTACTCCCAAATGAACTCCTCCCAACCCAAAGGTTTTCGCCTCAGCAATATCCCTGGCAGCAGCACGCTTGGCCTACCGGTACAGAACTGCTGCCTCGGGAGTCCCCATTATGCCTCAGTAGGACTCCTTCAGCCTTACTACCGGAGTTCACCACATTGTTTGAGGATTGCCGCCGTGACCAGCCTCAGGGACCTACAGCTACAAGCTGCTGCATCAGCAATAAGATGAGGAGAACACGTCCACTCAGACTCAGGCCCCGTTTAGACAGAGACGCTGCGACAGTACGTTAGAGTTGGTTATCGGTTTGGCCTCCCGTTTACATGGAGACTGTGCTTCAGGGGGATGAAAACGTAAGAGTGGAACAGCTCAGAAAGGATGCTCTGCGGGGGGCTCCGCGTAAAGAAAAAGGTATTAATTCTTTGCCTGCTACGACGTCACCACTTCCAACCACATAAATTTGGACATGCGCAGTAACTAAGAACAAAATTTAACAAGAATGGCAGCGGGTACGCTATCTAGCTACGTGTGCTTCAGGCGCTACACAAAGATTTAGACTCAGTCCGTCCAAACGAAACCATGAGAAACTGTAGTTTGTTTTTATTTTCGCTGCCGCTGTTAAAAATCTTTAATTTATATCGCACATTTTTACGGACTAAGGTCACCCAAAGCGCTTTACGATGTGCAGAGTTCAGATATTTTTCCTTCTCTCCACGCGGTGATGACGGAAGCGAGACTGGTGCATCAAAGCCCTCAACCAACACCATTCACTCACTCATTACATTCATACCTATTGTGCATGTTTTTAGTGGTAAGGGAAACCGGAGCACCCGAAGGAAACCTATATAATCGAAGCAATTATTTTGTCACAAATCCAGAAAAGGAAATTGTAAACTAAGACCAGTGTGTATTGTAACGGAAGTGCACAAAGGAGCCATGGTAATGGTTATAAATTAAACAAAAATAAGCAATATGAAATACTTTTGCTATCTACACAGGATATCAAAGAGGTCTTCAAGCCAGTGTCCCCATTAGGATGATTACACATATTACATATTATGATTATAAATGTATACATAATTAATTTTGTTTCTTTTTCTATCCATTAAACACTCCTAATAAAAAAAAAATTGAGCACCCAAGACACAAATAGTTTGAAGTCACAGGCCCCAAGTACCCAATGTCTGCTGCCATCTCACTGTCTTGAATGGTGTCATGAATCAAAAGCAAATGGCCAAACATTATTTACTGTCCATATAAAGACCCTCCCGTAGAGTAAATCTGGGTTAATGTTTATATATTGTGTGGTGGAAACGCCACTAGAGACACTGCCTTTTTTTGAGTCACCGGGATAATTGGATCACTGAAGTAAATGCCAGTGCACTGCTCCAGGGAAAAGGTCCTCTCTGGTTCTACTGTTGAGTTATTCAATTCCAAGTTCCTAAATTCAATTCATATTCCTGGAGGTCCATTACCTGTTATTTCTGAATATTAAAAGCCACTTATGGTGTGCAGGTTGAGATTGATTTTACTATAAGGGACCTTTCTCTACCCATAAAAGCAGACAACGAGAGGACCAGTTCCAAGGCTCAATTTGCTGGGTAAGGGCAAGACATCTTTCACGTTCACATGATTCATAGCCTGGCCTTAGCCATCCGTACACTCCGTTCTATCATAATTTCACTGCATGCAACATCTGGGTCTAGTCCCTATGTTAGCAATTACAATCGGTTGAATTTCGACCAACCATTCAGAGAGCACGGAAGGCAGGTGTTGGAGTTAGTTGTGGGTGATGTCAAGAATTTGCGTCGAACAGGCAGGTTGTAGTTTGGTAATGGCGAAAAATGCGATAGGAAAGTACTTCGGTCTGGTTCTATCAAGAAATTGAAGCCGGAGCAAGGGTAATGTTTAGCAAATTTAATCGCTGGAAAGAATTGTGGCGTTACTCCCCACGGGCTCTGTTAGCGGCAAAGGAGATGGCTAGGTTAAATGCTAAATGCTAACAACAGACTCGGGCGCACTACATACGTCACGGTAAACTCAGATCCAATCGTTTCACCCTGCAAAAGGAGTTCAATGGAGCACCACCAGACCTTAGTACGAAATGTAATTTGTACTATGGCGTTGCTAGCTTAACTCTGTTAGCATCAAAGTCTGCCCACTACAATATAAACAACATAAAATATAAACAGTTTTTTCAAAAATTTGACCGGAGGTTTTTTATATATTAGTTTATGATGCGTTGTCAGGTGCAAACGAAGAAAAATATCTGCGGTTTAGCAGATACCCGGCTTTGACCCGTGTGGACGGAGCAGAAATCTTGTTACGGCTTCAATTTCTTGATATTTGGAGCCAAACCAGAATGGATTACTTTACAATCGTATTCGCCGCTATTAGTAGATTTTTAATGCAGCTGAAGGTCAAAAGAAGGGGTATGATTTTTATATGGATGCAGAGCGCTTTGCCATGGCCCTGCTCAAAGCACATAGCTGTGAGGACAGCGGCAGAGGGTGCATTGTACCTAATTCCTAATTCAAATAATAATAACACAAGTTGACAGCCAAAAAATGGTCAGGGGTTTCTCAACTGATTTAGACTAATTTTGGTGTTGCGAGTCCGAATATCACATGCATTTTGCTCTATCAGGTCAACTTTTTGAGATACAGCCATAGTGTTACGGATTACATACGTCTACGTTATTATGAATTCTGCTTATCAAATTTGATGGAGTTAAATAAAAACTGAATGACTTTGGATACGTTGACTTTTATTTCTTGAGGAAAACTGAAAAAACTTCAAGCGTTTCTCAGCTGATGATCCGCAGAAGTTTGCTTTTTACGCAAAATCCAAAAAAGTATTTCTGTAGCAAAAAATCCAAAACCAAGGTCATTTTCGGACTCAGAGCATCAAAATTAGTCTAATTCAGCTGGAAAACCCTGGACTATTTTCAAAAAAATATTATTTCTTACCCAGTAATAAATCAGCTTTATATGGGCTTGTTCACACTAAAGGGTACAAAAGGATGACAGAAGGCAAAAAATTAAGATTTTAATCAGAAGATATAGGTTTTTCATGTATCCAAATACCTCTTCTGTCAATTAGTAGTTGCTAGAAGATAACTGTTTTATACATTGTAACATACGTGATGCCTTGACGGAATGAGCTATGCGGAATCTTGTTTACATTTGATGTATGGATTATTTTTTATTTTTTTACACAGAGTAGAAACTCCAACCATCCATCCATCCATTTTCTTCCACTTTATCCGTTGCCGGGTCGCGGGGCAGCAGTCTAAGCAGAGACGCCCAGACTTCCCTATTCACACACCCTTCCTCCAGCTCGTCTGGGGGGACCCCAAGGCGTTCCCAGGCCAGCTGAGAGACATAGTCCCTCCAGCGTGTCCTAGGTCTTTCCCAGGGCCTCATCCCGGAGGGACGTGCCCAGAACACCTCCCCTGGGAGGCGTCCAGGAGGCATCCGGAACAGATGCCCGAGCCACCTCAACTGGTTCCTCTCGACGTGGAGAAGCAGCGGCTCTACTCCAAGCTCCTCCCGTGTGACTGAGCTCCTCACCTTATCTCTAAAGGAGCGCCCAGCCACTCTGCGGAGGAAGCTCATTTCGACCGCTTGTATCAGCGATCTCGTTCTTTCGGTCATTACCCAAAGCTCATGACCATAGGTGAGGGAGGGAACGAAGATTGACCAGGAAATCGAAAGCTTTGCCTTTCGGCTTAGTTCCCTCTTTACCACAACGGCCCGATACAGCGACCGCATCACTGTGCACGCTGCACCGATCCGCCTGTCAATCTCACGCTCCATTCTTCCCTCACTCGTGAACAAGACCCCGAGATACTTGAACTCCTCCACTTGAGGAAGGACCTCTCCACCCACCTGTACAGGGCTAAAGGCACCTTTTTCCGGTCGAGCACCATGGCCTCAGATTTGGAGGTGCTGATTCTCATCCCACCCGCTTCACACTCGGCTGCAAACCACCCCAGTGTATGTTGCAAGTCCTGGTTCGTTGGAGCCAACAGAACATCGTCCGCAAACAGCAGAGATGAAATCCTGTGGTCCCCGAACCGGACCCCCTCCGACCCCTGGCTGCGCCTAGAAATTCTGTCCATAAACAAAGTGAACAGAACCGGTGACAAAGGGAAGCCCTTGCGGAGGCCAACATGCACCCCGAACAGGTCTGACTTACTGCCGGCAATGCGAACACAGCTCTGGCTCCGGTCATACAGGGACCGGATGGCCCTCAGCAGAGGACCCCGAACCCCGTACTCCCGAAGAACCCCCCCAAAGGACACCCCGGGGAACACGGTAGAACGCCTTCGCCAAATCCACAAAGCACATGTGGACAGGTTGGGCGAACTCCCTTGAACCCTCGAGAATCCGATGGAGGGTATAGAGCTGGTCCAGTGTTCCACGACCGGGACGAAAACCACACTGCTCCTCCTTAATCCGAGATTCGACCATCGGCCATAGCCTCCTCTCCAGTACCTTGGAGTAGACCTTACCGGGGAGGGTAGGGGTGTGACAATATATCGATTCCTTCCACCGCCCGACAATATCCCCAGTCGAGGTCAGCAGCTCTACACAGTGTTGGCAAAGAACTGCTTCCCCCTCCTGAGGCGCCGGATGGTTTGCCAGAACCTCTTTGAGGCTGACCGATAGTCGTGCTCCATGGACTCTCCGAACTCCTCCCAGTCCCGGGTTTTTGCCTCTGCAACAGCCCGGGCCGCGGCACACTTGGCCAGCCGGTACTGGACAGCTGCCTCAGGAGTCCCCCGAACCATCATGGCTCGATAGGACTCCTTCAGCCTGACAGCATCCCTTACTGCCGGTGTTCTGTCGAGTTGGTCTGCCCGTCGAGATGATCTGCCTCAGCTGTTAATGATGTAATGCAAACGTGCGCATGCGCGTCTCATGGCAGGCGAAGCAATCCAATATGGCGGACATCGAGTCCGCGAAATGCTTTAAAAGTTAAATACGAACAAATTAAGACACGAATGTCACTTTTAATGCAATTTGAGGCGAGATGTTGATGGTGTTATGAAATGTGTGTTTTAAGAGTAAGAGTTTTGTGTAAAGTTTGTTTTAAGCAGTCCACTGGTCCTGTGAAACTATCAATCAATCAATCAATCAAAGTTTATTTGTAGAGCGCCTTTCATACACAGGGCAACACAAAGCGCTTCACAGTCCACATCACAAATCATCACATAAAACAAACACCAGAATCACAATTAAAACATTAAAATCACACAAAAGATTAAAACACAATTAAAACATTAAAATCACACAAAAGAATAAAACCATTAAAACTTTCAAAATTACACAAGAAATTTAAAAAAATAAATAAATGACAGCAGTGCATTAAAAATGGAGATAAAATCCTTCAGTTATATGCACAGGCAAACAGAACAGTCTTTAACCTGGATTTGAACATTGACAGAGTAGACGCCTCCCTCACATTTTCAGGGAGATTGTTCCAGATCTTAGCTGCATGGATCTGAAACGCAGCCTCCCCATGTTTGGTTCTCACTCTGGGCACCAGCAGGAGGCCAGTCCCTGTGCTCCTCAGAGTCCGGGCCGGTTCATATGACACCAACATGTCACTAATGTATTCTGGTGCAAGGCCATGGAGAGACTTGTACACAAGCAGAGCCGTTTTAAAATCTATTCTTTGAGCCACAGGAAGCCAGTGCAGAGACCTGAGGACCGGACTAATATGGTCATACTTCCTGGTTCCTGTCAGGACTCTAGCTGCTGCATTTTGGATGTACTGCAGCTGCTTACAGGTCTGTTTGGACAGACCTGTAAGCAGGCCATTGCAGTAGTCTAGCCTGCTGGAGACAAATGCATGGACAAGAATCTCCAAGTCTGCCCTGGACACTATATTTCTAACTTTGGCAATGTTCTTCAGATGGTAAAAAGCTGTTGATGTTATTGATTTTATGTGGCTATTGAAATTTAGGTCTGAGTCCAGTATTACCCCCAAATTTCTGACCTTGTCTGAAGGAAGTAGGGAGAGAGACTGAAGTTGACAAATGACGCCCTCTCTTTGTTTCTGGGGACCAAAGACAATGATTTCGGTTTTGTCTGCATTTAGCTGGAGGAAATTATTTTGCATCCAGTCACTGATCTGTTGGATACAGTGAAGGAGCAAATCCAGTGGTCCATGTTCTCCTGCAGTCAGTGAGACATAGATCTGAGTGTCGTCAGCGTAATTGTGGTAGGACACTTTGTTTCTTTGTATTAACTGACCTAACGGCAGCATGTAGAGATTAAATAGGAGAGGTCCCAGGATCGACCCCTGTGGTACACCACAGGTCAGGGCCACATCATCTGAGACGCAGTCTCCAATCTCCACAGAGTACTTCCTATCCTCCAGGTAAGACCTGGTAAGAACTACTCTGCTGCTGCGTGATAGCAGTCCCTGAGTTGACTGCTGCATACGTCATTTTACTGACGTAGGCCCATGACGCGTCCTGTGACTGGACTGTCGGGTTGATAATGGAAATAAATTGAATTTAATGCATGTATCATATTGTATTCAATATGATTAACAATAGTGTGTTCAAACGAAATATTTAATTAGATCGAGTTTTTCCCCATTCTGTCGGGTTTCTGCGCATGCGCAAGTCAGACGGAGCAGTGGACTGCTTTAAACAAACTTTACACAAAACTCTTATTCTTAAAACCCACATATCACTAAAAGTTTGTGTCTCAATTCGTTCGTATTTCAACTTTTAAAGCAATTCGCGGACTACATGTCCGCCATCTTGGTTTGCTTTGGCTGCCGTGAGATGCGCAGCGCAGGTTTGTATTACATCATTAACAGCTGAGGCAGAGGGTGTCCTGGTGCCACGTGCACTGGTGGACACCCTTGTGCTCGAACAAGGTGTTTGTGATGGACAAACTGAGTAGCACAGAAGTCCAGCAACTGAACACCGCTCGGGTGCAGTGTCACTCTCCAAGTGTCCTGGCATTTCCCACATGGGCGTTGAAATCCCCCGGGAGAATAACGAAGTCCCGGTTGGTGCATCGTCCAGTACCCCTCACAGGGACTCCAAGAAGGCCGGGTACACTACACTGCTGTTAATAATAATAATAATGCATCGGTTTTATATAGCGCTTTTTTGGACACTCAAAGACGCTTCACATGTGTCATTATTCATTCACTCCATACCGGTGGTGATAAACTACTAATGTAGCCACAGCTGCCCTGGGGCACACTGACAGAAGCGAGGCAACCAGTATGTGCCATCGGCCCCTCTGACCACCACCAACCATTCACACACACACCAGACTCATTCTAGGCAATGGGGGTGAAGTGTCTTGCCTAAGGACACAACGGCAGTTTGGCACTTTACAGCCGCAGCCGCCCCACTGTGGCTGGTGTTCCCAGAGGTTAAGTGTCTTGCCAAGGACACAACGACAGTAGTCAGTGGGAGTCGATGGTGAAAGTCTTGAGCGGGGCTTGAACCCACGACCTTCTGGCTCAAAGGCCAACGCTCTACCAACTGAGCTACTGCCGCCCTTAGGCCCGTAGGCCGTCACAACAATGAGAGACTTTTCCCCCACCCAGAGGCGGAGGTACGCGACCCTCTCATTCACCGGGAAGAACTCCAACACGGGGCGGCTGAGATGGGGGGCAATGAGAATGGCCACCCCAGCTCGCTGCCTCTCCCCGTGGGAAACATCAGAAAAGTGGAGCGTCCAACCCCTCTCAAGGAGTTGGGTTCCAGAGCCCAAGCTGTGTGTGGAGGTGAGGCCGACTATCTCTAGTCGGTATCGCTCAACCTTCCCTACAAGCTTGGGCTCCTTCCCCCCCAGTGAGGTGACGTTCCACGTCCCAAGAGCCAGATGTTGAGTGTGACTGGGTCGCCGAGGTCTCCGCCTTCGACCGCTGCCCAGTCCTCTCAGCACCCGATCACCACGGACGCCTCTGCGGGTGGTGGGCCCACAGGAGGGACTGCCCACGTCATCCCTTCGGGCTGAGCCCGGCCACCAGGCGCTCGCATTCGAGCCCCAACCCCAGGCCTGGCTCCAGGGTGGGGCCCCGGCTGCACCATGCCGGGCGACGTCACTACTCTTGTTATAGTGCGATCCATGGTGGTTTTTGGACCGCTCTTCATCTGACTCGTCACCTGAGACCTGTCTGCCATGGGAGACCCTACCAGGGGCAGGAAGCCCCAGACAGCATTGCTCCCAGGATCATCCGAGTACTCAAACTCCCCCACCACGTTAAGGTGGCAGTCCAGGGGGGAATGCCCAGAGGTGGGACAAAGTCATTGTTTAGCAAGTCACAAGTCAGTCTCAATTCATTGCCCTCAAGTCCCGAGTCAAGTCACGAGTCAAGACAGGCAAGTCCCGAGTCGAGTCCAAGTCAAAGGACAACAAATCTCAAGTCAGTCCCAAGTCCTACGGTTTGACTTTAGAGTCCTCTCGAGTCTTTTTGACCGCGATTTGTTTCTTGTTGGTCTCCACGTACTTTTGTAGGCAAACAAAATAATGTTAGGAATCATTTTGCTGGTGCATTCTCGTTGGTCTCTGACCCATGGACTAACAGTTTGTTCCATGTCGTTGGCTGCTGGTAAATCAAAACTATCTACGTGATCTAATTGGATGTTGTGCCAGATGCAGGCTCAGTTACACATGCACAGACCACACATAAAATCAGAGCAGTCCGTGTCAACATACTTTTTATCTTTGGGGTTTTTAATGGGAAGTAGCAAGTGCAGCATATATGAATATGAGTATTGGGCTAGGACCTGTATCTATATAATCAGTTTAATGTCCGTAGTGGTTATTGTTCCAAAGGACTGAAGGGACCAATGGAGGGGAAGGACCCTGGCCTGTATGAACTGGACCAGCATTAGTAATATCTCATAATTACCAATATATCAGTACATAATAAAATGTCTCATATAAATTAATTCAATCAGTCAAAGCACTGATTCTCATATCAATGCACCATAAACAATAGTGCAAATATTAATCTAGCTTAGTGCACATAATCAAAACAATTATCTAATGTATGCAAACTTTAGCAGGAGGAGCACAGCAAAAACATACTCATAATAATAGGCCTCGGCGCCCACACAGAAAAATATAAGAAAGAGCCAACAGAGCAGCGCAGGCTAGCGCTAGTTTGACTCACCAGTTCCTCTTTAAAACACGGCACACAGTGTGACAACTGCGTCGATTCAATTGTATGAGGCGCCTGTAGTGAAAGCATATCAATTACGGTTTGTAGAACAAAATATGACGTTAGGTCGCGATAAATACCTGCAGCTCGCTCATTTCCAGCTCCCCTACGACAACACACCCACCGGTGAATGCAGTCCGCTTGTTTAGGGAAGTGTTGCAGCGCGAACTGCGGGGAACTCACGTTCGAACTCTCTCGCGAGCGCTACAACTACCGCGAGGCTTTGTTTCTTCAGAGACGGCATAGATAGAAAGAGAGATGCGGAGAAAGGTAAAAATGGCCCGGGTTACGCAAGTCTTTACAAGTCAATTGGCGCAAGTCCAAGTGAAAGTCAGAGTCATTGATGTTAAAGTCCAAGTCGAGTTGCAAGTCTTTTTACATTTGGTCAAGTCGAGTCTAAAGTCATCAAAATCATGACTCGAGTCTGACTCGAGTCCAAGTCACATGACTCGAGTCCACACCTCTGGTAATGCCACCTTAATATAGAAACTAAGTGATTATTTTCATTTAGTAAACCAATTAAATGTGATACCAGATTTTGATAGAATTGTTTTTTCTCAAGTTTAATTTTTTAGAATTTTTTTTTCGGGAAAATACACTTTTCTGACATTTTAACATTTTCATGTATTATTTTTCATGATTCATTTTTAAATGAAGTGATTTACTTGTGTTAGCCCTGTTAATCTTGTGGGAGTTCATTACTCTCACTGATGACCTTTTATTTTTTTAAATCCAGACACTTGAATTGACACTTCACTGTGAACACACCCATGTAGCACTTCTCAGCACATCCAAAGACGCTTCAAAAAGGTATTAATCATTCACTCCATACACGGTGGTGATAAACTACTACTGTAGCCACAGCTACCCTGGGGCACATGGCAGAAGCGAGGAAACCAGTTTGTGCCATTGGCCCCTCTGACTAACACCACCCATTCACACACACACATCAGAATCATTCAAGGCAATGTGGGCGAAGTGTCTTGCCTAAGGACATAACGACAGTTGGCACTTCACAGCCACAGCCGCAGCCGCCACCCTGTGGCACCGGGTGTTCCAAAAGGTCTCTCATCACAGTAATACCCAGGCCCTGCCCTACGTTATTTCTGAGGTCTGACGGGATCTGGCTTTCGCATGCAAGTATGGCATGTGACACCGGAAATATGCACTTAATTGGTAAAAGTTGTATGCATTTACAGGTGACACTCTGAAAAGTCAGCGTTCCATCGACCCGTGTAGGCTGAGCGGATTGAGGGAAGAGAGGGAGAAGGAGCAGGGCGCAAACCCACTGATCCAGACTATTGGTTGATACACACAACCCGTAATACGCACAACAAATAAAAGTAAAGACTCAGTGGCATGAGGAATTTAATTGTTTGACTCATTGGAATGACGCCTGCCCACCACTGGCCCCACATTGTGAAATATGCCAATCATTGAACAGGGGTAATGCCAAAAGACAAAGTTTTGAATCTCACCTTGTTCTTGAAGTAGACCTCGATGGGCATGAGGAAGCCTGCGTAGCCCGACTCCTCCACTTTGTATGGCGGCTCTTTACACACTGCACAACAGAGCACAGAAGATAACATTTAGAAATATTTTTGAGCAAAAACAGACTCAAAACTATCATTCAAATCTCACGTTAAAAACATTTCCAATAAAGTCAAATTCAACATAGCTAATTTCCGGTTCATTAGATCCAATTTTATCACTTCAGTCAGCAATATTATTCATGTTCTCAATGGTTCTGTCACACATAACTTACTGCTAAACCCCATGGTTACAGGCAAACAAAACAACACTAAAAGCAATAGAATCATTCAAGTTTTTCACCATCTGAATTGGGAAAATGTCATCAAATACTCAAATCTCTGTCATCTACAAGGTCATTCATGGTTCATCCACTACCACTCAACCAATTTCTTACTGTCAAAAACACCACACAAACACAGGATAACCAAGGGGGCCGTGCGCAGGGACTTTAGTCCCACTCTGGAGTGCCTTCTCTGTGAGGGCATCTCAAGAGTGGAACACAGTACCCAGAAGCATCAGAGAGCTGGCCTCATACAATCTGTTCAAAATGTATCTCTAATCATGCTTCTTTTCTGCCCAGCCTCAACTCTCAAAGCACACAAAGTTACATTTTATTGTTCGTGTGTATGTGCATAATCAGTGCCAACAGTGAACATTTCCCAAAAAATTCCCCTCTGTATTTCCTTCATTTCGAGGTGGAGGGCATATCTTGCGACTCGCCCTCACTGTTCTCAGCTGCCCTCTCGTATATTCCCTCCGCCGCAGTCTTCGCAACATCACCTCTAGCACATGTGACCTTTCTCCCCTCTCTGTTATTCTGTTGTGGATATTAACCACCAGGAAATTAAAACCCTTAAAGCCCTTTCTTCCTACATGAATTGCAATAGAGAAGAAAAACAACAATTAAGGCTTTGGAAATGCAAAGGCTTTGCAAATTTGTTTTGTAGTTGTTTTTGGGGGGTATTTATCATGTAAAATTATTAATATATACCATATATTGAGATATGGAGAAAAAACTATCTCGCTTTATTTTTTCTCTATTGCCCAGCCCTAGTTGGTGCCTGAATCACTTTCTGGAATATGTCTGACCAAGATCAATTTGGCTGAACCATTAGCGACAGCGCCATCCACACGTCAGAGAAAATGACGATGTACATTAACAATAATGTTCACATCAACTAGGATTACAAAATAATACAATAATAACTTTTGTCCAAGATGGTTCATAAATAGTATCCATCCATCCACCCATCCATTTTCTTCCGCTTCATCTATTGCCGGGTCCTTGGGAGTAGCAGTCTAAGCAGAGACGGCCAGACTTCCGTATCCACACACACTTCCCCCAGCTCATCCGGGGGGGTGCCCAAGGCGTTCCCAGGCCAGCTTTTATTGTATTTGTATTGTTTCTGCGTTTTTATGGATCCCCATTGGTGCTCCGTCTGCAAATGAAGTTCCTCACATATAAATAATTATATTCGAATTTATCAGGGGGACTGCTACCAAAGGACTGCCTTAACGTAGTTCAACTGCCTTCGCAGTTGAACACCCCCTCGCCAGAGATGGGAGGTCTCACTGCAGCAGCAATTTGTTTTACATCTATTAATGTATAATCAGTAACTCCGCAAAATGCACATCAAAATAACAGAGGCCCTTACACTCCAAATTCATTTATTTCCAAAATAACCATGGCTTTTTACTGTACTCCTAAATGCATCTGCTTGCCCGATCTCAGTAGAATCCGGAGTACCTGTGTGTACACAACAGGCGATGCAGTTTTCATTAGGGCTTTGGAAACACACTCACTGATGTACCATTTTATTATTTGGTTGGACATATAGTTTGCCATCAATAGAGGAAAGCAGGCAGTCATGGGTTCATTGCCAAAAAATATGCCTTTGGTTAGTCAGTAGGGATGTCACAATTCTTCAAATCCTTGATTCTATTTTAAATGTTAGGGTTATCATTTGATTCTCAATTTTGTTTTTCTTACAGCACACTCTAGATAGAGCTGCGGCCATCTAATATTTTAGTAATCAAGTATTCTATCCAATGTCCCGATCGATTACTCGAATGAATAAAAATGTTGTTTAATTGATGCTTAATTATAAATATACATACTTGCATGTAAAAAGCCAGGTCCACAGTGGGGCGGCTCCGGCTGTAAAGTGCCAAACTGTCGTTGTGCCCTTAGGCAATACACTACACCCACATTGCCTAGAATGAGTCTGGTGTGTGTGTGAATGGGTGGTGGTGGTCGGAGGGACCGATGGCACATACTGGTTGCCTCGCTTTTGTCAGTGTGCCCCAGGGCACCTGTGGTTACAGTAGTAGTTTATCCCCACTGTGTATGGAGTGAAAGAATAACATGTGAAGCGATTTCGATGCACGAGACCATGACGTAATTTTTGATTATTTTTTAAATCGAAATTGTGACATCCCATTTTTCAGCAACAAATATTTAAAGAAACCATACTAATTATTGTATGGTTGTGTGAAACCATTGTATGTCCGATAAAGCACCGATAAATCATTACACAAGCTCTGTAGAGATCTCAAATGTGCAGTTCATACAAGGCAACCCAGGAATGTACAAGAACTAGAGGCTTTTTGCAAACTAGAATGGACAGCTTTACCATAAAAGAAGATAAAGAACCTCCTCCACAACTACCATAAAAGACTGAAAGCTGTCATACAGGTTTAAGGGCTAAGAAGGGACTAAGAAATGGGGATCCAGATTTAAGATCAGGGTCAAAGAGCAGCTTCTTGTCATAATTTTAAAATTGAAAGCAGAGAACAATAGGTACATAGTTTCACACAACCACTAACAATGAGTGACAATGTTTTTTGGTTATCGATGACAATCTCAGAAATATGTCTGCCAGCACAGGACTGTCAGTGTGGCTCACCTCTCTTAGGCTTGGGGAAGCTCTCGTGCAGGCGGAATACAACCTTCTCTACAAAGTGCTGGATGTCTCCGGTCTCAGGGCCGCGCACAAACACCATCCAGTCATGAGTGAAGCCTTCAGTGGTCATCTTCTTCCTCAGCTGTGCCCGGTGTCCCAACTCCAGCTTCACCTGCACCGTGCACTGGACAACACAACGAGGAGAGAAAGAGAGAGAGTGAGGAGGGCTGCAGCTGCAGGCTAGGACAGAACATGTGGAAGGGACTTTTCACAGCTATAATGTTCTAGTCACTTTCCCTTGTCATTCTAGCCTGGCCTTAGCCATCGGTACATTCCGCTCAATCATAATTTCACTGTATGTAACGTCTGGGCCTGGTCCCTGGGTTAGTGATTACAATTGGTTGAATTTCAACCAACCTACCAGCGAGCGCGGAAGGCAGGTGTTGTAGTAAGTTGTGGGACACGTCAAGAGCTTGCGTCGAACGGGAAGGTCGTAGTTTGGCAATGGCGAAAAATGCTATAGTAAAGTAATCCGGTCTGGTTCTGTCAAGAAATTGAAGCCGGAATAGGAATGTTTAGCAAATGTAATCGCTGGAAAAATTGTGGCGCTACTCCCCACGGGCTACGTTAGCGGCAAAGTAGATGGCTAGGCTAAATGCGAAATGCTAACGACTCACTCGGCGCACTGCATACGTCACGGTACACTTAGATCCAATAGCGAACTATCTGAATGACGTCACTAAGACACGCCCCCGCCGCCTGTCAACTCCCGCCCACATGTTTCGGACAAACACTGCCAAAATGAATCAAATACCTCTTGTCACTTTAGACGAAAATGATAAACCAGGGGCAAAATTCCACCATCAAACCATCAGGGATCATAGTGTAGACCAATTAAAACGTTGGCTTGAATGTCGTGGTCTTCCAGTAACTGGTAGAAAGTTTGATTTGATAAAAAGGTAATGGTGAGGATTATGCTAACATTATCTAGTCATTTAAATTGCAATGTTAGCGCCTTCTTTGTTTATTTTGCTCTGATTAACTTCCATTTATCAAGTTGTTTTTTGTACTGTCCATTTCGTAATTAGTTTGATCATTTAGTTAGCTACAGTCAGCCGATATTATAATAGATCCATGGGGTCACAACGGGCTACACCACTACTGTCTCTGAGAGAGAAACTATCGGAGCTAGCCACACTCAGTAAACGCAAACGACAATCAATCAACATATTTAAATGTTAATGCTAGAATATAATATTCATACAACACACGTGCACAGAGGTTTTCAGAATTATCTGTTAAGGCAGTGTCTCCCAAAGTGGGGTCCGCGGCCCCCTGGTGGGCCGCGAGGGTACTGCAGGGGGGCCGCGGGAGGTCATAACAAAAAAAATAAAATAAAAATAATTATTTAATGTTAAATTTAATAATGTTTTGTTTGTAATATTAAAATATTTGTGTTCATTATTTGACTTGAATAATCCACTGTAATCATTTTTGTATTACAATGTTTGTAGCAGAGGCCATTTCCCCAAAATAAAATAACCAGAAGAGCCTATTCTTAATCTTGTCTTCTTGGTTATTATTTTGGGGGGCCACGCAGACCCGTCAGATTTTTAAGGGGGCCACGGTGTTACTGAGTTTGGGAATGGCTGTGTTAAGGTTTTCATGACAAAAATACTTTTTTAATGCGACTAAAGCGATCGCTTTTTTAAAGTAGGTGAACTAAAACCTTTGGGAACTATTTTCTTTGCACTCATTAAATAAACCTTTTGGCATGAATAGTGACAGAAGTTTATTTTGTGTGTTCAGTTGGTACAAAGCCGTATAATAAGCGGACCCCAACGCGCTTCGTCTGTGCTTATTTTCCGATAGTCACGAAGTTGAAAAAATCCCTCTCATCTTTCTTCAGGTGTGAGAATTGTATACATTCTGGATTAGGACAAACAATACTAATATGGATTGATGGGGCTAACTACATTCAGAAGAGCTCAGACGGACCTGATACAGCGGTCCAGGTCCAGTGCCAGCTAAACGTAGCTAGGACTGGATCTGGAGGCTCCACAGTTGGTCCAGCGAAGTGTTTTGAAAAAACATGTCCTTTTTAACATTTTCATGAGAGAAATTCTGCTGACCACAAGCACCCACCTCTTGCACTTGTCCTGGTCTGGTCCTGGTCTGGTCCTGGTCTGGTTCGATGGTGTGGTTTAACGAACAGGTTGAATGTTACTGCTTTCATATAGTCCTTTTCAGAGTATCTGAAATCGCTCCCACAAGCACCATAACTGCAGTGTTTTGTTGTCACCATGATTCAATGATTTAGCCCAAATAAATACACACGCTTATGTGGAGAACACAGTAGTACTCAACGGAGTCGGACAGAGTTTGTCCGAAACATGCGCGCATGCGCAGTCATTGGAACTATTTTTAGCACATTTCGGAAACCGGACAGTGCCCTATTGTTTCAATCTGCAAAAGGAGTTAACCCCTCCCACCTGTAAACGGAGCACCTCCAGACCTTAGTATGAAATGTAATTTGTACTATGGTGTGGTACAAGCAGGCTATATTCATTCACAAACTCACGAGTTTTCCGAGCGATTCATGCATTGCATTAGGGCTGGGCGATATTTTGTGATATAGTTTTCAGCCATAAGTTATTCATATCGGTCAATATAGATAATTATTGATTGTTTTTTTTTACCTAAATAAATACATTGGTTGTGTCGGCTAACACAAGTTAGCAGCCCTTGTTTACAGTCACGCTGGAATGAGAAATCAGGCTGGATGTTCACAAGACAGTGTCCTCTATTGTTAGTCCTGGTTTAATCCTAGTTTGGCTGTTTGAGTGTCTTGTGTCCTCGTGACGGCTCCGTGCGGCTCTCCGATAGCCGCACGTGCTTCCCGAGGAAAACGTTAATCTCTTGCTTTTGCATATCGAGTCTCTGTACCCACTGCCGCACATGCTAGTCCTCGCACAGGCGTGACACAGCACTGAAACATGATCTATGGATCCATGGACGCTACCAGGGCTGGACTGGCCATCGGGCGTACTGGGTAATGCCCGAAGGGCCGATGCCCATATTTGGGCCGGTCTGACTACCTCATACAAAAAACCGTGTTTGTGAAAAATGTAAATCCGTTGAGAAATGTTCGAGGGGGGCACGCGTGTCCGCTGGAACCTGCTGTAGGTACTCATACGGGATTCCACCACCTCAGCGGCCGCAGTGTTCCGGGCCATCTGCGGCCACTTTGTAATAAGCGTTTCCCGCATCCAGCGGCTCTGAGCTGGACGCGGGATCCGCTCACCGGGAACCGCTCACAACACAATACGGTGATCGCGTAGCCTCAACGTGACCATATACCCTAGACCAGCCATTCCCAAACTCAGTAACACCGAGGCCCCCTTAAAAATCTGACGGGTCTGCGTGGCCCCCCAAAATAATAACCAAGAAGACAACATTAAGAATAGGCTCTTCTGGTTATTTTATTTTGGGGAAATAGCCTCTGCTACAAACATTGTAATACAAAAATGATTACAGTGGATTATTCAAGTCAAATAATGAACACAAATATTTTAATATTACAAACAAAACATTATAAATTTAACATTAAATAATTACATTATTATTATTTTTTTTTTATGACCTCCCGCGGCCCCCCTGCAGTACCCCCCACCAGGGGGCCACGGACCCCACTTTGGGAGACACTGCCCTAGACCATAAACGCGCACAGGACCATGCGTGTCTTTGCGTAATCTGTGCACCCAATAAATACACCGCTGCAGGAAACAGGCCGCGTCTCTCCTCTCCTCTCGAAGCGCAACTAAACGCCCTAAATTAAAGCTCAGGTACCTACATTTTCCATTGCATTAAAAGTTCATGTTTGATCCCAAAAGTAAAATGTTGTGAACAAATTAAACAGATTTAGTAACAGCCAATGGCTGACAATATGCATTTCAGACTTTTTTTCTCATCCCTGTAACAAACAATAGTGTTGTCTGTGTCCACCTCCCTCACTCAGACATGTTTATTACCCTCTTGTAATGTAGACTATTGCACTTTATTTCAATTGTTGAAACTACATAAATCCTGATCCTCTGCAGTATTTGCTTCCACATACTGTATAAACCAGGGGTCGGCAACCTGCGGCTCTTTAGTGCTCCTCGAGTGGCTCCTGGAGCCTTTTCAATTATGTCTGAAAATGGAGTGGGAGGGCTATATTTTATTTCTAGTGGTTGTGTGGTTTCTGTAGGAGGAAAAACATTCTTAAAATTTTTTAAATGATGTAAAATGTGCATAAGTAATATTCAATTTCCACATTTCCGGCTGAGTGGATAGCACTCTCGCCCCTCAGCATGAAGGTCCTGGGTTCAAATCCCGGACCAGGGCCTTTCTGAGTGGAGTTTGCATGTTCTCCCCGTGTCTGCGTAGGTTTCCTCCGGGTACTCCGGTTTCCCCTACCACTAAAAACATGCACAATAGGTCTGGCATGCGCCTCCTGTTCGGCGACCCCGCTCCCATCTCTGTGTGGAGTGAGAGGACAAGTGCCCAAAATAACAATTGTAAACCGCTTTGTGACTCTGGTCTGTGAAATGCGGTATATAAATAAAGATTACTCACTACTACTTACTACTAAGAATAAGTGTGAACATTAGCTTTCAGTCTATGATGTAATGAGAAGTTTTGTTGCAACACAGGGAACTATGAAGCGCTAAACACCGTTCACTGAAGGATTCATTCATCAAAAATTCAGAGCACCTACTTTCAGACTTCAAAAACCTCCGCAAAGACGGTGAAAGAAAGGACCATTAAGGACATTAATTCAGCTCCAGCAAACTTCAGCCTGTGATATGATGGATATGCACTGACAGTGCTGTGATGTAGGTATATGAACTCTGTGCCAAAAGCAGATTTTTTTACTGTATTTCTGCATGAAGACAAAAAATGGAAGTTAAAGTTAAAGCAGAGTAGTCACGTGGTGCGTCCTTCTCTCCAGGACACGCTGCAGTGAAAATACACATTTGATAATCATGAATGCTTATTATGTATTTGTAGCCTTTGTCATTTAGATATTAGGCTAATATAGCAAATAGCAAAAAAAAAATAACAATTGTAAACCGCTTTGTGACTCTGGTCTGTGAAAGGCGGTATATAAATAAAGCTTACTTACTTACTTACTAAATATAGCAAATACAGCTTGCAGCCTGTGTTACCTTCATATGAGCCTTTTACAAGGCTACAGACAGACGTTTTTAGTTTTTTTGACAAATATGGCTCTTTGAACCTTTTGAGTTGCCGACCCCTGGTATAAACAAACAAACAACAAGAAACGTGAAAAAACATGCCTGGGCCGTCAAGAAGGCAAAAATGCCCGGGCCATTTTTTTGTCCCAGTCCAGCCCTGGACGCTACGTATGGTGCACTCATGGACTGTTACCTGTGTTTTCTTCCAGTTTTTTCAAACAGAGTTAGTTAAACTAGCGAACATTCTATCAACCCCATTATCTATTGATATTGAACAGGTGTCCATTACGATATAAATCGTTATCGTTTCATCGCTCAACACTACATTGCATTGAGTTATTTATATTTTCTTACATCTGAGAACAATGCAAACAGCAAAACTTAACAATATTTAACAAAGGAAAAAAAAACATCTTATCTAATGTGGTGAAAATGTGGTATCTAATGTGGTGAAAATGGAGTAAGTAGTAGTAGTAGTAGTAAGTATGAAAATGGAGTCACTTTATATGATAAATCCATTAAACTGGGGAACTCCAAAAAGCTCCATCCTAAGTAAAAAAAAACAGCTTAATGACCAAAGTTATTATGTGATCTAAAGCCTTGGCTGCTTGAAAAATCCAATAGTTCTGGTGAAATAAACATAGATCAGTGGGATTAAGTGTAAGTAGTAAGTAAGTAAGTAAGCTTTTATTTATATACCGCCTTTTCACTGCACATCGGAGTCTCAAAGCGGTTTACAATTGTTGGGTGGGGGTGCCAGTACAGGAGGCACATGCCATACCTATTGTACATATTTTTAGTGGTAGGGGAAACCGGAGCACCCGGAGGAAACCTACGCAGACACGGGGAGAACATGCAAACTCCACCCAGAAAGGCCCTGGTCCAACCGGGATTCGAACCTAGGACCTTCTTGCTGAGAGGCGAGAGTGCTATCCACTCAGCCACCGTGCCGCTCAGTGAAGTGCCTTTTGTCTGCTGACATCCACTCTAAAAACTACTTTTAATCTGGTTTGCGGGGGGAGTCTCTTTAGGGAGAAGCGGTACAGAGCCTCGAGCTGGCACGAACAATGACTAGGACGGGACAGACACGCCAAGAGACAAGCTAGTGTGACAATGCGCTGGTGTGACTGTGTTGGTCTGGCGACTGGAGGGGGGGTGAAGAATGCAGGGATTTGGGCCAGTGCGGAGTGGCCAAGAGCGGGGATAGCATGGAAGGATTAGATGGGACAGGCCTGGGGCTGAGCTGCTGTTGGGCTTGCATACAGACTCTCCACAGCCAGAGCCTTTTCAAACCTGGCAAATGGCCCGGGACCAAGATCCGGGACGGCTATGCTCTTACACACCCTCAGAGGAGATACAGGGTGAGTACAGCTTAGCAATGAAGCAAGACATTTGAGACAATGGAAAAATCTTTTTATAGGAAACGGCTAAAAAGACATTCAGAAAATTAAGATTCAGATTAAGACATACCCACCTTGTGACCTAGTCTTTATGCCAAGGCATGTTCAGTGTGAACACTTTGAGTAAACACAGCAGTATTTTACAACAATATTACGCTGCTTAAATGTTGGTCACAAGAAATGTATAAAACACAGGTTACACGAGGGACGATCCTTTGACAGCGTGAAAAGCTGTGTGACATGGGTAGGACTGTAAGAAGTTAATTTGATTGGATCACAACCAATTGATTATTGAAATAGTTGCCTAATTTAGTATATACATTCATTTTTGGAACCTTCCGTAGACTTAAACATGAGAATAGGTTTTATGACTCAACCCAATGTGTTAAGAGTCCTTTCTATGAAGATGTTCTCACTAGAGATTGTCAAATGTAGAATAAATTCCATATTCACTGAGCTTTTGGGATTGAATAGTCAGTCAACTAATAGATTATCACATGAGAGAAGCACTTACCATCAAAGTTGTCCTTGAAAATACATTTGAAAATATTAAGATTTCTCAACATAGATGGTACACTGGCTAATGTTAGTTACTTATTTACAAAAATAATTGGATTCTGTTTAAAGCAGGGCTGGACAATAATGGACTCCATAAAGATAATAGGACAATCTTAAAGCAGTCATTGTTGCAAGGTTCAGGTAGGAATCACACACAAAAGTGCATATTTTTCTTAGATGCGTATTATTTTAGATTTTCCACCAACAGAAAACATCTGTGTCTGCACTTATACATCACCCCATGTTGTTTGTGTAAAGAAAACATCTTAATATCAGCTTATGTAAAATGCTATTGTTGTATAGTTTTAACCTACGCTGTACAGTATGTAGAGGATTGTTGCTATTCTTAAATTATTACGTTATGTATCATTTATCACTTTACAGTTGTCCTTTACTTGTGTGTAAACTTAAAATTTGAAATAAAATCTTTGTATTAGTGGTTGTAAACAAGAAAAAAATACAGAAATATGTGTATTAACACTTTTGCACTATCAAAAAATAGGCGCAACCGGAGGGACTACAGGATTTCATCTCTACTTTTTGATGAACATTTTATCCTTTTGGCTCCAACAAGCCAGGACATACACTGGGGCAGTTTGCAGCAGAGTGTTAAGTAACTTGGATGAGGATCAGCACCTCCAAATCCGAGGCCATGGTGCTCGACCGGAAAAAAGTGCCTTGCCCTCTCCAGGTGAGAGGAGTTCATATATCTTGGTGTCTTGTTCATGTGTGAGGAAGTATGGAGCGTGAGAGTATGCAGTGATGCGGTCATTGTATCAGAACGTGTCGATCTACGTTCCTACCCTTACCTAGGGTCATGAGTTTTGGGTATTGACCGAAAGGTTGAAATGAACATCCTCCGCAGAGTGGCTCCCTTAGAGATAGGGTGAGAAGCACAGTCACACAGGAGAAGCTCGGGGTAGAGCCTCTGCAAGTCAATAGGAGCCAATTGAGGTGGCTCGGGCATCTATATCAGAAGCCTATTGGACGCCTCCCTGGAGAGGTGTTCCGTGCATGTCCCACCGGGAGGAGAACCTGGGAGGTAGGCCTGTCGCAATATTTAATAAATCAACTAATCGCATGATAATTAAAATTAGCTTGATAGTTTTCCTGGCCGCGATGAATTCCATTTGCAGCATATTTGTTTTCCCGTCTCTCTCTCCGGAGTCTGATCACGCGTGACGCGAGCAGACTGAAATAACTCAAAAATACAAAATACAGCCAAAACGGGACCTAAACCAGGACTTGACCAGGATTGACATCGGGGGGACACAGTAGTTGTTCTCATTCAGGCTCTAGTAGTGACTAAACTAGTGCAGTTAGCTAAATAGCGGTTAGAAAACTAGCTAGCTAGCGTGTTCGCCGATGCGAAAGTACCGATAAATAATAAAATAAACTTATGACGCATCTCTGTGAACACATACTGCTGTTATATAAAGTCTCTTGAAGGTCTCTGGACAAAGAGACGCTGCCGAGCTGCATTATTGGCAAGAACTTTACACAAAAAGCCGCTAGCTTGATGCTAGCGGCTTTTTACTTCCGCCACTTCCGGCGGTGGTCTTTCAAAATAAAAGTGTAAAGGTGTAGCTGCATCATTATCATTGTATTCGATGAAAATGATCTCAGAACGACAATTCTATCACCTATCACAATAATTTCTGAGACAATTAATCGTCCAGCAAAATTTGTAATCGTGACAGGCCTACTGGGAGGGACTATGTCTCTCAGCTGGCCTGGGAACGCCACAGGATTCCCTTCAATGAGCTGGAGGTCGTGTGTGTGGATAGGGAAGTCTGGCTTTCTCTTCTTAGACTGCTGCCCCAGCGACCAGGCAACGGATGAAACAGAGGATAATGGCTAGATGAATGGCATTTTCAGGATTTCAAATATGAAAATGCATAGAATTGAGACTCCAATTCGTCATAGTCATGGAAAATCAACTAGAGGACAGAGTCCATATTGTGCAGGATGTGGCACTGGAACATAGGTGTCCAAGCAAACTTCAGCTTAGAACAACATGATATTTGTAGATCAGTGTCTCCCAAAGTGGGGTCCGCGGCCCACCAAGGGTAATGCAGGGGTCATAAAAAAAAAATGTTTCATATAATTATTGTATGTTAAATTAATAATATTTTGTTTGTAATATTAAAATATTTATTTTCATTATTTGACTTTAATAATCAAATTGTAATCATTTTTGTATTACAAAATAGGGTGCGTCATTTACATGTTTGTTGCAGAGGCTATTTCTCCCACATAAAATATCGAGCCTATTTTTTACGTTGTCTTTTTGGTTATTATTTCGGGGGGCCGCGCAGACCAGTCAGATTTTTAAGGGGGGCGCGATGTTACTGACTTTGGGAATGGCTGTTGTAGATCATCAATCCTGTGGAGTCCTGGTCAGCGTGGCTAGATCGGCTAACTCCGTGGCAGCCAAGAATAGCTCCACCACCGTCAGCTTCGGTCTCAACGTCCGCTCCCTCAGCAGCAAGGGGCATTTGGTCCGTGACGTCCTCGTTGACCGTAAGCTGGACTTCTTGTGCCTGACCGAAACCTGACAGCAGTCAAATGACTTTGTCGCGCTGAACGACTCCGCTCCTCCGGGGTTTGTTTACGTCTGCCAGCCCCGCACCTGCGGCCGCCGGCCGGAGGTCTTGCGAGGCTTCACCGCAAGTCGTGGAAAGTCACTCCTGTGCCTGCTGCCCCCGTTTTCTCCTCCTTCGAATACTCTGCCTCACTGCTGCCTGGACCTCCTTCTGTTGTTGCCACCATCTACCGCCAGCCAAAACTTAATAAGGACTTTTTAAATGACTTTTCTCACCTGCTAACACACTTCTCATCTATCTCTCAAAACGCAGTCAAACTTGGGGATTTCAACATTCACATGGACAATAATAGCAATCCTCTCACCAAAGACTTCTCCTGTTTAGATAGTTTTGGTTTACAACAATACATACAGTGCCTTGCGAAAGTATTGAACCTTTCAACATTTCGCCACATTTCAGGCTTCAAAGATATAGAATTTTAATTTTTTGTCATGAATAAACAACAAGCGGGACACAATCGTGAAGTGGAACAACATTTATTGGATAATAATACTTTAACAAATAAAAAACTGAAAAGTGGGGCGTGCAATATTATTTGGCCCCTTTACTTTCAGTGCAGCAAACTCACTCCAGAAGTTCAGTGAGGATCTTTGAATGATCCAATGTTGTCCTAAATGACTGATGATGATAAATAGAATGCACCTGTGTGTAAACAAGTCTCCGTATAAATGCACTTGCTCTTTGATAGTCTCAGGGTTCTGTTTAAAGCGCAGAGAGAACCATGAAGACAAAAGAAACACACCAGGCAGGTCCGAGATACTGTTGTGGAGAAGTTTAAAGCCGGATTTGGATACAAAAAGATTTCCCAAGCTTTAAACATCTCAAGGAGCACTGTGCAAGCAATTATATTGAAATGGAAGGAGTATCAAACCACTGCAAATCTACCAAGACCCGGCCGTCCCTCCAAACTTTCATCTCAAACAAGAAGAAGACTGATCAGAGATGCAGACAAGAGGCCCATGATCACACTGGATGAACTGCAGATAACTACAGCTGAGGTGGGAGAGTCTGTCCATAGGACAACAATCAGTCGTGCACTGCACAAATTGGCCTTTATGGAAGAGTGGCAAGAAGAAAGCCATTTCTTCTTTCAAGATATCCATAAAAAGTAGTTTAAAGTTTGCCACAAGCCACCTGGGAGACACACCAAACATGTGGAAGAAGGTGCTCTGGTCAGATAAAACCAAAATCAAACTTTTTGGCCACAATGCAAAACGATATGTTTGGCGTAAAAGCAACACAGCTCATCACCCTGAACACACCATCCCCACTGTCAAACATGGTGGTGGCAGCATCATGGTTTGGGCCTGCTTTTCTTCAGCAGGGACAGGGAAGATGGCTAGAATTGATGGGAAGATGGATGGAGCCAAATACAGGACCATTCTGGAAGAAAACCTGTTGGAGTTGGAAAAATGACCTGAGACTGGGACGGAGATTTATCTTCCAACAGTACAATGATCCAAAACATAAAGCCAAATCTACAATGGAATGGTTCACAAATAGACGTATCCAGGTGTTAGAATGGCCAAGTCAAAGTCCAGACCTGAATCCGATCGAGAATCTGTGGAAAGAGCTGAAGACTGCTGTTCACAAACGCTCTCCATCCAACCTCACTGAGCTCGAGCTGTTTTGCAAGGAAGAATGGGCAAGAATTCCAGTCTCTCGATGTGCAAAACTGATAGAGACATACCCCAAGCGACTTGCAGCTGTAATTGCAGCAAAAGGTGGCGCTACAATGTATTAGCGCAAGGGGGCCGAATAATATTGCACGGCCCACTTTTCCGTTTTTTATTTGTTAAAAAAAGTTTAAATTATCCAATAAATCTCGTTCCACTTCACGATTGTGTCCCACTTGTTGTTGATTCTTGACAAAAAAAAATAATTTCTATATCTTTATGTTTGAAGCCTGAAATGTGCCTAAATGTTGAAAGGTTCAAGGGGGCCGAATACTTTCGCAAGGCACTGTACATTTCCCCACCCACTCTAAAGGTCACATTAGAGTGACCACTACAACACTTATCTCCATAACCTCCTGAACACGCTCCTCTCAAAACCCGACCCGTCTCCTTCACGCTCTCTGCAACCTGGTTCACCCCTGCCCTCCGTCAGCTCAAATCCCAAGGACGTCACCTTGAACGCCTCTTCTATAAAACTGGACTCACCATTCACAAACAAATGTACTATAACCATATCATCTCTTCTGCCAAATCCACCTACTACTCCAAAACTCTTTTCTCTCTCCTCACCAACATTACCAAACCCCCTGACTCTCTCCCCCACCATATGCAATCCACTGACTTCTGTAATTCACTTATATCCTTCTTTACCTCCAAGATCTGACATTCACCAACACCTGACCCCACATGGAGCTGCAGTCTCTGGAGTGGATTCCCCAGCCCCCCACTCATCCCTCATAGCTACATTCTCCAGCTTCATCCTGCCCTCTGTCCAAGCCATCTCCGATTTTTTCCTTAAATCCAAACCCTCTACCTCTCAGCTCGGCCCTCTCCCTACAGTTCTTGTCAAATTATGCCTCCCCTCAGTTGCCCCCCTCTTTTCTAATATCATTCATTCATCTCTCACTTCTGGCACTGTCCCTCTCCCACTCAAAACAGCCTCAGTCTCACCCATTCTCCAAAAACCTGGCCTGGATCCCACCAACTTCAACAACCTCCGTCCCATCTCAAACCTTCCCTTCATCTCCAAATTACTTGGAAAATCTGTCACTGCTCAACTCCACAACCACCTCACCACTAATAACATCTACGAACATTTTCAGTCTGGCTTCCGTCCCCTCCATAGCACCGAAACAGTTACGTGGATGACATCCAGCTATACCTCTCCACTAAACCATCTTCCTCTCTCCCTCCATCCTCCCTCACCCTCTGACTACAAGAAATTCATTCCTGGTTCTCTTCCAACTTCCTCAAACCCAACAGCTCTAAAACTGAAGTCCTTCTCATAGGCACCCCCTCCACTCTCTCCAAATCTAACAGCTTCTCTATCTCCATCCATAACACATCTGTCCTCCCCTCCTGTCAGGTCAAGAGTCTGGGTGTCATCCTCGACATTTCACTCTCCTTCCAATCTCACATCAATAACATCACTCGGTCTGCCTACTTCCACCTGCTCAATATCTCTCGTCTCCGCCCCTCTCTCACCCCCCACACCACCGCCATCCTCGTCCACAGCCTCGTCACTTCTCTTCGGCCTCCCAAACAAATCCCTCCAGAAACTGCAGCTCCTCCAAATCTCTGCAGCTTGCATCATCACTCGGACCCCTACAGCTCACCACATCACCCACGTACTACAACAACTCCACTGGCTTCCTGTCAAACAACGCATCAACTTCAAAATACTCCTCACCACTTTCAAAGCACTTCACAACCTGGCCCTTCCGTACCCATCTGACCTCCTCCACCCTGCCAGCTGTCCCCCCAGCTCTGGAACTCTCTCCCCTGACCTCGGTACCATTGACTCTTCCACTTTTCAAATCCAGACTTAAAACCCATCTGTTCAGACCGTCCTACCCCACCTAACACACACGCACCCACCATCCCATATTACACTAGTGTTTTATTCTGTTGCTCCTGTTTTTATTGTTTTTATTATGCCTGTACAGTGTCCTTGGGTGTTTTGAAAGGCGCTTTTAAATAAAATGTATTATTATTATTATTATTTAAAACTTAGTAATGATTAGAGATTTTGCACATTTTAAAAAGTCAAAAGGTCACTTGAGATGTTTCTTGACCAATGTTCACATTTTATTTTATTATAATAAAATTGCTACCTGAGGGGTCTAGAGGTGTGAATGATGATGACTGTGATTGGAAGGAAGTAGTAAATGATTTACGCCTAGTTTCATACCGTACCATAGTTCATCAAAAAATATTTGTTTATATCATAAAGCTCAGAGAATATGGGTTTTCATCACTGGGGCCAAGTTGTTTCTCCTGAGAACATTTTCAGAGACGACTCGTTACACATTGGGTTTGAATAAAAATATTTAAATATTTAATTTTACAGTCATCGATTTTTCAGAGACATAAAACTTCTCATACGTTTTATTTGGGTTTAGTAAACAATTGATTACTGAGATTGTTCACTATTTTAGTCGTTCATAAGTTGCAGTCAGGGACGATTCAAAAAGCGATATTCGTGAGCCATGATCAAAGAGCTAAAGACAGCTCTTAAAGCTGCACTAACTGACTTTGGGATTTTGAAGCTGGCCTCGCTCTTTCTGCTCCCCTCCCCGCACCCACGAAGCTATCGCCCCCCACACACACTCACTGTTGGGACGGAGCTAGCGTCTCCCAATATGGATAATACATGGATATGGATTTGCACGTGGATGGCGTGACCATAGAACGATAGAACCGGGAAGCGCGGAGGAACGGGACTTTCTTTTGGATGGCTGTTTCGTGTGTAAGCAGTAACTGGTGACGAAGACGAGGAAGCTTCAGGTTAGCTCCTTGGCTTGTTGTGCTTACTCAGCCGTCTATGCTAACGGACCAGTAGATTCCTCACGAAATTGGGGGCTAGTGGTCCGCTGTGATTGGTCACAATCAGAGACCCGAAACACATTCTCTTCCTTGTTTCATCCAAACTCAATCTTCATACGGACGTATAAGGTAAGAAAAAAGAACTTTCACTCTCATTCACTGATAAAGTATTCTGGCGATTGTTTTGTAGGGATTCTGTGTGTTTTGAGGCTTGTTCCTGAATAAGTTTAATTGGAGTGGGTCAGAACACTCTGAGACTGATCGTCTCAGATCGTTCTCATTGTTGTCAGCGTAAAAAAAGTTACGTATTGTTCACGTGCGAGTCTGTTGTGTACGAACTACACAATGTGCCTCCTGTTTTAACTTTACCTTTTGGTGCGTGTGGTTTGCGATGTTGACACTTTGCTGCTATGACGCAGGACTTTTGCATAATTATTTTCAAAAAGATTGTTGTTTGGGTTGTTCTTTTACATAACTGTGGTCCTCCATGGTTCCTTCTTCAAACTTGTGAAGGCACGGTGAAAGCAACGATATCAGTAGTTCATGTGACACGAAAACACAATTCTCGCATCCTTTTTGTCCCTTATCCACCACTGTTTTTCCATCCATCCATCCATTTTCTTCCCCTTAATCCATTTCTGGGTCAGTGGGGTGGCAGTCAGAGCTGCACCCAGTCACAGAGCACCAACCCCTCACTGATCCTCCTGCAGGTGCTGAGTCCACAGGAGCTTCTTTCAGTGGGGGCTTCAGGCAAAGTGGGGTTAAGTGTCTTGCCCAAGGACACAACGACAGCAGTAATCAGTGGGAGTCGTGAAGTAGGTCTTGAGGTGGGCTCAAACCCACGACCTTCAGGCTCAAAGGCCAATGCTCTACCAACTGAGCTACTGTCGCCACTGTTTTTCAAGATGGTGCATTGACATGCAGAGGACTCTGCTTTCACGGACATTTCTAAATTGAATTCTAAGCCTATGAAAACAATTCAAAAAACATGGTGGAGGTAAATATTCTTAAAAAGGTCACATTTGTTATTAGTCAACATGTTTTGGCATTTTACAGCAGCTGTAAAAATTACACAGGGTGGCTTTAAGGTAAAATCCCCCACCACATTCTTTATACACTAAGACCAACTACCAAACTGTTATTTGAACAATTCAGACCCTGACAAGCTGCATTTATCTTATTAGAAAACATTTTATCTTTTATATACCGAGAGATGATTGGCTGAGCAAAGGTGGTCCTCTCCTTTTCAACTGGGTCTGGAAGTAGCTGATCTAAAGAGTTCAAAAACACATGCATGTGAAAACTGGAGATAGACTGGAGAAACAAGGTTTATTTGTTACGCTGATTATATTATTTTATATAGTTTATATATTTTTCCCAGAACTAAGGATATAGTGAATTATATTGTTATAATTCCTTCTTATACTGGCAGGAGTGACATAATTTTTTCGACCATGTAGCTCCGCCTTACAGAACAACTTTGAAATTAGCATTTCACACACATACTTTGATGAGAATCACAGTTCTAACGTCACCTACCACTTATCCCAGTAAATCTACCAGTACATACTGCATGCTGAATAAAAGTTCAATAAAGTTATTTTTGCCATTTCTCAGAATCAAGTTTTCACCAGGAAGTCAATAAATCTAATTCTATTAGAACACCATTTACCTCAATTCCGCTGCATGTACATCAGTTATTAACTGCATATATAACAGATAAGTCCTTTAAAAAACAATTACATCATAACCCTTCATCCATATTCGTCCCATTCACGCCCTGTGCAATGCTCCCATCACTGCTATAAGGGGAGTCACCATTTCTGATTCAAGTTCAACGCTGCACAGTGTGCCCACAATATCACATGATTCCAACTGTAGACAGTGTGATATAATATGTTTTTACTGTCTGGGTCTCCACAGCGGTGCGTGTGGACTCAATATGCCCCTTCAGACAAGGCACAACCCCGCCTCCCTGCTCTCCAAACAGGACAAATGTTTTCCCTTCCCTTGTAGCGGCTACTCCTTAGCCTTTAGCAGTCGGCCCAATGCAAACATGCTCACAAAACAGCACAACAATGCCATCCAGAACTAGCGGAGACGTTTTAAACCCTCCCTCATGCGCCATGTGGAGCCTTTACTCTCAATACGGCTAAAACTACGCCGATCGCTGGTTTAGATCAGGGGGCTAGACGTAAATGCCGATGTATGAAGAGTGCCCAGCCTGCTAGCATAGACCCTGAGCCCAGCAGTGCATTAGCAGCAACAGAGGTAGCAGTCTTCGTGTAGCTTCGGTCAAACTTTACTCGTCGCTCCGGTCGCTTTTACGCATGGCGGAAAGTGGCGATGGCAGAAGAGCACACGAGCCTACCTGATTCTCCATGTTGTCCCGTGCTCCCGTGGTCCCGTGCTCTGCTTGTGGTCCTTACAGCGGCGTCCTGCTCCTCATTGTGTGCCAATCTCCACACCAGGAAGGCAGACAGAGCCCTCCCCACTCCTCGACGCGATCAAAACAGAAAGCTCTCCAGGCCTATGGCGCGGCGCGGAGCAGAACGGCTCGCACTCATTGACCAATGGTGACGCAGAGAAGGCGGGAGCACGCGGAGCCGCAAATACAATCAAAGTATTCAGAGGAGGGTTCTCGAGTGACAGCCAGCGTCCCAATCATGGTCCCACTGGACTCCGCGGAGATTCAATTGGAAAAAGCACACGAGGCTGATTGAATGGAAGTGACAGAGGAACAGATGTGTCCACATGTTTGCGGAACTCTACTTACAACAGAGATTCAATATTCACGTGTGGGTCTTATTTGTTAGAGTTATACGTATTCAGACTTTGATGTATTGGAATACATGTTTGTACAGCCAGTATCTTTCCCCAAAGTGAGGTCCGGGAGACTTCGGGGGCCTCAGAATCCCTGTAGGGGGCCTTCAAAGATTTGTTTGAATATCAAAATAAGAAAGAATCATTTGTAGCATGCTTATATGTTGTATGTTTAAGTAAGTAAAGCATTGTATATGATCTTATATATTAAACATGCCCCAAGACATGTTTGGACCGATAGATGTACATATTTAGTCATACCATAAGATTCATGTTGTAATCTCGAATTAATTCAATCTCATTACTACTTGTAATACTTATATCTACGTCTAATTCTTATATGAGCCTTCGGCAAACGTAGTTACTGTAATAATATTATTTTGAAGTAACACAGTAATGCAACACATATTATATAATAAAATGGGTAAGAGATTACTTGACCTGGTCTCGTCAGATCTTGGAGTGTACGGCCTGGTCCGTGACGGGTCCACAGGGGTCACTTTGGCTGTGGAGTACCCCAGGGCAGCTGTGGCTACAGTAGGACCACCATCTCCAACCTTACTAGCCTAACTCAAATGACATGGGTGATTGTATTATATTTTGATTAAAATATGTTTTCACAAAGAATTACCATATATCAGGCTGAATGTTGTGAAATATAAGAAGGTGTATCCGCACTCAATGTCCAACATTGACGTAATTATCTTACTGTTACATATTATAGAAATGTTCATGTATCTTCTGTTTTTATATGTTATAAATAACGAGTCAAAGGTTTTTGTCAAATATTGTGTTGTAATCTCCTTCTGTGTGCGCCGGGGGGCGCCGCTGCACAGATAACTGCTGTATACAAAATCTATTGTTCTGACTGTTGTGTCTTCATCACACAGAGTGACGCATTACAGAGGTTTCAATGAATCAGTCCTTTATAACAAAACAAACATATACTCAAAACAGAATATTGAATATCTGTTGTAAGTAGAGTCCCGCAAACATGTGGACACATCTGTTCCTCATTTATTTATTATATATATATATATATATATATATATATATATATATATATATATATATATATATATATATATATATATATATATATATATATATATATATATATATATATATATATATACACACACACATACACATACAATTACAATTATGTATTTCTTGTAAATAATTAAGAGCCATACATGCGTTTTCCAACACAAGAGCTCAAACAAAAGCCAAAGTAAACATAATCACATGCTTATGCTTATATTGCAAATCTAAGCATAACCTGATCATAATGTAAGCCAACATATCACATTTGTAATCAGTTACATAATGTGTCATTTTTGTGATAGTTTATTTTATAATATAATATAACTGAAATCATTAATGGTGAAAACATTCTCAAACGCACCTAAAAACAACGTTGAAATGCACACATGTACATCCATTAAGCAACTGTTAAAATAATAAATAAAATAAATACACAAGTTGATGTCAGCTCAGAAACAAAACAGTGCAGGCTCGGTTACATTTCAACATATTGACAATATTATAGCCTTTGAAGAAGACATGCCATACTTCTGTTACATATCTGTACTTTGGAAATCACTATACTGACTATTAAAGCAACAGGTCAGCTCTCTTTTGTATTCAGTCTTGCCATATCCCTCCTCACTTCTCTATCACTTCTCTGCCTCTGATAAAAGCAGAGTTTACACAGACATTTTAGCAAGAATAAAAAGTGACCCACAATTTACACCAAGATGAAATTAACAAGGCTTACAAGTGTGTTTACAAAGCAGTAGGGAAAATCGAACTTTCCACTTACAGCAATTTAATAAGTAAAAGACAAATTGTTTGGAGGTGCTGGTGCACCTCGATTCTAATGTGGTTGAACTTGTAACCAGCCAACCATCCATTTACTTCCCCTTAATCCATTTCTGGGTTGTGGGGGGTGGCAGTCAGAGCTGCACCCAGTACACATTGCACCAGCCCCTCACTGATCCTCCTGCATGTGATGAGTCCACAGGAGCCTTGATCTTCCAGTCGGGGCTTCAGGCAAAGTGGGGTTAAGAGTCTTGCCCAAGTACACAACAACAGCATTCATCAGTGGGAGTCATGAAGTAGGTCTCGTGGTGGGCTCGACCCTACAACCTTCAGGCCCAAATGCCAATGCTCTATCAACTAAGCCATTGTCGCCCCTTACTGAACTTGTAATCACGGACACCAAATCCACGTCTGACATTCGGACGACCAAAACTAATGATCCCCCTGAATTGAGCGCAGTTTTAAAAGGTACTCTGTATTGTCATGCTTTGTAAATATACTCTACGTTAGGTTTTGCGCTTGGTGTAAATTGCGGTATTTTGGAAAATGGAAATTGTTGATGTGGAAGGGGTCAGCATGTCTTGCGCGTCCTGCTTGTGCCTTTGAGGACGATATGCGGTAAGCCCAGGGGCCACTGATCACAGGGCCAGAACTGCAGACCGGGAAGAGAGTACGGGATCTCGTAGTTAGCGTCCAGATACGCGATCAGGGTGCTGCCGTAGGCTACCGCGATCACAATCAAGATGTGCCTGGAATACAATATCTTGTCTTAGTATACATGTCGACTTAGACCGCTCTTGTCTAACTATACATGTAGACTACTCTTGTCTCAGTATAAGCAGACTCAGACCACTTTTGTCTCAGTATACATGTAGGCTACTCTTGTCTCAGTACATATGCTGGCTCAGACCACTCTTGACTCTGTACACATGAATGCTCAGACCACTCTTCAGTATACCTCAGTATACGTGCACACGTACCACAGACTATGAAGGTAGCAGAAGTTGAGCTGTTGCCAGAAGCTGCATCCAAAGCGGTCAGTGATCCAGCAAGAGATGGCCAGTACCCACAGCCCAACGGACAACTTGGCCAGGTGGAGCGCCCGCAGGTCTGTGCAGCTGGGACAGAATGAAGAGACAACAACTATTGCTGTGGAAATTCACAATGTAAAGAACAAATATGCAAAGAAGGACCCTTTTTAAATAATAAATCTATGAGAGGGAGAGAGTTAAATTAAATTTTTAACAGAGAAAGGAACATTTATTGAATTTCAGTGTTTGTTTCACCACCTGTATAAGCGTTTATAAACATCAGCAACACACGCATTTAACATTGAAATCACAGGACCAAACAGTGTGTAAAACTGTCTCTCAAGAAGCAGTTAACTTTCCTCTTAAAGTCCCTCATCCATTTGGATAATATAGGAGACATCTGAAACCAATAACATATCTTTGAAAGGGTAAAAAGGTTCTCAAAAAGTTGCCAAAAAATGGATTTTGAAACATAAATCCTTTGTCTTGTTCCATGTTATGATACTTTTCTTTTACATTTAATACATGTTACTGATGAAATGGTACAAAAGCAACGCACTGCTAACAAAATATATAACTGAAAGATTACCGCTATTTTTGCGTCCGAATGTGGTCCGAGCATAGATAGTCCGAGGCAGTCCCCCAGGTCTCTCCCATAGACAAGTCTCTCCAGCGGATTCGATGTAAGCTAGCTATGTTCACCCGCAAGCTTGATTTTTTCTTTGATCATTTTTTCGCTTTAGTTCCCTTTTCTCTTCCTCTCTGTTGTGTCGTTTGGTCTCTTTTGCTGTGTATGCGGTTACAGCAAGAAGAGATATAGCCAAATCTGCTAACAGTTTAGCAGCTCTGTAGAGGCTAGAGGACGCAGCCTCGTTCTGTGAGTGGAGGAAAGCGGGCGTCACGCTAAGTCTCTCAGCACTTTTTACGGCCTGAATTCATATACAGCTGAATCAATGAGCTCAAGTTCTCAATTAAATTACGGATTATAATACAACTTGTATGGAGTAATAAGCATTTTTATGAACTCATTAGAAAATAAATTGGGTATAGCATCTTTAAGTGTCTTGCCCAAGGACACAACGACAGCAGACATTAGTGGTAGTCATGAAGTAGGTCTTGTGGTGGGCTCAAACCATTGGGGGTGGGTCCCGGCTCAATAACGGCCACATTGACGTGCGCCGACATGCTTGCAATATACCACCCCGGGCCGATGGCGGTGGACCCGGTGTTCTGTCGAGTTGGTCTGCCCGTCGAGATGAGCTCCCTCAGCTGTTAATGATGTAATGCAAACCTGCGCTGCGCGTCTCACGGCAGCCGAAGCAATCCAAGATGGCGGACATGTTAAAATACGAACAAATTAAGACACAAATGTTACTCTTACAGTAATGCAATTTGAGGCGAGATGTTGATGGTTCCATGTAAAGTTTGTTTTAAGCAGTCCACTGATCCTGTGAAACCACACTGCAACTGTAACCCAAATCTGATTTGCGCATGTGCAGAAATCCGACAAAATGGGGAAAAACAAGATCTAATTAAATATTTAGTTGGAACATACTATTGTTAATCATATTGAATACAGTATGATACATCCATTCAATTTAATTTATTTCCATAATCAACACGACAGACCAGTCACAGTACGTGTCATTGGACTACGTCAGTAAAATGACGTATGCAGCAGTCAACTCGGGGACTGCTATCACACAGTAGCAGTGTGGTTTCACACTGGAGCAGTTGACTGCTTAACACAAAACTTTTACTCTTAAAACCCACATATCACAACACGGAACCATCAACATCTCACCTAAAATTGCATTAAAAGTGACATTTGTGTCCTAATTCGTTCGTATTTTAACTTTTAAAGCAATCCAAGGACTTCATGTCCGCCATCTTGGTTTGCTTCGGCTGCCGTTAGACGCACAAGCGCAGGTTTGCATTACATCATTAACACCTGAGGAAGCTCTGCCCGTTGAGATGAGCGACAGAACACCGGAATAAGAATTATTCAATGCTACTGTATGCATCTTCTGACCTCTCGAAAATGTTTTTACAGGATGGTCCAAAAGTCGTCTCTTGGCTCAAAGCTACGTTCCACATGTGTATCAATGCTGAGGGGAGTGATTTTTTGTCGGAAAAATATGATGAAAAGATGTGACAGAGAGCCCATACTAGTGACCTGGATTTTGTGTGTGTGGTTTCATAAGTTAGGTACCCCAGCTTTGATCCTCATGTCTGACACAAAACAGGTGAAAAAGTGAGAGTACTGCACACATTATAGTAAGATACAGTGCCTTGCGAAAGTATTCGGCCCCCTTGAACCTTTCAACATTTCGCCACATTTCAGGCTTCAAACATAAAGATATAAAAAAAAAAATTTTTGTCAAGAATCAACAAGTGGGACACAATCGTGAAGTGGAACTACATTTATTGGATAATTTTAACTTTTTTAACAACTAAAAAACTGAAAAGTGGGGCCAAAAGTAGATTTGGCTTTATGTTTTGGATCATTGTATTGTTGGAAGATAAATCTCCGTCCCAGTCTCAGGTTTTCTTCCAGAATGGTCCTGTATTTGGCTCCATCAATCTTCCCATCAATTTTAGCCATCTTCCCTGTCCCTGCTGAAGAAAAGCAGGCCCAAACCATGATGCTGCCACCACCATGTTTGACAGTGGGGATGGTGTGTTCAGGGTGATGAGCTGTGTTGCTTTTACGCCAAACATATCGTTTTGCATTGTGGCCAAAAAGTTCGATTTTGGTTTAACACTCCTTCCATTTCAATATAATTGCTTGCACAGTGCTCCTTGAGATGTTTAAAGCTTGGGAAATCTTTTTGTATCCAAATCCGGCTTTAAACTTCTCCACAACAGTATCTCGGACCTGCCTGGTGTGTTCCTTTGTCCTCATGGTTCTCTCTGCGCTTTAATATTAAAAACAATATAACATTTCATATTGTGATCCAAATGAATAAGATAAAAATGATCTGACGAAGGCTAAGGCCGAAACGTAATAAATACTAGATCTTTTGGACATCTATCCGAGTGTGCTGTGTATTTTCCAATACATTTAATTTCTGCTCCAGCACATGCACCTCATGAGAAGAACTTGGTGTGCGTTTTTGTTTTTCTAGTTTCTCTCTGTGCTTTAAACAGAACCCTGAGACTATCAAAGAGCAGGTGCATTTATACGGAGACTTGATTACACACAGGTGCATTCTATTTATCATCATCAGTCATTTAGGACAACATTGGATCATTCAAAGATCCTCACTGAACTTCTGGACTGAGTTTGCTGCACTGAAAGTAAAGGGGCCGAATAATATTGCACGCCCTACTTTTCAGTTTTTTATTTGTTAAAAAAGTGTAAATTATCCAATAAATTTCGTTCCACTTCACGATTGTGTCCCACTTGTTGTTGATTCATGACAAAAAAAATAATTTTTATATCTTTATGTTTGAAGCCTGAAATGTGGCAAATGTTGAAAAGTTCAAGGGGGCCGAATACTTTCGCAAGGCACTGTATGTTGTGTATATAGTATACGAGTATATGAGTATACCATCTCATCTCGATGGCCAGCAGGTAGAGGAAGTGGAGGCCAAAGCAGTTGAGGGCATATGCATTCACTGTCGGCTTTACAAACGACACTGCTGTGGTGATGAGGGTCAGGACCAGCACCAGCTTGGAGAACGTAGAGCTGAGGAGAACAAGGCCGGAGAGAAGACTATCAACGTGCTACTTTTAATATAAATGGATCCACAGAAATGGAATAAACAAGGACAGCAAATCTACATATTTACAAATTAAATATACATGTTTAGTCAGAGGAGCAACTTAGGGGTGGTAGCCCTGGGTGGAAATTGGCTGATCTAATATAGGAAGACGTTACATAATAATAAATTAATAATAAACCCTTAAAAAAAAGACAGTCTCTATCAACACAAGACAATGTATGTTTTGATACAAATAATATAACAATTATCTCTCTACACACACACGTCGCTTCTGTAAATGTAGGTATGGTTTTTAATTAATACATTAAAATGATTTATTTATTTGGCGCATTGACCCCGGCAGTGACACTTGCAGTGAGGAGATCAATTGCTGCTGAAGATGATCTCAGATCTCCGGGGTCAAGCACTGGTGGTGGCTAGAAGCATGCGTGAATGGCCAGAGCGGGAGCCTAGAGCAGGAGCCAGAGCCGGAGCGGGAGCCTTGAGCGGGAGCCTTGAGCGGGAGCTAGAGCCATGGAGGAGGCGCTGGGGAGGTGGTGGGTGTTAAGATCTTCAGGAAGCGCTGCTTGTCAGTTTTTTGAGGAACAGAACAGTGTCTCAGACAGCATCCCAGTTTTATCTGGTATGTTATATCTCCATCTGGGCTCGAAAAGCAATGGTACAGGTTGTTTTTTCAGATATGTATTGTGCATGATACAGACAGATTGTGGATCCATGAAACTATATAAGAGAAAGAGGACTACACAAGTCAATAAAAGAACAAGGGACACATTTAACAGAAGCCAGGTTGTTGTAGGGCCCTGGATTCAGCCTTCCTCCTACTTTTGTGCATTAAGGGTTTGGTGACATTCTTAGACTAGGACAAGACAAATAAATTATTTTAAAAAAAATGATCGCAGCCATTTTGGATAGCTCCAGTAGAGCACAATTTTTGGCCCATTAGTTAGAACGGCGGAGATAGGCGTGACTCTGTCCGTTAATATATACAGTCTATGGTTGCGCCAAATACGCATGTGTGGCTCTCATGCACGTGCACAGAGGGGCTCGGCCACGCTTTGACCTATCAGAATTGCTGAGTGGAGGTAGAGCGGGAGCCAAAAGAGCAGAGTTTGTGGCACTGAAGTGTGGATTTAAAGAAAACCAAAGGATTGAAGAAGAAAAAAAGTTCAGGGTGACAAGTGACACTAAAATCCCCACATAATCCGACCTTTGTGAAAGCCCACGTGAACGTATTCTCGTTTAGTCTGCAGTACTGCGAGAATCCCGCGAGCACATGGGTCCTTCAGCTCCAAGCTAGTAATACCCTATCCAATTATTATAATAGCTCCATGGGCTGGCCCTGTAAAATTACCTTGAAGTTCCTGTGGTGGAAACGCGACTCATATGTCCTAGATGTTGTATATGCTTTAGAATTTTGCACCATATACCAATGCAAATTCCTAGTTTGTTACTTACAAATATGGCAAAACAAATGATTTTCTATGGTCACTTCATATTCAGTCGTGCTCAAGAGCAAAGTAGAGCAAGAGCAACCTGAGGAAGTTAGCAATCAGTGGGTTTTCTCTTGAGAAAACTAGCTATGACATGGTCAAAAGCTATGAAAAGTCAATTTTGAATGTCCCATTAAAAGCCATAAAAATGAATAATACAACTAATTATGACAATTAATGTTATTTGTCCCAACAGAACGAGTCTTGTTAAAGCAAAATGTTGTGAACACATAACATCACAACACACTGTCTTCATCTTATGCCGCGTTCAGACCGGATCATGCGTTGCGTCGACTTTATATGCAAAGTCAAAGGTGACGCGCGTTTAAGCGTGGAACTGCATGTGCGTCTCGGGATGCACGCACGGACTGCGCGGCAGAGGCGCAGGAGTGGAAAATCAACGCACGCAGGAGACAAATATTTCTGAACGTTTCCTCGGGACGCTCGAGAAGCGACCAATCAGAGAGCCGCAAAGTGTTCACGGGGACATTAGTGGTCTGAGCGAGCAGACTGAAAATACTAATAATAAACAGCCAAAACAGGAGCTACACCAGGACTAGGGTTGGGCGATATGGGCCTCAGCATGTATCACGATTTTTGTTGGTATGTATCACGATATGACGATATGATAATTTCAACAAAGCCTCATATAAAAGCTATAAAAACTTAGCACTGATAATTTTAAACACACTTGCCTCAAAGTGCATTTACTGATTTATTGGCAGCAAAATGTGTAATACAGCTATTGTATATAAAACGTATTAACAAAACCGAATTGTAGAGAATTCTGTTTTGTACATACTGAAAATTGCAGGCAACATGTAATAAAGGTGAACATTTGTAATTTGTAAAATATATAAAAGTTTGGTCTTTGTAATATAAAAAGTGTACAGCATTAGCATTATCAATAATTATTTGTCACTTTTTTTTGTTTTCCTAATCCAATATAGTCAAATATGATCAAATACTGTATATTATTTTTTGTATCTTTTGCGTTTTATAATTATGTAATTATAACTCATTTGTAAATTATATTGCAATGTAGACAAACACATAGCATTGAAGTAAATGATGATGACAGTAACAGTAAAATTAAGCTTACCAATGGGCACTACTAAGAGACGAGGATGAGAGAGAGGGGAGGGAGAGAGAGGAGAAGAGAGCGTGGAGGACGAGAGGATGAGGGAGATGACGTATGAGAAGGAGAAGATGGTATGAGAGTATGAGAGAGCGAGAGAGACTTGAGAAGATGGTAGAAGTGGAGAACTGAAGCGGTGAGGATGTCGGAGCAGGTGGAGGTCTGGAAGGAAGGGGTGGAGAGAGGAGGGAGTGAGGGGTGCGTGGGGTGGGGCGAGTGAGGAGGAGGATTATTGAGAGAGAGAGGAGAGAGATAGCGGAAAGGACTGGTGGGTCATTGTATGGGGAGAAGTGGGTTGGGATTGAGGACGTCGGAAGAAGATAACTGCGAGAGGGATGGATTGGTTGATGAGCGAGATTTTGATTGTGGACCGGGAGTTCAGTAGGAGAGAGATGGTGGAGAGACGAAGTAGAGAGAGCTGACATGGTCGAGATGTGTGGACGAGGGGGGACGATTTCTGAGGGGTGAAGCCTCGATGGGAGTGGAGGACCCGAGCGAGAGACAGAGAGTGGAGGAGGATGAGAGGAAGAGCGTGGAGACTAGAGAAAGAGGAGAAGGGGGAGAGCTAGAGAGGAGCAAGGAGGTGAGAGATGAGAGAAGGGGTGAGGGGAGGAGGAGAGTGGTGAGACTCGAGAGTTGGGGCGGGAGATGAGAAGAGAGAGACGGAGAGCGAGGAGGGGAGAGGATTGAAGGAGAGATGAGAGAGATGGAGGTTGAGGGAGATGAGGAGAGATGAAGGGAGGGATGATTGAGCGAGGGAGAGAGTCGACGAGGAGGGGTTGATGAGAGGAGGACTGAGTAGGTGAATTGGTGCGAGACGTGGAGGTTGTGAGGTGTGGGAGAGAGAGAGCCTTAGTGATCTGGATCGAGAGGGTGTGATTAGTGTGATCCGATTGTGTGCGGAGAGGACGAGGAGGGAGAGGGGAGAGGGGTGTGATGAGAGACGAGGGAGACGAGAGATGAGGATGGGAGGAGGTAGAGAAGAGGTAAGAAGAGAGAGCATGAGTCTTGAGGGAAAGGGGGTTGATTGTTGGGGAGAAGTGGATGTCAGTTGGGACGGACCACGAGAGATGCTGGACGTGAGACGGTTTGTGGGCTGGACGAGACGATGAAGTGATTATGAATTGAGAGAGTGGAGAGAGAGAGTTGGAGGAGAGGAGCGGAGGGCGGAGATGAGTGAGAGGGGTTCTGGGAGAGGAGAGTCTAGAAATGAAGATGGGAGAAATTTGAGAGAGTCGGTCAGAGGGAGCGAGATGAAGAGAGAGGATACTGAGAGTGTCAGAGACGATGAGAGTGGAGAGGAGTGAGGGACGAGATGGTTGTGAGGGTAGTGGTGGGACTCTGGAGGATGAGGAGAGGCGACGGGACGAGTGGAGAGGATGGAGTGAAGGAGAGGAGCGTGGAAGCCAGCGAGGGAGAGGATCGTTGAGGTAGAGAGACTGAGGAGAGGAGAGAGTGAGAGTCGCGGAGATGAGAGAATATGAGAGGGAGAGGAGAGCGAGAGGGGGGAGAGAGGTCTTTTGTCGGAGAGTGGAGCGGAGAAGGAGAGGAGAGGCTTGGAGGGAAGATGAGTAGAGAAGCGAGGGGAGGGAGGATTGAGAGGGATTGTGAGGAGCGGGAGGAGGAGAGAAGCGAGAGAGTGTGAGAGAGAGAGAGGAGAGTGTGGTGCGAGAATGCTTGAGAGAGAGTGGAGTGAGGAGTGGAGAGGGGCGAGAGTTTACGAGAGGAGACTGAATAGAGGATGACGAGAGAGAGAGAGAGAGAGAGTGGAGCAGAAGACTGAGAGAGAGAGAGATGAGAGTGAGAGAGAGAGAGAGGAGAGAGAGAGACCACTTCGAGTCCAGTTGTTTAGGGCAGCTGCTTTCACAACATTAGAATCCACTGTCGATAGTTAAACACAATTGTTCCATTTTATTCAGTTCCCTAAACTACTTCCCATATGTTTGAGGTAGCTCGCGTTTTGCAACAATGTCTTTACATCTGCATTGTCTTCACCATGGTCTTCCACCGCCGCCTCAGCCATGTTTGCTCTCTGCTCTGTTGTTGTTGTCCCTGCACGGCCGCTCTGCTTACACGTGCCGACGCAGATGAATCATCAAAGTGCGCCACACAAACGTGTTTCCGTCGCTGTTTTCAGTTGTTAAATGATGGTTTTCACCGGTATAAGGCATTTATTCTTATCATTTAATTTACTTATACCGGTATACCGGTACAAAAAAAATATCGCCCAACCCTAACCAGGACCTAACCAGGGTTGACAATGGGGGACTCTGTGCTTGTGAACATACGCGTTTTCATGCTCCCGTGACTTTATGCAACTGTTTCGAGCGTGTTCGTCAATGCGGAAGTACTGTCTAATAATAAAATAAACGTATGGTGCACCTCCTTGAACACATACTGCTGTTATATAAAGTCTCTGGAAGGTCTCTGGACACAAGACCCTGCAGAGCTGCATCGGAGAAGAACTTTACACAAAAAGCCGTTAGCTTAACTCCGTTAGCATCAAAGTCCGCCCGCTACTTCCGCCACTTCCGGCGGGGGTCGGCCCGATGTTCCCCGGGTCCGATGTTCCCCGGGTCCGGTGTTCCCCGGGTTTTTCCGGTGTCCCGGGTGGTGTTCCCCGGGTCCGGAGTTCCCCGGGTCCGGAGTTCCCCGGGGCGGGGAACCAAGCGACCCGGGGAACATCGGACCTTCCAACGCCGGAGGGCGGTGTTCCCCGATGGGGCCTCGCTCATAGACATGTTATTGCTGCGCTGCGGGATAATGGAGCAACGAAGCGGCTTTCGCACATAACTAGTCTATTTTGGGTAGCCTGAATGATTTGTTAAGTAGGCCAAATTCGCTTGCAACAACAAGGGCTAAATGGAATTGGGGTTTCATGGAATATGGTTCAAACGCACACACGCAGCACTCAACGCGAGCATATACAACAAGTCATTTATGAAACTTGCGTTGAAAATGATGTACATTTTGGGTGTATATTCCGATTTACGCAATTGCAAAAAGTTTTGATCATTAGAAAAATCCTTTATTGAATTGTCGAAGTGAATAAATATAGATTGATTGCATGAATGAATTAATTCATATATATTATGCCAGCGGTGGCTCTCCCATGAATGAAGGGTGTGGCGAAAAGTCGGGATTTCATGCAGCGTCTTGGAGCAGCCTGGTGGGGTAGACGTGCGCATTGAGGCGTGTACAGTTCATAGAGAGCGTTTGCGGTCCAGATTTCACAAAGAAACTTGGAGCCAAAACTTCTGCACATGTGGCGAGACTTGGACAGGGCAGTGAGACGTTTGAGTGAGCAATCACATCTATGCGTTATTGGGTGTGTGTCTGTGTGAGGGCTTACACAAATCTAATGAAATAAACCATTGCTTTCAGATGTGAGGATTACAATAGCCGTGCGTAATTAGGCAGAGCAGAGCCTGCCACAGCAATAGATGGGTCAACTCACTGTTGCGTAAAGTGTTTTTATATAGAGCCTTTGACTGATCCAGGCTCACAAAGCGCTTCACATTTTAAATAACATACAGATCTAAACTCATACATCACACTAAGTAGATTTAATACCGTGGGTCCTCACCCTTCCCATGAGCTGTGCACTATCGCCCCCCCTCCTCGCCGAAGCTTTCGGCGTGTTTCCATTAGACTTTTTCTGATGCGCAATTCAAATTTTGAAACATGATCATCAATGAAAACACAGCATTAATTTTGCCAGTAGGGACTATGTTTATTGTTGTTTACATATCTTGTATTCATGCGTTGTTGTGCCGAAGGTTGAGTCAGCGTTTACACCACCTCAGACCTGGCGTTTATTTTTGCGTATTGTACGCTCACGTCCAGACAGATAATATTCGGAAAAAGTTATATTTTGCGTACGCTCATTAACCCTGATTGGGCGTACGAGGTTTCATACATGAGGCCTCACATGTTGGCCCACAGTGGGCCTACGTGGGCCCACAGTGTGTTCAACAGGCTAGAGTTTACACTCATCAGTGCGAGGGAGCCTGGCTCGAGCGCGCCTCTCCTCCTCTGGGACCTACGGCCCGGGACTCTGGCTCCTATACCTCACAAGTTCTCGCTGAACTTTCTTAAAATTAACAATTAAAAAGGCTGCTCTGTTTGAATGCTTTGAGAGCGTTGTCATTCTTTAAGATGCAGGAATAGCTGGTTGTTCTCGCTTCACGCTGTGTGATATGATATTGGACAAAATTGTTCAGCCAATAAACTAGGACTATATTTGACGCAACGTAGGAACGTGATGACGCTCAGGGGGTTATATAATTATTATAATTATTATTATTATTCCCCCCACTGTAGGAGCCAATACACTTTTTCAATATTTTTGACATTTCTGAGCGTTTCCAATTGTATTTAAAAATGGGTGCAACCTAATCTAAACAATTCATGAATTGAGCTTTTCCGATCTTATTTTACACTGATTCCTTTTGATCATTTTTTTCTTAAAGTTCAAGTTGTAAAAATGCTATGTTGAAATTGGTTATTTACATTTTAACGTGTGAGTGAACGTTAAGGCGGGACCACAACAATGCCGCACGCATTCTGAATAGAATAATATGTATTAATATCTCTAAAACTAAAAGAGCATATTCAAGTTTTACAATCAAAAAACGACGTCATATGCGTGTCCATTATGCGTAAAAGCACAGTGCCCTCAGCAAAACCACGTATTTGGAAAAATATAGGCTAACAGATGTAGTAGAATGCTCTAGTTTCAATTGTCCTCATTTTATTCAGTCAGACTTGTCATTAATATAGATGCCCATGGGAGAGCAAGGGAGATAACATGCCCATAACATGCCAAAATATCCTGCATAGACTCAAGTCTGCGATCAGCTGAAATATGAGCACACAAAGAGCGAGAGGGAAAAAGAAAAGTAAATAGGCTTAGGTAAGTTAGTATTTTTTCTTCACAAAAGTTGGCGCGGATCATATGCCATCTTTCGTGGAGGAGGAAACATCAAACATCAAAGCTGCGCACGCGGGGAACCCCACCAAAACCCCAAAAAACCCCCCCCACCCCCCCCCCAAGCAACCGGACCTAGTCTCGTTGTTGATAGTCCCGATGTTCCCCACTTCTATTGGCGGGGAACATCGGACCCGGGGAACATCGGGACTTTTTAATACGCGAGCAGTACCGATGTTCCCCGGGTCCGATGTTCCCCCGCCCTATTGAAGTGGTGGGAACATCGGACCCGGGGAACATCGGACCCGGGGAACATCGGTACGCACCCTTCCGGCGCAGGCGCCAACGGAGGTCAGGTATTTCTTGGTCCCCTGCGTCTAAAAATTAGTGAATGTGTGTTACTGGTGAGCGAGGCGTCAGCGTTCCAGCGTCAGGCGGAGTGAATGCCCTCTTAAGAAAGACGAAAACATGTTTTCTTTTGACATTCATTGTAAGAAAATACAAATCATTATAGGTAATGTATTGGAATCTTTGGGGCTTAGAGCTGATTGGTTCGGTGGGTTAGGGTTGTCCTTTCTAACAAAAGCTGATCTAAAGATGTGACAGAAGCCAAAAATACATGCATGTTAAAACTAGTGACATACACAATACTGTTTTAGAGCCTGTAATTACATTTTTCAAATGTGCTCATTATTAAGTTAGGTACCCCAGTTTTAATGAAATTTGGTGACTTCTTACCCCCCAGTTCTTTGATAAAGGCTGGGAAGTGCTTGCGAGGGAACCAGAGGGTACCCCACTGCGATGAAACCCAAAGGATGGACAGCTCATCCAGCATCTGGCCCACGAAGCTCAGTGTCATGTGGAAGTAGGCGGAGAACAGGCCTACATGGGAGGAAAATTCGGCCACATCGCAGAGAAGCAAACAAAGAGGTATTGGCACCATCATATAGGTATAGGTCCGTAGTCTGTTTAAATTTCCCATAACTAGAACATATAACACTATATCTACACACAAGGGTTAAAGGAGCTATACCCGTTTCTGCAAGGTTTGAATGTTTAGCACCGTATGGAAGATTTTTTGTGTCATCAGATTTTTTTTAGCTTGAATTTTTCACTTTGACATTTTTAACCTGAAAAAGCATGTTTGAAGATATTTTTATCTTTGCATTCAGTCAGGTAAAAAATTCAGTTTACGAATTTCAATGTGATTAAAATTTCAAAATGACTTATTCACCTTCAAAATATTTCCCAAAAAAAATGTTCGATGAAAAAAAAAAAAGACGGATTATTTGTTCCATCAGAAATTGAATTTTAAATGGACCTGAATTCATCTATTTGAATGTTTTTAACATCTTGAATATTTTTTTCTGTGAATTTCACTCACTGATTATCAATTTTATAATGTTAAATTCAAACAGTCAAAATTCAACGAGAAAATCAATTGTGGAAAATTCACATGACACATCCGGTGTTCTGACGAGTTGTGTGCTCTGTCATGTTGAGTCTGCGCATAAGCAAATGAACTCTGTTTGCTCTTCACACTGGACGTTATGTCTCCCCGTTACTATGGACATATTCTTATTAGTTTACGTTCTGACAGTTAAAGTTATAATTTGCTTTTTGTGGAATTAGATACATTTAACTGCAAATGAAAAACATAGGGGTGTGGGGAGCCAACGCTAAGTTTAGTTAGGGTGCTGTTTTGGCATGTAGCACCAACTGTATAGAGTGTTAACAATTTGTTTGTATATTTTTATAAACTGGTAATATCTTATCTAGCGTTATTTGTTTGATTAATATTTGACCAATCAAAATGCCATTGTCTGGGGTCAGGCCACAAAATCTGTAGTGATGCTTTGTTGTCATGTATATAAAGAACACTCATAAATATATGATCAAAAGCCAATGAAGCAATCATCTCTGCAAATTTACTCAAAAATACAACAGATGAGTTTTGTTTTTTTTATACATTTTGACCTTTTTAAAAAGCTATTTTTAAGTGTCTGATGGATTAGCCCTGAAGTATGTATAAAGATATCCAAATCAGTGAGAGTGTGCAGACTCGAGCTGCGTCCGTGGAGTGCAGAGTGAGAGAGGTGCCGAACACTCTGGGTCAGTCTGCATTCTCAGTGAAGGCCTCACATCTGTGGAACTCTTGGCACTGAGTCACAGTCGGACGTGGACTTTTCTCCCACAAAACTGAAAAAGTGGGCTTAAGAAAAAACAGAAGTGTGAGCATAAACCTGGATATAGTATGGTTCAAATAGGGCCAGTTATTTTTATTGATGTGTTGTTGTTCTTTTCTCCCCTCTTATTTTCTAAATTTGTTTCTTCATGTTCTCCAAAAGCCTAACCAGGAAGGGGGCTGCAAAATTTAGCCTTTGGCTAGAAGCCTGTGTACTTGAAATCTGGTAACCTGTGGGTGATATAAGTTTTTTTGTATGTTTCCTGTCAAATCAATTTAAAATAATATACATAAAAATTGTGTCTGGACGTATTGTGGTCTTGAACACCTTACCCACAAGATCATCAAGGCCCAGACATATGCACGGCCAGGCTCCTCTCGCGGGCATAGGGATGCAGCAGCGTACAGCCTGATAGGAAAGTGGGACACTAAGGAAGGAAGAAAAAGCTGCTCAACTGCAAACAAAACACAAGGGACAGGATATTACCAGGGCGAATATTTGGCCAAATCTTGATAAAGCAGAAGTGCCCAAACTATTTCACTCAGAGGGCCAAAGTGAACACGCCGGGGGCCAAACCTTTTCCTCCTAAAAGGTTAGCCGGCACCAGGGCTGTTCTCTCTGCTCTATACAATTCCATTAAATTTATTCTTGTATAGCCCTAAATCACAACAGTAGTAATCTCAGAGGAATTAACCTAACCATTGAAATCGTCAACACAGCTCAGAGAATCAACAGTTAAGACACAAAAAATATAGAACACATAGACATTGGTCAACATTAATGGACATTGGTTCACTTGTGAGTGTGCTTTTTTCCGCTGGTATCTTGTTATTTCATGATTAATTTCATGTCTATTTCATGATATATTTCATGTTTGTACAAGATAATATCATGTTATTTCATATATACAACTATCATGTAATTTCATGATACCAATTTATCATGAAATTTCAAGATAAATATCTTGTTATTTCATGATTTACAACTATCATGTTATTTCATGATACCAATTTATCATGACATAACATGATAAATATTATGTTATTTCATGATATACAACTATCATGTTATTTCATGATACCAATTTATATTGAAATATCAAGATAAATATCATGTTATTTCATGATATACAGCTATCATGTCATTTCATGATACCAATTTATCATGAAATATCAAGATAAATGTGTTATTTCATGATATACAACTATCCTATTATTTCATGATACCAATTTATCAATAAATATCAAGATAAATATCATGTAATTTCATGATACCAATTTATTATGAAATAACAAGATACTGATACAGAAGAAGAAGCTGTAGACGCCAGACCATACGCCAGGAATGTGGAATGGCTCAGGCAAAGGACTCGCTTTGCATCTTTCTGCAACAGCGAGGGGTGTCAGAGGTATCGGATGCAGGAAGATCGAGTCAGTAATCAATGTGAATTTATGAACTGCTATCACCATAATTACCTATATCCGAAATGATTTATAATATTTCAGGCTTGTAAACAATGAAATAAAAAGCACCATACAGTTAATTTCATGTTGTAACATAGCTAACATGCATGGCTACAGCCTACTACTGTTCACGCATTCGTTTCTTATTATATAATTTATTCTCTAATTTATTATCAGTGGCCACCTACTGCCGCCCACCACTCACAACTTGCCATGTTACCTTGAATAAAACGTTAAAAAAAATAATAACATTAAAATATTTCGAAATTTATGTGTGTTTTATTTCAGATGTGGAAGAAATACTTTATAGTTTATGCTGAGTTGGATTGATTAAGCTCATCAACGTTGTCTGTGTCGGACTGAGGACGTATTTCCGCCTCAGGGCGCAAAAGATTGCGCCCTGAGCCGTCTATGGACTCTCGTTAAAAGTTGTACATGCGCAGTAGCTCCTCTTCAATGCAAGAGATAAGACGATTTGGGGGCGCAGGAGAAGTGCGCCCTGAGGGGGCGGGATCGCCCGCGACCTGTACTGTCACTGTCTGTGACGTCCGTTTACAGTGATTGACAGGTCAAGCTGTGGGAGTTTGAGACGAACGTAAAGAGACGCAAAATGGAGAACGAGAAAAAGAATAATTCAGTTAGATCACTCAAAACAATACCGTTTGAGAGAAGATCATACCAGGAGAAGGTTGAGGTTAAAGAGCTTGGACCTGATCAGCCAAATATTACCATTAGTCAGCAGTCCAGCGACAGGGGGGGACGGTACACTCGTACTTTTTCCAGGACCTGGTTCAGCGCCAAATCTTGGCTAGCAGCATGTAGCGAGGCTAATGCTTTATTTTGCTTTCCATGCCTCTTGTTTCAAACATCAGGATCTGACCCAGCATGGATCAAGACAGGTATGACTGATCTGAAGCACTTTTTAGAAAAGGCAAAGAAGCATGAGCAGACTGGTATCCACATGCAAAATGCCCTCAAATTAGCTATGTTTGGGAAGATAAATATTTCATCCCAGCTGGATGAAAGCTACAGGGTAGGGATCAGAAAGCATCCCTACCCTGCTGGTATATATCTAGTCATCATATTCATAGCCCCCCCAGTAGAAAATTCCACCAGCCGCCACTGATTATTATTATGAGTAATTACCCTATTTGGTCATTATTTATATAACAATGGTTTAATTAAAGGCCAGCAAATACAGTTTAGCCTTTAGCTTGACCATCATGGGAAATACAAAGCTAGGCTGACAAGCTAACACTCCAGCCTCACGATGCTAAATATGAAGCTCTTCGCGAAAGTTCACTGTGGTAGACCCGGCCACTGCTGCCAGATCTACAAGCCTGCTCATCCTCTACTCATTACACCAGCAAAACGCCCACATCTAATCCACCAATAACCACCAGGACAGCAAGTTAAAAGCCGGAGACGCCCACTTCCCGGCCTTCTGAAGTTTGCAAACTTCTGAAGCCTGCAAGGTGCATGTCGCTAACGCACCTGTTCGCAAATGCATGCGTTGTTCTGGAGGGGTCGCTTCTGCTCACGTGTTGCTCGTGCGCGTGGCCCGGCTGTCCTCAGTCTGGCTGCTCGTGGTCTGCTCCTCCGCATCCCTGCACCTGCTGTGGTTCGCGTGTCTCCACTGCTCTCCTCCTCTGCGGGCTCTTCTGCGGGCTGCTCCGCGGGGCCCCTCCGCGGGTTTTGTGCGGCTCGTTCCTCGTGGTCTGCTGCTGCCGCGCGCAGACGGTCTGGCGGTGCCGTGCGTGTCCCTGCCTCCGATTGGCGGTGCCGCGTTGTCCCGTTGCTTTTCCCAAGTCTCCTGGCATGTGAGTACAGTGAGTGTGCCGACCGCGGACGGATTAATCCCGGAGTCTAGGCTGCAGGCGGCTGGTTTTTGCCCCTACGCACTTGACTGCAGGCGTCAGTTTCGCCCCGTGCTTGGTCTGCAGGCTCCGTTTTCACACGTGTCTGAGCTAACTGAGGGGCAATGCATATTAAATGGCATCAATCTCTATCGTCTGAGGGATATAAGAGGAGCAATGTGCATTAATTCAGATTCATGTTCTGCCACTTGCAGTAAAACCACGTTGGAAAAAATGTGCAAAGACTACCCATCGTCCTCCAGACGGCACACACCAGAACTCTTGCCACGGCGCCATCTTTACAGCATTAATCTCATTACTCGCAGGTCACTATGGTAAATGATCGTATTAAATTCGTCTATCTGCAGGAGGAAGGAGGGGCCATGCATTTAAATAGCTAGGTCACTAGTATTAAATTGGGTAACTAAACTGCAGTTGTTGCATTTTGAAAGTGCAGCAGAAAGAAAAAGGGCCCAATGTGAATCTGCAATGGGTTTGAAGTGGAGTTGGAGCTAATGAACGCGTGGAAAAGTGATGGTTCATGCGTATCTGCCATAACCAAAGCAGCAAGATGGCTCCAGGGGACATCTGTTATTCGCATGGGAATGTTTCGGATTCGGGTTGATTATTTCCTCAGGCTCTTAAACAACCATGGGCATGGTTCTCTGACCGCGGCTGCTGCGGTCCCTGCTGCCGTTCCTACTGATGCCTGATCCCGCTGATGCCTGTTCCTGCTGCCTGCTCCTGCTGCTCCTACTACTACATATGCCGCTGCTGCTGTTCCTGCCGCTGCCGCTCCGCGGGCTCCCAGGCTGCACCTGTCTCTACGGCTTGGCTCTTTCAGACACGTATGTAACCTGGCTCACGGAGACAAGCGGCGCACGCTGGCGTGACACGTCTGTTGTTCGTATGAATCGCATTGTGGTGCTGCTGCTCCTGCTAATGCTGCTTCTGCTGCGTCATACTGCTACCGCTACTGCTGCTACTGCTGCCGCTAATGCTGCTATTGCTGCCGCTACTGCTGCTACTGCTGCCGCTACTGCTTCATACTGCTACTGCTGCCGTGCTGCTGCTGCTTCTTTTACTTTGACACCTCTCTTCACTTCGCATCCTTCTACTGAAACACTAAACAGCTACAACAATATTCTACTGCTGTGGCTTTGATACAGGATTATTGCTGTTATTATCTACGGATGCTGCAACTGCTGCTGCTGCTACTGCTGCTGCTGCTGCTTCATACTGCTACTGCTGCTGCTTCATACTGCTACTGCTGCTGCTTCATACTGCTACTGCTGCTGCTTCATACTACTACTGCTGCTACTGCTACTGCTGCTGCTGCTGCTTCATTTACTTTGACATCTCTCTTCACTTGCATCTCTTTTACTGAAACACTGAACAGCTACAACAACATTCTACTGCTGTGGCTTTGATACAGGATTATTGCTGTTATTATCTACAGATGCTGCAGCTGCTGCTAGCCACTCTCTCAGAAGCTTATCCTGCTTCTAATGGACGCAGCCCGGCTGAGTATGCCGCGCTGCGCTGGACTCGCACCTATGCTCCCAGGGTCGCTTCGGCGGCCATGCTTCATCTCTCTACTTAATCTTCTGATTCTATCAGATGCAGCTGGCCGAGTTGCTGCGCTGAGCCGTCAATCGGACTCCTAATCAAAGGCATCCATACCTGTATTCTTCACTCTTCTGATCGCAGGCTCCCCATCATGCTGCCCATCCTGCAGCGGCACTGAACTCCGGCTCATCTTCCAAGTACATGTCTGCCCTCCTCGCAGCATCTTCCTGCTCGCCTTCTATGGCTTCTCTGCATAAGCGTTTCACCATTGCTCACTCAACCTTCATGCGGTCCGAGACACGGCTTTCCCGACCATCCTACTATCCTGATTATCTACTCTCCAACCCAAGATTCTAAGCGTAAGGGCGCCTGCAAACATCAATGGCCCTCTCCGACATGTCTCTGCCCCTACAGGTCTCCGCTTCTACACGGACGCTGCCCCTTCCGTGGGTTTTGGGGGTTCTTCCAGGACCATTGGTTTGCCTGGCCGTGGCCCGCTACTTTCCACCGGAGCATCTCCTCTGCCCTACACGAAATATTCCCAGTGGTCGTGGCCTGCGCGCTGTGGAATCACACGTGGCAGAGAAAGAGTTATGTGTGATAATCTCGATGTAGTGGAAGCATTACACAAAGGTCGCTCTTTTTCACCCAACATAATGTCCCCTGACCATTTCAACCTTCAATTCAAACATTCAAAGACCAAGGCGCCTGCAACATAATAATAGCTCGCTCAGACACATCTCTCTGCCCCTACGAATCCATGATGCGTTACACTCGCCTCCACTGCAAAAAGGAGAGTTTAACGGACCTCTATTTCTCACTCCAGACATTCTTCCCATGACAGCAACCTGGTTCAGAGCTCAGCTAAGATCCCTACTGCTCCTCTGTAATTTGTCTCCCCAGCTCTACACAGCTCACTCCTTCAGGATAGGCGCCGCCACGCGCGCGGCCTCGCTGGGGCTCCCCCACACCTCTTTGCAACAGCTGGGGCGCTGTTCCTCTTCGGCCTTCTCCGCCTACATCAGGCCAGACGCGTCCGCTATCCTGGCTGCACAACGGCTACTGGCTTCTTCGTAAGCAAAGTAAGTGATCCAATAAAGATTCTGGTGGCGGCACGCACTTTCTCAAAGACAACTCTGTTGCAGCGTCCGGTTGATCGTGATGCGAGCGCTCACGTCCCGGCGCTCAAAGACAACTCTGCTACAGCGTCTGGTATCGATCGTGATGCGAGCGCTCACGTCCCAGGCAGCGTCCGGTTAAATCGTGATGCGAGCGCTCACGTCCCAGGCAGCGTCCGGTTAAATCGTGATGCGAGCGCTCACGTCCCGGCGCTCAAAGACAACTCTGCTGCAACGTCTGGTATCGATCGTGATGCGAGCGCTCACGTCCCAGGCAGCGTCCGGTTAAATCGTGATGCGAGCGCTCACGTCCCAGGCAGCGTCCGGTTAAATCGTGATGCGAGCGCTCACGTCCCAGGCAGCGTCCGGTTAAATCGTGATGCGAGCGCTCACGTCCCGGCGCTCAAAGACAACTCTGCTACAGCGTCTGGTATCGATCGTGATTCGAGCGCTCACGTCCCAGACAGCGTCCGGTTGATCGTGAAGCGAGCGCTCACGTCCCGGCGCTTAAAGACAACTCCGCTACAGCATCTGGTATCGATCGTGATGCGAGCGCTCACGTCCCAGGCAGCGTCCGGTTGATCGTGAAGCGAGCGCTCACGTCCCGGCGCTCAAAGACAACTCTGCTACAGCGTCTGGTATCGATCGTGATGCGAGCGCTCACGTCCCAGGCAGCGTCCGGTTAAATCGTGATGCGAGCGCTCACGTCCTGGCGCTCAAAGACAACTCTGCTACAGCGTCTGGTATCGATCGTGATGCGAGCGCTCACGTCCCAGGCAGCGTCCGGTTAAATCGTGATGCGAGCGCTCACGTCCCAGGCAGCGTCCGGTTGATCGTGATGCGAGCGCTCACGTCCCGGCGCTCAAAGGTAACTCTGCCCGTTTTTGGGGATTATGCGTGCGAGCAAGCGCCGCACTCATCAGCATCGCGCCAAACATACTCAATCAACAAACTTCTAACTGCATTTTCCCTCTTGGGTCTCTCCAAAGTGAAATGTAATTATGGTGATAGCAGTCCATAACTTCACATTGATTACTGACTCGATCTTCCTGCATCCACAACGAAGATACCTCTGACACCCCTCGCTGTCGTAGAAAGGTGCAAAGCGGGTCCTTTGCCTGAGCCATTCCACATTCCTGGCATATGTTCTGACCATAGACTGTAAATATTAAAAGGTCTGACGTCTACAGCTTCTTCTTCTGTATCTACAGTATCTGGATATTTCATGATAAATTGGAATCATGAAATAACATGACAGTTGTATATCATGACATGATATTTATCTTGCACGAATGTGAAATGATCTTACAAGCTCACGTTTTTTCAACAAGCTTGCAATATCATGAAATTATCATGAAATAACATGATACCAGCGAAAAAAAACACACTCACAAGTGAACCTAACAAGCTTCCGTAGTTTGTCTGAATGTCCTGAGTGTTTAGAAATTATTCATAATCAGCCATGTTCATGAATCATTCTCAAGACAACAACCATATAACCATTTGAATGTATTTCTAAAATCTGAACCCTACACGCAATTAGAAGTTCAATAGTTAAAAACAAATACATCAATGTCTAATACATCTCTTTCTAGATTTGCTCCAGTTTTGGTTCAAAAAGAAAAGAAGAATAACCGTCATAATGCAAAATAATAATAATAATAATAATGATAATGATGATAATAATAATATAATAATAATTTAAATTCATCCTTGACCTAAATGTGTTAGACGCCCCTGTCCTAAATCATTTGACATCAGTTCATTTGTGATAAAGCACAAAGACACTATTAGTTCCGGTTATTACACAGACACGGGCGGCACGGTGGCTGAGTGGATAGCACTCTCGCCTCTCAGCAAGAAGGTCCTGGGTTCGAATCCCGGCCGGACCAGGGCCTTTCTGAGTGGAGTTTGCATGTTCTCCCCGTGTCTGCGTAGGTTTCCTCCGGGTACTCCGGTTTCCCCTACCACTAAAAATATGTCCAATAGTTCTAGCATGCGCCTCCTGTACTGGCGACCGCGCTCCCATCTCTGTGTGGAGTGAGAGACAAATGCCAAAAAATTAACAATTGTAAACCGCTTTGAGACTCAGATCTGCAGTGAAAAGGCGGTATATAAATAAATACTTACTTACTTACTTACTTACACTAAACCTTACCCGATTAGTGCAAACTGAGCTGTCCTCCAGGTCATCTTCAACCACACAAACTGAAGTATTCAAATGAGCCGTTTGCATAAGGCCTGATTGCTCCAGAGACCACTCTTTCACAAGAAGATAAGAAATTCTTTATTATTCCTACAGAGAGGAAATGTCAACATTATATAGAGTGCGGGCCATATCCACAGGCCAGCAGGACTTTGAAAGGGGCCTAAACTTTTTTCCAAACACCAAAACTGGCACTGGCAACTCAATTAGCATATTTTACACATATAAACATGTTGCTATAAAGTGAGGAGTAAATTCTCTAATAGCCGTTCTCTCGAAAACGTGTCAGTATGAGGTCAGTGTGTAAGACCTCATCTGCACAAAAGTCTGTTCAATTCAAATCAGTCAAGAATATGAGGGTTTTTAACATTTGATACATTCATGAAAGTAATTGTGTGGGCCACCTGTCAAGTGAAATTAGAAGCAGTTTTCCACATCTCAATGAGGAATCATACGTTGTAAGACAGGTAATGTCTATGAGTATGAATTCTGCAAATATACTGAAGAGCAGGACGAAGAGGAGCAGGTGCTGTCTATTTTCATGAATGCTACTAACATACAGTTGAACATGAGGAAGAGGAAGAGGTGGAGGAGGAAGAAAAGGATGGTGGCCAGTGAAAGTGATACTGCTAGTGAAAGTTACAGCACACGGCTTGTATCACTGTGTGAACAGTTTTGGTAGAGATACAAGCTCTTGCAGTGCGTGTAAGTGTATATAAATGTTTTCTGTTTTCTGTCAGTGTGTCCCAGGCCAGTTGTAGCTACAGAAGTAGTTTATCACCACAGTGAACCGTCTTTGAGTGTCCTGAAAAGCGCTATATAAAACCGATGTATTCATATTATTATTATTACTGCTATTATTATTATTATTTTGGTTTCAAAGAGGGAGTCAAACCAAATGAATAAAACTGAGCGAATGTGTTGAATGCTAAGGCAAGAAGGAGTTTACCCCACAAATGAAGGTATCTGATTAGTCATGGATATTATAAAATACATACACCAGCTTCATATACCAGAGATTTTTAAGCCCAAAATGGTGAGTGTGTCACAAACAGTTACTTAGCTAAAGGAGTTTACTTTTCAATCTCAATAGAAGCCAGAGCAAGTTCGAGCAATGCTTTGTCCATGAGTACAATCAATCAATCAATCAACGTTTATTTGTAGAGCGCCTTTCCTACACAAGGCAACGCAAAGCGCTTCACATCCCCTATCACATCATGCATAAATCAAACACATTAAGAGCACAAGATATATTAAAAACATTAAAAATAAAATCACAAAAATTAAAAACCTTTAAACATTAAAATCACAGATGGGACTAAAATCATAAATAGTCACAGTGCATTAAAAAGATTAAAGATAAAAACAAAGATGAAAAGATAAAATCATTCAGTTGTATATGCGCAGCTAAACAGAATTGTTTTGAGCCTAGATTTAAAAGATGCCAGAGTAGACGCCTGTCTCACATTTTCAGGAAGACGGTTCCAGACTCTAGCCGCATGAATCTGAAATGCAGTTTGCCCATGTCTAGTACCGACTCTGGGCACTAACAGGAGTCCAGTCCCTGTGCTCCTCAGAGTCCGGGTCGGTTCATATGGCACAAACATGTCATGGATGTACCTTGGCGCGAGATCATGGAGAGACTTGTACACAAGTAAAGCTGCTTTGAAGTCTATTCTCTGAGGAACAGGAAGCCAGTGCAGAGACCTGAGAACTGGACTAATGTGGTCGTACTTCCTAGTTCTGGTCAGGACTCGAGCTGCTGCATGTTGAATGTACTGCAGCTGTTTTACAGCCTGTTTGGACAGACCTGTGAGCAGGCCATTGCAATAGTCTAACCGACTGGAGACAAAAGCGTGTATAAGAGTCTCCAAGTCTGCCTTAGACACTATGTTTTTAATTTTAGCAATGTTTTTTAGGTGGTAATAAGCTGCTGATGTTACAGATTTTATGTGGCTTTTGAAATTTAAGTCTGAGTCCATTATCACTCCTAGATTTCTGACCTGATTTGAGGGTTGTAGAGAGAGAGCCTGGAGGTGACAAATAACGCTCTCTCTTTGTTTCTGGGGTCCGAAAACAATTATTTCTGTTTTGTCGGTGTTTAGTTGGAGAAAGTTATTTTGCATCCAATCACCGATTTGCTGGACACAGTGAAGGAGCGAGTCCACTGGTTCATGCTCTCCTGCTGTCAGGGACACATAGACCTGAGTATCGTCAGCGTAATTGTGATAAGAGACATTATTACTGTGAATCAACTGACCTAGAGGCAACATGTAAATATTAAACAGAAGAGGACCCAGGATTGACCCCTGTGGCACTCCGCAGGTCAGGGCCAAGTGGTCTGAGGTACAGTTTTCGATCTCCACAAAAAACTTTCTGTCTTGTAAATAGGACCTAAACCAGCTTAGGGCGGTGCCAGCAACACCAACCCAGTCCTCAAGTCTCTGAATGAGGATGCCATGATCAATAGTGTCAAAAGCAGCACTTAAATCTAACAGAAAAAGGACTGAGACTTTTCCTGCGTCAGTGTTTAGTTTGATGTCATTTGTTACCTTTATTAGCGCGGTCTCAGTGCTGTGGTGGGGTCTAAACCCTGACTGGAACATATCATAAGCGTTATTGATTATTAAAAATTCTGTAAGTTGTTTATAGGCAACTTTTTCTAGAATTTTTCCCATGAAAGGCAGATTTGAAATGGGCCGATAATTTTTGAGTGCCAGGGCTTCCAGACTCCTCTTTTTTAGGAGGGGCCTGATGACCGCCGTTTTCAAGGCCATTGGGAATGTTCCAGATTCAAGAGACATATTAACTATTTGTGTAAGTGAAGGTAAAAGACTGCTCAGAACTGACTTGAGAAATCTAGGAGGTAATACATCCAGGCTGCATGTGGAGGAACTCAGACTAGTGATTATCTCCTGGACAGTTTCAATTTGTACTGGTGTAAAGTGCGTCAGCCCAAAAAGCCTCACTGGCGGTTGGATTATTATTTCTATCGTGGAGGTGATGGCGTTTTTGATACCTTGGACTTTGTCATTAAAGAACTGAGCAAACTCATTACATTTAGATTTGGAAGTAAGTTCTGATGGCATCTTAACAGGGGGATTCGTCAATCTATTTACTGTTGAAAACAGAACACGTAGATTGTTGCTACAGCCTTCAATAGTTTCAGAAAAGTACATTTCCCTCGTTCTACGTAGTTCCCTGTTAAAATTGCACAACGCATCTTTGAAGATCTCATGGTCAACTTTGAGATTTGACTTTCGCCACTTCCGCTCGGCCTTCCGGCACTCTCTCTTCTGTGCCCTGACCGAGTCTGCTTTAGTCCATGGCGCTTTTTGCTTGTTTGTAACTATTTTAACCTTTACAGGAGCAATTGTATCCAGAACATTCAAAACAGTGGTGGTGACAGAATCAAGTAATTCATCTACAGTAACACACAACGTGTTCTCAAAGTTTACCCTCCCCATGAACAGTTCGCCTGTATTATCATTTATGTGTCTTCTTCTAACAACCGAAGATTCAGCTGGTGGTTTACAATCAAGACACATGTCAAAAAATACACAGAAATGATCAGACAGAGCAACATTGACCACATTTACATTTGAAATATTAACCCCCTTGGTAATTAACAGATCGAGAGTGTGTCCTCTGCTGTGGGTGGGGCCACTCACATGCTGAGTGAGACCAAAGGTTTCCAGCACAGAGCTCAGCTCTATTGCATATCTATCATTAGCATTATCTACATGTATATTGAAATCACCTACAATGACCAAACCATCAAAATCTGTGCACACAACTGAAAGCAACTCAGTGAAATGATCAGTGAAACTATGGCATGACTGTGGCGGCTTGTACACAACAATAATAAGAATGGAAGAAGATTTCTTTTGTTCTATTTTAAAAGCAACATACTCAAATGATGAAAATTTCCCAAGAGACACTCTATGGGAGACAATACGATCTTTAAAAACTGCTGCTATGCCCCCCCCCCTTTTATTTTCTCGTGTTTCATGTTCAAATTTGAAATTTGGTGGTGAGGCTTCTATTAAAACTGCATCTCCTGTATTATGGTCAAGCCATGTTTCAGTCATAAACATAAAATCAAGATCATACGAACAGATAAAATGATTAATTAAAAATGATTTGTTGCATAGTGATCTGACATTAAGTAGAGCAAGGTTAAAATTAATATCAGTGTCAATGGGTTTAGTTGATTGATTACAAAGAACTGGAATTAGATTTCCAGAGTTGGACCGTCTAACTGCTGTCCTTCTTTTAAATTTGTGGGCTATTGGGCTTCATTGAGCTAGCAGCTGAGCTTTGAGATGGTAAGCATGGTCCATCTGCTGTGTATACACACTCTACGATTCTGTCCTAAAACAAAAATCCCTCTCACCGTATTGAAAAACTCCACCACATTCTCAGAGTGCCGATAATTGTCCTCACACCAGTCGATGTCCGAGCTCTGGTAAGAAAACACTCCTGCCAATCTCTCAGTGGAGTACATCCTGAAATGGAAAAAAACAATAAAGCATAAAGTATTCAGTATTGTCAATTTTGTTTTCAGTAGTGGTAATTTTTGCCCTTAAAAGGTCAACTCACCCTCAAGTCCACTTTTTTCTGCTGATAAACAGTATAAATGAGTGTCCAACAGAGTTGTCTACATATCCTGGTCATAACTTTGTCACTTTAGTTCAAATTAGTTGAAAGATCAACTTTCTGCCAGCATCAGTGAGGCGCCATCTGCAGGCGACCTGTATTTACTACATTTGACTTTTGAATCTGGCGCCACCATTGGCGCAGCCGTGAAGGCTGACGTCTGCAGTGAAGGCTGATGTCAGTTGCCCTTACCCTTTGGGGTATATAAGCGGCCATGTCTCGTACACCCCCCGTAGCGAGTTGGAGAAGGAATGGCAGAGAGTATTTTCCTTGATTGTCAGGTTTGCGATTTTTTATTTAGGTACATTTTTATTTGCATACCTGTTTGTATTATAGATCAGTAGGTTAATAGCGTTGCTGTTGAATATTGTAGTTTTAGTCATTAGTTGCTTTTGTTGTTAGATTAGTTAGCTGAATTTAGCTTAGGATTTTTGTTAGTATTAATTTTTAGTGTTCTATATTGTGTGCAATTTCATTGTATACTGTTTATTGTACTTGTGTGTTAGGATGGGGAGGAAGTGTAGTGTAGTGGGATGCCACAGTTTCGTAGGTTTGCACTGGTTTCCTCAGAACTTAGAAAATAGGCGCCAGTGGCTGCGTGCAATTAATTTGGGAGAAGACTGCAAACTCCCTCCTCACACTGGAGTTTACAAACTACATTTTGCGCGTGAGACCGCACAGAAGCTATAGAGCTGGTGTCTGTGATCACTCTCCATCACATGAAAAACTCAAAAAAGACCATTTTGCTACATTTGTGTATAAACTCTTTTATAAGTGAATGTTGCAGAGAAAAGTCTGACTGCAGCCATAAGTTTATGAAAATCAGTGCCTCTTGTGTTGTTCATGGGTATGCAAATACTGTAACGCACCTGCAGCTTATACCAGGCACATTTCACTGCTCTGTAGTTTAACAGCTTTTTCGTTCATACACCATTCTTTGGGTTTTGATTCATAGACCCTCGTAGCCTACAATGGGGGAAATGGTTGAAGTCCTATGTGTTGAATGTGTGCAGTGACTCCATTATTAACAGTGTTGGGAAGGTTCCTCTGAAAATAAAATTATATATCACTAGTTACAGAGATAAACAATTATCATACATTTGTATTACCATAATAGCAATAATATATACAATATATATATATATATACACGTATATACATTATATATATGTTGTTAATTACACCGTTAAGTGCTGTAGTGAGCAATGCATTGTGGGAGTACACTACAGTTTTTTAAATGTCAAATGTAAAGGAGCCAATGAGGAGCCTTGGAGTGGTGGTGTGGTGAGACCTGATTCCTCATGCTGTCAGTGGGATCAGTGGGCAGGTGCTGTGTAGCAGTGGTCCTTTCTAGGACAATGCTGACATCAGGCCAAAATGCCAGGGCTTCTTCTCTAAATACAACTCATAGTGAACATTAATCTGATTTTTTTAAAGCCACATATTCTACTCATTGCAGTAAGTTTCCACTCAGAACTTCATCCACTTACAGACGGATATCTATTTTACATTTATATTTTACACTGTTTCCTTTTGATAAAGTTTAAAGTTCAATCATATGGGCTCAACAGGAGCCAACACCTATTATCCCTTGGAGTGCACACTTAACAGCTTCAAGCGCGCTCCCACAAAATGTTGCTTAACTTTTCCAAAGTTATTCCTGAAGTTACACAGACGCCCTAAAACCTTCAAATCAGGTCAGCTATCTTGTAGTAATACTGGACTCAGACTTAAATTTCACCACAACAAATCTGTAACATCAGTAGCTTTTTACCATCTAAAAAACATTGCTAAAATTAAAAACATAGTGTCTTGAGCAGATTCTTATCCATGCGTTTGTCTCCAGTAGGTTAGACTACTATATGGCTTGCTCACTGAACTCTCCTAAGTATGTCCAAAATGCTGCAGCTCGAGTCCTGACTAGAACCAGGAAGTACCATCAGATTATTCTACCTCTGAGTTCTCTGCACTGGCTTCTTGTGGCTCAGAGAATAGACTTTTGTGTACAAATCTCTCCATGGTCTTGTACCAAAGTACATCTGTGATATGTTGATGCCAAATGTACCGGCTCGGACTTGGAGGAGCACAGGAACTAGCATCTTGCTGGTGCCCAGAGTCAGAACTAAACAAGGGGTTCAAATCCAGGTTAAAAACAGTTCTGTTTAGCTGTGCATACAACTGAATGATTTCATCATTACTATTTTTAATGCACTCTGGCTAATTAAAAAAAAAAACGTTTTTAATATTTCTGGTGATCGTAATGTTTGCTTTTAATGTATTGTGGGATTTTAATTGGATTTTTAAATGTTTATTTAGATTTAAATGTTTATGATTTATCCCTTGTGTGAAATTGGTTGTGCGGAGCTTTGTGTTGCCACAAGCAACACAAGGCAACACAAAGGCGCTGCATGTCCAGAGAAGTTGGACATGCAGTAGTTGTGGTTAACATACCACTGTAAAGTAATAGTAATAGTAATAATGATAATAACAACAAAAATATTATATATATATAAAACCACAAAACTGATAGGTAGCTCTTCGAATTACATACATAAAGCACGTTTTCTGCTTTACAGATCACTACGGTAAACAAAACAGTTGGCAAGTGTATATAGTTTCTTACAGTGTAGATAAAAACGTTGCGAAATATCAATATTTTCTGCATCTTATTTGACTGATTACCTGTCAAATAAGATGCAAGTGGGCCCTTTTCATACAATATTAAAGAGTGAAATATTGTATGTATATTGTATAGTATATTAAAATATACATAAATGAGTCATTTGTGAGTAGTGCGTAACGATGCTCCAATCCTTATATTGGCTCTAATTATTATCTTTGCCTGCGCCTTTAAACTCTGGGTAAGCATGGGTGAGACGATGCGGTCCGTACCTCGGCTCCAGTTGCTCCAGGCCTCCCTGGGTCTGCTCTGGCCGTGCGTAATGGTAAAAGGTGCTCCAGTCCGTAGTCTGTGGTGCGTGGAATGCGTAATGATGCTCTGGGACAGGTGTTCAAGCGACAGGTGCGGGGGAAGCAAAAAGGGGCGGGGCGGGGCTGGGCTTACTGCAGCACGAGGCGACACGCGCACACACAAAAACAAAAAACAAAACTAAAACTAAAGGTCACGGGAATTCTGTCTGAGTCTGGAAGAGACTGCCTGTTTCGGATTGGATTTGAGAGAGGTCTTTTGTTGAGTAGTGGTAGTAGTAGTAGTAGTAGTAGTAGTAGTAGTAGTAGTAGTAGTAGCAATAGTAGTAGTAGTAGTATAGTATGATTTGGTATAGTGTATACCCTGCCAGAAATGTTTGGATAATGAATGATAACACAAACACGGTTTTTCACTCATTGTTGTTGGTTGTGGGACACAATGTATTGTCAAATACACATTTATTTCATTTTTTTTTTCTATTAGAAACTTCTCTTCTGGCACGGGGCTGAAGTTTCCACCCCCCAGTTTCTCAATAGCATGTATTTCCCTATAACATCTATGAAGTCTTTTGTGGTAGTTGTGATCCTTCATCTTTTCAGATTCTTGTGAAAAGCCGCCAGTTTCAGTCAATTCCTGGACTGCCTCACATGAACTGGAATCAGTGAACATGCATGGTCATACTGTACCTAGATCCAAACTATTTCAAGAACAAGGTGTTAGATGGATTTTTATGACATAGTTCCATGCTTGAAGTTTAAAAGTGAGCTTTAAGGTGAACAGTAAAGAAGTGAAAAACAAATGTCATGTCTTAGCTTTAATTTTTTTCCACAGGTGTGTCGCAGGACCTATAGTGACTAATGTCACTGAATCTGCTGGTCCTAACGCTCAGTTTATAGCGATCAGACTGGTCCGTCTGCTCCAAGACAATGCAATACAAAAGCCCTTTGAAAAAAACAGGACTGTCGACTGTTACAAATCAAATAAAACATAAGGAAGAAACATATGGAAAAAGCCCAGGGGAAATGCAGTTACAGTCACAACAATAGTCAATTCAGTGTAATACAGTAACAACCTCAGCTCTTGTGGACACTTTGATAGACAAAGAACAAATATTATACATTATTTTGGTATTGGAACTTCAGGCTGTAAATGATGAAATTTAGCATTTACAGCCTGAAATATTCTTTCAGGGAATTAATAGAACTTTAGTGGAACAAACTGGGAATTAATTGTAATGTAATTCATTTGTATCAGATCCAAGCAAAAATATAGACAGAATTCATATGAAAACAACCATGCAAAATCTTATCTATAGATATTTGTAAGTAGTAAGTTTTATTTGTATGTAGTTCCCCATAATATCATCAAAACTTGCTTCTCTTTCATAATCTGTGAATATCTGCATTTCTTCCTGGATGTGTAAACTTCGAAGCACAGATACTCAAGATGGGCTACAGCTGGGCATACTCTTGGCAATTTCATGCAATTTTCAGATGTGCGATATTGTTGACAGGAGTGACCACACCGTACAGAGCAATGGACGCACACATTCAACTGCTCACACTGATGGTGTTTGTGAGCTAGATAATTTCGCCCAGTCAGAGGAAGAAACATGCAAACTCCACATAAAAAAGCCCGGGCGCACACAAGATCTTCTTACTGTGAGGACTGACCACTTCTCGCTGAGCCAGCCTAACAGATGTAAAACTACTTTAATGGTTGTGAGATTTCATAACACTTTTAAGCAACTTTTGTTAAAGTTAAACTCATCCTTATTACGTTTGCACGAGCCAGTACTTTTCCCTTGTTTTGACTTCTGAAGGCCAAGCTACATGGCACCGTGGAAGCTGCTGATTGGAGGACTGCATTCCTCCATGCTGTATAATACACTTGCTGTTGTAACATCCCTTGTGCGTGTTGTTCGTGCTGTCTCTACCATCGACCATAAAACATGTCTTCTGTCTGAATTTAAGACACAATCCCACACTTTGTCATCTTCTTCATGGTTTACCAGAGAGTTTGTCCCACTAAGAATGGTCATGATTAAAAATTTAACCCATCACACACATTTCACATTCATTAAAAATACAAAGCCAATTGCGGCAGTCCACACAAAGCAGCCTATGAGCCTTAAACACTATTGTCACTAGTGTGTGAGCTGTAACCCTATCCCTGAGCCAATGGGAAGGCTTGATATTGAGTTGTGGGAAGTTGTTAGGTCACTTTTGAGAAAACCCAGTGAGGAGGAGACAAGAGGACTATTAAAACACCACCACTTTCGTTCAATAATTACCGGTTTGCTCTTCAATCAGACCCAGCAGTGGACCCCATCATTACAATCAAATCTGGTAATCAAAAAAATGTTCCCAAAAATGCCACTTTGATCATGGTCAAATTTTTTCCACATAGTTCCCAGGGAAAAGGCCCTCTCTTCCTCGTATACGGCCGGTCCACCAGCCGGATGGGTCTGTGGAGAAGTAGACATGACACAGGGATGTAAAACTGGTACAGTAAGTCATATGCTGAACTTGATTGTGTTGTGTAACCAAATATATTTGTGTGTTTTTACTGAGATGTCTCATGTTTTAGGCAAGGGAAGGTAAGTTTATTTCTATAGCACAGTTCACGCACAAGGCAACTCAAAGTGCTTAACAAAAGAAGAAAAGAAACATCAACATCACAAGGCATTTCCCTCTCCACACACCTGGAGGAGGTGTGTGGAGAGGGAAACTCAGATGAAGGCTGAAGCTTAAAGGACAACTCACCCTCAAATCCACTTTTTTTTGCTGATAAACGGTATAAATGAGTGTCCAATAGTGTTGTCTACATATCCTGGTCATAATTTTGTCACTTTGGTACAAATTAGTTGAAAGTCAGACTTTCTGCCTAAAACCGTCTGTGAGGCGCCATCTGCTGGCGACCTGTATTACTACATTTGAATTTTGAATCTGGCGCCAACACTGGCACAGAAGTTGGACCTGACGTCAGCCGCCCCCGCCCAGAGCAATGTAAACGGCCCAGTCTCGTTCACGCCCCCTTTAGTCCTCCAGGCTACGCCCATTTAGAGGAAGATTTGAACAGGAAATGTGAGTGACGTAAGCTCCGAGGAGCGGGGGTGAGAACCACTTTAATGAAAATGATTTCAATCCATGGTAGTCAAACCTTACTTACCTTCTTTGAGCAGTTCAAAGACGTCATTGACTTCGAAGCTGATCTCATCGGTGTCCTGACCAATGTACTGGTACAGAGCTCTGCAGCGCGGTGCCACAGGGGGAGGCTGGGGTTTGGGGGCTGGAGGAGGCCTCTGGCTGATGCTGCGCTTCCTCTGCTTTCTGCCACACAAAACATAAAGGCAACATATTTATTGTGTTGTCTCTATTTCTTCTTTTGCCCCAAAACCTTTATTAATAGGTCCAATCATTCTTGTTTAAGTAACATTTTGTGAACAAATCAGAACACAACATGCTGTCTTCATCTATAGAAAACAATGCTGTCTTTTACATACTGAGAGCTGATTGGCTTAGAGAGTACTCTCTTTTTTCACTGAAAAAGCTAAGTTAAAGGTGTGAAAGAGGCCAAAAATACTTACATGTGAAAACTATCAATGGAAGTAAAGAGTTTTGAGAGAGAGAAACAATAACTATGGATTTATTAAATTTTTGTGGTTTCAAAGTTAGGATATTTTAGTTTTATTATTTATTAGGATCACTTTTATTTGGGATTCTTGTTAGACTTTAGAATACAAAAAATCCAACAGTAACTCCTTGAGTCATTCCCACTCATTGTTACTAGTCCATCGACATAACCACATCATGTGTCAGTCTGCTTCACTTTGGGACATGTCCCGGCTGGTGCTCTGTGACTCAGTGCTCACCCTGACATGCCCTGGTCCGGGACGTTCATAAAGTCCATGTTGCTGTGCTGCTGCTGATGCTGGGTGTGGTTGGGCGTTCTCCTTTGGGTGCCCAGCTTTGGGAGCACAGTGCTGGGGGGATGGCCTTGTCTGTGAGGGGTAGAGTAAGTGATGCTTTCTGGCTGAGTGTGAGTGGCACTGGGAAACTTGGCACCTCCGTTCTGGTAACCTGGGGAAAATTATTTAGAAAGAATATATAAAGAGATTTAAAAAAAGAATTATAATTTACTTCTCAAATAAATGTGAAAATGATTTGTAGCTTGGATTGCTGCTTGTTGTCTGTGTTGTGTTGTTCGGAATAGGGACGGTGTCTCACAACACTTTATTTAGAGTACAATGTTTAATCAATGTGTTGGACAAATTAAACTTTTGAAGAGATTGCAATACAGAGATGTTACATACATACACACACTAAAAAATGAAAAAAAAAATATAAAAAATACAAACATTTTAAGTTTTTTTTTACAAGTATGTTTAAGCTATATGCTTAAAGACTTTGTAGTAGCTGTGATAATGGTGGGTAGTTCTAGAAGTGTATAACATATTACGTTCTCCTCTTCCATCTGAAGGTGAGAAGTAATAATGAAAGCCATTTGACAACTGTATAAAAAAAGTTTGGACACACCTTCTCATTCAAAGATTTGTTTTTATTTTCATATTTTCATTATTTTCACTATGAAAATTGTAGATTCACACTGAAGGCATCAACACTATGAATTAACTCATGTGGAATTATGTATGTACTTAAGTAAAAAAGTATGAAACAACTGAAAATATGTCTTATATTCTAAGTTCTTCAAAGTAGCACCTTTTGCTCTGATTACTGCTTCGCACACTCTTGGCATTCTCTTGATGAGCTTCAAGAGGTAGTGATTGAAAAGGTCTTCCAACAGTCTTGAAGGAGATCCCTGAGATGCTTAGCATTTGTTGGCCCTTTCACCTTCACTCTGTGGTCCAACTCATCACAAAACCATCTGGATTGCCTCCACAGTCTGGTGACTGTGGAGGCCTGGTCAACTAGCCCTTACACAGGCTGAGAGTGAATCTACAACTCATTGAATGACAAAGCATCCAAACTTTTGGTCTGTACTGTATATGTCAGTCTGTCTGTCTGTATTGACGTAGTTCAGTGATTCTCAAAGTGTGGTACGCGTAAATCACTGGTACGCGGGGCTCCCTCTAGTGGTATGCCAAAATGATAAAAATAAATATATATATATATTATATATATATATATATATATATATATATATATATATTAGGGCTGTCAAACGATTAATTTTTTTAGTTGATTAATCGCATAGTAATGGTGAGTTAACTCACGATTAATCGCATTTTTAACATTCTATTTCAAATCCACTCCAATTGAAGTTAAATGAGATTTTCAAATGTAATGACACATTTTTATTCATACCAAATGTACTTAAAGAGTAACTAAACACCAAATCAACTTTTTTTTACTTATACACTGCCTAAATATGTTTCCTATAGTGCTCCCTACATGTCCTGGCCATATATTTGACATTTTAATCCAAATTAGTTAAAATCTCACTTTTGAGCCTAAACCGTCTGTGTGGCGCCCTCTCTATGGTTTTCCGTGTCACTACATTTGAATTTTGTTCCTGGACTCTCCATTGGCTCTTGAGTTCCCTAGTTTTCTGTGACGCAGGTCTTCCCGAGCCTCTGCTATAAGTCTGTTTGACTTGCTCACAACCTTCTACTTTTGGGTACAACCAACAAGAGTTGACACGTCAATGGCAGTTAATGCGTTAATTATTTTTTTACGCGTTAATGAAAACGGTAATTAACGTGAATTAACGCGATAATTTGGACAGCCCTAATATATATATATATATATATATATATATATATATATATTATTATTTTTTTTACTTTATTTAACCAGGAAAGTCCCATTGAGATTAAGGACCTCTTTTTCAAGGGAGTCCTAAATAAAAGTCACATACAATTACAGATTACTGACTGTTGTCAAAGCAAGTGCTATCCTGTTGTGTATCCTTTGCTTTCTGTTACAGCTAACTCGGTGGTGCAGGAATTGTCACAGTTCATCTCTGGTTTTGGGAGACCGGAAGTGGTTCAGTTGGGACGGGGAACAAACTTGAACTCTCATTTGTTTTCTTAGGTCGTGAAATAACTTAGTTGAAAGCACTCCCAAGCGGAGTTACCGATCTCTATACTTACTGTATAGAGATAGGTAAGGGCTGGGAGGAGGGTCTGCCTTGGTTGATGTTGGCTGCGAGGGAGGTCACTTGAAGTACCAGGGGTTGTCCAAGCAAGCTAGTGGCTGCTGAGTTTAAAGAGTCTGAACCGCCTGAAAAATCGTTGGATCACGGTAACGGGTTTAGGCAACGTCTTTATGCAGGGGGAAACTGGGTGTAACCAAAGCCAAAATTGAGTCGCCATTTGGCAGTTGTCCTGAGCTCCACTCCTTTCAGCCTGGTGATCAAGTGATGGCTTTATGTCCTATTATAACATCAACATTACAAGCAAAATATTACGGTTACGGTTCTTGAAAAAACATCTGAACAAAACTATTTGATCTTGATGCCGAAGCGCAGGAAGAGGACACAGTTGTGTCATGTCAACTTTTTGGAACATTTTCAATGTCAGTTTCAAGTTCAGTTAAATCGTATGCGCAATCATTGCGGTAGGGCGTTCTTCCCTTCTTCCTCTTGCCTATCACTTAGCAGGTGGCGTGTCCAGCATGCAGGAATAACACTGGCAGAGGAAGGATCCTCACCACCCACCGTGCTAAGCCACACCGGGACAGCACGGTGGAGAGCCTATGTCCCTGGGCCGTATAGACGGCTAAGGTGCCCTGTAAGGTGGATGGATGCCATGTCTTGTCGGCTTTCAGGGAGGGGGACCGCAGCGGCTACAAAGCAGCTAAATATCAGTTCAGGGACGAACTGAAAGCAGCCAAGTCCCGGCACAGAGATATTAAACAACTCTTCTTGAGGCTGCACCCCCGCAAAGCTCCTGGCCCGGACCAAGTGTCTCCAGCCACTCTGAGACACTGCGCGAGTGAGCTAACTCCTGTGTTCACTGACATTTTCAACTCCTCTCTGCAGTCCTGCCATGTCCCGGCCTGCTTCAAATCCTCCATCATTGCCCCCGTCCCGAAGAAGCCCAGGATCACAGGACTCAATGACTACAGACCTGTAGCACTTACGTCTGTCGTCATGAAGTCATTTGAACGCCTGGTCCTCTCCCATCTCAAGTCCCTCACCTCCCCCCTCCTGGACCCCCTGCAGTTCGCCTACAGAGCCAACAGATCTGTAGACAACGCCATCAACCTGGCCCTCCACCACATCCTACAGCACTTGGACTCCCCGGGGACCTACGCCAGGGTCCTGTTCGTGGACTTAAGCTCTGCCTTCAACACGATCCTGCCATCCCTGCTCCAGGACAAGCTCTCCCAGCTCAACGTGCCCGTTTCCACCTGCAGGTGGATCACTGACTTCCTGACAGACAGGAAGCAGCGAGTGCGTCTGGGGAAGAATGTCTCGGACTCTCGGATTATAAATACAGGAGCCCCACAGGGCTGTGTTCTTTCTCCCCTGCTCTTTTCCCTGTACACCAACCACTGCACCTCCAGCCACGACTCTGTGAAGCTGCTCAAGTTCGCGGATGACACCTCCCTCATTGGACTCATCTCCAAGAACGATGAGTCCGCCTACAGGAGGGAGGTGGACCGGCTGGTGTCCTGGTGCAGTGGTAACAACCTGGAGCTGAACGCCCAGAAGACAGTGGAGATGATTGTGGACTTCAGGAAGAGCACTGTCCCCCCGCCCCCACCTTCCGTGATGGACTCTCCCCTTCCGTTTCCTGGGCACCACCATCACCCAGGACCTCAAGTGGGAGCTGACCATCAGCTCCCTCATCAAGAAGGCCCAGCAGAGGATGTACTTCCTGCAGCAGCTCAGGAAAGCCAAGCTGCCTGCACAGATGTTGGTGCAGTTCTACACGGCCATCATCGAGTCCATCCTCACCTCCTCCGTCACCGTGTGGTTCGCTGGAGCCACAGTCAGGGACAAACAGAGACTACAGCGCATTGTGCGCTCTGCAGAGGAAGTGATTGGCCGCAGCCTTCCATCGCTGCAGGACCTGTACGTCGCCCGAGCTCGAGGCCGGGCTGGTCGTATCACAGCCGACCCCTCTCACCCTGCACATGGACTATTCCAACCACTCCCCTTAGGCAGGAGACTGCGGTCCATCAGGACTAGAACCTCCCGTCACAAGAACAGTTTCTTCCCCTCTGCTGTTGGACTCTTGAACACTTCTTAACCTGTCCCCCCGCCCTTTATAAAGTCACTTTACTGCCCATCATACGTCACTTTACTTCACTGTACTGCTGTCACCTTACATTGTGTGCACCATGTGCACTTGTATATTGTAAATAGTAACGTTAACTCTATTCTAAATTTAAATGTATTCCTTAGAAGTGTTTTTTATTCTTTATTTTTATTTTTTATTATTTCTCTCTGACTGTTGCACTGAGCCGAAGCAATTTCCAAGTCTGTGACTTCCTGTTACTTACGTGGCAATAAAAAGGATTCTGATTCTGATATTAGTATGCAATAAATGCCCCTACGAGGGTTCTGAACATTGGCCGTTGTCTCTTCCCCTTCTGTTTATGTTACGGCCTAGAGCCGGGTCGTAACAATATACAAAAGTTATTTTTCCCAGTTCTGTGCGGGCAAAGGGAACAGAGAACAACAAAAGATCATTTGATCGCAAACCATATGAACCAACATCTCTTTGTGTGAGTAAATGGCAGATGTACTGTAAGAGGCCAGCAGACCAAGCCTAATAAACAAAAGTGCACCCGTGTCCAAACCCTCTGGTGGACAAAGAAGGCCATCCCACTCGAGGATATAATTCACAGTGGTGAGTCAAGGCTTTACAGTTTGTAATGAATTGAAAATTTAAATTGAATCATTATTTAAGTACAGTTTTTAGTTTTTTCTTTCTCCTATATTTAAGCACAGTTGTACTGTTGAAAATGAGTAAAATGTTACAATGGCTCACAATATTAAATATACTTCTTTAGGAATGAAACCTCTGCCTTGTTCTTGATGAATACTTAGGCTTACTACGCAACTGTATAGTGTTGGTCTTTTTTGGTGGTACTTGGAGAGGAAAGTATTTTCTGAGGTGGTACATGGTGCAAAAAGTTTGAGAACCACTGACGTAGTTGATGCCAGCTGCCAAAAGCTGTACAGAATGTGAATTTCAATAATTCTTTGTGTGTGTTAAAAAAAGATGGACCTGTTACGTGGTTGCGTGTTGGTTACGTGTTGATTCTGATTCTGAGGTGTCCTTCCTCAAGTGGAGGAGTTACAGTCTCTTAGGTCTTGTTCTCAGTGAGGGAAGGATGGAGCATGAAGTGAGATATCAGACGGATTTGTGCAGCATGTGTGGTAATGCGGTCACTGTATCAGACTATTGTCGTGAAGAGACAGGCAAAGCTCAATATATGGTACCACCCTTAGCTAATGATTCATTTTAGCAAATGCAAGTATTTAATAGTTACCTATGTAACTTAAGTTCTACGAATAGGTGCGTAGTCCCTTAGGACTTCGCTAGTGGGATATCGCTCGTGACCCCCAGGTCACACGCCAGAGAGATCAAAATAATTTGCTCCAATCACCAGCCACCCTCCTCTATAAAGGCCCGCCCCTGCACACAGCCGCACCCCCTCTTGAACTCTGCCAAGCCGGGCTGGCCTGATGGGCTCGTAGCTAAGGGACTACGCACCTATTCGTAGAACTTAAGTTACATTAGGTAACTATTAATTCTACGTCATGGTGCTACGTCCCTTAGGACTTCGATAGTGGGACACAGACGTGGACTACCTGACCGACCAAACAACAAACCAAGTACCGCACCTGTAGGATGCCTCTCCCAAGAGCTCCTGAACCAGGGCGGAAAGTCAACCGAAGGCCCCCTCAGAGGAGGGACCTAACGGTTTAACTCAGTCCGCTGCACTCAGCACGGAATGGGCCACCGACCGGTCCGACACATCCAAAAGATAAGACCGGACGAAAGAAGAGGACGACGCCCAAGAAGCCGCACGGCAGACGTCCTCGACCGACGCCCCCCTGAGGAGGGCCGTAGAGGCCGCCACCCCACGTGTGGAATGCGACCTGAAGCCCACCGGGGGGGCCAGACCCTGCGTCTGATACGCCCGCCGCACAGCCGTGGCAACCCAGTGCGCCAGCCGCTGAGCCGACAGCGGGGCGCCCCTGTTCTTGGGGCCCAGACACACAAACCTGAATGACGACGTCATGGCCAAGTAATGCCTCAGCATTCTGACAGGACACAGAAGGTGCCGCCGCTCCTCCTCGGGGGAGGCATGCGGTGGCGGATAGAAAGCCCTAATCCTGATGACTCTCGACCTAAAGGCCGACGTGATGACCTTGGGGAGAAAGGCCGGATTGGGCCACAATACCACCATGCCGTCGCCCTCTCCAAAGGACAGGCAAGACGCATGGACAGAGAGCGCACACAAGTCGCCCGCCCTCTTAGCAGACGCCAACGGCAGCAAGAGGGCCGTCTAAAAAGCGACAAACTCGGGACTCGCCTCCGCCGCCGGTTCAAAAGGCGGACCCGACAGCCCCCTAAGGACCACCCTGAGGTCCCAAACCGGGGGCGTTCTCTGGAGCGGGGGCCTCCTCCTGCGCGCCCCCCGCAGAAAACGTTTAACCAACGGATGAGAACGGGCTGTGAACCCCCCCGAATCCGTCGTGACCCGATGTAATGGCTGCCGCGAACACCGCCAAGGTGGCGACAGCCCTCCCTTTGTCAAAAAGCTTCTGTAGGAATCCCAGGACCCCCTCCAGCGGGCAACGCCTGGGATCCCAGGAACGAGAACCACACCAGTCGCTGAAGAGCCTCCACCTCGTGGCGTAGGCCCTCACAGTGGACGGCGCCCTCGCCCCCTGAATGGTCTCCACCACCGCAGGGGGAAGACCCAGGTCTACGAGGTTCCGCCTCTCAGCCTCCAAACCCAGAGCCTGCGGCCGATTATCGGGCGTGAAAACAGGGTTCCCCCCCCCTGGACTAGAGCCCCCGGCTCGTCCGGGAGGGCCCAGGGCTCCATCACCGCCATGCCCCTCAGGAAGGGGAACCAGCGGACTGTCCGGAGCCACCAGGATCACCGACCTCCTCTCCTGTTCGATCCTCCGCAGCAGGACCGGCAGGAGACGCACTGGTGGGAAAGCGCACAGCAGGCCCTCTGGCCAGGGGTAATGAGCCAGAGCGCCCATGCCTAGAGGCGGCTCGTCCGCGGCCCTTAAGGCGAACCAGGACGGGCACTGTGCGTTTTCTGCACTGGCGAAAAGGTCAACCACTGGACGGCCGAACCTCCGCCAGATCTCCGCAGCTACCTGTGGGGCCAGGCCCCACTCGTCCTGGAGTGGGCCCCCCCTGGACATCCTGTCGGCCCCCACGTTCCGGACCCCCGGGACGTGGCGCGCCCTGAGAGACAGGAGGTGAAGCGCTGCCCACAGCAGCGTCACCGTCGCCATGCGATGGTGGTGGCTTTCGGGAGAATTGCAGAGCGTAACCCCTGCGCAATGTTTTCTCCAGCCATAGATCTGTCAGCAAACCTTGCTCCCTCCAGATGCTGTAGAAGTCTGTGAGGGGCGGAACGGGAGCTGGAACACGAGACGTCACGGCCCCGCCCTCTCCTGGTGTTCCTCGCAGGGAGGGGGGGTGGACGAAAGGGCCGGGGGGCCCCCTGCGTCACACCGTGAGCGCCGGGGGCGGTCACATGTCCTGCAGGCCCGACGTCATAAGTACGGGACTGCTCATCCCACGTGACTCGGCTGCTGTGCCCCCCCCTGGCTCTTGCCTCAAGGAGGGGGGGGCGAGCCCCTGGAGTGGGAAACCCCGTGTTAGCCTTGTAGCTCAGAGATGCTAACACGCGTTCGGCCGAAGCACACACACCACTACTCACCAGATCCCTCCGCCTGACCTCTCTCTGGGAGGGCATAGTATGGATCAGAGGGCCGGAGCTCGTAGCTCGCGTAGCGCACTGCAAACCCTGCTCTGGGGGCTGCAGGCCTAGCGAAGCAACGTTATGTGCTCGAGAAGTAACACAATCAGAATTCACATTATTTGACATGTTACATACCCCCAAATGAGACTCTAGAAACAAGTAATGATGAAATGCCGGTCGGCCTTTATTGAAGGAAAACTTTCCACCCCGACCTCCTCTGCCATAGGGAGGTCGGCGGTGGGTGCGTTGCTCCCGCGAGCCACCCGTGGGTCTGTCTGGACCCGGGGGCCTCGTCGAGGGGGGACGATGGACAACAGAGCGCGGATACGGGTCAGGATGCCTCCCGGGCGAACGCTCTCTGCCTCTGTCCCGGCTCCGTGATGGTTGGTGGGCCTCGCGCCTCGGTGCTAAGTGCGGGGCTAGCCTAGCCGAGTCGTTGGCTGCAGACTCCAGTCTCGCCACCAAGGCCTGCATGTCCGGGCCGAAGAGGGACGTCTGAGAGATGGGCAGGTCCAGCAGCTGCCTCTTCTCCGCCTCCCTGATATTAGCCAGCCCAAGCCAAAGGTGCCTGGCCCCGACTTGGGCTGCAGCCATGGAGCGGCCACCGTCCACGGCTAGCGTCTGGCACATGCGCAGAATCGCCGCCGAGGTGGTCCTCGCCTGTGACAGGAGGTCTCCACTGAGCGCCTGGCCAGAAGAGAGCGACCTATTCAGGGCCCCCGTGATGAATGCCATGTTGTTAGCCAATGCGACACCCTGTGCCGCATTGGCATAACATCTATCCAGCATCGGCAAGACATCCTGTCCCGCTCGGAGGGAAGGAGAGGTCTGGTGCCGGCAGTGGCGGAGCCAGAGGGGTAGCCAGGGTGGCCACTGCCACCTCTAAAAATATCCTTGCCACCCCCAGTGCCCCCCTCGGAAGACGGCAATGTAATAATGTTAATCTTGAGAATCTTCCGCACTTTTTCCGCCAAAAGCTAAAAATTCCCACGGTTTCCCCCGTCTGTGAACGCACCCTGACTCCGCGTGGAGCGTTAATATAATACATCCATGGTGTGGAGCCAGTGCTGTATGCTAATGCTTTGGGTTGTTGGACTCAGGTGTGCCCAAGCCCCGGCGATCCAAGATGGCGCCCTATTCAAATGAATGGTTGTGCTCAGTGGCGCTTTGTGACAGCATGGGGGCTGAAAGATTAGCGGAAGTTGCCTGAAACTCTCAAAGATCTATGGGAAACTCGTCTGTATTTGGGCATCGTCTGGTCCTCCCGGTTCTGCGCAGTGGATGATCTCCCATAATGCGTTGCGTCAAACACGCGTGTGTGGGTCTCACACCGGGTCTCACGCACGTGCACAGAGGGGCTCGGCCGCGCTCTGACCAATCAGAGCAGTTCATCAGAGCGGGAGTTAGAGCGAGAGCCAGACGAGCAGAGTTTGTGGCACTAAAGTGTGGATTTAAACAAAACCGAAGGATTTAAGAAGAAAAAAAGTGTGCCCAAGTCGTGATGAAAACAAAGAGGTAAGTTAGCGATGCAGAGCCAACGTTTACATTTGACACGAAGTATTGACACACGTACTGCAGCGCATTACTTGTTCAGTTTGTAGAACTTTTAGTGTGTGTATCTGTGTGTGCGTATGCGTGCCTGTATGCGCGCCTGTGTGCGTGTGTCAGCGTGCCAGTGTGTCTGCGCGTGTGTGCGTGCCTGTGTGTGCCAGTGTGGGGTCTGCGTACCTGTGTACGTGTGTGCGTGCCAGTGTGCGTGTGTGTGCGTGCGGGTGTGCATGCGTGTGTATTTTCCATTATTAATTGCCCATCGTATCATCGCCCTCTTCCCTTTAGTGTAAACATGAAAAGAAAAGGAGGAAACATTGCCTACAGGCCTTTTTTTGTAAAGAAAAGGCCTGTAGATCAGGATGATGAAACCTGAAGGTCAGACTCAGAGGCAGTATGTTTTGAGATGATGAGGAATTTGTTGTGTTGTATTAAAATATAGCTTATATAATTGAGTTTCAGAGAATGAGAAGGTGTCGCAGACAGGTGCAGGATTGTCTATTGGCAGAAGGCGTTTTTTCACACACAAAAAAAGAAAAAAAATAGCTAAGATTATGGATGGAGTGCAGTCGCTTAACCCCAAAATATTTTTGAAAGAAGAGCCCCTGTTTTCATTTGGCAGAACCTTTGAGTCAGATATAGAGGACCTTAAGCATGAGGTACGTCAAACTAGGCGGCTTCTTGGGAGGAAAAAATGGATTAGAGTCCCTATTGGACTTCCTTGTCCTTTTGGAACGTTTGGAAAGTGTTTCATGAGCTTTTGAGGCTTGCAAAGATCTTTTAAATACCTGTCAGTACTGCGTCTTGTGAAATAAGTTTCTCTGCCCTAAAACTTATTAAAAACCATCTCAGAACGACCATGGCAGATGATTGAGTCATCTTGGTATCCTCAGTGTATGTAAAGGAGGCTCAGGGCTGAATATGGATGAGTTTGTCAACATCTTTGCTGCTTTACACCAGAACCGTAGGAATTTTCTAAATTTGTTAAAAGAAAAATGTAATGCAATGTTTGAATGTTATTTTGCACTTTTTTGTTCAGACTACTGTTTAAATACACTTTTTTGCTTTGTAGTTTCCAAGTGTGCTCTCAGTTCACGTTATATTAAAAATAATGACAAGATTAATATTAAAATGTATCGTTTAGCCAGTTTTTGTATGAAATAAAATTTCGGAATAGTATAAATGTGGACCCCTTAAAAAAAACCTTGCCACCCCCTGGCCACCCTCTGTTTAAAAGTCTGGCTCCGCCACTGGGTGCCGGGCCACACGGATGCGAAGGGCTGCAGGGCCATGCGGACTGAATCCTCGATCACCGGTCCAGGACCAGTCCTGCCCGCTGCAGTACATGTTGTGCCCCAGAGCAGGCCTCTTGGCTGCTAGGGGCTTTGGCCACTCACGTGTCGCGTAATGGACGAACGGGTCCATCCGCGGGCACAACGTGGGTTGCATCCTCCTCCTCCCTCGAGTGGTGGGACCCACAGAGGTGAAGTCCTCCACCGTCTGGATCCAGCGATGACGTCCGACGCCGGAGGGCGAAGGGAACTCGGACGAACAAGGAAGACATCTCAGAATGAAGTAAGTACTGTGGTAGATCTCAAACGGCGCCAGAGTGAAAGAGGGGGTGCGGCCTTGTGCAGGGGCATTTATAGAGGAGGGTGGCTGGTGATTGGAGCAAATTATTTTGATCTCTCTGGCGTGTGACCTGGGGGTCACGAGTGATATCCCACTAGCAAAGTCCTAAGGGACGTAGCACCATGACGTAGAAGCACAATACATTCTAAAAAATCAGTAGAAACTGAATTGCACAAAAAAAAAAAAATACAGATAGGGGACATAGAAAAAGTTATCCATACGCACCTTTATTGGTCCCGGTGATCCTCCGTCTTCCATGGCTCTGCTGGGCGCTCTTCCTTGTGGGCTCTGTGAACACAAACGCCACATGATCAGCCGAACATTCACAGTTGTACATGTTGTACTGTCTTTGCGGTGCTCACTGGAGGACTTGGGCAGGCCGTCTCCGATACTGATGGTGAGGCTCTTTCCTCCAGTTTTGAGTGTGGCCATGTCCCCGGAGCCCCTCACAAAGCTGAGGACACGGCTGCCTCCACCGCCCCATCCCTCCTTCTTCAACCTGAACTCCAGCCTGGGATAGAACAGAGGAGTTATAAGCTTTTAATCATGTAACAACATTGTTCTATAATCACAAACAGAACTGGAGGTGTTTTCAGTTCCATCCACGTTGATCTTTAGTTGCTAGGGAGTGAAAGCCCGCCTTGTGCCAATCTCGACTTTGCATTGTCTGTTTAAACCATACAACAACACTGCTCCTCGTTGTTTAATCCTTACTTATTCTACATTTGTCTTATATAGAGTCAAACATTTCTGGCCTTGTACCTGTCAGAGAAGGATAAGGGCAACTTTTTCTTGGTAGCTTCTTCACTGCGTTTGGACAAAAGGCTCAAGAACTCGGTCTTAAAGTTGGACTCCAGCAGGCTGTCGTACTGCGTCTCGTGAAGGATGAAGAAGTCGTCCTGCCGCGTGCTGAAGACACAAGTACGTTTAAACACCAATTGTTTACTTAAACAATCTTTTAAATATAAAGCCAAATGTGACAGAACCAGCTCCACACTCAATGCTTTGTAGATTTTCAAAAGTTATTTACCTAAGAGAAACTCCAGTGATGTTCCCAAATTCTAACTTTCTCTTCAGAACCTCTTTTATCATCCCTTTGTCTGGCCCTTTCTTCTCTTTCTCTCGCCCAATCAGATAGATGCCTTTTGGGGTCAGGATCAGATCTCTCTTGATCGACTAACAAACAAAAGACAAAACCATTAAAATATAAAAAGAATGGCTGCATTCACATTTGTTTGGACTGAAAACTCTGTAAAATGTTACGGAGGCCGTCAGTAGTGTACAGCTCTGAGACTGGATTTAACTGCAGCGTGGGAAGGAGGACCATGAGGAGATACAACAGTGGTATGCAAAAGTTTGCACATCCCTATTAATTTTAATTATTTACCTTTATAAATCATTGGTAATTATTTCAGTTAAATTTATCATATACACTTTCGTTCAAAAGTTTGGGGTCGCATTGAAATGTCCTTATTTTTGAAGGAAAAGCACTGTAGATAACTTTAAACTATAGTCTTAACTGTAAAGAAATACACTCTATACATTGCTTATGTGGTCAATGACTATTCTATCTGCAAATGTCTGGTTTTTGGTGCAATGTTGTAATTGCTGCAAACGGAGGATTCTTTGACGAAAGCAAAGTTGGATGTAAAACAAATCTTATTTCAAATACAAATCCTTATTTCTAACCTTGTCAATGTCTTGACTCTATTTTCTATTCATTTCACAACATATGGTGGTGAATAAGTGTGACTTTTCATGGAAAACACTTGAGTGACCCCAAACTTTTGAACGGTAGTGTAAGTTTGTATCAGTAACAGAAAATTTGCAAGAATATTTAAAGAAAATTGGGTGCATAAATGTTGGCACCCTTTAAATTTTAGTGATTTCAATACTTTTAGCACAAATTATTGGAAATTATTGGAAAAATTGTTTTGTAACCTCAGTGACACTTGACCTCCATACACAGGTGAATTTAATCGTAAAATGGTAATTAAGTAGGCCAATTCTAAGAGAGACATGAGAGCCTCAAAAAAACTCTCAAATGATCTATAAAACAAAGATACAACAACATCATGGATTAGGGGAAGGATATAAAAAGCTATTAAAGAGATATAAGCTTTCATTTTCAACTGTGAGAAACATTGTGAGGATTTGGAAGACCACAGGCACAGTTCTAGTAAAGGTTCGAAGTGGCAGACCAAGGAAAACCTCAGATAACAGGCTCAGGATGGTGAGAACAGTCAGAGTCAGCCCACAGACCAGCTGCAAAGACCTACAACATAAGCTTGCTGCAAATGGTGTCACTGTCCATCGTTTGACTATTCAGCGCACCTTCCACCAGATTCCAGACTCTAATCGGAAGTTATAGGAAGCATTTCAGCAAAAGGAGAATGTACACAATATTGAGTTTATTTTATGTTGTGGTGCGTACATTTTTGCACATGCCTAATTTGGGTCTGTAAATGATACATACGTTAATTCACTTCTCAAATATCACTGTGTCTGTCTCCAGTATGATACATTTCACTGAAATTGAAATGAAATACCAAACAACCAATGATTTATAAAGGAAAATCAAACTTTTATAGGGGTGTCCAAACCTTTTCATACCACTGTAAGTATCTGGTGAGGGATCTGAGAAGGATGCTAAGTGAGGAAGATCTTGCCCAGCACATCTCCGTCTTCATGAACATTGATGCTGCTCAGGGCCTCACCCCCTTTTGACTCATGAATCTGATTTATTTCAAATGAGTAGTCATCCATGACACAGTAGGGAGTTGGGATCTCAGTCAACTTGCTCTCAGGAGTCCAATAATGACTCACAGAGCTCTTTTTTTTTCAAATAAATTCACCTTGAATCTGCGGTCAAACTTGTTGACAGAATCTGCAAAGTCCACTCGCTCTCGTTTGGATAAAAACTGGCGTAACTCTGGCCTCTGCTCCAGGCCGAGGTAATCCCCAACAAAGTTTCTGTTGATGCTGTTCCTCCTCCGCTCTTTGGAGTTGTACAGAATGTCCGAGGCTGTGGAGGCAGGATTTTAAATATTTTTATATTCACCCATGGGAAAATAGAACTTTCTCAAAACTACAGAGATAGCTCAGTTGGTAGAGCATGTTAAGGTTGGTGGTCCGAATCCTGCGCCTGATATAAACCTCAAGATTTGCAGTAAAGCCACATTGGAAAAATTGCGCAAGACTACTACCCCAGTGTGCACCAGATAGCACACACCAGAGCTCTTGCCTTCATTGGTTGAGTGGTCAGATTGAGTGGTGAGATAAACTGGCATCTCTCATTGGTGAATGGCAGTGTATGCAGGTGTCTTACTCTGTGTCATTGGGCAGGAAACTCATGCCTGCATACACTGGTGTAAGAATGTGTGGGTAAATGAGTGATTGGTTCCTTGTTGTGAAGCGCTTCGGGTGCCTTGAAAAGGTTGGAAAGCTCTATATGAATGTAACTCTATCAAAAATCATATTGTACAGGGACTATGATGCAATTTACGGTCAATCAGTTTAGTTTACAGTTCAAGTATGCTGAGTTGTGCTATTTAAGAATGGGTTGCTGGTACAAAGCTGTCTCAGTACCCTTTTTTTCCTACATTTTTCTACACGCTGACGGCAGGTACTTAATCTAACATTTGACCAAAAGACCTATATTTCTGGAGAGTCTGGGCATCTTTGCTTAGACTGCTGCCCCCGCGACCCGGCAACGGATGAAGCGGAAGAAAATGGATGGATGGATGGACCTTTATTTATATTTCCTTCTCAGTGTCTTCAAAATAACCTATATGTGAATTTGACTTGTGGACAAAGAGCAGACTGTTCTCAAAAATGGTTGTTCTAATCTTACCTTCTTCTCTCATCTGCTCATATTTCTTCTGTGCGATGTATTGTCTCCAAGACTTTTGAATGATCCGGGCAAATGTGTCAAACTTCCTCTCTCTCATTTCTTCAAGAAGGAAAAGCTGCAAACATGACAAAAAGGATCAAAAGTCAAACATGAAATATGCATTCTGAAAGTATTCAACCCCTTTCACATTCACTCTATACATTTAAAAAACGTGGACTGATTATATTTGTTATTAATCAATCTGCTTGCAATACCCAATAATAATAACAAAGTGATCGATGTTTTTAGGATATTTTTATTTCATCAGCAGGTTATTTACTACATGCCTTTTGGCAGCGGTAGGATCTTAAATCGACAGGTCAAGTTAGACCAGCAGAATTTACCACCAATTAAGTTTTAGAAACATCTCAAGAACAATGCGAGGAGACAGGATCTAAGCTCAGTATTATTAGTATATAGAGTGTGTGGCAAAAGGTGTTTCTGTATTCTTAATAAAATAGTATAAAATCCTGAAGCGAGATGGGTGCAAGGTGGGTGAAGTGTCTTGCCCAATGACACACAATAGCATTCATGTATGAGAGCTGGTGTCACACAACTTGCAGGTCAGTTGATCATACCCAGCGTTGGGCAAGTTACTTTGAAAAAGTAATTAGTTATAGTTACTAGTTACTTCTCCCAAAAAGTAACTGAGTTACTAACTGAGTTACTCCACTATAAAAGTAACTAGTTACCAGTAAAAGTAGCTATTGCGTTACTTGTTTCTCGCCCCCGTAACCACCCCCTGGCCCCCACCTTCTCAGAGCGTGTTTCATAAGCCAGATGAACAGAGTGCACAAAAACAAAGACAAGTACCTGCATAGAGGTTTGCATTTATTGCAATTCAATGTAAACAACAGTGGATGGACATACACTTCTCAAAACCCGACATGCACATTTTTACCTTTAACCTCCTTTAACCTTCCATCTGGAAAAGGCTGTTTTGCTGCTCTGTGCGCTGTAGGCTCTAAACAACCGCAACTGTGAATGCGGAAACACCCACCTACCCAATTTCTCTGATTGGCTGAAGACGTAATCTTACTTCACATCAGTCAATAATTGCTGAGAGGTTATCCTCCCTTCTCTCATGACAACACGCGAGTCCAATCATGAAGTTTAAATAAAAGTTCATTGTGCAAAGTAATTAGTTAGATTACTCGTCACTGAAAAGTAACCGTTATTCCCATCACAGATCATACCACACAATCAATGATGCGGGAGCTTAAGTCCATGTAAAATCAAGTGCCGACTTGACTTTAACTTTTGTGAAAGTTAAGTAATTGACTTTGTTTCATAAAGATCTGATAATGTTGACATATTAATTATGAACAGCCTTTACCGACTCCGGGTTCTTGACAAAGACCTTGGTGCGTCCCATCTGATACTGATCGGAGTCCATGTTGACGGAGCGCAGCAGGTGGAGGACCCCCTGCTGCTCAGGACCATTCCATCTGGGCCAGGTCTCCGTGGTGAGGATGGCATATCTATGCACAACACATTCATCTTATGAACACTTATTTACACTGACTTTGATCACTTTAGATTTTTTTTTTAGGGTTTTGGCTTTTGGTTTTGGGTCCAGGGTGGTCAACCTGATAACGCCCTGTAAATCAACAGGCCAGTGGAACATGGCACACTGGTTTAAAACACATCTGCTGTGGTTTCTGAAATCATAATGATGTTAGAAACTCCTATATGAACCTGATCAGAAGTATCCCTGTGCTCTGAAAAAATGACCCGTGCCACTCGATCTACAGCACGAGGAGAGTGCAGCGTCCCAACATGTAGGACCTCTTTCAGAAAGTCAGCCTTCTCCGTCACTGCAGCGACTCAGTGGAACTCACTCCCAACTCACATCATCACTTGCACTGATCTAAAACTATTCACACGCCTGACAAGAGCATGGCTCCTGGAGAGGCAGATCTGTTCCCATGTGTGATGAGTGTCTGCGTAGGTGTGTATGTGGGTGTGTGTATGTGTGTGTGTGTGTGTGTGTGTGTGTGTGTGTGTGTGTGTGCATGAGAGAGAGAGATAGAGTGCAGGTTGAGTGTAGGTTCGTATGAAAATAAAGAATGGGGGCTGGGTGGTTTTATTATATTCTATTATCTAATTTGTGATTAATTAAATTGTAAGGTATGTCTGATAATGTATGGTAATGTATCCATCTACTTTTTATTTTACTGTCTCACAACAACCTGCTCAGGGACTACAGGTGTAAATTAGCACTGCTGCTACAACCTGGTACAAAGCATCTCTCCTTTTGGCTAATGTTTACTGTACACTGTCCCTGTAAAAATAAAAACCATACCAAACCATACCATCCATCCCCCAGTTCTCATAAGTCTCTGTTCTCAGTAGGGTGCGTTGCCCTTTAACATCTATGACAGTTTGGTGTTCCTGTAAATTCCTGGGCCACCTCGCAAGAACTGCAGATTTGTGACCTCCCAAAGAACAGCTCAATTATGTTATAATTTGGAAATAAACCGCTTCATTCAAATTCTGCCTGTTTAGGTGTATAAACTTTCAAGCTAATGTAACTATCACATATACATATTTAAATTTACTTGTTGACATATTTCAATTATTGAACAGAACATTTTGAACCAAATATATACATAGGTGTTTTTAAATGTAGACAAAAAAATAAGATCAGTATTAAAATGATGAGGCATTAGCTGACAATGGTAGCATACTGACCTCATTAAGAACTTGTTGAAGACTCTGCGATAGGCAAAGCCAGCTCTGCGTACACGGATGTTTTCTCGGAGTCCCAGATATTCCACTTGATGCTTCGCTCTTAAAACGTTGTTAGGTTTAAAAACACAATAAATAACAAAACAAGGTCCAATTATTCAATTTTACATTCATCTATATTTGTATTCTAGCAAACTAAAGATGTAAAAAGCCATAGATTCCGACCTGCTCTCTTCCCAGTCTTTGGGCCTCTTGGTCTCGTTGGGTTTGATGCAGCGGATGTAGTGAGGAGTGCACTTCATTAGAGTGTTCACCAGGTCATTGGCTTGTTTCTAAAGTAAAACAAATAGTTCTTATTGTGACAAAAGATGTAATAAAGTCTTGCGTAAACCTTTGTTGTCTTTTTAACCATGTTCCAACATCGGGCAGAATTTGTGGGGGTAGACCATGGATCTATTATAATAACTGGATAGGGTATTACTAGCTTGGAGCTGAAGAACCCATGTGCTCGGGGCATTCTCACGGTAATGCAGACTAAACCAGACTAAATTCACATGGGCAACCCAGAAATTTTCCCCAAAGAACTCAATGTAAATTAATACAGCGTGACCTCAGCTGACAAAGAACCTACAGCTTTCATAAAGGTCAGATTTTGTGGGGATTGTAGTGTCCCTTGTCGTCCTGAACTTTTTTTCTTCTTAAATCCCTCAGTTTTCTTTAAATCCTCACTTTAGTGCCACAAACTCTGCTCGTCTGGCTCCCGCTCTAACTCCCGCTCTGATGAACTGCTCTGATTGGTCAGAGCACGGCCGAGCCCCTCTGTGCACGTGCGTAAGACCCCGATGTGACACCCACACACGCGTATTTGGCGCAACGCATCATGGGAGATAGCGAAACGCATCGTGGGAGATAATCCACAGCGCAGAATCGGGAGGACCAGACGATGCCCAAATACAGGCGAGTTTCCCATGGATCTTTGCGAGTTCCAAGCGACTTCCGCTAATCTTTCAGCCCCCATGCTGTCACAAAGCGCCACTGAGCACAACCATTCATTTGAATACGGCGCCATCTTGGATCGCCGGGGCTTGGGGTAGAGGGAGGATCCCATCTTTGCTGTTTGATATTGATATTGTCCAATTGTGTTCAACAGGACCTTAAAACGAGTACAGGTGGTTTGAACAGAGTGTGAAGCTCGGAGGAGAATCCACCAAAGACTCTGGGAAGATCTTAAACATGCAGTCCATGCAAGGCGGTTCGGGAATTTACAGGAGCTGGCTTTTCACCAAGACGAAGTGGCAACTTTACCAAAGAGGAGAAAGAACCTCAACCACAACTACCACAACTAGCAAAACATGCTATTGAGAACTGGGGGATGGAGACTTAAAATGGGTTAGGGTTAAGTTTATATCTATGACAATAAATGGCTTCACACAACCAGTACCACTGACAGAAAAAAAAACATTTTAGGAGAAAAAAAGTTTTAGGGTGTCAGAGCTGGAGGATTTGTCATAGGGTAATGAGTTTCAAAACAGTGCATCTAGACAGAAGGGGCGAAGGGACGTGTTTGCGCCAAAAGTTCATGATATCAGTGTGGATGGAACTATAAACAACCCAAATTCTGTTTCCGTGTTCGGAATACCACATTTAAAAAACATTTTGCAACTGTGTTAAAGATTAACTATTTCAGCTTTGACTAGACTGACAGACACCTTCTAACGGCTTCACCTTGATTTTGGAGCTTGCCGTGGTGGGCCTCCCCTTCTTATCAGTGTTGAGATTTTCAGGGAACAAGCTACGGAGGAAGTCACTGAAAAAACACAACATACATCAAAGAAGGGACATTTCTATATGCATAAGTTGTCAAGCCTTTATCCATCTATTAAATGAACACAGAGTTCAAGGCTTAAAGGGGACATATCATGAAAAATCCACTTTTTGTGCCTTAAATGCCTTATGTTGTGTAGTTGGAGCCTCTAGAAGTGCAAAAACGTTGAAATCAGTCTCTTCATGGGTTGCAGAGAACACTTCATATTCTGTTTAGGTAAGATTTTTTAACCCGTTCTGATTTTGCCATTCTCTATTACGTGTTTAGAATTATTACGTCACAGTATTTGCAGCGAGACTGCCATATAAGGGCATGGGCGTCTAACAAAACACTTCGGCCCAGCCCTCCTCTACTGTGCATCACTTCGAATTTGTAGTCCAAGCTCAAGGATGCCAGCGAACAGGGCTGGACTGGACATCGGGCAGCCTCAACGTGGCCATGTACCCAACCCCATAAACGCGCACAGGACCATGCGTGTCTTTGAGTAATCTGTGCATCCAATAAATACACTGCTGCAGGAAACAGTCCGCGTCTCCCCTCTCCTCTCGAAACGCGATTAAACGCCCTAAATAAAGCTCTGATACCTACATTTTGCATTGAATAAAAAGTTCATGTTTGAGCCCAAAAGTAATATGTTGTGAACAAATTAAACAGATTTAGAGCCAGCAAATGGTTGACAATATTCATTTCAGTCTTTTTTGACCAATTCTCATCCCTGTAACAAACAATAGTGTTGTCTGTGTCCACCTCCCTCACTCTGAGACATGTTCATTACTCTCTTGTAATGTAGACTATTGCATTTTATTTTATTGTTGAAACTGCACATATCCTGATCCTCTACAGTATTTGCTTCCACATACTGTATAAACTAGGAGTCGGCAACCTGCGGCTCCGGAGGCGCATGCGTCTTTTTCCTTCTGTAGAAGGAAAAACGTTCTTAAAGTTTTTAAATGCTGTAAAATTGTGCATAAGTAATATTCAATTTAAACATTTCTGTCAACGTAGTGCGTCATATCCTGCGACGTAGGCCCGCGCCAGGCAGCCGCTGTTGTAAACAAACCGGCGTGTGAGCATCATAGACTGTGCGCATCCCAAAGCTAAAAAGAGAAGAGTCGATAATAAGACTGGACTAAGAATGAAAGTTAACATTTGCTTTCAGTCAATGAGGAAGGACTGCTTCATGTTTGCGATGTCATGAGAAGTTTCTATGAGATAATTGTATTTGTGTTTAGTAACTACAAAAATGGCCGCTCGGGATGGAGTTGAACCTGTGTCACCTGGATGGGGGCGTGGTCAAAAGCGCCTCATTTGCATTTAAAGAGACAGTACCAAAACAGGTTGCTCTCAGACGCACCTCAGAACAGGTGTAGAAGAAAGGCCCGTGGAGCTACAAATAATGAGACTCAGACCCAGGCATTGCAGTTACGCTTTATATAGGCCACAAATTAATGATTTAGATGTAAAAATCAATTATTTGAAAACACGATATGTCCACTTTAAGAAAGTTCATTAGGTTACTTTGAGACTGAGACAAGTACGGTATATTCCCAAGTTTATTTGTATAATAATGACCAGGAGAAACCAGAAGATGAATATGGTTGTTGATGAGTTAAACATTGCCAGTGTAGTATGTAACAGTCAACAGCTTTTTAAGAGAAAAAAGGAAATATTGATGCATTTTGAGAAAGGTCTTAGACTCACAATTCGCTGCTTTGCATGAGTTCGATGAGGTCAGGGAAAAGGACATCTCGGTTTCTCTCACAGAAGCCATGCACGTCATAGGACACCTGTGACATCACAAGCAGATCAGTGTTTTAGTTTTTTAGTTTTTAACTTCATCCACGCTAATATCAGGATCTTATGGCACAAAAATTTCCCCCATCCCTTCTATCTGAATGCTCCTCTCAAACCTGGTACCCTATGACAAACACTTACACTTACATCATCAGCCGTTACCTGCCTTTTAAACAAAAGGCAGACAATCTCTATTTTAGTGTTGGTTATTTCTCAAGGAACCCCGAAGATGACACAAGTCTCTTTGGGGTACAGTGCACTGGGGCTGCAGCTCTGCTGGACCATAAGCTATGGTGCTAACCATCCATGGCCACGAGAACACCATAACCCGGATGACTCAGGAAGATCATGGATCATCTGCCTCATCAGCATGAGCACTTAGCGGAACTTTAACAACTATTAACGCATTTGTGGATTATTAATGAATGCTTGAATATTTGTAGTTCTTGATTTACGTCCGCCACATCCCGTAAAGGACGTTTCCATTTACAATAAAATTACAATACAATACAATACAGTTATTCTTGTATAGCCCTAAATCACAACAGCAGTCATCTCAGAGGACTAAACAAAACCATTGAAATCACCAACACAGATCAGAGAATCAACAGTTAAAACACATGGAGGGACCAATGTCCTTGAATGTTGATAAATGTCCATACATGTTGTAGAATGTTTAAGTGTCCTGGATCATCACGATAACCCTGCAGAGAGCTGGGCTCTGTGGGTGACCATGGATCCTAAGTTTTGACGGTCTGTGTCTGCATTGCATTGTAGATTATTTTAATTTACATGTTTATTGGTCCAGTAGCCTTGCACTGCTGATCCTGGTTCAGTTCTGGTTCAGTCTTTAGGACAGGGTTCAGATCTGGACTCAAGCTGGTCCTGGTTCAGTTCAATTATGGAGCAATGCGTGTGCATCATTATGCATTGAATAGATCTCTGGTTTCAATGCACTTGCCCGTAATTGACTAGTACCATGCACAGGGAGCAGATGTAAATACTCGATACTGTATGGTGTGGTAAATGGTCACAGCTTGAGACCCAGAGTGTACATCAGAGGCTCATGTGATGAAAAGCTATCTGCGGGAAAAGATACAAAATTATAATTCGTCAATAAAGACATTTAATGTGCTTTTATAAACCTGTGTATATATTTTTCATAGTGGTGGATGTGTCAGGCACCACTCTGCAGCGGGGGATCTAACATCCAAGGATGGACCTGTCAAAGCGGCTTTGACAGGTCATCAATAGTAGATCATAAATTCAGAACTACAAACATTCAAGCCTTTATAAATAGAGTCCTGGATAGTTGTTCTGATACAGCACAAGTTCTGATGTGCTAGAGCTGATAAGGCATTCCATGATCCTCCAGCCTGCTGCAAGTCAGCAGAGAAGTCGCTGTGCTGGATCATGGGCTGTGGCTCTGACCACCCATGATCCCCAACTGGTTAGAAACTAAAGCGCGCAGACCGCAGCAAGTGCACCAAAGCCTGGGTTAGCAGCAATGATGAGCTCTGCGCTGTACCCCAGAGAGACTCGTATCCTCCATAGACTGTAAATTTTAACGGACAGAGTCACGCCTATCTCCGCCGTTCAAACAAATGGGCCAAAAAAGGTGCTCTACTGGAGCTATCCAAAATGGCTGCGAGTGGTCCCGCCCACAAGAAAATTGTGAAAAAACGCATCTGCGCATGCGTCAGCCAGTGCAGCTCCATTCATTTGAACGAGAGACTTCAGAAATTCACAGCAAGTAAACAAGAGTGGTCCAAAAAATTCACTCCCCTCAGCATTGACACACATGTGGAACGGAGCTTTGGGCATTTATAACTTTTGGACCATGTTTTATTTTCTAACAAGCATAGCATTACATTCTTTTGGATTTACAGTTGTTCTATTTTGGTTTACACATTGAAAAATCACTCTAAAAGTATAGGACTGGTTGGTTATCTTGGGTTGAGATTTACACTGAAATGTCAGACAGCAGAGACCAATTGTATATGCAAATCAAAAATGTGATCTTTGTACATTCTAAGCAAAACTTGCTCATTTGTTTATAGTAAAGTATAGTTGAGTGTGTGATGGAAACTATCACCATCACTGTTCACCATACGCAGTTTTATGTATATTGCACTGACCTTGCCAGCATAGTGGTGTATGACAAAGCCTGAGTTCCAGCTGTTGAAGTGCTCATGCATCCCCACCGCTGCCTGGAGCTTCTGCAGAAGGGTGCCGTCTGCGCCCTCCCCTTTGGCATGCATGGTGGCACACACGTCGTCCAGCACCGACATAATGCCAGGTGGATTCTGGAGACACATGGAAATTGATCAATTGAAAATGCATGTAGTTTAAATAAAACCATGGCTTTTAAAACCATGTCATTATTTTCCTGCAATCAAAAACGCTTTGAGCATTTTTTTTTCTTTTAACAATATTTACAAAAAAAAAGAAACTTTAATTAAAAAAACCAAACAAAAGCAAACATTGCAAAGACTTTTTTAGGCCACTAATTGAGCATTTCACATATGGTTCCAATGGCAATCACCAAAGTGTGGAATATTGACATGATGTATTGTAAAAAGTCAGACTGTGAGGATCTAATGTTTGTGCCTTCCTTCCCTCCTGTTTTGCAGTGCATGCGTGTGGCAGGAGGCGTGGCTGACTTCACCTCATCACTCACTCTACTTCTGTACATTAAACCATTCTGTTCAGCACTTCTCTGTAGATAACTCTGTCTCAGTCAGTTGTGTTATTTAGATCTTCCCTGTGTTTTGTGGATTTCAAAATCCTTACCTGCTGCACCTCGTCTCTACAGATCCAGTTGTGTCTTCTCCCTGTGTCTCCTGTCTTTGGTCTCTTTTGGTCTCTTTTCTATATCCAACTAAGTCGGCCTGCTCCCTGCATCCACTGCCTGCTAGGGTTCTAAAAAAACTTGTTAAACTTCTTCAGTCTCCTGCCTCTGCTTTGGGGGTTTTATCTACAAACCATAACACAGACTCATACTGACCTACCTTGATTGTGCTTTGTAATGTCAGACAAATTGTAATGTGGCTTTTTGTTTGAAATATTGAATCAGTCAAATAGTCAAACAATGATTCACCAGCTTGTTCTCTATCAGGTCGCACACAATCTTGTTGTTGAAATACTCAATGGGAGTCCATTTGATCCCTTCCTGCACATACTCCTCCTAAAAACAGCCAAAAGATAATGTTATTTGTTTATGTTACATATTTTTGAAACCATTCAGACAGACACCATACCTGCTCAGCCTTTAGCGTCAGTTCGATAAAGATTTGCTGGAGTTTCTCATTGACAAAGTTGATACAGAACTGCTCAAATCCGTTTTTCTTTCATGAAAGACACAGTACATTAAAAACATAAGAAGGAAATATTTAATATGTGGTATTTTCAGATTCAGATTCAGACTGCTTTATTCATCCCACCAGGGGCAAATCTTTTGAGCAGCACATGGCATAAAAACAAAACAATACAGGAAATGTTAGACAGTAAAATAAGTGGAGCCCATACAAACATATGAACAGAAGCTCAAACACCAAAGTCTACCTCACTAACAAGCTACAGAGACTTTGCTTCCTGATGGAAGCAAAGTGAACTCATCATTCAAAACATGATCAATGAAATGATCATGATTATGATGCAAGCCTTTATCACGATCTGCTGGTTGCAGAGAGCTGGGTGTTCCCTTTGTCAAACTCCAATGACATTTGAGCAAATGTGCACAAATCTATCAAGACTATTTTTTGGCAAGTTTATATTTTAACAGAGACTCACCTGGAAGATCTCAAAACCATAAATGTCCAGAACTCCAATACTAAATTCTTCATGTGGCTTCTGTATAGCTCTATTAATGGCCTTGAACACACAAAGATCTTCATGTTATTCATACTGTTGAGTTGAACGTTGATGGAGAGAAAGTTTAGGACACACCTGGGATAAAGGTTTCAATAGGTCAAAAGTTAAGGTATAGATTATAACCCAAAATAATATATATTAAAATGGAAACCCTGACAAAGTAACTTCTAGTCTGTCAAATTATTAGGCATGGGGGTGGATCCATCATGCTTTGGTGTTGAGTGACAGCCAGTGGCACAGGGAACATATTACAGTAAGGAGGAAGAATGGATTTTTTTTCAATCACAAAATGTATTATCCACATCAAAGCCTTCACTGTTCCCAGTGTTGATCCAAGAAAAAATCTCTGTCAATCCATCTTATCTGGTTTAAATGTACTGATACGCTCACTGCTGACTGGACGCCTGAGTTGTATCTGCACCCCTCAAACTAGAAATGCTAGATCGAACTATCACAATGATGGTCTTTTAAATGTTTTTATCCTTTATCAAGACATAACTTCCACAGATTGCTGTCCAACATGCTACTCTTTTTTGTTTTTGATGTATGTTTTCAGGACCCCTCAAAAATGTAATAATACATCTCAAGGGGTTTTTCTCTGAACAAATAAAAATGTTAAAATTTAAACAGAAAGAAGGGGGATACATATTTGTGCCTGTTAGTGCCAAAAAGTCCTATTATGCTTGAACACAACTATATCATATAGCTACAACTACAGAACATTGTCAAAAATACAACCAAATAAAAACTACTTTAATATGTGTTCTCTTAATAGACTTGTTGATCCCAGGGTGTCCAAACTTCTGCATCCCACTGTAATAACACAATTGTAAAGAATACCTCCACTAGGTAGTCGAAGAGCCTGGCATACAAGGCTTTGGCCAGGGCGTCACGGGTGTACGTGGCCTGTTCCTGGTTCAGGGTTACGTCGATGGACTCAGACTTGCCCCCCCACTTGGAGTCCATCTTCCGGCTGGTCAGCTTCTCCTGGAGCCGGCTGGGGTCCACGCCCAAGAGGTACGCAGGGAAGGCCAATACTGTGCACATAAGAAAGGGCCATGAGGTCTGGGAATGTTTTGAGTTATTCTTCAGTACTGTGGCAAAGTTTTACTCCCTTATTACTTTGGCCATCTTTTGGAGATTATGAATAATACTACAAAAACTTGTTTTCACTCATTGTTAGTGATTGCGTGAAGCCATTTATTGTCAAGCAAAAAAGATTTATACTTTTAAATGATCACAGCAATGAGCCACTCAGGGGAGATTTCAAACGTGCAGTTCAGGCAAGGCGGCAAAAGATTGAACAAGAACGTGGGGCTTTTTGCCAAGAAGAATGGGCAGCTTTACCATGAGAGAGTATGTCATAGATGTTAAAGGTCAACACATGTTATTGAGAACTGGGGATGGAGACTTCTGATCAGGTTAAGAAGGAGTTTCTGATTTCATGATAACTTTAAAGTAGATAATTTGCCAGTAACATCACATGGTGACACAACAACTAAGTATTAATTAACCGCATGTGTGTGTGGGGAACACACTGCCAATACTCCAGACAGTTACTCATTTCCCAAAGGAGAGAACAGCAGGGAGAAGGTGCATGACGCTGGGAAAATAACAAGATTTCCATTGTATTTTAGACCAAGATGATATCTTCTCCAGTCTCTCTCCCAAAAATCTACAAATCAGAAATCTAGGAGTATCAATGGACTGTACATTTAAACAGCTGCATCAACACTCCAAACACAATGCAAATCAATGAGTATTTCATACATCTGTCCATTGTGCAACTGAATGAGGAGCTGAAATCATGAGTTCCTGATGGGGGAACAGGGTCACAAACACAACAAGGACCCTTCTCCTATGTTTTATTGCATCATTTTCATACTTGCATTGAACAATTCAGTAGCGTATATTGTGTCTCTCTGCATTTCAATCATTCTTCATTAAGGCCTTAGGGTTAGGGACCCATCTCCAGTTTTTGATGCTGGGATATTACCTTTTGTGCCTGTTTTGGGCAGTGAGGCATACTGGGAAACACGCAACCCAAATCCACACACGAGATTGAACCCACAATTTTGTTGCTGTGAAGAATGTGTGCTACCCACTCAGGCATTATAATAATAATAATAATAATAATGCGTTGGTTTTATATAGCGCTTTTTTGGACATTCAAAGACTCTTTACATGTCATTATTCTTTCACTCCAAACACGGTGGTGATAAACTACTAATGTAGCCACAGCTGCCCTGGGGCACACTGACAGAAGCGAGGCAACCAGTATATGCATCGGCCCCTCCAACCACAACTAATCATTCACACACACACCAGACTCATTCTAGGCAATGGGGGTGAAGTGTCTTGCCTAAGGACACAACAGCATTTTAGCACTTTACAGCCGCAGCCGCCCCACTGTGGCATCAGGTGTTCCCAGAGGTTAAGTGTCTTGCCAAGGACACAACGACAACAGACAGTGGGAGTTGATGGTGAAAGTCTTCCGGTGGGCTCGAACCCACGACCTTCTGGGTCCTCTACCAACTGAGCAACTGTCACCCCGTGATCTTATGATGGCAAAAGTATTTATTGGACCTGTTATTTCCCTCCTGTAAGCAAGAAAATAAAAACTGAAAATAATAAATAATGTAGCAACAGGAAAACTGAAGGTTCTAAGTTTTAAAATGGCATATGGCATGTGATATGGGTGGACCTGAAGTTGGCTGGGTGACATTGTGTTTGCTCTCTCAATAGTTTTATTTGGTTGCTGAGTAGTGACAGTAACATAGCCTAACTACATCAACCTCACAATTCTGGTCAGAATGTGAGCCTGTAACTGATCCATTGCACTGTGATTATGAGGCGTGTTCCAAGCAAACCAGGAGAATCTCTTAGCTCTATTAATTAGCCCAACAACCTACCAGAGCAACCCGATAAAAACATGTGCCTTCCCACATTCCTCATTTCAGTGTAATTTACCTATGATTAAACCATCTTAGTCATAATGGCCGATATGATAACCTAGAGTGTATTCTGAAAGGTGTCCTTCTGGAAAATTATGTAGGCGCGACTAAAGTTCGACAGTAACATCCAATGAATCAAACAAATTGGCCAAGTTAATTGGTAAATAAATAAATCAGTCAATCCTGACAACATTTTTTCAAATTTACAATAATAAACCTTATCTAACAAGATTTGAAATTACTGAACGTTATACTAAAGTATTGTCTAATACATGTCAGATGGAATCATATACAGTTTTTTGGGCTCACTCTTTATAGATATGGGGTCACTTTTACATATGATGTATCATATTCTCGTTGTAATATGTTAAAACAATGTGATGTGCATGAGTATGCTATTTTTAAGGATTATTATTACTGCTGATTATTTGTTTTGGCTTATGCTCTTCAAAGAAGGAAAACAGAAAGAGTTGTTGGTATAGTTTTCTCGTTGTGCCATGAGCAGTCACGTCTATATCCTGTCCTCCATAGGCCCAGTCTGGACTGGATTTGTTTGTGTTGTGCTTACAGTCGGTGCTCTCCACTTGGCCGTAGTTCCCCGCCTCGATGAAGCTGATGTTTCCCAAATGGAGGATTCCGGCAATGATCTGCAGCACCTGAGCCCGGACCTGTGCTGTGATACCTATCACATGCATGGCTTCCTACTCGCACACACACGCACACACGCACACACACACACACAAACACACACAAACACACACAAACACACAGATAAACCTGTGTTTTCACCTGTTTAGCTTCTGGGAGCTGCCAAGACCAAACTTTGACATGAAACAGTAGAAATAGTAGTAGTTCTAGTAGTTGTAGTAAGGTAGTGGTAGTGGTATTAGTAGTAGTAAAAGTACTAGTGGTAGTAGTAGTTGTAGTAGTAGTAGTAGTAGACGTAGTAGTAGTAGTAGTAAAGAGGTGGAGGTGGTAGTTGGATGGTAGTGGACATTTTAATATGTTTACAAATGTATCCCAAAGCAATCCACCACAAAGGACTGTACATAATATATCTTGCTCAAACAAGACAATATATAAATAAGTAAGTAATCTTTATCTATGTAGCGCCTTTCACAGACCAGAGTCACAAAGCGCTTTACAATTGTTGGCATTTGTCTCCCACTCCACACAGAGAGTGGGGTCGTCAGTATAAGAGGCAGCAAATGCCAGACCTATTGGTTATTATTTTTAACATTTTTAACATTTTTGCACAACCTGAGTGATTCCATCTATGCCAAATGTGACATCTCTTCATTGTGATATCAATAAAGTTTATCCTATCTTATAATATGTATCATTTAAGATGCACTCTTTTTCCACTTTTCAGCACACAAAAGGTCAGTTTTTTTTTCTCTTGGCTGTTACCATGGTCTCCTGGAAGTCTTTGCAGTCGTTGGTCCCGTCCACCTTGTACGTGCCGGACTGGTTGAGGTAGTAATAGTAGTCTGGAGTCATTACGCCCAGGCCTTCCTTCTGCTGAGCGTTGGCGCCCTCTATCAGCTATAAGGGAGAATGACAAAAAGCCAGTTCAATATTATTCACATACCAGTCTGAGCGAGTTTTTGAGTTTCTAACACACCTGATAGTAAATGTGGAAGTTTCGCTCGTTCTCGTTTTGACTCACGACTCGAGACTTTTCCAGCAAGAAGTTGGAGATCTTGCCACCGTCCGGTTCGCCGCCTCTGCTGAATTGAATTTCGAAGTATTTTCCCTTTAGAGAACAAACAAAAGCTTCAGCAGAATTGAAAAACTATTGGAAGTCAAATTTGAGATTTGAAAACACATTATTGATATTAAATAATTAGTTAAAGCTGGGGTATGCTACTTTCAAACCACATCTTTAACGAATACAATCCATCTATCTAGTTCCTCGCTCGCAAAACAGTTAGTTCTAATTCTAATGCATTTTGGCCTCTGTTATATCTTTAGATCAGCTTTTTCAAGGAGTAAAAATGAAAAAGACAGGACCACACTCACTCGGCCAATCAGCTCTCTCATGTTTTATAAGAAATGCATCAAATAGACAGCATGTTGTGGTCTGATTGTCATAATATATACTTTAACTCTTTCTGTTAAATAGGTCTAAGAAAATATATGGATAGACTGCAGTACAAGCTAAATATACAACTCAATATATGGACTTATAATACCAGCATTTCAACCATGTACTTTTAGTTGTTAGCAATTATCTTGAGTATTTCAAAACACACAAAAATCTGACTTTGTTATCATAGTTTTTCATAAAACGTTTCAAATAAGTTAAAATGAGAGGACCACCTATGTATGACCAATTTAGGACAATAATAGTTCTCAAACTCTAACCGTTGTTTTAACTTACAAATCGACTAGAGTTGTTGTTGCGGACCGTCTTGGCGTTTCCAAAAGCTTCCAGCAGCGGATTGGACTGGAGGATGATGTCTTTTACATTCTATGAAAACAATACATATGACATGAATGTACTACCTCCCACCGCGAGTGACTGGAAAAAAGGTTACAATTCCAACTCTTTGCAGCTTACTCAAATGGACTCTTTGTGAAGCTGAGGTCCTGTAGTTTTGGCTTTTAATGATTACTCTAATTATAAGTGGGAAAGCGCCTACAAGCGCGTGCAGGCATAAAGTAGCAGTTAATATGAGCAGTAATCAAGTTATGAGTAACATTTACAACATGAGGAACACTATGTGTAGTTTCTACCATAATACCTGATCATTTATATAGGAGGATTTTCTATTCCCGGGTGGATCATCAAGACTATTGGTCCTCCAAATTGTCAATCAAAACCAGAGAGTTTTGTTCAAAAAGTGGAGAGGGCGTTACTTTCCTAAAATTTGGGAAAAACCTCCAACATACATTTTAGTATGAGTATTAGTATTTATTTGGGTCAATGAAATGTGTATAAAGACAACATGGTCTTTACTTGATCACTTGATTACTTGATGCCTGAATCATGAATAGAAACAAATGTGAAATCCTAAATCCTGGACCCCAACAGAAATCTGAGGTAAATCAGCTCCATGGTTGGTCCAGCTCTTGGTTTGATACATTTCTCCATTGTGAGTTTTATCGTATCTCTTATCTTATCTTATAAAGTGTAGATACCCCTGGTCTACATTCAGTCTGTAGAATGACCAGCAATTCACAGCTGAGGAACATTTAGCTGAAAATCAAATGTAATGAGAATTATAATGAATGGGTTTGATATAGCATTTTTCAGGACACCCAAAGATGCTTCACATGTAGTTATTCTTTCACTCTATACACAGTGGGGCACACTGACAGAAGCGAGGCAACCAGTGTGTGCCATCGGCTTCTCTGACGACCACCAACCAAAATTATTTCAGGCAATGTGGGTGAAGTGCCTAAGGACACAACGACAGTTTGGCACTTAACAAACTTTCGCCTCACTGTGGCACCTGGTGTTCCCAAAGGTCTCCAATCATGTAAACCAGGCCCTGCCCTGCACAGCTTCAGAGGTCTGGCTTGCACATGCAAGTACCGCTACAGTAACTAGAATGAAAAGCACATATTTAGGAGGAATCTGTTTGTGCATATTTTATAGGGGTCCTCATTCCTCTCAGAATGTTTGATTTGACTGAACGAAGGTGGGTACAACTTTTGATTTTGATCTTTCACATTCACAAACAAGAAAAATAGAAATAGGGTAAACTGCAGAGTGTAGCTATAGGTAAAGATAAAATATGAAGAGAATCACTTTTTGTGGTCATTTTGGCCTTTGGACACATAAATTAGGTAGAAGCACAAGACTCTCCTCAAGACCATCAATGCAGTCAATTGAGCAAAACATATTCATAGGTTTCAGTTTAAAGAAATGTTTTGTGACTATTTAGTCTTATATTTTTGTTTACAATGTGCATGAGTTGTGGAATCTATACTCGTATTTCTCCTTCATTGCCCAAAACTATTTCAAGGACTGAACTTTTATTTTATAAGGCAGACAATGGCCCCGTCCATTATGCTGGCGTCTAAGGATTCAATTCAATTCAATTTAGTCTTGTATAGCCCTAAATCACAACAGTAGTAATCTCAGAGGCCGTTGAAATCGTTGACACAGATCAGAGAATCAAACTGTTCAAACACAAAAAATATAGAACAAGTATTGGTCCATGGGGGAGTTGACCAATGTCCATGAATGTTGTAGAATGTTTGAGTGTCCTGGATCATCACCACAGAGAAAAGTGAGAAACCTCGGGGAGAACCATTGAGAGAGGGATCAGCTCCACACGGACGGACTGGCTATAGATCCAGGACCTAAGCTGCAGAATAAGGAGCAAGGCCACGCTGCTCAGGACTCAGGTTGTAGCGCGAGGATAGGTGCAGTGCAGGACTGAAGCAGCTCCCAGGCGGGGAGGGGTGCAGCTTCATTGTAACGAGTTTGGAAAAGGAAATTTTAAACAGTAGGGTTGGGAAATGAATGTGTTGGATAGTTCTCACCTGTACTTTAGGTCCACCTCCTGATACTTTGGAAATGTAGCTCATGATGTATTTAGCCGCCACAGTTTTTCCAGCTCCACTTTCACCACTAGAGAAAAAAATATATATACAAAAATTTCAAAGTGAGACAGTACTTTTGTCTTCCTCCTACAGTAACTGGCTCCTCTCCTGAATCTGAATCTATTCTTTTAATGATTTTGTTCAAGATGCTTACAGTTCTGCCAAGCACTTGTTCACTAAAAAAGCCCAGGAAGAGGAGGATGGTGACCAGCACCCAGTGAAGCCTTGTGTATATTTACAGAACTGTACCCTAGATATCATTTCAAGTGTTTTTGTTTTGTTTATATTTTGTACCTGTACAAAATACTGTATACATTTTCTTTGCAAGTACTGAAACGCATGTATTACTTTTGTGAATGTAAATAATTATCATTCATCATGTGATGTCAAACTCCTGTGAAATCCCTTTTTTCAGATTTTTACGCAAATGTATTCTGTTCTCTGTCATTTTGGAGAGAGAGGAGCTTCTGCAGGGAATCCATGGTGTTGTACCAAGCCATCATGTTATTTTGGGGAACAAGGAAATCCAAATGAAATAAATGTCTGTAGCTAAGATGATTTATTCATGTTTCTTTGAGAAACATGAACAAAGCAGAAAATCCAACATGTAAATTATTGTAATGAAATAATGTGAATGACTTTTCCCCAAAGGGTTTGAAGCTCCACAGCACAAATAAAAGTCAGAGCATGTAATGCCCGCTAGATTTCCAAGGCTGTTCTGAGCAGTCTGTTACCTTTAAGATAGTAAACATGTCGCTTCAATATGGAACATCCCCAAAGGCCCTGATCATTTTTGTCCGAACCTCTACCCAGTTCATGACATCGACCATGAGACTCTCACACAGAAGCGAGAGGACTGGGTGAGGGCCGCTTGGTTTTAGTCTAATTGAGAAGACAGGACATACTTTGTTTGGATTGAAATCTGTGTCCCAGGTCATATGGCCTTGAGCTGTGGACCTCCTCTAATCAATCTCTAAATGCTGCCATTAGGTCAGGTTAGTATACAATAACAATGGGCCTCATTCACCAATATCTTCTTAAATCTAAAGAAGTCTTAAATTTCTTCTCAAGTTGTAATTAAAGGATTTCTAAGAAGACCCTATATGTCGGATTTATCAACGATTTCTTAAGCCACTGAATTGTTGGCATGAGCTGTTTTTTTAATTGATTGATGAATGCCATTTCCTCGTAAATTGAGCGCGCGTGCCAGGTGAGTCATTAGCATAGGTACTTAGCATAGGTAACCTCCCATTAATGCCCATAAAAGGGACTGCAAGGGCTGTTTGCGACGGAGAGACCAACGGGAACCCAGAGGAGAGACCAGTGTGGACTCCGAGGAGAGAGCAACGTGGGCCCCAAGTAGAGACCAGCGCTGAGACCAACGCGGACCCCGAGGAGAGACGAGGAGGGACCAGTGAGGACCGCGCAACCTCGTACAGATGCAATATACGGGTTCTTCTAAAAAAATTAGCATATTGTGATACAGTTCATTATTTTCTGTAATGTACTGATAAACATTACAGTTTCATATATTTTAGATTCATTACACACAACTGAAGTAGTTCAAGCCTTTATTGTTGGCAAAAAAAGTAAAGAAAAACCAATAATCTAAACGAGCAATTAACCTAATAATCTGAACCAGCGAATTGACTTGCAGAAGATTCCTGAGGCTTTTAAAAAATCCTTTATTTTGAAAAATGACATAGAGCTGAAATGTAAACAGAAATGTTTCTCTATTGTGTCCCTATGTTGTGTCAGTCATGACGCATGGAGGAATGTATGAGACGCCTGTGCGGAGCTTTAACAAGACACAACAATGAATGGATTTCAGCTGAAACCACAATCAGAATTAGAAAAATAACTACATTTATTTTCTGATATTTACTTTACAACCCCTACATTGTCACCCTCAACCACATCACACTTTTTCATTCCTGTTCAATCTTTTCCTTTACCCTCTCTTGTTATTTAGACAGGAATGCCACAACAATTCAAAAACTCATTTTGATCAATGGCTGAATTTAAAAACATAAGAGCTGGTTGAGGGCCAAAAGTATAAAGTGATTTTCATTTCATATAATTATTTTGACAGATGAATTTCATTTGACTTGAGTTTGGATGAATGAAACAACTGGGATGAAACCAAAATTGGAAAAATATAATATTCAGGTTCAGATTTATGATAAGGTACGGTGCACTTTTTATTTATCCATGTAGGGCAATTTGTACTGCATTGCATTTGACCCATCCTGCACAAGAGCCTCTATCAGGAGCAGTGATCGATGCAAGTGGTCTTGCGAGTTCCAAATCAGCTTTGTCAGGGAGACCTTTTGCTATAGCTCCATTTGTGTCATTATTTAAATTTTGTAGATATAATTTTGTATATATAATCACAATCAACGATTATAAAAGGTGTCTAGAAATGGCGACATTATTCAAAAAAGTATGCACTATAAAAGCCAGTAGAAAACAGACTAATATGGCAGCTTTGTAAATCTAATCACTATCAAATAATGGTCAGGGAAAACAGCAAGACATTTTATTTTTACACATTTCTTTCCACAATTGCTTCTTTCAAATGAGTTGTATTGGTGCCTGCTGAAACAATGTATTACAATTCTACAACATAAACCAAGTATTGGACCTGAATGCACTCCTAATCTCATAATATCAAGCCCACTTGACCCCCTGGGAGACGATACTATGACTCTTTGTGCTGATCTTAAATGTTCAGAAAAAAATCCTAAAATAAAATTAAATCCTTCACTTATGTTTTAAGATCTTTGCAATTCAGTGACACAATAGATATAAACTCTCTTTACAATCCATTGTATAGCAAACTTAGAGTGATAGCTACCTTATAATGACGCACTGGTTTTCTGCCTCGATCATCATGTTTCTATACATATTGTCAGACAGGGCGTAGATATGAGGAGGGTTTTCATACTGGGCCTGAGGGGAAGACCACAGTGAATGCTAAGTAAGCCGTTATCAAAATGTGTGAGTAAATATGTGCTTTACTCACCGCTCCTTGGTACAGCTCCACCTCTCGCTCTGTAAAGTAGGGCATCTGTTTGAACGGGTTTACGGAGATCAACACTGGCCCTATGTAGGTCTGTGAGCAGGTTAAGGACGTATACATGTTTGACAAGATCCTACATTATTTTCTATAAATCTGCTGCTCCTATCTCCCTTTTCAATAATCAGAAAACTCCACGAAACGGAATACTGAATGGATTCTACCCACTTATTAAAAAAACACAAAATTGTAAGGATGTAATAAAATCCATTTTAAAACAGTTAAGATTATACGTGGACAGGATGAGCCAAACACTTTCATTTAGTGGTAGAAGTGGGACATTCTCCCAAACACTATGGGGTTGGGTCATATTGTACTGTAACAGTATCCAACTTTTATCAAACTTCCATCCATCCATCCATTTTCTTCCCCTTATCCATTTCTGGGTCGGGGGGGTGGCAATCAGAGCTGCACCCAGTCACAGAGCACCAGCCCCTCACTGATCCTCCTGCAGGTGGTGAGTCCACAGGAGCTGAGATCAAACTTGTACAATTTAATGACTCAAATAAAGATTTGTCCTTCTTATTTACGAAACTCACACAATAGGCCCAACGTAATTCGAAAGTGAATAGGAATTTTTCTTGGGTCCTGCCTAGAGCTTTTCATTTTACTACAGATTCCTATATTTCATTTCCAGTGACATTTGCCTCAACTCTGAAAGGGGAACAATTCAAAGCAAAATCAGGTCAAACTCCGGCAGTGTTGTGCCAGTTCACAGCTTTTCTCAACTAGTTCAAATTCAGTTCATACATGCTCAAAGTGAACAGTTCATGTTCAAAGTTCAAATTTTTAATTCTGAACTAGTTCAAAGTTCAGTTCATTTTACTTTTTTCATGAGATACTTAAATACATATGTTTTTCACACTACGAACTATATATATATATATATAAAATCTCCTGTACACCCACAGGAGAAGAGCCTTTTGACTACAAAACAGACAAGATTTACATGGTTTTCAATGGGAGCAAAACGGAGTTGTCCAATCTCTGCTCATAAACTACAGACAGTAATGCGCTGCAGTGCAAAAAGAGAAAACAGATTCCAACGTTCATAGTGATGTCTGCCGTTCATGACACATAAAATGAACTCATTCACGTTCAAGTTCTTTTTTTAAAAATGTGTTGCGTTCAGTTCAACGTTCACGAAAAAATGAGCGTGTTCAATGAACAACACTGGACTCCGGCTATACCAGAGTTTATATTAACATGGAAAATTTAGGCTGACTTTAGAAATTGATCGTTCTCTGTGCAGAGCTTGTTCCCAAAGATTTCAGAGGTGATGAAATGAGCTGAATACAGTATATTCTATTATCATTACAAGATGAATAAGCTTGTCTAATAATTATCTTGTCTAATCATCAGCATATACAGTAGACTATAATAATAAAAAAGCTAAACCAATTCATTTTAAAAAGACGTGGCATTTTGCATCTCTCAAAACCTTTAGTGTAAGACCTTTTGCGGCTAATGCATCATGATGTCAGCCACTGTTGCTTAAGTCTTAATTTGGGCTTGTGTATTTCAGAGGGCTGAAAAGGCGGAAGCGAGCAGTTGTGACATGCTGAGCTGAAGAGGAAGTACATAGATGCTTCAATGCAGCTTTAGGTCTAGTACTGGTAGTTATTTTTGTCCAGGTATCTTTCCTTTATTACTAAATACTAATAATGCATCGGTTTTATAATAATTCACTCCGTACACCATGGTGGTAAAGAACTACTGTAGCCACAGCTGCTCTGACAGAAGAAAGTGAATCGGTATGTGCCATCTGTCCCTTCGACCACCACAAATACTCCATGTCCCTACTTTATCTACTTTATCTGTTTAGCACTTTTAGGATTCTGACTGTAGTTTGTTCATTGCTATTCACCCGTTGTCCCATTGTCTGTTTCATGGTACGATGACGGGATCTCTGAGCCTGGCCTCCTCCATCTACACCTGCGGACTGCCCTGCCCAACCCGCCTGGGAGTGCTTCAGTCCTGCACCGGACCTGTCCACGTTCAACGGCCACTGGTCCACGTTCTGTAGCTAGCTTAGGTCCTAGATCATTAGCCTGTCCGTCCGGAGGAGCGGATCCCTTTCTCATATGGGTCTCCCTCCCTGTGGGTTTCCCTAGTGCTCCCCAAGGTTTCTCACTTTTTCCCACTGGGTTTTTTAAGAGTTTTTCCTTGTCGATGCAGGAGGGTCTTGTTGGACAGTTAGTGTCCAACAGAAAGGATTGGTGATGATCAGGACACTTTAGCATTCTACAACATGTATGGACATTTTCTTCTGTGTGTGCTTTATATTCTTCATGTGTTTTAACTGTTGATTCTCTGACCTGTGTTGGTGATTTTAATGGTTTTGTTAAGTCCTCTGAGATGACTTCTGTTGTGACCTAGGGCTATACAAGAATAAATTGTATTGTATTGTATTGTAAATCATTCACTCACACACCAGACTCATAGGCAATGAGGGTGAAGTGTCTTGCCAAAGGATACAAAGACAGTTTGGAACTTTACAGCTACAGCCGCCCCACTAAAGGCACCTGGTATTCCCAGAGGTCTCCCATCACAGTACTAACCAAGCCCGGCCCAACTTTGCCACTTTTTACATTTACTGGGCCTCATTTATGAAACTTGCGTACGGCCAAATAAGGGTGTAAATGAGGCGTACGCAAAAAAGTTACAGTTTTCGGCATCTTTCAATCTGGACGTGGGCGTACAGTAATATACGCCAAGTCAACCTTCATTACAACACGCCAAAACACGCATGAAATGCAAGATTTGGACAACAATAAACACATTCCCAGTCTGGCAAAATTATAAGTTGCGTTTTCATTGAGCAACACATTCAGAAAAACACTCTGGAAACACGCAAATTTCGATTAAATCACAGATCATGATGAGGACCCTCTTCTCTTTCTTTGTTTTTAAAATTTTAGTTGTATGTATATTCTTTTCATCAGTATGTTTTTTTAAAATGTGAAGCGCTTTGTGATCCTGGTCTGTGAAAATCGTTTTATAAATACACTTGACATACACTTACTTAATGTGTGACCCGCCCTGCACTGTGTAAATACGCATGGCTATTTGTTTCGCCTCATTCAAAGCAATGCATTTTTCATTAGTTTTGTGCATAAAGCCACATAAACGCACCGATGGTCTCACTCAAAACTGTCTCAGCCACTGCCCTGTCCGCATGTAGAGGATGGCAATGCGCTTATCTGTAGGAACGGGCTCACAAGCAGTGGCTCTTTGGGCAGTGTGCAGCAGGTGCCACATAGGTCCCACATCAGAATATGCGGTGCGCATCATTCAGACGTTTGGATCCAGAGTTTCTCTGTGAAATCACGGACACTTCCCGAAAGCTTACACATCCTTTCTCTCTCACAGAGATCGCTCCATTGCATTCACAAGAAGATTCCGCAGACGCTTAGCCCGGTTAATGATGAGCCACCGCTGAGATATTAAGATTCATTCATTCATTCAGTCAATTGATTCATTTATTCATTCACTTAAAGTTTAAGAGAGAGGAGTGCTGCAGTGGGTTGCTATAGGGAAAAACGCGTATACATAAATTAGCGTGTATTTCTTTTTAAACAAAATTACAAAATAAAACTCAATGTAAACTCTTTAGAGGCTTCCAACTAGACTTGCTGGCCGGCTTCCATGCTGACCCGTCGTATAAATGGGGCGTGAAACATGCAGTTCCTGAGTATTTCTGGCGTGACTTTCATAAATACGCTGGTTTTGAGCGCGGCATTTATCAACACCCGCAGGTGCGTACGCTCAGATCTGTGCGGATCTCACACATTCATAAATCCTGCGCTGGATTTTGCGTAATTGGAATCTACACCAAAAATATACACCCTTTTCTGCGCAAGTTTCATAATTGAGGGCCACTGTCTCCAGTTTTAAACCCACATATCTGCACTCTGCTTCTTGGATGATGATCTTGCTACACGATATGAAGGCTTGATTCAGGGCACTGCTGCGTGAGGTGAGGATTGGGAGTGTGGCGCTGCAGTCGAGTGAGATTGACTTATTCTGTTGCTGTGCAGTAAGCACAGTGGGCTTAGTAGTTCCTGTCTTCCAGTTGAGTGTAATTCCAGATGAATTACATGCCAAATGTGACATAAAAATGTATCCTGTGTGAGATCAATAAAGTCAATCTTATCTTATCTTATCTTAAAGAAAACATTACTTACACTGCTATCTTTGTGTCACCATAGGCTGTGATGATAAAGTCAAAAGGAAGATCTGAATCTAGCTTTCATATTCATAATTGTCTTTCATCTAGGGTCAAACCTTTTATAATTTGAGGAAGTGCACACTTTTATTTCTTCATTTGTATGCCCTTTATATGGAGGACCGTGGCTGCCAAAACAATAAATATATACAGAAATAAATAAATAAATTTTAAAAAGATAAAATTTGCAAAGAAAGGCATGCAATTATGAGAATAAGTGCATTTATTTCTGTATTTATTTATTTATTTATATATATATTTATTTATTTTATTATTTATTCATACATTTATTTCTGCATTTATACATTTATTTCTCTATTTCTGTATTTATTTTTGTATTTATTTATTTATTTTTCTTTAATTATTCATTTTTGCATTTATTTATTTATTTCTCTATTTCTGTATTTATTTTTGTATTTATTTCTCTATTTATTTATTTATTTCTATTTATTTATTTTTGCATTTATTTATTTATTTCTCTTTTTATTTATTTATTTCTCTATTTATTTATTTATTTCTGTATTTCTCTTAATGATATGCAAATCATTGGGTGGGCCGGGATGCCTCTGCTGTAAGCTCATTGGTTAATCTTTTTCCTTGCATGCATTTCTTAGCAAATTTTATCTTTTTTAAATTTATTTATTTATTTCTGTATATATTTATTGTTTTGGCAGCCACGGTCCTCCATAGCTTTACTCTGGGCTTTCACTCTCTCTGCGGCACGGCTTCTAACAGGAACCAAACATTGTGTGCACATTTCTCTGATTTTAGCTTCTTTGCCCTGACTTCCTGTTTTTAATAATTAATTTTATTGTTTGTTTTCAGCTTGCAGTGCCTAAAACAAGATTTAGAACATGGGGGGTCAGGTTGTGTTTAGGTTGACTAATATTTTTTACACACACTCAAACCCTGTGGTAAGCTGCAGCAGAAGGTACTCTCGTATTCCTGGCAGTACAGTCATAGTGGAACCCAGAGTCAGAGCCACTAACATTAAGGTGGGTCGCATAGTTATGCCATAATCAGATTCAGATTAAGAATTATTTAATTGCTATTTTAAGTAACCGGAAATAGATTTGATGCAAACAAGTAATACAGTAATCAAAAATAGATATTAAGGCACTCTTAATATTTATCTGTCCGGCTGAAGAGCCATGGCCAATAAAACAGCGGTGCGAGTGCAAGTGCGTCTTTAGGAGACAGACGTGTTTTGTGAAACTTGGATTGTGAGAATTGTTGTTGTTTGGACTTGTTATTTACTAGGACTTGTTGTGTCTTTAAGTTTTGTAATTACTTTTATATATTTACCTTTTCTGCCTGAAAAAAAACAAAATAAAGTTTTATGTGACTTTCACCTTCCTGTTTCCTGGAACTTTGAGGGATAAAGTCTCTCTTTAGTCCTGAAACAGCATCTTGAGCTATTGTAAGTGTGGTAGGAGGAGAGTCTGAGGATGTAGTATGACACTACACCCTCCTTGAAAGATAAGATAGACTTAATTGATCTCACACAGGAGAAGGTAGACTCCTTCACCTGCGGCATGGTGGCCGAGTGGCTAGCGCTCTCACTTCTCAGCAAGAAGGTCCTGTGTTCGAGTCCCGGATGGAACAGGGTCTTTCTGAGTGGAGTTTGCATGTTCTCGCCGTGTTTGCGTAGGTTTTCTCCGGGTGCTCCAGTTTCCCCTACCACTAAAAACATGCACAATAGGTATGAAAGGTGTTGATTGGGGGCTTTGATGGTCCAGTGTGTTCGGCGACTCGCTTCCGTCATCACTGTGTGTGGAATGATTGGAACAATATCTGAACTTTGAACATTGTAAAGCACTTGGTGACCTTGGTCTGTAAAATGCGCTATATAAATATACAGTACTTACTTACCTGTGTTGAGTTTAGTAGTGAATCAGGGTTTGTCATTGATATAATTTATCTTGGTCCGTGTCAGTAGTTTTGATACTCGATTGTCCACATCTTTGAGGTCCTAACTACAGGTTTAAAAAGCTTCAGTCTCTGTCTGTACTCAGGGATCAGGTGGATCATGGTGTGATCTGTGTCATGCTCCATTTACTGTAGTGTTACTGCATATTCAGTGTGTTCTCTTCTCTGGTCGGGCGTGTGATGAACTATAGTTCCTGGATGAAGTTGCCTTTTTGGATAAGGCAGAACTATTGTTACTACTTGTGTTACCCAAGTAAAGACACGCAAGCCACACAGTGTCGTCTGGGTTTCTAATGTTGAGCCGGACGAGGCTAAAGTAACATGGTTAATATGCAGACATAGGTGTGCAGGAGGCAGCGGATGGAAGGAGCAGGAACAGCGGAGGTGCTGTGCCTCAACTCGTGGCAACAGGCAAGTTTGAATAAAGTTACCAAGTGGCCAAGATGGCTCAAGTGGTTTGAACGACTTTATGTATAGAGCTTGATAATGCCCAATGTTGGGCAGGACACTTCACAGTCTGATGTATGTGTTAAAGTGATAGTCTGTAACTCTAAATGAATTACACATTTTAGGAAATGTGTTAAATTGATCTCCTGGCCTTAAATGTTGATATAAAATAAGTCATTTTATTAATTCTAATATTACAGGTAAGTCCCACCTTCCCTTCTCTTAGCTATAGCTCCGAATCCACGATGCCGTCCACGTTAACCAATCGAGTCATGTCAATCATCAGTGCTGATGCTCGTAGCTGCGCACATGCTCAGTTGTTTGTTTTCGTGGAGCCTCCGAATCAAGCCTCCATTAGGCTCTGGAACTACATGAAAACTGAACAAAGAATTCTGAAAATCCGCGCTGAGGTACTTATGTATATACTGAACCTATATCCATAGTCATTTATATACTGAACCTATATCCATAATCATTTATATACTGAACCTATATCCATAATCATGTAAATACTGAACCTATATCCATAGTCATTTATATACTGAACCTATATCCATAATCAGATCCTCTGCAGATGTGTCCTATAATGTTCAATTAATGATAAAAGCTCCTTCCGGGGTTTTATGCGCTTTTTTTGTGCATAAAAACATTATTTTTTTAATTAAAACGTTAACAAATTATTCTGAAAACCTCCGTGCATGTGTTTTAATAATGTATAATGTGTTCTCTGAATAACATTTAAAAGTGTTACGGAAACGTAGGCGTAGACCAATCAGAAAGGAAGGGGAGGGAGCTTGCGTCGTTTTTTTCAAATCAAGTACCTCTCTGTCTCTCTTTCTGACAAACTCCAGACAATCACTTTAATGGCTGGTGGTGGTCGGAGGGACCGGTGGCAGGAACTGGTTGCCTCACTTGGCATGCTTGTGTAGCCTTTGTGTCACCCCCTTTTAATGAATAAAGAATGTCCCTTTGGTACATTCTATGCATAAAGTGGGCTCTTGTGGAGAGCCTCGGTGTGCAAATCCAATGGTTGTCGCACAGGTCACTCCCTTTCATCGGTGAGTTCTATATTCGTTTTTGCATGATTTATTTTATTTTCAAACTTCTATACTGTTGAGTCAGCTCCAAAGCAGTCTCTAAATTCCAGGCCAGGCTTTGAAAAGTCCTTTGTGATTTAGCATATGGTTAGGTGGGTAAGACTCAGGTAAGTCTAAAAACACAGATTTTCAAAAAAGCTGCATATAGAGAGAGTATGGACTTTGCTGAAGAGAAGTATGGTAACTTGAGAACTATCCTCTCCTCTTCCAACTTTATCTGCCATCATTATGACTTCAGCTGTAGTCTGTCCATTTCTATTCACCCACTGTCCCATTATCAGTTTCATGGTGTGATGAGCCCTGAATCCAGCCGACCATCTGGACCAGAACCTCCCGCCATAAGGACAGATTTTTTCCCTTTGCAGTCGGACACATGAAAACTTCATAACTCAACACTGACCCCTGCCCTGTTATTATTAAAACCCATGCATTGTTATTATTATTCCATAATTACTATGTACTTGGTCCGTAATTACTAGTTAGATAAATACTTTATTGATCCCCCATAGGAGAAATTCAGGTTTCCCGCAGCAGAAGACTCTTTTTGTTGTTGTACAGACATACTATGACCTAGTATCTGTGAGCTCAATTTACAATCCATCCCACCTCACTGGTGTAGCAGCATGAGTACTGCACAGATTCCCCATTTAAATTCCTCCGGGAACTCTGGTTTCCCCTACCACTAAAAATCATGTACAATAGGTCTGGCATGCGCCTCCTGTACTGGCGGTTTTAGATGTTTGAAAAACCAAACATACTATTAATCAATGTAGATATTGTTGCCATTACTCACCAGATAGCTCATCAGCACAGCTCAGCAAAAGGATGGAGTAGCTAAAATCTAAAAGTTAAGCTGTTGTTATGCAAACAACTGTTTGCTATGCTCACCTAAAAGCAGAGGACCGAGAAGTATTGTAGAAGGGGTTGAAATATAATAAAAGACATAAAGTCCCCTCACAGCCCCAGTGTGTGCGCGTGAACATGAGGATACAAAGATGTAGTCGTCCATGTATCTCTTCTTGAGGTTCTCCACAATGGCGTCCTCCGTGATCTTGGACAGCAGCACCATGTCGTCCACCCCGCTCTGCTTCACATTCTGACTCTGCCAGTGGTACTTGGCCTACAACACAAGGCACACAGACAACACATCTATATCAAAGATGACTTCACAAACTCTTCATCTCCGGCACAGCACTCTCCTGGTTCTCCTACTCCTACCTCACCGACCGTCACCACTACGTCTCAATAAATAATGCCAAGTCCAAAACCTCCCCTGTCCCCACTGGCGTTCCTCAAGGTTCGGGACTCGGCCCCCTCTTCTTCATCATTTACATCTTTACCCTTGCCCACATCATTTGTCACCATGGACTTAATTTCCTCTGCAAGTGTGTAAATAGATTTGTATGTACGTATCAAGATTTGTGTGTGCGTAAAAAGATTTGTGTGCGCGTAGAAAGATTTGTGTGTGTACATACATCTTTTGACGCAGTTCTGCCTTCGCAGATTCGCAAGTGTAACTTAGACTGTGTGCGTGCGTAAACAGATTTGTGTGTGTGTAATTTGACATTTGTATCTGTAACAGAACAATCTGTGAGTAAATAACCACGTTGTACGAAGAGAAGAACGAAAAAAGCCTAATGGTTCTCGCGCCTCAAGCTTCACCCCTCACGGGATGGGGGGAGGCTGATCTGGGTTCCCCAAGCTGCAGCGTCGGACATCAGGTTTTGGCTCACTCCGGGTCTGTTACGGGACGGAGTGACTCTGGTCGGTGCTGTGTCTCTCGTGGAGGTGTTCACGGACGCGTCACTCGAAGGGTGGGGCGGGGTCCTCGGTCTGAGCTCCGTAGGAGGCTGCTGGTCGGACTCAGCCCGCCACATCAATCTACTGGAGATGGAGGCAGTGCACAGGGTGCTGCTGCACTTTGCTCCTCAGTTGCAGGGGAGACACGTGATGGTGCGCTCAGACAACACCACGGTAGTGTCTTATCTGAACAGGCAGGGGGGCACCAGATCCCCCGCTCTCCATCGCATGGCGGCGATGATACTGTTGTGGGCAGCGGTACACCTCCTGTCCCTGAGGGCGCGCCATGTCCCGGGTGCCCGGAACGTGGGGGCCAACAGGATGTCCAGGGGGGGCCCACTCCAGGACGAGTGGGGCCTGGCCCCGCGGATAGCTGCAGAAGTCTGGCGGAGGTTCGGCCGCCCAGTGGTCAACCTTTTCGCCAGTGCAGAGAACGCACAGTGCCAGTCCTGGTTCGCCTTAAGGGCCGCGGACGAGCCGCCCCTAGGGGTGGACGCTCTGGCTCATTACCCGTGGCCAGGGGGCCTGCTATATGCTTTTCCGCCAGTTCGTCTCCTGCCGGTCCTGCTGCGGAGGATAGAACAGGAGGGGAGGTCGGTGATCCTGGTGATCCCGGACACAGTCCACATGCCCGGTGGTTCCCGTTCCTGAGGGGCATACACCATGGGGCTCTAGTCCAGGGGGCGAGGGCGCCGTCCACGGTGAGAGCCTACAATACCAGATGGAGGCTCTTCAGCGACTGGTGCGGCTCTCGCTCTTGGGATCCCAGGCTTTGCCCCTTGGAGGGAGTCTTGGGATTCCTACAGGAACTCTTTGACAAGGGGAGGGCTGTCGGTACCCTGGCGGTGTTCGCGGCAGCCATTACCTCGGGTCACGGTGGTTTCGGGGGTTTCACGGCCCGTTCCCATCCGTTGGGAAAACGTTTTTTGCAGGGGGCCCGCAGGAGGAGGCCCCCGCTTCAAAGAACGCCCCCGGTTTGGGACCTCAGGGTGGTCCTCAGTGTCGGGCCCGCCTTTTGAGCCGGTGTCGGAGGCGAGTCCCGAGTGTGTGGCTTTTAAGACTGCTTTCTTTCTGGCGCTGGCGTCTGCCAAGAGGGCGGGCGACTTGTGTGCGTTCTCCGTCCATGCGTCTTGCCTGTCCTTTGGAGAGGGTGACGGACCGGTGGAGTTGTGGCCCAATCCGGCCTTTCTCCCTAAGGTCATCACTTCGGTTTTCAGGTCGAGAGTGATTAGGTTTAGGGCTTTTCACCCGCCGCCGCATGCCTCGCCGGAGGAGTAGCGGCGGCACCTTCTGTGTCCGGTTAGGATGCTTAGGCGTTACCTGACGGTGACTTCTTCCTTCAGGTTGGCTGATCAGCTGTTTGTGTGTCTGGGCCCCAAGAACAGGGGCGCCCCGCTGTCGTCTCAGTGGCTGGCGCACTGGGTCGCCACGGCTGTTCGTTTGGCGTATCAGGCTCAGTGCCTGGCCCCCCCGGTGGGTTTCAGGTCGCACTCCACTCGTGGGGTGGCGGCCTCTACGGCCCTGCTCAGGGGGGCTTCGGTCGAGGACGTTTGCCGAGCGGCTTCTTGGGCTTCGTCCTCTTCTTTCGTCCGGTCCGGTCCGGTCGTCCGTGCTTGGTGCAGCGGATTGAGTTTGGAACCGTGAGGTTTCCTCGTCTGAGGGGGTCTACGGTTTTGTTTTGTCCGCCCTCGTTCAGGAGCTCTTGGGAGAGGCGTCCTGTAGGTGCGGTGTGTGTGTTTCTCCTTGGTCGGTTAGGTAGTCCGCGTCAGGAGCTCTTGGTAGAGGCGTCCTGGGACTACGGGTGGCCTTCGGTCAGATTCAGATTCAGTTTATTTGCCATTTGCAGTAAAAAAACCACATTGGAATACATTAGCAAAAGTCTGCAAAAAACTGTTAGCGTAACGAGATGTCCTGCATCTCAGAGAGCGATATCTTCTGCCAGAGGGAAGAAGCTGGAACATGGCTTTCCCAGGGTGGCCAGAAGAGTCATTGACAATCCTAAAAGATTTGTTTAAAAGTCTGGATTTATAAAGAACCTCCAGAACAGGAAGCTCACAGCCCACGGTCCTCTTTGCAGAGCGGAGCACCTTGTTTAAAGCTCTCTTTTCTTTATCTGTGATGTTTCCAAACCACACAGACACAGAACCAACAAGTAAACTCTCAATGGTGCAGCGATAAAAGTTAAGCAGAATCTTAGAGTTAGTGGTAAATTCTCTAAGTTTACGCAGAAAGTAGAGACGCTGACGAGCTTTCTTAACGACTCGGTCAGTGTTTTTAACCCATTTCAGGTCGTTAGACAGAGTTAAACCCAGAAAAGTGCACTCCTCTACGATCTGCACCTGGGAGTTGTCGATTACGACAGGCAAATGAGAACTATTGCGACTGAAGTCGTAGACCAGTTCACATGTTTTGGATGCGTTCAACTGGAGGTTGTTAGTTTTACTCCACTGAACCACATTTTGTATCTCTGCTCTATAAGAGGATTCATCATTGTTACTGATGAGACCGATGATGGTGGTGTCATCAGCATATTTAATGATCAAGTTTGAGTCAGCGGAGGACACACAATCGTGAGTGTACAAAGTAAAAAGCAAAGGAGCAAAGGTCGGTGTTACTTGGGGGTGTCCTTGGGAGGAGCGGCCCTGTAACACGCAATTGATTATTCTTTCTGCCCTGAGTCCTCTCACTGTGTGAGGGTCTTGCTCGGGCGGGGCTCCAATCACTCTTCGCTGGCCTGCTGGGAGTTTATGTTCTTACGGCCTCCGCGTTGTGTCCCACTAGCAAAGTCCGCTAAGGGACGTAGCACCATGACGTAGAATTAATAGTTACCTATGTAACTTAAGTTCTATGAATAGGTGCGTAGTCCCTTAGCTACGAGCCCATCAGGCCAGCCCGGCTTGGCAGAGTTCAAGAGGGGGCTCGGTCCTTGTGCAGGGGCTTTTACAGAGGAGGGTCGCTAGTGATTGGAGCATTTATTATTTTTTGATCTCTCTGGCGTGTGACCTGGGGGTCACGTGATATCCCACTAGCGAAGTCAGCTAAGGGACTACGCACCTATTTGTAGAACTTAAGTTTAATAGGTAACTATTAATTATTCCTCTTCCTGTGTTTCTTTCGCATCTTCTGTGTTGATCCTGAGTCCATCGCAACAGGAAATGTGATTGAAATTGTGAAACCTGAAGATAAAACTAAACATAACATAATAAATCCAAGTAACTTAATGTCTGTCTATGCCTCTTATGATTTACGAACCTGTGCGCCTTAGAGTGTTTTTTTGAAACTTTATTTTGGGCACTCTGCCTTGGCGTTGCTGGTCTTTTTATTTTTATTTAAGTGTTTTATTATTTTAGGAGCGCATCCGCCTCCACTTGCCACAGCCACGTGCGTGAGACTCCATGTGAGACCAAGCCCTGGTGATCCAAGATTGCGCCCTATTTGAAAGAATGGCTTGTGCTCAGTAGCGCATGGGACTTCATGGGGACCGGGAGATTAGCTGAACTCGCCTATATTCGGGCATCGTCTGGCCCTCCCGGTTCTGCGCAGTGGATTAGCGCAACGCATCATGGGAGATAATTTAGCTAATTTTTTTGGCACGCATGCCGGCATGAAGCACCACTGAGCAAAACCATTCATTTGAATACGACGCCATCTTGCATCGCCGGGGCTTGGCGTCGCCACACAAACTTCAGTTTAAGGAAAACTGTGCAAAATCCATTATGACGGCCGTGATTCAATGTAAACGGCAATTTCTTCATTTTTTATATAATCCATCCATCCATCCATTTTTCTTCCCCTTAATCCATTTCTGGGTCGGGGGGTGGCATAGCATTATATAAATGCTTTTCAAATCAGAAAACTGAAAAACCCCCAAATGTCATATTTCATTTGCGATGTCAGAAACGAAAAAAGAATGAACGGAAGGTACAAGACAGAAGTGATTTAAGGCCTGTGATAAACGGCTTCGTTCAAAAGAAAGTATTAATTGAAAGAAATATTGCATCATATACATCATGACCTTTTTTTAATTGTAAAACTGTTAAGTGAAAGTAAGTCATTTCTGGTGAAGTCCACTGGTCTCGCCGCGTTTCATATGGATCCAAATCTCCGATCATTCTCAATTTCTCCAAGGATCTTGCCTCAAAGATTACTCCAGTGTATCAATATACAGTATTTGACGCGGTCAGCATGGGCCGAATTCATGGCTTTAGACATGGGGACAAATGATCCGTGACAGTAGTTCAGTTGGTAGAGTATCGGCCTTTGAGCCAGAGGGTCGTGGGTTCGAGCCCGACTTTCACCATCAATTCCTGTCGTTGTGTCCTTGGCAAGACACTTAACCTCTGGGAACACCAGCCACAGTGGGCAAGACACTTCACCCCCATTGCCTAGAATGAGTCTGGTGTGTGTGTGAATGGTTGGTGGTGGGGTTGCCTCGCTTCTGTCAGTGTGCCACAGGGCAGCTGTGGCTACAGTAGTAGTTTATCATTACCGTGTTTGGAGTGAATGAATAATGCGTCTTTGAGTGTCCAAAAAAGCGCTATGTAAAACCGATGCATAGACAACAGACTGACAACATGGCGTTCGCGCAAAGCATCATGGGTAATAAGCACTGGAAAACTATGTGTTGTGAAACCAAACCTCTTTTCATCTCCTCTACTTTCTGGCTCCTTTGAGTCGTGTCCAGGACAGTTGTAAAAGGCCGCAGCACGTCTGGGAGAGAGGCGTTTCAGTGGAGGCGTTGCGCAAGAACACGGATTGCTACTGAAACAGAAGAGAGCGCATGGCTGGCGTGCCAAAACAGCAGCAGAGCATAATAGGATTTGTAGTATTATCAGTGAATGCTGTGTTACAGCGGCACCGCTCAGTTGTGCACGGACCAACGTGCCCAATGTGCCTCGAGTGTGTGTGTGGGTGACTTTATGACCGTGACATCCCCTGTACTTATCTTTTTATAGTAAGTAAGTAAGTAATTAATGTTTATTTATATAGCGCATTTTACAGACCAAGGTCACCCAAAGCGCTTTACAATGTTCAGGGTTCAGATATTGTTCCAATCATTCCAAACACGGTGATGACGGAAGCAAGTCGCCGAACACACTGGCGCATAAGCCCCCGATCAACACCATCCATTCACTCTCTCATTTACATTCAGACCTATTGTGCATGTTTTTAGTGGTAGGGCAAACCGGAGCACCCGGAGGAAACCTACGCAGACATGGGGAGAACATGCAAACTCCACGCAGATCCATATCCAGCGATATATGCCGCCTTGGCTCCGTTGGTATTCTGCCTCGTCTCAGGCCTTCAACCGGCGCAGTGGGAGAGAGAGGCTTTCGCTGCAGAGCTGCATTATTGGAGAAGAACTTTACACAAAAAGGCGCTAGCTTAACTCAGTTAGCATCAAAGTCCGCCCTCTACTTCTGCCACTACCGGCGGGCGCCACCGCAGGCCAGAACTTCTGGTCTGAACTCCGTTGCATCTGAAAATTAGAGAATGTGCGTCTGGTGCGCGAGGCATCAGTGTTCCAGCGTTGGCGGTGTGAAAACACCTTTAGTTGTTATATAAAGCCAAATAGCGTTGTCGTAGGGTTTCTACTATACGTGTTCTGGATTCACCACAGACTTGAGAGGCTGCAGTTTTTGCTGAGTTTCACCATTTACTACAGGAGCTGCGTACGGATGAGTTTCGCTTTCAGCAGTACTTCCGCAAGACACTCGCCCAGTTTGAGAACCCGCACCCCGGAGCTCGCCCGCCTGGAGCTCGCATCGCTCCCGCCTGGATACCAACTACAGGCACTCGATTCCCGCGGAGGAGCGCCTGTCTATCAGTCTGCTGTCCAGCAGTCTGCTGTGTCTGAGCCAGACTCATCGTCAGCTTGTTCTTATATTAAATAAATTACTTTTACTTCACATCATGTGTACATTTATTTTGTTACTTACTTATTATGAACGCTACTACTCATACAAATAATATTGCTAATAACAATACAACACCGCCCAGAGTTCCAGCACATTGATGTGCCAAATGTGCCCGTCCTCTGAAGCTACTGAAACAAGTACTCCGTTGAAGGAGGGTGGTTTCATAGCAAACTACAGTAACCTCGAGAAACAGTGGATAGAACCCAAGGGTGGACTGCGCATGCGCGCCACTGCTCTGCTTTGGCGCGATGTACATGTCAGAAATCTGATACGTCTTGCTGGTCCTCAAGTGGAAAAACGTCCTCAAAGCCCTCCACCCATTGCTCATTAGGGTTTAATATTTTTCCCGAAAATGAGACGTATCAAATCCCGGGAAAAGACGGCGCGTTTCCCGGGAATTCCCGGGAAATAGCTGTTGTTTGTAGTTGTTGTTTTTAGCCCAAGTAATGTATGATATCACTCAAATATATAATCCAACAAAAGCTGCCGTCTCCACTAGTGTTTCACCAAGCGACTTGCTTTGCTAAAGTAGCCATAGCGTTTTCAGACGTTTTGTTGATGGGCTTTCTTCAGGAATTTCACTATTATGAGATTCTAAATGTCTGCACAATCCACTTGTCGACCAGTGACGTGTGGTTTGGAGGCACTGACTTCAGCCCTGTCAGATGAACATATATCATATAAATCAACAGAACCTACAAAGCGGCTTATTCACAATTAGTTTGGCTACAGCAGAATGTTTTCCATGGCCCGCATTGTTTGCTCAAACAAAACGCAAAAGTTCGTAAAAGGCACATTTCCAATTGTGTTATGGGTCTTACCTTAGTTATTAATGAACAGCACAGACCACTTCAGTTCAGACCAGTTTCATGTTTAAGTCCAGATAATAGTTTGAGCGCAGATATGTAATCCCCCATTTGGAAATAAGCCCAAAGAGTTTTAAAGCGTAAAACAAAACGGGTGCCACCTCCATAAACTCCTGTGTGTTCGCTGCAGCCGACTCTCGGGCGCATCCAATTTCTAATATCAACCTTCTTACCCTTCTCCTCTCTTCCTTATCATTCCTATCGTCATTGTAAGCAGAACATTACCCTAAATGCATTTTATATGATCCTAAAATGTGTTATATGTATGTTAGCCAAACCTGTTGCTGCCCTTAGCAGATGGAAAAAAAAGAAAGGAGCTTTCTGATAGAATTGGACGTAACCAAATTCTGGGCTCACATGTGCCCCGTACCCTGAGCCTGGCCTCATTACAAGTCGTGGTTTAGCGCGATTAAGACCCATATTTGTTGTCAAAAACACAATTTATGAGCCATCCTCTCAGCTGTAGACATGTTGATTGTAAATGAAATATGTTTGAACTTTGAACAACAATACACGTGCTTTATAATAGGAACGCACTGTATTTTTTTTTTTACTTTCATTTCCCGTTTCCCGTCATAACATTTCCCGGGAATCGGGAAATAGTTTTCATCAGATTTCCCGGGAATCCCGTATCCCGGGATTAAACCCTAGAACGTGCACAGAGGGGCTTGGCCGCGCTCTGACCAATCAGAGCAGTTCATCAGAGCGGGAGTTAGAGCGGGAGCCAGACGAGCAGAGTTTGTGGCACTAAAGTGTGGATTTAAAGAAAACTGAAGGATTTAAGAAGAAAAAAAGTTCAGGATGACAAGGGACACTAAAATCCCCACAAAATCCGACCTTTATGAAAGCTGTAGGTTCTTTGTCAGCTGAGGTCGCGCTGTTTTAATTTCTGTTGAGTTCTATGAGGAAAATTTCTGAGTATCCCACGTGAATTTAGTCTGGTTCAGTCTGTAGTACCGCGAGAATCCCGCGAGCACATGGGTTCTTCAGCTCCAAGCTAGTAATACCCTATCCAGTTATTATAATAGATCCATGGGCGACGCTCAGGAGTGCAGTAGCTCCATGACTCACTTCATGTCATTCATCTGTAAATAAGGATATATTGCAATTGTATAATGTGCAATACAGCAACTTCAGAATGTCCATTGAACTAAGTCACTTTACTTAATCTACAGTATCTACTTATTATTCTGCCCTATATGTGCAGTATATAACTCTGCACTACATATATATATTGTAAATCTGGAATTGAAGCATTTACAGCAAGCTAAGAAACATAGCAGCTACTTACTTATTTGATATATTTTGCGTGCTCCCGGTGTGCTCTTACCACTGTCCTGTATGTGCGCTGTGACGTTGACATTTCAACGTTGAAATTTGTGGGACGATTAAAGGATCTCTTATCTTATCTATGTTATCAAATGTAATTTTGTTGATGGTACTGATTGTACTTGTTCTCTGCAGTGCGGTACAAATATTCTATTCTATTCTTTGCGGTTGCAGTGACAGGAAATGACCAGGAATAATAAAAAACAAAGCAGAGCCAAGCAGCTGTTTAATATGGTGACTTCCGGAATCTGAGCTAGTCCAGAAAATGTGCAACCAATGTCCTTTTGATAATGATTATTGATTCATTTTAAAGTTTTAATGTTACAATGTATTCAACATAACATAGGCCTTTATACACATTAGCACACATTATGAAAATATGCACCTTTTTTCAAACGGGTTGTTAAGCCTGTGTCATACTCTACTGCAACAGTGTCGGGGGGCCTTTACATTTACACTGGGGGCTGACGGAGAGCTTCTCCCCTCTCTCGAAACAGGTGGAGGGGACTAGGAGACCTGTGTCTACTCTGCACAGCTTCAAGAGAAAATGCCGGGAAAGCAAAGAAAGGGGGAAGCATGCCGGTCCTTGAGCTTCCTGACGCTGCTTCAGTAAAATGCAAAGCTTTTTTTATGTGCTTATTTGTACTTTAGTGTTTTTTTTGTGTTGAACGTTGAGGTGATGCTTTATTTTTTGTTGTCTGTATTTTGCTGTCCTTAATAAAAAGGAAACGAAAGGCACAGGCAGAAAAAAAAGGTAAATATAGAGGAATTATGTTCTTTGAACTCATGGCTCATGGGCCATAATCAGCCCAAATACTGCTCTAACGTTACAAATCACTTTTAGGCTGCAGAATGTATTGTTTGTTTGTCAGAAATTGCACATCTAAGGGTTCACGTTTACTCTCTCCAGACCTCAAAGAATTCACAAAAAGACCATGTCGCATCTGCCACTGATGTACCGCAAAGCTAAGCATTTTTCAACGGAAAAACATGGACATTCATCAACTGGAGCGGTGCCAAAAGAGGAAACTGTTGAAGCCGGAGGCTCGTTGAGCTTGAAACTCCAAAAGAACATGAGTTAACATACCTCTTCTACTCCTCCATTATAGTTTTGAGAATACATAAACTCAGACATGTCGCCTGTGCTGACTGCGCCTGATGTTCAAGTCAAACCACAAGTTGATTATTAGTAACGTCGTATTGTCTGTTTATGCAAAACTACGCTCCGGCAACCAGGGCTCAGTTTCCTAAATCAGCATACATGATTTTAAGAGTTGTCCTGGTCTTGGTCTGTTTCTGGCTTGGAGAAGGCTCTGTGGCCCTACTCTCAGCACACATGATGCACTGAGCTGGGGAAGTTTTGTGTCAGTCTGTGTGGCCCTCAGGTCCACTTCCTCCTCTTACTGATTCTATTATGAAACCAACACACATTTCAAACGCACAGTTTCCTGCAAACGATATTGCCACTCTTCACACCTCTGCAGCTCACCTATAAAGGCCTTACACTTTTAAATAAATAATAAAAAAATTAACATAAATTCAGCCCTGGACCAAACAGAGATTGACACCTCTTCTGTCTAAATGCTTTGTTTTTCAACTGTACTATAATTCCTCAGTGATGACATGGAAACAGCTGTTTCTCACAAATTAGTTCATATCAAACTGCAAAAGAATTACATTCTTAGCAACTTAAATTATACATGCGAGGAATATGTTGAGCTGTTTTTAAAATAAAATGAGCAAGTAAACATTCTCCAGATTGTGTTAAAGGCCCGAAATCAACACAAATAATGCTAATTACTACTAGAATGAGATGACAATGTGGATTTAACAAGTTCCCGGCATGTAAGTCTGGGCTCAAAAATAGTCCCCTCATTTATTGCTTAGTAGTAGAAGTAGAAGGTCACCTGGGCTTATTAAGATGCAAAAAAACAATCAGAATAGCCTTGCAAATATATATTTTATTAAATTAGTAATAATAATCTAAAGAAGGATTTATTCAAGCATATTTTTTCTGCTTTTTTGCCTTTTGTTTTGTCACAGACAAATCTATTGACAAATAGATTGTTACTTACCATTATTGGGAGTTTCTTTTCTTTCCTCTTCTGTATAAATCCAGTTTTTCACAATTTTGCCATAGTTTTGCCGTAGCTATACTCCGTCGCAGTAACAGCATCCGCCTACAAGAAACTCAGTTGACTCTGCCCAAGTCACTTCCTCAAAGTCAGAGTTCTGGGCCGTGGACTTCTGCTTTTGCTTTAGTACCAATGAGTATGAGAACAGCCGGCGAATCCAACCTACATTTGTGGACAAAGTGTGGACACAGTGAGGACACGGGTGTAAAGCGGTCATTATCAGCCGCCTGTTGCCAAATGATGGTTTAGTACAGACCGACTCCACCCAGTGTGGTCTCTGAGGCGCTGCTCCAAACACCCAAGTGCTCAGGCAAAGGTGCGCGAGCTGCATCAGGAAAACAGCATAAAGATGACAATTTCAGTGAACTGAAATACTATTATTTATTTTTTATTCTTACTACAGTCTAACAGTCCTCATACTACAGTCTGACAACATCAATATGTCGAGAAATAAAGGAGTCCCTCCAGATCAAACAAAAGGAGACAAGGCTTTATATATGATTTGTGCCTATGTGCATTAGAACAAAAGATGTCATCACTTAAGATATAGATACAGAAGTAACAATGTGGGCAGAACAGACGTTCAGTTCTTCAAATAATAATGCTTGGCAGTAATACAGATATAACAGAGGTCCTCTAACTGCAGTCTGACAGTAACAATACTCTTACTACAGTCTGACAGTAGCAGTTTAGGAGTAAACTTTGAATGAATGAATAAGCCTGAGGTAGGCCAATTCAAAAACTGCTGTCTCTAACAATGCCTTTTGAGGACACACGGCAAACATTTCCCCTACGTGTCAACTTTATAAATATACTTTTGATGAATTTATTTCCTGTCTGGACAAGTAATGACCTTACAACGCTCTTACACAATATACAAAAGTCCAATTGCGTGCCTCAAGTTATGTGTAGTATTAAAGTAAAGGCCACGCCAGCAGAAAAATACATGGATAAATTAATATTTAATATCTGTGAAAGACATTTACATGGGTTCATCTCAATAGACAGTAATGCTTCGGTCAATTTGTATATGTTTGTTCACCACAAATCCGAAAGAATGGGTTTACCAACAAGAAAAACGTGACGACAACTTAGCACCATACAGTATAAACCGAAAGCACCGGTGATTGCACACATTTTCCCCCAAAAGAAAACAAAATGGTGTGACGTATTGCAGCTTATTATAACTGGGAGTCATGTTGATTAAATGATTGCCGACGCAGCCATTCTAAAATAACACTGTTAACAGAGATGAAATCAGTCAGCAAGTATTTGCACTGAGGCGCTTCCAGTTTTGCAGTAAAAACATATTTAAAAACAACTTTAAAGAGGACATAACGTTCAGAATAAACAGTTTTTCTCCGTGTTGTATTCATTATCCCTTGTCATTTGCACACTCAAGAGTGTGGTAAAAATAGTAAAAAGTAATTTTTTTGGTAAATATATTTTAGTTCATTTTTTAAATAGTTAGAATTTGGATAACTTGATAAGTGCTGCCAATCAACCAAGTGTTATCAATATCATGAATGTCATAGTTACGCATTTTTATATAATTCCAAATGTCCCATGAATAATTATTCTCATAATGGGAAAGTGGATAAGCTGTTTGTATTGTTTTTGTTAAGCATTGACCCTGTTCTCATATCATTTACTGTAGTTGGTGAAATGTTTTGTCAGATTCACCTGTTGGAAACTTATGCTTTGTCCCGGTGTGTGGTTGGTGCGGCAGCCCCTCCCCATTTCGGCCGGTGAACCTCACCCACAGCGAAGGTGGAAGAAGGATTTTTGTGGGGCGGTGCTCATAGTGGACTATCGGTCATTGCTCGGTGCCTCTTCATCAGTGGGGCTTGGCAGCTTGCAAGTGGGAGAGACTGGACATGCATGGGGATTTGCCTATCGTTTAATTTTCTGTTTTAATCTGGGTTCCGTAGTTTTCGTGAGGTTTATAGAGCATATAAAAAACTACAATTTCAAGATACCAGTTCATGTAGTCATTTGCAGTTAACACCACATTGGAATTATTCTTTGGCATTTAACCCTTTATGCAATGCCACTAGGCCAGGGCATCCTGGCTCAGCGCCCAGGGGCCCATCTCCAGTTACTCATACTCTGCTTGATTAGGACTACTGGAGCTGGAAGATGGTGCACAGCTATAGCCCTGGAGGAAACCCAGGTTGCAGGAGAAACATGCAAATTTCACACAGAAAAGGCAGATATGATACAGAATCTACAAGACCTTGTTGTGAAGCACCGTGCTGCCACTGTACCCGGTCACGAAGGAGCAGCCGATTGCGCATTATACACATTTATGTGGTTAAAAACATGTACAATAGGTAAAATCCTCCTGCTCTGACCAAGCCGAGAATCAACATCTGGTGTCCCTGGTGCTGCACTGTGGCGACCACTGCTCCTGACAGGAGCTCCAGTGACATAGCAGGATGGTAAATAATAAATGTACCTTAACCCTTAACCATAACATTTATTTAAATAAACGTAGTAATATCGTACTAATTCTGACAACACTAATTTTTACACTAACATTTTCTCTACAATCCTTCAGTAAATGGATGGCACCAATACCTACACGTATTCTTGTTAAAATGAGGCTGAGCGTTCTTTGAGTTATTAACCAAAAGTGTTTCACTTTTACTGAATCGTATCGAATTGGAAATAATAGTAACAATAATGCATCTGTTTTACATAGCGCTTTTCAGGACACTCAAAGACACCTCATGTCATTATTTCACTCCATACACGGTGGTGATAAACTACTACAGTAGCCACAGCTGCCCTGGGGCACACTGTCAGAAGCGAGGCAACCAGTATGTTCCATCTCCCACTCTGACCAGCACTAGCTACATACACCAGACTCATTCTAGGCAATTTGGCACTTTATCACACCACGGTGACATCACAGTATTAACCAGGTACTGCCCTACACGGCTTCAGAGGTCTGATTGGACCTGGCTTTTGCATGGAAGTATGGCCACGAGAAAATTCCTTATTTCAAACAGGCCTAATCACAGTTGGGTTGACCAGCCTGAATATGCTGAATAAGTGTCAAATTTGATTACAGTTTAATTAATCTAGGCTTGATTTTGATAGTTCTTATACACTGAGCCACAGGTGTCAGAGATGATCAAAAGTATAGCTGAGCACATTATGTCCTCTTTAAGGAACACAAACGCAAAAAGAAGATCACAAATATTTAGAAACTACACCCACACTCTATTCCTCTAATGGCTTACGCTTTGTGCAAAAAGGGCTTTAGCTAAATAACATTGAGGACTAGTAAATACAACATTTATTATAGAAAGTGATCAAGTCATAGCTATTCCTTCATACATAAGCACTGATCTTGTGACCCTTACATGATCTCAGAACTACACACCAAATGTAAGTAAAAAAATAATAGCACCAATGATTACTAAAAGAGTCATTTTTAGTCTTTAATGTAGCAGCTCTCCCAGGTCGACGGTCTACCAGCGTATGACTGGCCGGCTTGGATGTAGTCCCATTGCCCCACCAGACGCAGAGAAGAGGGCTGGAGGTCAGCAGCCCGGTCAGCCTGGTCAGTGGCCCTGGCAGGTTTTACAGCACATCTGTCTGAAGTAAGGCCGGCTGCAGAACTTGAACCTGAGCACCAGCGGGCAGTACGCCACTGTGTTCACATCTTTGCACTCTGAAAGAAACACGTGAATGAGATTGTACATTTTGTTGTATTATGAAGGAACATCTTAAACCTTTAATGTTCACTCCTTGTTGTTCATATTTTTTTTGATTTTCCAAAGATATCATAAGCCTTTACCAAATGGTTGAGATGTCGTTTGGTGGTAAAAGTTCCTAAAACCAAGTGAAACTCCCCAAAGAGGTAGATTTCAGTTCCTGGAATGTTTCAAGTAGATATAGTGACTCAAAAGTGATCTACCAAAAAGTTGCAAGTTGACCCTGTAGTTGCAAAATGTGTGATAGTGGCCAATCACTTTGTAGCGAGAGCATTAGATCCACGGTGTATCAGCCTTTTTTCATACAAAGATTTTATGTCAATAAATTCATCAATTATAATCTTATGTTGATATTTGGCTAGGCTAGTTAGTTGTTTGTACCATCTAAATCATCTTTAATCAGACTCGAGGTCCACACTAAAACAAGAAACAAATAGGCAGACTAAAAAACAAGTCTCACATTAAACAAAAACACAGGCTTATAAAGACAGTTATTCGAGTGTTTCCATAAAGGAGGCTGGTACCGTGCAGCACAAGACCCGGGGTTCACCAGCACCACCAGTAAAGAGTTCTCGGATTCTGAGATGCGCATACCTCTCTGCACCAATCATGCAACCCCATTTGCTGTGCTCGCAGTCATATGGCCGCACATGCGCATTTGATCACCGTGTCATGTTTATGTAGACATAGCTGGTGTGTGCATCAGCCCTCATTTATGAAACTTGCGTACGGCCAAATCAGGGTGTAAATGAGGCATACGGAAAAAATGTACACCTTTTGGCATTTACAGTATCAATCTGGAAGTGAGCGTAGCGCACAGAATATATGCAGAGTCTGGAGGTGGTGTAAATTTCTCACCCATCTCAACACGCAAATAACATGCATGAAATTCAAGATTTCTACAACAATAAACATATTCCCACTCTGGCAAAATAATAGGCACACCTCTCACTAGGGCTGAGCGATAACTCAATTTAAATTATTAAGTCAAATCTGATGTTTAGGGGGATTTATTTCAAATGAAAATCGATTTTCTCGTTAACTTTCACGAACAACGCCGCCGATTTCATACTATTCTTAGCCCATGCCGTGGTACGTGAGCGTCCCTAGCATGGATCACGGAGTGAGAGAGAGGAGCGGCCAAAAGCGGTAAAAGTTGAATATACGTATTAATTAGGACATAAAAGTTATTTGTAATCAATGTTCCCTCTAATTTTTCATGGGTCAAGGCAAAAACACAAACGCCCTTAGTGGCACGTAGAACACTTTGAGCGAGAGATCTCTGTTGAAAACCATTCGCATTTGGATACACCTCCTATATACACCTGCTGTATACACCTGCTGTATACACCTGCTGTATACACCTGCTGTATACACCTCCTGTATACACCTCCTGTATACACCTCCTGTATACACCTGCTGTATACACCTGCTGTATACACCTCCTGTATACACCTCCTGTATACACCTCCTGTATACACCTCCTGTATACACCTGCTGTATACACCTGCTGTATACACCTGCTGTATACACCTGCTGTATACACCTCCTGTATACACCTCCTGTATACACCTCCTGTATACACCTGCTGTATACACCTGCTGTATACACCTCCTGTATACACCTCCTGTATACACCTCCTGTATACACCTCCTGTATACACCTGCTGTATACACCTGCTGTATACACCTCCTGTATACACCTGCTGTATACACCTGCTGTATACACCTGCTGTATACACCTGCTGTATACACCTGCTGTATACACCTGCTGTATACACCTGCTGTATACACCTCCTGTATACACCTGCTGTATACACCTGCTGTATACACCTGCTGTATACACCTGCTGTACACACCTGCTGTATACACCTGCTGTATACACCTGCTGTACACACCTGCTGTATACACCTGCTGTATACACCTGATGATCCCATTTATTTTAGTTACTCCAGCTTCTTCAAACAACTATGATTCGGTTCAATATTCACCTCATCATTATTTATAGGTGGTGAATTAAAGTAGATTGAGTAATATATTTGGGGACTTGCACTAAAAACACAAAATATTCTAAGCGGATTTTGTCTATTCATATATAAATATAGACTAATTAGAGTACATTAATACATAGTATACATGGTTTTATTTAGTAATATGGCATTTGGTCCGAGCCCTGTTCTGGATCAAACACAGCTTCAGACTCCTGTGTCAGGCGCTTCTCCCGCACTTGTGGACAGTGTACCTCATGGTCACAGACAGAGAGGCTCTGACTTCTTCTTTTTTTTAGAGAATGAAGCCTGCGCAGATCCACCGTGGTCCATACACTGTTGAAATATGCGCCTGCGTCGTTTGTGCTGGAGGCACAGGAAGCTGGATTTTCATTGTGTGCGCACGACAGAGTTGTCGCTGAGACCCTAAAAGCACTGTGCAATCGCGCACGCGCGCAGCTTATAGGGATTTGATTGTTGATTGTAATAACATTTGAGGTGGGAAATACCCCCCACTATTGTCATATACGAGGTCTCTTTTTTTCAGACTTTTTCCCCGTCGCGTAGCTCCAATGGTGTTTCTAAATAGGAAAAAATAATCTATTAAAATATAAAATTGGGTTTTATGTGAAAAAATCTGAGATGTTTTTTTTTGCCATATCGCCCAGCCCTACCTCTCACATTGCAAATATGCAATTTTACAAAGTTATTTTTAGGCTATGCGGATAGTTTGTGTTATTAAATGACGTGCAAGATGTAAAACTTAAAAGTCTCCCTCAAATGTGTGGATTGTTGTACAGTATGTGTAGCACCTCGACGACAATTGGTTCATGTGGGTCCAAGCAAAGACGCATGTGTGCTTTTGTGATGCGTACCTTCGGGGCTGTCCTCGGCCTTGATGGGCAGGCTCACATCACACTTGCTTCGGCACTGCTGCATGGTGGCTGGGCGCAGATGATCCAGACACTCGTGCGAGGGCAGTCCGCTGTGAGTCAAACACTGAACGGAGCGCATCTCCTGCCCCAGGCCGCACTTTGCAGAGCACTGCGCACACAAATATATGACAAGCTTAAATGAAAGCATTATAGAGCGAAACATAGTTTTGATAAAGATGTGTATTGCCTTTATGATGATACAGTGCCTTGTGAAAGTATTCGGCCCCCTTGAACCTTTCAACATTTCGCCACATTTCAGGCTTCAAACAAAGATATACAAAAAAAAAATTTGGTCAAGAATCAACATCGTGTGGGACACAATCGTGAAGTGGAACGAAATTTATTGGATAATTTAAACTTTTTTAACAAATAAAAACTGAAAAGTGGGGCGTGCAATATTATTCGGCCCCCTTGCGCTAATACTTTGTAGCGCCACCTTTTGCTGCAATTACAGCTGCAAGTCGCTTGGGGTATGTCTCTATCAGTTTTGCACATCGAGAGACTGGAATTCTTGCTCATTCTTCCTTGCAAAACAGCTCGAGCTCAGTGAGGTTGGATGGAGAGCGTTTGTGAACAGCAGTCTTCAGCTCTTTCCACAGATTCTCGATTGGATTCAGGTCTGGACTTTGACTTGGCCATTCTAACACCTGGATACGTCTATTTGTGAACCATTCCATTGTAGATTTGGCTTTATGTTTCGGATCATTGTCCTGTTGGAAGATAAATCTCCGTCCCAGTCTCAGGTCTTTTGCAGACTCCAACAGGTTTTCTTCCAGAATGGTCCTGTATTTGGCTCAGTCCATCTTCCCATCAATTTTAGCCATCTTCCCTGTCCCTGCTGAAGAAAAGCAGGCCCAAAGCATGATGCTGCCACCACCATGTTTGACAGTGGGGATGGTGTGTTCAGGGTGATGAGCTGTGTTGCTTTTACGCCAAACATATCGTTTTGCATGGTGGCCAAAAAGTTCGATTTTGGTTTCATCTGACCAGAGCACCTTCTTCCACATGTTTGGTGTGTCTCCCAGGTGGCTGGTGGCAAACTTTAAACAAGACTTTTTATGGATATCTTTGAGAAATGGCTTTCTTCTTGCCACTCTTCCATAAAGGCCAGATTTGTGCCGTGCACGACTGATTGTTGTCCTATGGACAGACTCTCCCACCTCAGCTGTAGTTATCTGCAGTTAATCCAGAGTGATCATGGGCCTCTTGTCTGCATCTCTGATCAGTCTTCTCCTTGTTTAAGATGAAAGTTTGGAGGGACGGCCGGGTCTTGGTAGATTTGCAGTGGTCTGAAATCTTTTTGTATCCAAATCCGGCTTTAAACTTCTCCACAACAGTATCTCGGACCTGCCTGGTGTGTTCCTTTGTCTTCATGGTTCTCTCTGTGCTTTAAACAGAACCCTGAGACTATCAAAGAGCAGGTGCATTTATACGGAGACTTGATTACACACAGGTGCCTTCTATTTATCATCATCAGTCATTTAGGACAACATTGGATCATTCAAAGATCCTCACTGAACTTCTGGAGTGAGTTTGCTGCACTGAAAGTAAAGGGGCCGAATAATATTGCACGCCCCACATTTCAGTTTTTATTTGTTAAAAAAGTTTAAATTATCCAATACATTTCGTTCCACTTCACGATTGTGTCTCACTTGTTGTTGATTCATGACAAAAAATTAAAATGTCATATCTTTATGTTTGAAGCCTGAAATGTGGCGAAATGTTGAAAGGTTCAAGGGGGCCGAATACTTTCGCAAGGCTCTGTATATCACATAAGAAGGAAATATGACAATAACCGTATAATTCACTATATTAAAAAAATTGCACAACTTGCAAATGCAATAAAATAACTAATAAATGAGTCTCAAAAGCTGCAAGAGCAGCCTCTAGTATAATAACAAGCACTGCAGAGATATCCATGAGTTCTTGTTCGAATAACACACTGCACCGGGCGCCACATGTTTCCAACTGCTCCTGTGCCAAAATTGGTTTATGCATGAAAGTGGAAATGAACAGTTTACGATTGATGTGTTTTTAATGTGTTTTGCAACACTTGCACTGTGCAACTAGCAACAGCCCCAATGTGTGGAGTGGGGCTTTACAATGAGGCTTTGAGCAGCGGACCATTTTCACTGCACTGGTTCAGATTGAAATCTTAACTGTTTGATTAGCATTTTAAAAATAAAAAGCATTCTTTCAGAGGATTTATGCTTGATCTGCTTGGATCGGACCGCCCATGCTCTCTGGTCTGGATCAGTGTAAAGCTTTTAAACTGTAATGCAGTAAAATTTACAGAAAAAAGTGTAAAGCACAAAACAACGGGTTTCAAAGCTACTCAGGACTTGCTTCTGTTTCCAGTGTATTCAAAAGTAAACATAATGAAGTCACTTGGATAAATGCGGTGTATGTACAGTATAAGGCCGCAAAGAGATGACATTAAGTAGTACTGCACCAAAACAGCAAGAAGCCTTGTCATATTTTAAGGGCCTGTTCACTATCTGTAAAGCTAGTCCATATACACTAGTAAAGGTGTTCTGTGAAGAGGAAGGGAACCAGATCTAAAAACATTCAGGTTTGTTGTAGAAAGGTTGATTTGTCATCTTTAAACATCACATTATACCGGTTATTATCCCTTGGTGTAACTCTGAAGAAGGGAAGATGCAGCCTGTGTAAAGACAAAAGCAATCGAAAAGCAGACCTCTCCCCAGGGGCCGCTGATCCATTGTGGCGGGGGGCAGCGCTGCAGGTTACATCGTACTCTGGAGGTGGGACGTCCCTGTTTGGGACAATGGGACTCAGACAGGGTGTCTCCACTCTCCCCGCCCTTACACAGGACCACACGGTGCCTGTATCCGGGACCACAGCTGGGTGTGCACTGCATTCAAAAAGAGGGAGAAGACTGAGAGAAGACGTTTCAGGGAGGTCAGGGAGATAATGTGAACAATATGCATTTACAATGGAAGTAGGTGTGTTATGCGATTGTGGCTACAAGAGAAAATATCTGAATAATTATTCTCTCTGAATTTCATTATTAATTAATTATAATAATTATTATTATTTTTTATGTGTTTAAACATTCAAAATGGAACATGTACTCAAAAATATTCAATGTATCTAATTTTCAAAAGAAAAAAAATTGCAGTGCAAAAATCTATTAAAATATCAACCAGTTGCAATGCAAAGTATGTTACTATTCTACCACTTTGACATTACGCTTAGAGCAGTTAGCTGCCTTTTAAAACAGCAATTTTTTAGTTTTTATATATTTCTCAGATGAAAAGATGATTTTTACAGTCTCATGGTTGTCGCTGCAGCCTGTAATATTATTGTAAAAAATAAATACAAATAATAATCAGCTGATCCTCTAATCCTCTGAGATATAGGGAAAGAGCATTGTTTATATTTGTTCTATTATATATATATTCTATATATTTTCTACTTTCTCGGTTCATATTTTCAGAAAAGGTAAACAGTCTCCCTTTTGATATCCATAAACAATTTGTAAAGGGTAACTTTCTATTGTTGCTTGGGAAGGACTGTAATAAAAGAAGTCCTTGCTGATTGAGAGCATTCAAATAAGGATTTCAGTGGTACCTCAGACCAGTCCAGGGCCAACCACTCGGGGGGGCAACTGTGATTATTGCATGGCTCGGTGAGCGAGGGCCTCAGGGATATGCAGGCTGAGTCATCCAGGACTTTCTCCTCAGATGCAGAGACCCTCCTCTTACACAGGACACCCCGAGACCGCAGGCCCCCATTACAGCTGCGACTGCACTCAGACCACTCACCCGTCCACCACCTGCAACTCAACAACATTAAACAACAGGTGAGCCCTCGGCCCTCTTTCTACAGCCTCAGTCATGCATCCCACAGTCTGAGTCCTGGATCTATAGCCCATCCCTCCCCAAATGTCCCTCATTTTCTTCCACTGCGTTTTTAAGAGTTTTCCATGCGAATGCATGAGGGTCTAAGGACAGTGGTGATGATCCAGGACACCTGACATTCAACGACATTTATGGACTTTATCAACATATGGATACATATGGACATTTGTCATGTGCCCCTTATGGACCAATGGTTCCGTGTTTATCTTTCATTGCATTTTCTGTGTTTGAACTGTTTATTATCTGATCTGTGTCCTTCAATATAACTATTGTTGTGATTTAGGGCTATACAAAAATAAATTGAATTGAATTGAGTGGGATATTTACTTTGCCCATGTATTAAATACATTTAATACATTTAAATTGTCCATACTTTCCAGAGCTTTACCCTAGGAAGAGCACCTGAGTTACATATTATTTCTGTTTTTACACTCAAGCAGCAGCCACATCCTCTGTTCAATAAAAGAAAATGTATACAGATAAACACCACCAGTAAGATTGGCTGGAGGACAAATAGTTAGACCAATAGAGTGGAATTGAATACATTTTGACCAATCAGAAGGCAGTGGGAGTGAGTCAGCATGGGCGGGTTTGACTGGGTCCCTGCCTTGCTAACTGAATGTTGCCATTGAGGACACAAACACAAGTACATAGTCCCATCAACATCAGCATTGTCCTCTGCATCTCACTACCCATGCCTTAATGCGGTGGTCGCTACAGTGCAGTGCCATGGGACCCATCTCCATATATTGATGGTGTCCGTAAGGTGCAGTGCTCAACTAAGAATGGGAGTATTAGACTTCCCTCTCCTTTTGGTGTCTATGGAGACTTCAGAGACATGTTATGTTTTCCTTAAACAGTAGTTGGCACATGCTTACGTGGGTGCGCAGGGCTCAGTATTGCATGGCCTTCTCTTCTCTTTAAGGCGACTCTTCTTCTCACACAAGTGGTTATTGACGACTGAGTGATCGGCCTGCTTTCGACACACCACCTGTTGCAGCTGAAACCCTGGATTAAAACACAATGAGAACATAAGTAAAAATAAGATAACTTTTATTTGTCCCACAGTGGGGACAAAGTGCTGTAAACATAAAGGACAGTAGTAAGGAGCACACTAAATATACAAAACAAGAAGCTATATATATATTTATATTTATATTTAATACCAACAACTAAATTACACTTTCCCGAGTGGGTTAAGGTTAGGCTAGGGTTAGGGCTAGGATTAAGGCTAGGATTAGGCTACACTAATTAGCACTTAATAAGCTGTGAATTAGTGAGGGCTAATGTAACCAAATATTTACAAAATAGAGAAGAAAAGTAGCAGAAAGAGTTTGCTCTTTATGCTATTTTTCTTCTCTATTTTGTAAATATTTGTGGGGGGGAGCACAATGCAACTGGCTACTCACCTGTGTCACTCATACATACTCAACTGCTTCGTCACAGGCTATAGTGCTTATTCAATAGATGTGTTTGTTTAGTTGAATTTAAGAAATAAAAGACTGCGTACCTCCAGCACAAAGGGCGGAGCAACGGGACCAGCTGGTGTGGTGCCAGGCATATCCAGCCTGGGGCTCACGGCTTATTGGCGGGTGGAATCGATAGTGGATCCCTGGGTTCTCCTCCCTCACCCGAACCTAAGCAAAGTTATAATATACCTTTTACCACAAAATATTGAAAGCAGAATCAGACAACCACAACCAGACAACAGAAAATATGTTTTTCATCTGGGTCTGTATCCCCTCTATTTCATAAATCTCAGAGGACAGTGTTTTATTGAGCCAGCAGGTGGCAGCAGCGCTGTGGGTGTCTGTAATCAAAGGTTGCACACTGAGCACTGTGTGCAGGCTGGAGAGAGGCAAAGCGAGGTGACTTTGCCAGCAGCAAAGTCCGGTTATCGTCGCACACATGCGTGCACAAACATGCGTGCACAAACACACACAACAGTATTTTATTGCACAATAACCGCGTTGCCACTGAAGGAACTTCGGGGTAATTTTACAGGTCCAGCCCCGTTGGTGTGTGTCCCCACTGCAGGACTCTCCCCCATTTACAGGAGCTTTTACAGGGGCCAACATTTTGTATTCAGTCCATGGTAGGTACTTCGCTCCTGGGTGGAGCTTGAGGTTAACCCGGCGCTAGAGCGGGCTCTGATGCCACCAGAAAGCACCAAAACAATCGGTATTTTTTTAATCCAGCAGCATTAGCCCAGCAGACACCACTGGAAACAGCAAGAAAAACCAAAACAAGTTTGAATCTGTAAAGCCCAACGCACACCGAAACGCCTTGACGCGCGGCAAAAGAGCCGCCTCCTTTATTTTCTATGAGAGAACGCACACCAAGGTTGCAGTGACGCGCGGCGACGCTGGACCGGGCGCCACGATTCAGTTTTGTTGAATCCAGACGCGGCGCCGCGGCTGAAACTGTCCCTCCAAGCACCCGTAGTTTTCTTCTTCTGCGCTTCTTATCACGTAGCTGTGAGCGCGGTCTCAAATTTACACACTTGTCGGCGCTATTGCTCAAGTAAACCGGTCACAATGGACGAGGAAAGCTTGATAACCCAAGTACAGCGTTACCCAGAGCTAGTTATTAGCCTGTTTAAAAAATGGGTCCAAATAGTCTTTTCTTGTAATATTTGCCAGCATAATTTCACGTAAATACTTTGTTTCCTCCCCCAAAATATTAGTAGAAACTTCCAAACGTCACTCACCCATTTCATCTGCGATCAGCTGGAAAAGGACGCTAGCCAAGGCGTTCCGGTGTAATTTGACACATGTCATGAACGCGCGTCAAATGACGCGCCGCGAGGCGCTGCGTTTCGGTGTGCGGTGAGCTTAAGACGGTAAATAGCATTAAAGGAGCCATCATACGCTTTTTGACTTTCTCTGCTTTAAACATGATTATAGTGCTATTTGGCCTTCATACACATGCCCAGAGTAGTTTTTTCATTGATTTTGTCAATCTTTATTCAGAGAGCGATCTGTCTCCTTCACCATCGAGAGACAGTGAAGATCACCACACTGATGACAAATATGACACGCATAAGCCCGTTTGCTTTGTATTTAAAATGGTTTTTAAATACTTTTGTCAAAACAGGTCACACAATACACAATAAGTATGCCGTTTGTTGTCAAAAATAATAAAAATGAAAGCCGCAAGCGGCGTCGAACGGCCCTCGCCGCACCGCGCGACTCCCCACACCGCGCACACCCCCCGCACCACGCCGTCCCGCATCACGCCGCCCCGCACCAAGCCGCAACGCGCCGCTCCACAACGCCCCGCACTACGCCCGGCACTACGCCGCACCACACCGTACCACGCAGCACCGCTCAAAGGAGGTGGCGCCGCCGTGTGGTGATTTGTTCCCATAGCCATAGAAGATTGTTAGTCAATCAAATTTATGTTGTCAAAAACTGTCAAAAAAACCCTCACATTTTGCCGCTCCGCTGCTCAAACAACGTTTCACTGATTAAAATTCCCTGAAGTCATTTTGAAGGTACATGTGTTGAGATCATTTGGAGCCATTTTGAGGCCAATCGGTGAAACGGCCGAGGAGGAGTCGCTTTCCAAGCGACATGTATGAAAATGATTGGTTTTCATTTTTCCATTTTGCAATGACATTTATGGGCTTCCTGTTTGTCAGAGGGATTAGCCATAATAACATTTTTCCCATGTCTTGACTTGAGGAACATGTGTACCAAATTACATGGTTCTACGACAATTTTGACCTTGAACCCCTCCCATAGGCATTTTTAAATTTGCTGTTTAAGGTGGCGCTATAGAGCCAATTTCAAAATTTTAACTTTCAAATGACCTAGAGACCCAAGAGTTGAACCATGGATTCAAGTTTTGTGCAAATCAGACTTTGTTTGTGCAAACGGAAGCAATTTTTCTATTGTCAAAAACTGAAAAAAAATACGCCACTTTTTGCCGCTCCGCTGCTCAAACAAAGTTTCACTGATCAAAATTCCCTGAAGTCATTTTGATGGTACATGTGTTGAGATGATGTGGAGTGATTTTGAGGCGAATCGGTGAAACGGCCGAGGCTGGTTTGATGTTTGTGTGAGGTGTACATTTGCAATGAATGGGGCGCATTTGTCGTCGCCACGGCAACAGGGTAAAAAATAAGCCTTGGACCTTATTGACTTTTTGAATCAAGAGGGCAAAACAGATGTATGTGCAAAATTTCAAACATTTTGAAAAAACTAAATTTGAAAATGCCCATCTAAAACTTTGAAATAGTCTGTAGGGGGCGCTAATGTGTCAATTTGAATAAATTCACTTTCAAATGACCTAGACCCTAGAGTTGAACAATGTATTAAAGTTTTGTGCAAATCAGACTTTGTATGTGCAAACGGGAGCAAATTTAATGTTGTCAAAAACGGCCAAAAAAAGGTCACATTTTGCCGCTCCGCTGCTCAAACAATGTGTCACTGATCAAAAATCCCTGAGGTCATTTTGAAGGTACATGTGTTGAGATGATGTGGAGCGATTTTGAGGCGAATCGGTGAAACGGCCGAGGAGGAGTCGCTTTCCAACCGACATGTATGAAAACTTTTGCTGTTCATTTTTCCATTTTGCAGTGAAATTTATGGGCTTCCTGTTTGTCAGGGGGCGGGGCCATAATAATATTTTTTTCTTGTCTTGACTTGAGGAACATGTGTACCAAATCTCATGTTGATACGACAAACTTGACCTCCGAAAAGTCCCATAGGGGTATTATTTTGGCTGTTGTAGGTGGCGCTGTTCTGTCATTTTTTGAGTCCCATAAAAATAAACACCAAAATATCAAATTTGTCGCCAGGTCTGATTTTTGGGCCAAAATTAACAACTTTTCATGCATGTTCAGGGGGTCAAATTAAGGCTCAAAGTGCAGAAGAAAAAAGAAAGAAAGAAAGAAATTAAAGCCGCAAGCGGCGTCGAACGGCCCTCGCCGCACCGCGCGACCCCCTGCACCGCGCGCACTCCCCGCACCACGCCGCCCCGCACCAAGCCGCAACGCGCCGCTCCACAACGCCCCGCACTACGTTGCACCACACCGTACCACGCAGCACCGCTAAAAGGAGGTGGCACCGCCGTGTGATGATTTGTTTCAGTAGCCATAGAAGAATGTTTGTCAAATTGTAATGAATATTATAAGTAGAGCTGGTTTGGCTCCCCATGTAAACTTTGACACAGTCTGTAGGGGGCGCTAATGGGCCAATTTCCAATATTTCACTTTAACCTGACCTAAACCCTGGAATTGAACAATGGATTAAAGTTTTGTGCAAATCAGACTTTGTTTGTGCAAACAGGAGCAAAATTAATGTTGTCAAAAAGAGCCAAAAAAAACCTCACATTTTGCTGCTCCGCTGCTCAAACAACGTTTCACGGATCAAAATTCCCTGAAGTCATTTTGAAGGTACATGTGTTGAGATGATGTGGAGCGATTTTGAGGCGAATCGGTGAAACGGCCGAGGCTGGTTTGATGTTTGTGTGAGGTGTACATTTGCAATGAAAGGGGAGCATTTGTCGTCGCCATGGCAACAGGGTAAAAGATAAGCCTTGGACCCTATTGACTTTTTGAATCAAGAGGGCAAAACAGATGTATGTGCAAAATTTCAAACATTTTGAAAAAACTAAATTTGAAAATGCCCATCTAAAACTTTGAAATAGTCTGTAGGGGGCGCTAATGTGTCAATTTGAATCAATTCACTTTCAAATGACCTAGACCCTAGAGTTGAACAATGTATTAAAGTTTTGTGCAAATCAGACTTTGGTTGTGCAAACGGGAGCAAATTTAATGTTGTCAAAAACGGCCAAAAAAAGGTCACATTTTGCCGCTCCGCTGCTCAAACAATGTTTCACTGATCAAAAATCCCTGAGGTCATTTTGAAGGTACATGTGTTGAGATGATGTGGAGCGATTTTGAGGCGAATCGGTGAAACGGCCGAGGAGGAGTCGCTTTCCAACCGACATGTATGAATACTTTTGCTGTTCATTTTTCCATTTTGCAGTGAAATTTATGGGCTTCCTGTTTGTCAGAGGGCGGGGCCATAATAACATTTTTTTCATGTCTTGACTTGAGGAACATGTGTAGCAAATTTCATGTTTCTACGACAAACTTGACCTCCGAAAAGTCCCATAGGGGTATTATTTTGGCTGTTGTAGGTGGCGCTGTTCTGGCATTTTTTGAGTTCCATAAAAATAAACACCAAGATATCAAATTTTTCGCCAGGTCTGATTTTTGGGCCAAAATTAACAACTTTTCATGCATGTTCAGGGGGTCAAATTAAGGCTCAAAGTGCAGAAGAAAAAAGAAAGAAAGAAAGAAAGAAATAAATAAATTAAAGCCGCAAGCGGCGTCGAACGGCCCTCGCCGCACCGCGCGACCCCCCGCACCGCGCAAATCCCCGCACCGCGCGAATCCCCGCACCGCGCGCACCACTCCGTTCCACGCCGCCCCGAAACCGTACCACACCGCACCAAGCCACCCCGCACCACGCCGTCCCGCATCACGCCGCCCCGCACCAAGCCGCAACACACCGCTCCACAACGCCCCGCACTACGCCGCACCACACCGTACCACGCAGCACCGCGCATAGGAGGTGGCGCCGCCGTGTGATGATTGGATCCCGTAGCCATAGAAGAACTCAAATTGTAATGAATATGATAAGTAGAGCTGGTTTGGCTCCCCATGTAAACTTTGACTCAGTCTGCAGGGGGCGCTAATGGGCCAATTTCAAATATTTCACTTTCACCTGACCTAAACCCTGGAGTTGAACAATGGATTCAAGTTTAATCAAATCAGTCTTTGTTTGTGCAAACGGGGAAAAAATGTATGTTGTCAAAAACGGCCAAAAAAACCTCACATTTTGCCGCTCCGCTGCTCAAACAACGTTTCACTGATCAAAAATCCCTGAGGTAATTTTGAAGGTAAATGTGTTGAGATGATTTGGAACAATTTTGAGGCCAATCGGTGAAACGGCCGAGGAGGAGTCGCTTTCCAACCGACGTGTATGAAAATGATTGGTTTTCATTTTCCATTTTGCAATGAAATTTATGGGCTTCCTGTTTGTCAGAGGGCTTAGCCATAATAACATTTTATCCATGTCTTGACTTGAGGAACATGTGTTCCAAATGACATGGCTCTACAACAATTTTGACCTCAAACCCATCCCATAGGCATTTTTAAATTGGCTGTTGTAGGTGGCGCTATAGAGCCAATTTCAAAATTTAAACTTTCAAATGACCTAGACGCAAGAGTTAAACCATGGATTCAAGTTTTGTGCCAATCACACTTTGTTTGTGCAAACGGAAAAAAAATGTTTATTGTCAAAAACTGAAAAAAAATACGCCACTTTTTGGCACTCTGCTGCTCGAACAACGTTTCACTGATCAAAATTCCCTGAAGTCATTTTGATGGTACATGCGTTGAGATGATGTGGAAAAATTTTGAGGCGAATCGGTGAAACGGCCGAGGCTGGTTTGATGTTTGTGTGAGGTGTACATTTGCAATGAATGGGGAGCGTTTCTCGTCGCCACGGCAACAGGGTAAAAAATAAGCCTTGGACCCTATTGACTTTTTGAATCAAGAGGGCAACACAGATGTATGCACAAAATTTCAAACATTTTGAAAAAACTAAATTTTAAAATGCCCATCTAAAACTTTGAAATAGTCTGTAGGGGGCGCTAATGTGTCAATTTGAATCAATTCACTTTCAAATGACCTAGACCCTAGAGTTGAACAATGTATTCAAGTTTTGTGCAAATCAGACTTTGTATGTGCAAACGGGAGCAAATTTAATGTTGTCAAAAACGGCCAAAAAATGGTCACATTTTGCCGCTCCGCTGCTCAAACAATGTTTCACTGATCAAAAATCCCTGAGGTCATTTTGAAGGTACATGTGTTGAGATGATGTGGAGCGATTTTGAGGCAAATCGGTGAAACGGCCGAGGAGGAGTCGCTTTCCAACCGACATGTATGAAAACTTTTGCTGTTCATTTTTCCATTTTGCAATGAAATTCATGGGCTTCCTGTTTGTCAGAGGGCGGGGCCATAATAATATTTTTTTCTTGTCTTGACTTGAGGAACATGTGTACCAAATCTCATGTTTCTACGACAAACTTGACCTCCGAAAAGTCCCATAGGGGTATTATTTTGGCTGTTGTAGGTGGCGCTGTTCTGTCATTTTTTGAGTCCCATAAAAATAAATACCAAAATATCAAATTTTTCGCCAGGTCTGATTTTTGGGCCAAAATTAACAACTTTTCATGCATGTTCAGGGGGTCAAATTAAGGCTCAAAGTGCAGAAGAAAAAAAAAGAAAGAAAGAAAATAAATTAAAGCCGCAAGCGGCGTCGAACGGCCCTCGCCGCACCGCGCGACTCCCTGCACCGCGCGCACTCCCCGCACCACGCCGCCCCGCACCAAGCCGCCCCGCACCAAGCCGCCCTGCACCAAGCCGCCCTGCACCATGCCGTCCCGCACCACGCCGCCCCGCACCAAGCCGCAATGCGCCGCTCCACACCGTACCACGCAGCACCGCTAAAAGGAGGTGGCACCGCCGTGTGATGATTTGTTTCCGTAGCCATAGAAGAACTTAGTCAAATTGTAATGAATATGATAAGTAGAGCTGGTTTGGCTCCCCATGTAAACTTTGACACAGTCTGTAGGGGGCGCTAATGGGCCAATTTCCAATATTTCACTTTAACCTGACCTAAACCCTGGAATTGAACAATGGATTAAAGTTTTGTGCAAATCAGACTTTGTTTGTGCAAACAGGAGCAAAATTAATGTTGTCAAAAAGAGCAAAAAAAAACCTCACATTTTGCCGCTCCGCTGCTCAAACAACGTTTAACGGATCAAAATTCCCTGAAGTCATTTTGAAGGTACATGTGTTGAGATGATGTGGAGCGATTTTGAGGCGAATCAGTGAAACGGCCGAGGCTGGTTTGATGTTTGTGTGAGGTGTACATTTGCAATGAATGGGGAGCGTTTCTCGTCGCCACGGCAACAGGGTAAAAAATAAGCCTTGGACCCTATTGACTTTTTGAATCAAGAGGGAAAAACGGATTCATGTGCAAAATTTCAAACATTTTGAAAAAACTAAATTTGAAAATGCCCATCTAAAACTTTGAAATAGTCTGTAGGGGGCGCTAATGTGTCAATTTGAATTAATTCACCTTCAAACGACTTAGACCGTAGAGTTGAACAATGTATTAAAGTTTTGTGCAAATCAGACTTTGTTTGTGCAAACGGGAGCAAATTTAATGTTGTCAAAAACGGCCAAAATAAGGTCACATTTTTCCGCTCCACTGCTCGAACAATGTTTCACTGATCAAAAATCCCTGAGGTCATTTTGAAGGTACATGTGTTGAGATGATGTGGAGCAATTTTGAGGCGAATCGGTGAAACGGCCGAGGAGCAGTCGCTTTCCAAGCGACATGTATGAAAATGATTGGTTTTCATGTTTCCATTTTGCAATGAAATTTATGAGCTTCCTGTTTGTCAGAGGGCTTAGCCATAATTACATTTTTTCCATGTCTTGACTTGAGGAACATGTGTACCAAATTACATGGTTCTACGACAATTTTGACCTTGAACCCCTCCCATAGGCATTTTTAAATTGGCTGTTGTAGGTGGGGCTAAAGAGCCAATTTCAAAATTTGAACTTTCAATTGACCTAGACTCAAGAGTTGAACCATGGATTCAAGTTTTGTGCCAATCACACTTTGTTTGTGCAAACGGAAAAAAATATTCTATTGTCAAAAACTGAAAAAAAATACGCCACTTTTTGGCGCTCTGCTGCTCAAACAACGTTTCACTGATCAAAATTCCCTGAAGTCATTTTGATGGAACATATGTTGAGATGATGTGGAGCGATTTTGAGGCGAATCGGTGAAACGGCCGAGGCTGGTTTGATGTTTGTGTGAGGTGTACATTTGCAATGAATGGGGAGCGTTTGTCGTCGCCACGGCAACTGGGTTAAAAATAAGCCTTGGACCCAATTGACTTTTTGAATCAAGAGGGCAAAACAGATGTATGTGCAAAATTTCAAACATTTTGAAAAAACTAAATTTGAAAATGCCCATCTAAAACTTTGAAATAGTCTGTAGGGGCGCTAATGTGTCAATTTGAATACATTCACTTTCAAATGACCTAGACCCTAGAGTTGAACAATGTATTAAAGTTTTGTGCAAATCAGACTTTGTATGTGCAAACGGGAGCAAATTTAATGTTGTCAAAAACGGCCAAAAAAAGGTCACATTTTGCCGCTCCGCTGCTCGAACAATGTTTCACTGATCAAAAATCCCTGAGGTCATTTTGAAGGTACATGTGTTGAGATGATGTGGAGCAATTTTGAGGCGAATCGGTGAAACGGCCGAGGAGGAGTCGCTTTCCAACCGACATGTATGAAAACTTTTGCTGTTCATTTTTCCATTTTGCAGTGAAATTTATGGGCTTCCTGTTTGTCAGAGGGCGGGGCCATAATAATATTTTTTTCTTGTCTTGACTTGAAAAACATGTGTACCAAATCTCATGTTTCTACGACAAATTTGACCTCCGAAAAGTCCCATAGGGGTATTATTTTGGCTGTTGTAGGTGGCGCTGTTCTGTCATTTTTTGAGTCCCATAAAAATAAACACCAAAATATCAAATTTTTCGCCAGGTCTGATTTTTGGGCCAAAATTAACAACTTTTCATGCATGTTCAGGGGGTCAAATTAAGGCTCAAAGTGCAGAAGAAAAAAGAAAGAAAGAAATAAATTAAAGCCGCAAGCGGCGTCGAACGGCCCTCGCCGCACCGCGCGACTCCCTGCACCGCGCGCACCAGCCGCCCCGCACCAAGCCGCCCGCACCACGTCCCGCCACGCCGCCCCACGCCGCCCCGCACCAAGCCGCAACGCGCCGCTCCACAACGCCCCGCACTACGCCGCACCACACCGTACCACGCAGCACCGCTAAAAGGAGGTGGCACCGCCGTGTGATGATTTGTTTCCGTAGCCATAGAAGAATGTTAGTCAAATTGTAATGAATATGATAAGTAGAGCTGGTTTGGCTCCCCATGTAAACTTTGACACAGTCTGTAGGGGGCGCTAATGGGCCAATTTCCAATATTTCACTTTAACCTGACCTAAACCCTGGAATTGAACAATGGATTAAAGTTTTGTGCAAATCAGACTTTGTTTGTGCAAACAGGAGCAAAATTAATGTTGTCAAAAAGAGCCAAAAAAACCTCACATTTTGCCGCTCCGCTGCTCAAACAACGTTTCACGGATCAAAATTCCCTGAAGTCATTTTGAAGGTACATGTGTTGAGATGATGTGGAGCGATTTTGAGGCGAATCGGTGAAACGGCCGAGGCTGGTTTGATGTTTGTGTGAGGTGTACATTTGCAATGAATGGGGAGCGTTTGCTCGTCGCCACGGCAACAGGGTAAAAAATAAGCCTTGGACCCAATTGACTTTTTGAATCAAGAGGGCAAAACAGATTTATGTGCAAAATTTCAAACATTTTGAAAAAACTAAATTTGAAAATGCCCATCTAAAATTTTGAAATAGTCTGTAGGGGGCGCTAATGTGTCAATTTGAATTAATTCACTTCAAATGACCTAGACCCTAGAGTTGAACAATGTATTAAAGTTTTGTGCAAATCAGACTTTGTTTGTGCAAACGGGAGCAAATTTAATGTTGTCAAAAACGGCCAAAAAAAAATTTCACATTTTGCCGCTCCGCTGCTCAAACAATGTTTTCACTGATCAAAATCCCTGAGGTCATTTTGAAGGTACATGTGTTGAGATGATGTGGAGCGATTTTGAGGTGAATCGGTGAAACGGCCGAGGCTGGTTGATGTTTGTGGTGAGGTGTACATTTGCAATGAATGGGCGCATTTGTCGTCGCCACGGCAACAGGGTAAAAAATAAGCCTTGGACCTCTATTGACTTTTTTGGAATCAAGAAGGGCAAAAACAGATTGTCTGTGCAAAATTTCAAACATTTTGAAAAACTAAATTTTGAAAAATGCCCAGCTTAAAACTTTGAAATAGTCCCCTGTAGGGGGGCCTAATGTGTCAATTTTGACTAACGGTCTCTTGTCTAATGACCTAGACCCTAGAATTAACAATGTAATTAAAGTTTGGGTAGCAAATCAGACTTTGTATGTGCAAAACGGAGCAAATATAAGGTTTGTCCCAAAAACGGCCAAAAAAAGTTCACATGTTTGCGCTATTCCCGCTCTCGAACAAATGTTTCATCACTGATCAAAAAAATCCCTGAGGTCATTTTTGAAGGTACATGTGTTGAGATGACGTGGAGCGATGTTGAGAGACCCGCGACTCGGTGAAACGGCCGAGAGAGTTTCGCTTTCCAACCGGACATGTATGACAACTTATTGCTGTTCAGTTTTCCATTTTGCAGTAAATTTATGGCTTCCCCTGTTTTGTTCAGGAGGGGCGGGGCCAAATAATATTTTTTCCCTTGTCTTGACATGAACAACCTTTGTAACCAAATCTCATGTGTCACGAACAAATTTTTGACCTCCGAAAAGTCCCAAGGGGTATTATGTTGGGGGCTGTTGTAGGTAGGCGCTGTTCTGTCATTTTTTTGAGTCCCATAAAAATAAACAACAACCAAAATAGCAAATTTTTTCGCCAGGTCTGATTTTTTGGCCAAAATTAACAACTTTTCATGCATTGTACAGGGGGTCAAATTAAGGGCTCAAGAGTGCAGAAGAAAATGAAAGAAAGAAATTTAAAGCCGCAAAGCGGCGTCGAACGGCCCTCGCCGCACCGGCGCAGACGTACCCTGCACCGCGCGCACATCCCCGCACCACGCCGCCCTGCACCACGCCGTCCCGCACCACGCCGTCCCGCACCACGCGTCCCGGCACCACGCCGTCCCGTACCAAGCCGCACGCGCCGCTCCAACAACGCCCCGCACACGCCGCACCACAACCGTACCACGCAGCAGGGAGCACCGCTCAAAGAGGTGGCGCCGCCCCGTTGTGTGATGATTGTTCCCGAAGTCAAGAAGATTGTTAGCAAATTTGAAAGAAATATGATAAGTAGAGCTAGGTTTGGCTTCCATGTACACTTTGGCTCAGGTCTTTAGGGGCGCTAATGGGCCAATTTCAAATATTTCCACGTTCACCTTACCTAAACCCTGAGTTGAACAATGGATTCAAGTTTAATGCAAAATCAGAACTTTGTTTGTGCAAACGGGAAAAAAATTAATGTTGTCGAAAACCGGCCAAAAAAAACACCCTCACCCGGTTTGCCGCTTCGCTGCTCAAAAACAACGTTCACATATCAAAATATTCCTGAAGTCATTTTGGAAGGTAAATGTGTTAGATGATTTGGAACAATTTGAGGCCAATTCGGTGAACGCCGAGGAGGAGTCGCTTTCCCAACCGTACATTATGCAAAATTATTATTTTACATTTTTCCATTTTTGCAGTGAAATTTATGTAACATATTCTGTTTGACAGAGGGGCTTAGGCCATAAAAAAACAAGTTCAATTGTCTTGACTTGAGGAACATGTTGTGCCAAATTACATGGTTCTATGACATTTTTGACCTCAGAACCCCCCTCCCATGGCAGGCATTTTAAATCGCTGTTGAAGGTGGCGCTATAGAGCCAATTTCAAATTTTAACTTCAATGACCTAGACCCAGAGTTGACCCATGAGATTTAGTTTGTGTGCAAATCAGACTGTGTTTGTCCAAACGGAAGGCCATTTTTCTAATTGGTCAAAAACTGAAAAAAAATACGCCACTATTTTCCGCTCCGGCTGCTCAAACAACGTTTCACTGATCAAAAAATCCCTGCGGTCATTTTGACGTACATGTGTTGAGATGATGGTGGGAGGCGATTTTGAGCAATAGGTGAAACGGCCGGGCTAGTTTGATGGTTTGTGTGAGGTGTACATTGCAATGAATCGGGAGCGTTTGGTCGGGTCGCCGACGGCAACAGGTAAAACATAAGCCTTGGACCCTATTGACTTTTTGAATAAGAGTGCAAAACAATTATGTGCAAAATTTCAACATTGAAAAAACTAAATTTGAAATGCCCATCCCGAAAACTTTGAAATAGTCTGTAGGGGGGCGCTAATGTGTCAATGTGCATCATGTAACTTGCAAATGACGGGTAGACCTAAAGTTGAACAATGTATAAAGTTTTGTGCAAATCATACTGTTGTTTGAGAAAAAGCAAACGGAGCAAATTTAATGCCTTTGTCAAAAACGGCCAAAAAAAGGTCACATTTTGCCGCTGACCGCGGTTTTCTCAAAACAAAAATTTCACTGAGCAAAATCCTGAGGTCATTTTGGAAGGTACAATGTTGTTTGAGATGATGTGGAGCGATTTGAGGGCGAAGTCCGGGAAACGGCCGAGGAGGGATCGTCTTTCCAACCGACCAATGTATGAAAACTTTTTAGGCTGTTCAATTTTTCCATTTTGCAGTGAAATTTAGGCTTCCTGTTATGTCAGAGGGCGGAGCCAGAATAATACTTGTTTTTCATGTCTTGACTCAAGGAACTATGTGTACCAAATCTCATGTTTCTTACGACAAACTTGACCTCCAAAAAGTCCCATAGGGTATTATTTTGCTGTTGTATGGTGGCGCTGGTCTGTGCATTTTTTGGAGTCCATATAAATAAACACCAAAATATCAAAATTTTTACGCCAGGTCTGATTTTTGGGGCCAAAATTTAACAACTTTTCATGCATGTTCAGGGGGTCAACTTAAGGCTCCAAGTGCAGAAGAAAAAGAAAGAAGAAATAAATAATTAAAGCCGCAAGCGGCGTCGAACGGCCCCGTCGCCGCAACCCGTGCGACACCCCCGCACCGCGCGCTCCACCCCGTGCCAAGCCACCCCTCACCTCACGCCGCCCAGCCACCACGCTGTCCGGCATCAACGCCAGCCCGGGGGGCCGCACTCCAAGCCGCAACTCGCCGCTCCACCAACGCCCAGGACACTAACGCTGCACCACACCGTACAACGCAGCACCGCAAAAAGGACGTGCGCTGCCGTGTGATTATTTGTCCCCGTAGCCATAGAAGAAGGTTAGTCAACTTGTCATGATATGATAATAGAGCTGGTTTGGCTTCCCCCATGTAAACTTTGGCTAAGTCTGTAAGGGGCGCAAATGGGCCCAATTCAATATTTCACTTTCACCTGACCTAAACCCTGGAGTTGAACAATGATTCAAGTTTAATGCAAATCAACTTTGTTGGTGCAAACGGGAAAAAAAATTTAATGTGGCAAAAACGGCCGAAAAAAACATCACATTTTGCCGCTCCGCTGCGCAAACAACGTACACTGGATCAAAATTCCCTGAGAGGCTCATTTTGAATGGTACATGTGTTGAATAATTTGGGAGCAATTTTCAGGCCCAATCGGTGAAACGGGCCGAGGAGAGTCGCTTCCAACCGCATGTATGAAAATGAATGGTTTTTAGATTTTTCTTTTTACAAGGACATTTATGGGGCTTCCGGTTGGTCAAAGGGCTTAGCCCATAATAACATTTTTTCCATTCTTGGACTGGAGAAACATGTGTACCAAATTACCTGCTCTAACGACAATTTTGGACCTCGGACCCCTCCCATTGCATGTGAAATTGGGCTGTTTGTAGGTGCGCTGTTAGAGCCAAAGTCAAAAATTTAACTTTCAATGACCTACAACCAAGAGGTTGAACCATGGATTATGTTTGGGTGCCAATTCACACTTTGGGTTTGTGGCATACGGAAAGCAATTTTTCTATGTCATAAGTTGAAAAAAAATACGCCACATTTTGGCGCTCGTGCTGCTCGCACAACGTTTCAACAGATCAAAATTCCCTGATGGGTAATTTTGATGGTACATGTTGAATGATGGGAGGCGATTTTGAGGCAATCGTGAAACCGGCCGATGGCTGGTTTGATGTTTTGGGTGAGGTGTACAGTTGCAATGAATGGGGCGTCGTCTCGTACGAGCCAATGGCAACAGGGTAAAAAAATAGCTTGACACTAATTGACTTTTTGAATCAAGAGGGCAAAACAATTTATGTTGCAAAACTTTCACACAATTTTGAAAAAACTAAATCTTGAAAATGGCCCATACTACAAACTTTGAAATAGTTCTGTAGGGGCCTAATGTGTCAATTTGAAAATAATTTACCTTCAAACGACCTAAGACCCTAGGCTGAACAATGTATTAAAGTTTTGTGGCAAATCAGAAGTTTTTTGTGCAAACGGGAGCAAATTTAATTGTTGGTCAAAACGGCCAAAAAAATGTCCCATTTTGCCTTCCCGCTGCACCAACAATGTTCCCGGATCAAAAATCCCTGAGTTCATTTTGGAAGTTCATGCGTTGAGATGTGTGGAGCGATTATTGGAGGCGAATCGGTGAAAAACCCCCGTGAGAGTCCGCTTTTCCAACCGACATGTATTATAACTTTGAGTTAATTTTTCCATTTTGCACAGTGGAAATAATATGGGCTTCCTGTTCGCAGAGGGCGGGCCATAATAATATTTTTTTCTTGTCTGACTTGAGGAATCATGTGTACCGAATTTCATGTTCTACGACAAACTTGACCGCGCGAAAAGTCCCATAGGGTCTTATTTTGGCTGTTGTAAGGGTGCGGCTGGTTGCGTCATGTTTGAGTCCATAAAAAATAAACACCAAATATCATTTTTCACCAGGTCTGATTTTGGGCCAAAATTAACACTTTTCCATGGCCTGTTCAGAGGGGACCAAATTAAGGCCAAAGGTGCAGAAGAAACAAGAAAGAAAGAAAGAAAGAATAAATAAATAAAAAAGGAATTGTTTGTTAACTTAGGTCTCGAGCAAAACAATATAGGTTTCAATGGCATGTGATACATCATTTTAAAGCGTTTGAGTTTACGCACGCAACCGTCACGTTTTGGTGAGTGGACGGGGCGCTGACGGCGGTCCGTCACGCACCGCCACCATTTGTTTCACCATTGTGAAAGCAATAGGCCCTTACCCCGTTTCGGGTCTCGGGCCTAAAAAAGGAATTTATTTTTTAACCGTCTCGAGCAAAACAATATAGGTTTCAATGGCATGTGATTACATCATTTTAACAGCTTTGGAGTTTACGCACGCAACTGCACAGTTTTGGTGAGTGACGGGCGCTGACGCGAAGCCGTCACGCACCGCCCCAATTGGTTTTCACCATTGTGAAAGCAATAGGCCCATAACCCGTTCGGGGCTTCGGGCCTAAATAAATAAATTAAAGCCGCCAAGCGCGTCAAAACGGGGCCCTCGCCGCACCGCGCTGAAGCCCCCGCACACCGCGCGCAACCACCCCTTCCACGCCGCCCCGCACCAAGCCACCCACCACCAACCCATCCCCGCACCAAGCCAACCCCGCTCCACGCCGGGTCCCGCATAAACGCCGACCGCCCGCACCATGCCCAACGCACCAAGCCCAACGCACCGCTCCAACAACGCGCCCGCAACAAAGAACGCACGAACGTCCACCACAACCGTACCACACCAGCACCGCGCATAGGAGTGTCGCCGCCGTGAGAGATTGGTTCCCGTAGCCATAGAAAACTTAGTCCAATTGTAATGATCTGATAGTAGAGGCTGGTTTGGGGCACCCCATGTAAACTTTGAATCAGTCTGTAGGGGCGCTAATGGGCCAATTTCAAATATGTCACTTCCACCTGACCTAAACCTGGAGTTGAACAATGGGATTCAAGTTTAATGCAAAATCAGAACTTTGTTTGTACAAACGGGAAAAAAAATAATGTTGCAAAAACGGCCAAAAAAAACCATCACATTTTGCCGCTCACAAGCTCCTGCCCGCTGCACAACACAAACGTTCACTATTAAAATTCCCGAAGTTCATTTGGAAGGTAAATGTGTTGAATGATTTGGAACATTTTGAGGCCATCGGTGAAACGGCGGTACACATGTTCTTCAAGTCAAGATACGACCGAAATGTTATCATGGCTCCGCCCTCTGACAAACAGGAGGCCCATAAATTTCACTGCAAAATGGAAAAATGAACAGCAATCATTTTCATACATGTCGGTTGGAAAGCGACTCCTCCTCGGCCGTTTCACCGATTGGCCTCAAAATCGCTCCACATCATCTCAACACATGTACCTTCAAAATGACCTCAGGGATTTTTGATCAGTGAAACATTGTTTGAGCAGCGGAGCGGCAAAATGTGACATTTTTTTGGCCGTTTTTGACAACATTAAATTTGCTCCCGTTTGCACAAACAAAGTCTGATTTGCACAAAACTTTAATACATTGTTCAACTCTAGGGTCTAGGTCGTTTGAAGGTGAATTATTTCAAATTGACACATTAGCGCCCCCTACAGACTATTTAAAAATTTTAGATGGGCATTTTCAAATTTAGTTTTTTCAAAATGTTTGAAATTTTGGACATACATCTGTTTTGCCCTCTTGATTCAAAAAGTCAATTGGGTCCAAGGCTTATTTTGTACCCTGTTGCCATGGCAACGAGAAACGCTCCCCATTCATTGCAAATGTACACCTCACACAAACATCAAACCAGCCTCGGCCGTTTCACCGATTCGCCTCAAAATCGCTCCACATCATCTCAACACATGTACCATCAAAATGACTTCAGGGAATTTTGATCAGTGAAACGTTGTTTGAGCAGCAGAGCGCAAAAAAAGTGGCGTATTTTTTTTCAGTTTTTGACAATAGAAAAATTGTTTCCGTTTGCACAAACAAAGTGTGATTGGCACAAAACTTGAATCCATGGTTCAACTCTTGGGTCTAGGTCAATTGAAAGTTCAAATTTTGAAATTGGCTCTATAGCGCCACCTACAACAGCCAATTTAAAAATGCCTATGGGAGGGGTTCAAGGTCAAAATTGCCGTAGAACCATGTAATTTGGTACACATGTTCCTCAAGTCAAGACATGGAAAAAATGTTATTATGGATAAGCCCTCTGACAAACAGGAAGGCCATAAATTTTATTGCAAAATGGAAAAATGAAAACCAATCTTTTTCATACACGTCGGTTGGAAAGCGACTCCTCCTCGGCCGTTTCACCGATTGGCCTCAAAATTGTTCCAAATCATCTCAATCCATTTACCTTCAAAATGACTTCAGGGAATTTTGATCAGTGAAACGTTGTTTGAGCAGCCGAGTGGGAAAATGTGAGGTTTTTTTTGGCTCTTTTTGACAACATTAATTTTGCTCCTGTTTGCACAAACAAACTCTAATTTGCACAAAACTTTAATCCATTGTTGAACTCCAGGGTTTAGGTCTGGTTAAAGTGAAATATTGGAAATTGGCCCATTAACTTCCCCTACAGACTCTGTCAAAGTTTACATTGGGAGCCAAACCAGCTCTACTTATCATATTCATTACGATTTGACTAACATGCTTCTATGGCTACGGGAACAAATCATCACACGGCGGTGCCACCACCTTTGAGCAGTGCTGCGTGATACGGTGTGGTGCGGCGTAGTGCGGGGCGTTGTGGAGCGGCGCGTTGCGGCTTGGTGCGGGGCGGCGTGGTGCGGGACGGCATGGTGCAGGGCGGCTTGGTGCGCGGCGGCGTGGTGCGGGGAGTGCGCGCGGTGCAGGGAGTCGCGCGGTGCGGCGAGGGCCGTTCGACGCCGCTTGCGGCTTTAATTATACTTGTTCTAGCCCAGGAAAACCTGGGAAAGAACAAGTTTGCTGTTGTTTGATGTCATATTTGACCCACTGAACATGCACGAAAACTTACAAAATTTTGCCACAAGTTCTGTTCTTGCAAACACTTTATTAATTTTGTGTTCCCTAGTAAGAGACTTCAAATTTGAAGTTGTAGGGGGCGCAATTGTAGTCTAATAAAGCCACCATTTGCACATACAAAGTCCGATTTGCACCAAATTTGAATTGGTTGTTCAACTTTTGGGTTTGGGTAAACTGAAAGTGTAAAACATCAAATTGAGGCATTAGCGCCCCCTACAGAATGTCATTTTCACACATGTTGGTTGGAAAGCGACTCCTCCTCGGCCTTTTCACTGATTTGCCTTAAAATCGCTCCACATCGTCTAAACACATGTACCATCATTTTGATTTCAGCGATTTTTGATCAGTGAAACGTTGTTTGAGCAGCGAAGCGCCAAAAAGTGGCGTTTTTTTTTTAGTTTTTGACTATAGAAAAATTACTTCCGTTTACTCAAACAAAGTCCGATTTGCACAAAACTTGTTTTCATGGTTAAACTCTAGGGTGTAGGTCATTTGAAAGTGAAATAATTAAAATGCCAGAACAGCGCCCCCTACAACAGCCAATTTAATACTCCTATGAGAGTTTTTGAGTTCAAGTTTGCCGTAGAGCCATGAAATTTGGTACACATATTCCTCAAGGTAAGACATGAAAAAAATGTTATTATGGCCCCGCCCTCTGACAGACAGGGAGCCCATAAATTTCACTGCAAAATGGATAAACGAACAGCAATAATTTTCACACATGTCGTTTGGGAAGCGACTCCTCCTCGGCCGTTTCACAGATTCGCCTGAAAATTGCTCCACATCATTTCAACACATTTACCTTCAAAATGACTTCAGGGAATTTTTATCAGGGAAACGATGTTCGAGCAGTGGAGCGGCAAATAGTGACCTTTTTTGACGATAGAAAAATAGCTCTCGTTTGCACAAACAAAGTTTGATTTGTACTAAACTTGACCCGGTTGTTCTACTCCTGGGCCTGGGTCACCTGAAGGTGTAAAATATTACATTGGCTCTTTAGCGCCCCCTACATACCGAGCTAAACCTTTACATGGGGAGCCAAACCAACGGATCAATATCACATACATTGGTCTATGGCTATGGTAGCAAATCATGGCGCGGCGGCGCCACCTGCTGAGCGGCGAGTCACGCGGGGAGTCACGGGGAGGGGAATTGCGGGTTGCGGCGAGTTGCGGCGAGTTGCGCGGTACGGGGAATCCTAGCGATGCGGGGAGTCGTAGTGCTGCGGGGAGTCGTAGCGCTGCGGAGAGTCGTAGCGCTGCGGAGAGTCGTAGCGGTGCAGGGAGTCGTAGCGGAGCGGGGAGTCGTAGCGGCGCGCGGTGCAGGGAGTCGTAGCGGAGCGGGGAGTTGTAGCGGCGCGCGGTGCGGGGAGTCGTAGCGGTGCGGGGAGTCGTAGCGATGCGGGGAGTCGTAACGGTGCGGGGAGTCGTAGCGGTGCGCAGTGCGGGGAGTCGTAGCGGAGCGCGGTGCGGGGAGTCGTAGCGGAGTGGGGAGTCGTAGCGGAGCGGGGAGTTGTAGCGGAGCGGCAAGGCGCGTGGTGCGGGGTGTCGCGCGGTGTGGCGAGGGCCGTTCGACGCCGCTTGCGGCTTTAATTTCTTTCTTTCTTTCTTTTTTCTTCTGCACTTTGAGCCTTAATTTGACCCCCTGAACATGCATGAAAAGTTGTTAATTTTGGCCCAAAAATCAGACCTGGCGAAAAATTTGATATTTTGGTGTTTATTTTTATGGGACTCAAAAAATGACAGAACAGCGCCACCTACAACAGCCAAAATAATACCCCTATGGGACTTTTCGGAGGTCAAGTTTGTCGTAGAAACATGAAATTTGGTACACATGTTCCTCAAGTCAAGACATGAAAAAAATATTATTATGGCCCCGCCCTCTGACGAACAGGAAGCCCATAAATTTCACTGCAAAATGGAAAAATGAACAGCAAAAGTTTTCATACATGTCGGTTGGAAAGCGACTCCTCCTCGGCCGTTTCACCGATTCGCCTCAAAATCGCTCCACATCATCTCAACGCATGTACCTTCAAAATGACCTCAGGGATTTTTGATCAGTGAAACATTGTTTGAGCAGCGGAGCGGCAAAATGTGACCTTTTTTTGGCCGTTTTTGACAACATTAAATTTGCTCCTGTTTGCACAAACAAAGTCTGATTTGTACAAAACTTTGATACATTGTTTAACTCTAGGGTCTAAGTCATTTGAAAGTAAATTACTTCAAATTGACACATTAGCGCCCCCTACAGACTATTTCAAAGTTTTAGATGGGCATTTTCAAATTTAGTTTTTTCAAAATGTTTGAAATTTGGCACATAAATCTGTTTTGCCCTCTTGATTCAAAAAGTCAATTGGGTCCAAGGCTTATTTTTTACCCTGTTGCCGTGGCGACGAGAAACGCTCCCCATTCATTGCAAATGTACACCTCACACAAACATCAAACCAGCCTCGGCCGTTTCACCGATTCGCCTCAAAATCGCTCCACATCATCTCAACACATGTACCATCAAAATGACTTCAGGGAATTTTGATCAGTAAAACGTTGTTCGAGCAGCGGAGCGCCAAAAAGTGGCGTATTTTTTTTCAGTTTTTGACAATAGAAAAATTGTTTCCGTTTGCACAAACAAAGTGTGATTGGCACAAAACTTGAATCCATGGTTTAACTCTTGCGTCTAGGTCATTTGAAAGTTTAAATTTTGAAATTGGCTCTATAGCGCCACCTACAACAGCAAATTTAAAAATGCCTATGGGATGGGTTCGAGGTCAAAATTGTTGTAGAGCCATGTAATTTGGAACACATGTTCCTCAAATCAAGACATGGATAAAATGTTATTATGGCTAAGCCCTCTGACAAACAGGAAGCCCATAAATTTAATTGCAAAATGGAAAAATGAAAACCAATCATTTTCATACACGTCGGTTCGAAAGCGACTCCTCCTCGGCCGTTTCACCGATTGGCCTCAAAATTTTTCCAAATCATCTCAACACATTTACCTTCAAAATTACTTCAGGGAATTTTAATCAGTCAAACGTTGTTTGAGAAGCGGAGCGGCAAAATGTGAGGGTTTTTTTGGCCGTTTTTGACAACATAAATTTTTTTCCCGTTTGCACAAACAAAGACTGATTTGCATTAAACTTGAATCCATCGTTCAACTCCAGGGTTTAGGTGAGGTGAAAGTGAAATATTCGAAATTGGCCCATTAGCGCCCCCTAAAGACTGATTCAAAGTTTACAGGGGGGGCCAAACCAGCTCTACTTATCATATTCATTACAATTTGACTAAGTTCTTCTATGGCTACGGGAACCAATCATCACACGGCGGCGCCACCTCCTATGCGCGGTGCTGCGTGGTACAGTGTGGTGCGGCGTAATGCGGGGCGTTGTGGAGCGGTGCGTTGCGGCGTGGTGCGGGGCGGCGTGGTGCAGGGCGGCGTGGTGCAGGGCGGCGTGGTGCAGGGCGGCGTGGTGCAGGGCGGCATGGTGCGGCTTGGTGCGGGGAGTGCGTGCGGTGTGGCGAGGGCCGTTCGACGCCGCTTGCGGCTTTAATATTATTATTATTATTCCCCCCACTGTAGGAGCCAATACACTTTTCAATATTTTTGAATTCTGAGCGTTTCCAATTGTATTTAAAAATGGGAAACCTAATTAAACAATCATGAATTGAGCTTTTCCGATCTTATTTTACACTGATTCCTTTGATCATTTTTTTCTTAAAGCTCAAGTTGTAAAAATGCTATGTTTGAATTGGTTATTTACATTTTAACTGTGAGTGACACGTAAGGCGGGACAACAATGCACAATGACGCACGCATTCTGAATAGAATAATATGTATTAATATCTCTAAAACTAAAAGAGCATATTCAAGTTTTACAACAAAAACGACATCATATGCGTGTCCATTATGCGTAAAAGCACAGTGCCCTCAGCAAAACCACGTATTTGGAAAAACTATAGGCTAACAGATGTAGTAGCTCTAGTTTCAATCGTCCTCATTTTATTCAGTCAGACTTGTCAAATATAGATGCCCATGGGAGAGTGAGCAAGGGGAGATAACATGCCCATAACATGCCCAAAAATATCCTGCATAGACTCAAGCTGCGATCAGCTGAAATATGAGCACACAAAGAGCGAGAGGGAAAAAGAAAAGTAAATAGGCTTAGGCTAGTTAGTATTTTTTCTCTCACAAAAGTTGGCACGGATCATATGCCATCTTTCGTGGAGGAGGAAACATCAAACATCAAAGGGCGCACGCGGGGAACAGCGGGACTAGTCTCGTTGTTGAAGTCCCGATGTTCCCCCACTTCTATTGGCGGGGGAACATCGGACCCGGGGAACATCGGGACTTTTTAATACGCGAAGTACCGATGTTCCCCGGGTCCGATGTTCCCCCGCCTATAGAAGTGGGGGAACATCGGACCCGGGGAACATCGGACCCGGGGAACATCGGTACGCACCCCAGTGAAGCAGAGGACACAGGATGTGGCGAAGTCCTTGTTTCTTCTCATGAGCAGGCTGAGTTCGTCCATCTTATTGCCCAGTGAGCGTACGTTGGAGAGAAAAATGCCGGGGAGAGCCGTGCGCGCTCCTCTCCTCCTCAGACGCACGAGCAGGCCTCCGCGCTTTCCCCTTTTATGGGCCCACACTTTTTTGGCTAGAACATGAACTAAATCAGCCGCAGATGCCAAAAAAACAGGCAATAGGTCCATGGGAACGGTGGGTCGGATGCTCATAAGTTCCTCACGGGTGTAGGAACAGCCAGATGCACAGTTAAAAAGTAAAAACAAAAGAAAAAGAGAGCCGCAAAGAGCCATGTCGACCGTACGAGGCGCCATCTTATTGCATACCACAACACTGCTTCCTCAACAACATCCTTATCGAGCCACGTGAAAAAATGCACCAACAGCAGCAGCGAAAATGGAAACTGAAACTAGAGCTTCGCCTGGTTTTGTTGAGACAAACGAAGGAGTAAAATTCTCCTCTGTGTAGCGCTTGAAGCACACGAACCTAGTTACCGCTACATTACCGTTACATTTGTTTTCAGCTACTGCGCATGCCTAAATGTTCGTGTGGGGAGCAGAGGAGAAGTGGGGGTCAGAGCAGACAGAGAATTCACACCTTTTTCTTCAGGCCGGTGTGAAAGAGTGCCTAACTCTTACGTTTTCACCCCCTGGAACACAGTCTCCATGTAACGGGAGGTAGCAACCAACATCCAACTATAGGGTTTTACTGCAGCGTCTCTGTCTAAACGGGGCCTTAGTGGGTGCTTTGCATGCACGGACTGGAGCATTTTCCACAACTTGGAATGAAATGAAGCCACAGAGACCATCACAGATTACATTCACTTACTGTATACGTGGACTCAGTTGTCCCTAAAATGGACATTGTGCACTTTCCAAACAATACACAGACAAGTTGCGGAGGAGGAAAACAGCTGGCCACTCCCTAGATCTGCAATACGCTACCAAAGCGTATTAGTGCCCTAACTTGTCATTCATGACCATCATAAGGCCAACCCAAAGCACATAACAGAAAATCACAAATGCCACTGGAAACTCAAAACAGGTGGAAATTACAAGAGAGGTGAAAATCATCAATAAAAAGCGACTTGCTTTTAGAAACAAGGACAGAGCAGCCGCTGCCACAGCTCAGAAGGAGCTAAATGTGCTTCTTGCAGGGAAAGGGAGCGCTTGGAGGGGAGTTTTGACTCCAAGGATAATAAAAAACTTAAAAGATAACATGCATGAACACAAACAAACAACAATTGATAACGATGCATGATGTGGAGTGTGCTCATAATTCAAATGAATTTTTTTCTGAGATTTGACAAACAGAATGATTGTGCAGGACATGTTGACTTTGTTTTAGATTCAAACAGCCATGGAATTAATCAGCAGTGTGTCTAAGTCATTATAAAAGCAGGAAGGGCTTCATTTCATTCCAAGGCAGGGACTGGGCCCAACTGATGCAATTCTAAACACATAGAGAACCCAAATGGCTCTGCTCGTGTTCTACTTGCTAATTTTTTTGTCAGCTTTTGACAGGCTTTTTCTGGGACATCTATTTAGATGCTTTATGCAAAAAACTGTCTCAGAGGCTTCACTTCCTCAGGAGACTCAAACTGTTTGGTGTGAGCTACAGTATCATGACTTGATTCTATAACGCCATTCTTGAGAGTCTGATCAGATACGGCATGGTTGCCTGGTTTGGTTCCCTAACTGTCGAATGTAAATCTAAAATTAAGAAGCTTGTTAAAAGTGCTATGAAAATCTTAGTGAGGAAGGAATATCCCTCCTTGCAATCCACTTTTGAAGTGTCCGCTCTGGCACAAGCAAAAAGTATAATCGAGCAGCCTTCTCATGTACCGCACGTACATACAAGCTTTTCCCACAAGGAGGCGCTATTGTGCTTTTAGGCACTGAAGCAACAGATTAACATTGTCTTTGGTTCCAGCATTACTCTGCTCAATGAAAGCAGGTAACTTGAATACTCTTCTCGCTCGGGCAGGTACAGGCTCTTTAGCTCTCATGTTTCTCCTGTTTTTGAAATCGGGCTTCTTCATACTTCTTAATCTGCTCTGCATTAGCATCATAGTCATTGTATCCACTTTGTTTCGTATTGTGCAAACACTATTTTTTCTGTGTCTTACTAGTGTGTTATTTGTCTTCCTTGCATTGATGGGATTGTGCAATTTTATGGTATATTCTTGTGTTAAAATTTTGCAGACAATTGCAACCCCCCCAAACCCAAATAAAAGAAGCGGTGTGGGATTTGCATTTGGCACTATTGAAGCATCGAGGACGTCACGATGGATGAGGCAAAACTTATTGGTAAAAAGGGGTGGAGAGAGAAATGAACTCCAACATATCCAGGCTTTTTTGAAAGAGAATCAATATTGACATTGCGCAAAAAATAAACGGCAGATTTACGATCAGGAATCAATTATTTCAATTTAATATATGAATTTTTATTTATTAATAATCATTGTCATTAACACTTATAACCAAGGACTACAGCATATATCAATACATGTATAATTATGTAGTAAATATATTTTTCCTTTGTATTTCCAATGGAAAATGGACCATACGCACATCGACGTATGTAAAAAATAGGATCGTTTCTATTTCGTTCATCAGCATCCATTGCACAATGCGTGGACGCACTGCTCCCTACGCTCATCATACGGACGCATGACGCGGGCAGTGGAGCCACTTGCATTCACCCTCATGGAGAAAACGGAAATGGAGATGAAACTGACTGGCACCGGCTGTGTAAAACTAAGACAAATTTCCCTGAGGGGACAATAAAGTTGAACCTTGAACCCTAGGCAACACACACTACTGAACTGGGGGATAGAGGGGGATAATCAGGGTCAGAACCTCATTATCACTTAAAAATAGAAAACGTTGTTTAATTTAAACACTATCACACATTATTACACGGCTCCTCACAGCAGCAGTAGAATGCTCCATTGATTTGAATGTAATTTCAAAACGTTCTACCGGTCATTATTTTCTATAACGGACCTCTCAAAACAATAATGACCGCTGCCCTTTGGCAACGCACTCTCTGCTTGTTTTTTAAATGCGTGGATGACTCCGCAAGTAGTTCAGGCCACTCCGGAGCTAGCCACGCTCAATCAACACACTTCGGAGAATACTTATACATATACATTCTTCACACACATGCACGGAAATTTTCAGAATTTTCTGGTCTTGTCTTCATGACAAAAATACTATTTCTCTGCGTCAAAAAGCGATCGTGAAAAACCCGGAAGTAGTTCCCGCCGCTCAATAAACGCAAATGCCAATCAATCAACGCAATGAAATGTTAATCGGAGAGTAATTTATACATATCCAGTCTTAATACAAGTGCACGGAAGTTTTCAGAATTTTCCGTCTACGTTTTCATGACAAAAACACTGATGTAATGCGAGAAAAGGCGATCCCGAAAAACCCGGAAGTAGATACCGGCACATTTTAAGATACCGGCACATTTTAGGAACATTTGCAGAGGATCGAATTATGGATTTAGGTTAGGTGTATGTATGGGTCACTCACCGCTGATGTTCAGAATTCTTTGTTCAGTTTTCATGTAGTTCCAGAGAGTTCTAGTTTGGAAGTTGCCAGCCTAACTGTTGCTAGCATAGCCACGGGAAAGCCTTTGGGAACTATTTTATTTTGAAACCGGTTAACCGCGTAGTTTAAAATAGTCCACGTTCTTTGAAATAACAGCCATTTCGAGCCGCGTACTTTTCATAAGTGCAGCTCTGCTTTCTACTGGATCAGAGCCGAGACAGCGGCGCCCAAACCCGCAACAGCTCCGGCACCTTTGCGCACAGAGAACTGCTTTTTTAATCTTCCCATTCTGCTGTGCTGCGGGTTAATACCAAAACTTTCTAGCAGCAAACGACGGCTCGTTCACATGGTCAGAGCAGCGAGTGACGAGCCACGTCTCACAGGTCTTCACAAAAGTTTAAATACAAGTGATGTGTGTGGAGCTGATCCCGAGGACCATAAACACAAACATGGTCCATGTGGTTTGACTGGAGCCGCGTATTTGCGCGAATCCTTTGGGCTCCGTGACACAGAGGAGCACGACAGACCGGTATATGTGTGTGTATGCAGGGCTGGACTGGCCATCGGGCGTACCGGGCAATGCCAGAAGGGCCGATGCCCATATTTGGGCCGGTCTGTCTGCCTCATACAAAACACATGTTTATGAAAAGTGTAAATCCGTTGAGAAATGTTCGAGGGGAACGCGCGTGTCCGCGGGGCACCTGCTGTATGTACTCGAACGGGATTCCACCACCTCAGCGGCCGCAGTGTTCCCGCATCCAGCGGCTCTGAGCTGGACGCGGGAACCGCTCACAACACAACACGGTGAGCGCGTAGCCGCAACGTGACCATGTACCCAAGACCATAAACGCGCACAGGACCATGCATGTCTTTGCGTAATTTGTGCACCCAATAAATGCACCGCTGCAGAAAACAGTCCGCGTCTCCCCTCTCCTCAAAATTAAAGCTCGGGTACCTAAATTTTCCTTTGCATTAAAAGTTGATGTTTGAGCCCAAAAGTAAAATGGTGTGAACATTTCATAAATGTTTACCAATTCTCATCCCTGTAACAAACAATAGTATTGTCTGTGCCCACCTCCCTCACTCTGAGACATTTTTATTACTCTGTTTAATGTAGACTATTGTACTTTGTTTTATTGTTGAAACTGCAGACATCCTGATCCTCTACAGTATTTGCTTCCACATACTGTATAAACCAGGGGTCGGCAACCTTTAGTGCCCCTAAAGTGGCTCCTGGAGCCTTTTCAAAAATTTCTGAAAATGGAGTGTGAGGGCTATATTTTATTTCTAGTTTGAATGTGGTTTTTGTAGGAGGAAAAACATTCTTGACGTTTTTCAATTCTGCAAAAACTTGTATAAGTAATATTCAATTTAAACATTTCTGTCAACGTAGTGCGTCATATCCTGTGACGCGGCCCGTGCCAGGCGGCTGCTGCTGTAAACAAACCGGCGTGTGTGCATTATAGACTGTGTGTGCCCAAAGATAAAGAGAGAGTCGATAAGACTGGACTAAGAATGAGAATGAACATTTGCTTTCAGTCACTGAGGAAGGACTGCTTCATGTTTGCGATGTAATGAAAAGTTTTGTTGTAACAGGAGGAACAATGAAGCTTTAAACACTGTTCACTGAAAGATTCATTCATCATAAAGTCAGAGCACCTATTTTCAGACTTCAAATACCTTCGCAAAGACGGCGAAAGAAAAGGCCATTAAGGACATTCACCTCCAGCAAACTTCAGCCTGTGATGGATATGAACAGACAGTGATGCAGGTGAACTCGGAGCCAAAAAGCAGATTTATTTACTGTATTTGTACAATTGCATGAAGGTTAAACTTAAAGCAGAGTCGTCACGTGGTGCGTCATTCTCTCCAGGACACGCTGCAATGAAAATACACATTTGATAATCATGAATGGTTTTTATGTGTTTGTAGCCTTTACTTTGTCATTTAGATATTAGGCTAATATAGCTTGTATATAGCTAGTCGTCCCGGAGTTTATAATACATGGGCGCACACAGCTAGATACAGACCCGCTCGTCACATCGTGCAAATAGGGCTTAAAATAGCGTTATTAAGAGACCTCCCCTCTCCCCTTTTTCTCTTTTTTAACCGACAGCTTTGACCGGTTAACGCTGTGACGGTCAACCACCGGTTAAACGGTCGCCGATTTACATCCCTAGTTGTTACGATTGTTATATATATGTATTTTGCCCTCAATTTCAGAGGGCATTCTTTCTTAAATAGAGCCATTAATTGGCTCTGATTGACATTTGTTATGTTTATATTGGGCTACTGTTACAAACAACAATTAAAAAACAGTTCTTATGTAATACATGTTAATTGGTGATAGCTCATTGCTATTATTTCTCAATTTATTTTGTTTACAATTGTAAAAGACATTCTTGTCTTTTATTTTTGGTGTTTTGGGCCATTGTTCAATACATATCTAAATTCTAACCTTTATCTGACTGACAGCCTGAAAAAATTGAAAGTAGCTTCTATATATCAAGCTACTTTTGACAGGATTTTGTAACTTACTGTAGCTTGCCACATTTTTATGGGTGGTAGCTTCTGTGTATTGGAGCTGAATTTATTGTAGAGTAGCTTGTAAGTAAGTAAGTAAGTAATGTTTATTTATATACCGCCTTTCACAGACAAAGGTCACAAAGCGGTTTACAATTGTTATTATTTTATTGGGCACTTGTCTCTCACTCCACACAGAGATGGGAGCGGGGTTGACGAACAGGAGGCGCATGCCAGAACTATTGTACATATTTTTAGTGGTAGGGGAAACCGGAGTACCCGGAGGAAACCTACGCAGACACGGGGAGAACATGCAAACTCCACTCAGAAAGGCCCTGGTCCGACCGGGATTCGAACCCAGGACCTTCTTGCTGAGAGGCAAGAGTGCTATCCACTCAGCCACCGTGCCGCTACCTGATTTGTGTAGTGAGCTTAGCTCACTACACAAATCAGGTAGCTTTCCCATCACTGCTATCACATAATAAACAAATACAAATCTGAGAACACACATGTGAATGAGAGGGCTGCCTTACGTTGCATCAGTACGATGCGGTCAACGGGATGCTACAGATTCCAGATACATTCTTGGGCAGAGGCCTCCAGACGGAGACCACTGCCAGACTTCATTCGCCCCAGCTGCTTTGATTCAAGACATTTTCCCTCTTTATGTGGGCAGGCCTGTTTATAATTTTGCAACAATATTCTGTTTTGTAACATACTGAGGGTCTTTCTTTAAAAGATAGGATCTTTTGAAAGCCATTCAGAAACACATTTGAAAGGGGACTTAAAGCTGCACTAACTGACTTTATTTTTGTATTCATTATGAAAATGCTATCCATGTCCATGCAGTGCATTGGGATATACGTCCTTTTGACGAAAAAGTAGCGCAGATTTGTGCTGGCGTGACATTATATTTTAGATCGAGTTTTGATGAAACAAGGAAGAGAATGTGTTTCGGGTCGCAGATTGTGACCAATCACAGCGGACCACTGGCCCCCACTTTTGTGAGAAATCTACAGGTCCGTTAACATAGACGGCTAAGTTAGCACAACAAGCGGCGGAGCTAACGTGAAACTTCCTCGTCTTCGTCACCGGTTACTGCTTACACAGCGAGACAGCCATCCAAAAGAAAGTCTCGTTCCTCCGCTCTTCCCGGTTCTATCGTTTTATGGTCACGCCATCCACGTGCAAATCCATATCCATGTATTATCCATATCGGGAGACGCTAGCTCCGTCCCAACAGTGGGTGTGTGTGGGGGGCGATAGCTTCGTGGGTGCGGGGAGGGGAGCAGAAAGAGAGAGGCCAGCGAGTCTGCGGCTTCAAAATCCCAAAGTCAGTTTGTGCAGCTTTAACTGTGAATCCAATAATTACATGCATTTATGGACACATCTAGAGCACTAATACAACATTTGGAGCTCATAATGGGATTAGACTGATTTGTTGTGTCAGTTCCATACACCTAGGGAAATCTAAAGGTTGATTAATGGGTTGATAACGTCTTGCTAGTAATGCAACAAACTGTCTGTTCAGTCAATGTGCTGTTCTTTTCAACAAAAAGTAAATCAATTCCACAGGAAAAATCAAGATTAAAGCGGCCCTTGCCGCACTGCGCAAAGCAGGTGGCGTTGATGCGCCATTATTTGCTCCCATAGCCATAGAAAAATGTTTGTAAAAAAGTTTAGTACAAATCAGACTTTGTATGTGTAAACAGGAGCACATGTATAATCTGTGAGTGTGTCCATTACAGTACAGTCCCCATTGGATGACCATTTGACTAATCAAAATTCTACAGACAGCTATTGATGGTACATGAGTTGAAATGATGTGGAGCGATTTTCTTTGTGCAAGGTTTGCATTTCAGATATCAGATATCATGTTGAGGTTGTGTGGCTTTTTCTGTTGCCGTTGATAAGAGACTGATGTTACTGATGTCGCATATTCATTTGTGGTGTTACTGAAACTTTGACGTTGGTGTCTGTGTTGGATACCACAATAGCTGAGGACACTATCAGCGCTGTTGCTGGTGCGTTGGACAGAGTAGGTGTGGACTGGTCCTGCGCTTGTCCTGATGACTTTTGGACATTTGACTGTATTCAACACAAAGACACTGTACTGCAGTCGTTAAGAATGGATCACGTTATGGAAGTTGTTTTGTTCATTTCAACTGAATGTATCATGGTTAGTTTAAAACTTTCTCTGTAACAATAACATAAACATGGACCTAACCACACTGGAGATGGTTAAGCTGAGGCGCAGTGAAAGTGCCAAAGTGTTTTTTTCTATCTATCTACTGTACCTTTGTGAGCAAGTTATCCCTGTATGAGCCTTAATAAAACAAAGCTGCACTCAAAGCTAACACACAAATATGAATATAAATATTGTGAAATGCCATTTACAATTGTACTATTGTTGATGCCTTATTTGCACATTGAAAAACTCACTGTTACATTTAACTCATTGACTGCCAGCCGTTTTTGATGACTTCTATTATTTCAAGACTCACAGAATATTGTGAGCTATGACTGTGAAACATATGAGTCTGAAAAACTGGACTGTCTACTTTCAGCAGCAAAAATAAGTTTGTTTCTAGCTTGTTTCATTCTCCTGTAATCACTAGTCGAAAAAAGTGAAAAGTGCTCAAATGTATGGCTTTGTTTCTCCATAAGTCCTCTGAGATGACTGCTGTCGTGATTTAGGGCAATACAAGAATAACAGTTGCGATGTAAATACATTTAAATAACAAAGAATTTTCTTCCAGCAAAAATAACTGAGGCGGATGGATCCTCCACATATCACTGATTTGGAACAGACATACAGTAAACACAATAGTTTATGTCCGCTTTAACCGGATAACAGGAGTGGAGTAAGTTGAGTGTATTGGGAACTTTTGACAACTTCAAGGGGAAGTTATTGTAGCACTACATGTGCTCACAATAATTTGACAAACATTGCCAAAACCAAAAAACTTTGAACTAGCTATCTCTCACATGGGAGTCCAACACTTACAGTACATGTATTTCTATGTGTTGCCTGCTCAGGGATGACAGATGAAAATTAGCTTTTTCAGCATTTATTTTTAAAAGCTCGCATTCAGAGGCAAGTTATCCATTTAAAAGTCTATGTTTTTTAAATACTGGCGTACGTGTAAACTAAGCATAAATCAGGGGGGAAATACATGAACCATGTTTCACTCTTGTCATGTTGTTTGAAACCTAGCTGGTTGTCTTCCTGCTACTTTACACGCCATTTGTTGTCTATAGGCCAATTGTACATGCCATTTCTTGTCTACATGCCGCCCAGCTGTGACAAGTGACAGGTGCCACAAAAATCCCCAAATTAATAAATTCTCAATTTACTTTTCATTATTTAATTTGCAAGCCTTTTTGGAGTAACATTCACATGTATGGATCCGTTTAATGTCAACATTCTCACAGGAATTACGCTCTATCGATTTATCATTTATTTATCCTTTAAATTCAATTTAATTCAGAATTTTCTACAAATTTGATTCTTTTCAAATTGACTGGATGTGTGCAAAGTAATGACATCAAACCCAGGATTAATTTCCTTCACAGAAAAAAAAGACACAAATAAGAACATGTTTTTAATTTGTATTCAAAATTACAAAAAATTGGTTTGATCGTATATTATGTTAAAACGTAGTCGCAATCCAAGTCTCCCTGGTGCAGTGTTTTTTCAACCACTGTGCCGTATATTGTCTGGTGTGCCATGAGTAACCACGTAATACTTTTCCATATCAGTAGGTGGCAGCAGATAGCTAAGTACTTTGAAAGGCAAGAATTGGACCCGACCAACAAACGTAAAAGGTAGGGAGGGGCATTGCAGCGAGTGAGAAGTGAAAGTGATGGAGACATTATTGAAAAGGAATTATGCCATTTATGAACAGGATTTACATCCTCCGCTGTGACCCCGGGGCAGCTGTGGCCGCGTTGTACTGACAGCTACTTTGACAACAGCTCAGCGAAGCACATCCGTTGTACCGAGCGCTGACTTTAGACGTGTGGACAGACACGTGGCCAGAACCATGGACTCGTGGACAAAAATCTGGACAGAACCATGGACTCGTGGACAGAACCATGGACAGAACCATGGACTCGTGGACAGAACCATGGACTCGTGGACAAAAACCTGGACAGAACCATGGACTCGTGGACAGAACCATGGACTCGTGGACAGAACCATGGACTCGTGGACAGAACCATGGACAGAACCATGGACTCGTGGACAGAACCATGGACTCGTGGACAGAACCATGGACTCGTGGACAGAACCATGGACAGAACCATGGACTCGTGGACAGAACCATGGACTCGTGGACAGAACCATGGACGCGTGCACAGAACCATGGACGCGTGGATAGCTGAGAGTGGATTTTTTTAATGTTTTTTTCTTCACAGAGTTAGTGCCTCGTTATTCCCAAACTCTTGCTAAATTTTTGTATTGAGAAATATTAAACAAAGCCAAAGACATAGGCCTGGATGGCCTAAACAAAGCCATCCAGGCCTATGTCAAGGCCTGGATGTCTATTTAAGCACTTTGATGAGCATGACTTTATAGGCTACAGAGTATATATTTTTACATTTTCTCCTGGTGGTGTGCCACGAGATTTTTTCTATGAAAAAAGTGTGCCTTGGCTCAAAAAAGGTTGAAAAATACTGCCCTAGTGGAATGTTGACGGACAGATTTTTCAAAAGCTTGGGTACCTGACTTTGAAAACACAAGAATAAAAAAATGCAAGCAAAAAATCATATCATCTAACTCCATTTTCAAACTACTTGCTTCTATCACTAGTCCAAGTATTTTTTTTTCTTTTTCGAGAAAGTACGTCTAATAGTTCAGTTTTTACTGTAAACGATACAATAATAAAGGCAATAGGATGCGGTTTGTTTGTTCCAAACATACTTTTACACTTTTACAAGACTCTTTCTGTTTGACAAACAAAATATAATTGATTATGACGAGAATAAAAGTTAGGTATCCCGGCTTTAATTATAAAAGTAGTTCCCTAAGCTTGGGTTACTTCTTTTACAATTAAAGCAGGTGATGGCATAATTGCATTGTCCTTCTCAGAGCCCTGCCTTTGGGTTGCGTTGGACGAGTGTGTCTGTACCTTCTTCGGGCAGTGAGTGGTTGTAGAGCCCCTCCACGGTCTCACAAGTGCTGCCGTCTCCACCGCACACTCTACAGCGGTCCTCCCGGACGTCGGAGCCCAGCACGCGGTCACAGCCCACATGCTGCACAAAAGCAGATCACAGGTGAAGAGGAGGTGTACAAGTAATGATCCGTCATACAGGACCAAACTAAAACGCAGAAATACTTCAACTGCAGAACTCAAGAAACTAGGATGTACCTTGCTATCTTTACTTCTCATTGTCTCTTAAATGTCCTCTATGAACACCTGCTTTTGTGCTTCTTTTTACTTCTCTGTACCCAAAACCATTTCTGTTTTATGTTGTTTTTCACCCATTATATTATAACAGGGATGATCTGCATATATGTAATAGTATGGGTGAGGAGCAGTTTAAAAACTCCCCCACATGAGGGCGCTAGAGTCCCTGCTCTATAAATTACTCCAGTTGTGTGCTGGTCGACATGGCTTTGGGCCTCACATGGCTTTGGGCCTCACATGGCTTTGGGCCTCAATCCTGGGTGAATTTTTTTCAACGGTTTTCAAATAAATCCAAACCATCCGGATTTCCCATTAGATGAACAAAACCCAGTGCATGTTGAGACACTCCTGAAGTGAAAATTCTGTATCCATCCAACTGGTGTTGAGGGCACACAGGGATAAAGTAAGACATTTGACGGTGACATTCTTAAAGCTCAATTAAAGGAAATACTCATTTTAAAATGATAATAATAATAATGCATTTCCTTCAACAGGTAAAAAGTTAAACTGCAAAGCTAAAAACAGCATGAACAGAGGATGGTGTAGTTATGGTGTGAGTGAATAGGCTGTCAATGGGAATGGAATATATGTTGATGTTATTTAGGGTGAATTTTGTGCCAATGAGGAGGAGTTCCGTTTTAGTGCTGTTAAATTTGAGGAAGTTTGCATTGAACCAACATTTAATTTAATGGAGGAAGTTAGTGAAAGAGGAGGGAGGGAGTGCGGACCAGTGGCGGCCGGCCAATAGAGGGCGCTAGGGCGCCGCCCCACCACTCACAACTTGCCATGTTACCTTGAATAAAACGTAAAAAAAAATAATAACATTAAAATATTTCGAAATTTATGTGTGTTTTATTTCAGATGTGGAAGAAATACTTTATAGTTTATGCTGAGTTGGATTGATTAAGCTCATCAGCGTTGTCTGTGTCGGACTGAGGACGTATTTCCGCCTCAGGGCGCAAAAGATTGCGCCCTGAGCCGTCTATGGACTCTCGTTAAAAGTTGTACATGCGCAGTAGCTCCTCTTCAATGCAAGAGATAAGACGATTTGGGGGCGCAGGAGAAGTGCGCCCTGAGGGGGCGGGATCGCCCGCGACCTGTACTGTCACTGTCTGTGACGTCCGTTTACAGTGATTGACAGGTCAAGTTTGAGACGAACGTAAAGAGACGCAAAATGGAGAACGAGAAAAAGAAGAGAATAATTCAGTTAGATCACTCAAAACAATACCGTTTGAGAAAAGATCATACCAGGAGAAGGTTGAGGTTAAAGAGCTTGGACCTGATCAGCCAAATATTACCATTAGTCAGCAGTCCAGCGACAGGGGGAGACGGTACACTCGTACTTTTTCCAGGACCTGGTTCAGCGCCAAATCTTGGCTAGCAGTTGCCTGGCCTGCCAGACACTCCTCCTTTCTGTTCAAAAGAAGAACCTTCTATGTCTTTGAAAAAGCATATCGTTTGGCAGGCCAGGCAAGGCTAGCAGCATGTAGCGAGGCTAATGCTTTATTTTGCTTTCCATGCCTCTTGTTTCAAACATCAGGATCTGACCCAGCATGGATCAAGACAGGTATGACTGATCTGAAGCACTTTTTAGAAAAGGCAAAGAAGCATGAGCAGACTGGTATCCACATGCAAAATGCCCTCAAATTAGCTATGTTTGGGAAGATAAAGAAAAAATAAAGAAAAGACCCAAGACTAGAAAAAAGTAAGGCAGGGCACAATTCATACACAAGGCAACTCAAAGTGTCTCGTGACCAACTTAACATTAACCCTAACCCTAACAACTGAACATTTATTAGCATTTATTTCATCCAGTAGATTTAAGATTGACATTAGATTCAGAAAGGCAGGTGTGTCAAAGTAAGCAGTACTGCAGGGCTGCTCTGTGCACCTTTTTAGTAAACTTTTAACAACTTTTTAGCGCGTTTTTATTGTTCAGTTTTTTAATATATCTGAGTGTTTTATCTTTTTAATTCAGTGGTTTCAGCAAATAGCACTTAGTCCCGACTGAAACCCACTAGTAGCACAGAGGCTAACACAAGCTAACGAGGACATGGAAAGTGACAATGAAATTGGCTCAAACATGCACAATATTAGTCGCCTCACCTTGGAGCTCCGTGAGAGCGACCGTGCCACCATTGCAGAACTACGAAAAGAAGTCCTTCGTCTCACCGCAGAGTTGAATGAGAAACAATCTCTAGTATCCAAACTTTTTGAAGTCGCTGGTGGGCAGCATTCACGGCTTATGTCACTGAGCGCTGCATATTGTGACACTGTCGTGTGGGAGAGATCCGTCAGCTCCGGACCCTCCTGTTCTACACCTAAGCGCCCGGTTCCGAATAACGAGCCCGCGGATTCCGAGGAGCCATCCTGCGCCGTGGCCCATGTCCTGAGTCTGGCAAACCGCTATGCAGCCCTCTCCACTGACATCCCGGCCCCCTCAGCAGAATCCCTGGACACTGCAGCGTACTCTACTGCTCGAGGATCCAAGTCCACTGCGAGGAAAACGCTCCTAAAGGAAGCAGTCCTCAGGCGAAAGAGCGGTCCACCAGCCATGTTGGCCTGTTCCCCTTCTTTGACCCCAGTGCAGCAGCCTCAGACTGGGGTAGCGAGCCATCATCACCACCGCTCACCTCCACCGGGTCAGCAGCAGCGCCCAGAGCCAGCCCCTCTCACCGCTCCAGCGTCCCCGAGCACACAGCGTGGGTCGCCTGTAGCTGAGAGTCAGCACCCCCGCTCCTCCTCTCCATGTGTTCAGCGGCGCTCAGGCTCCGGTCCTGCTTCGGGTGAACCCGCTGGTTCCGTCCACCGAGCTCCTTCTCCGAGGCCACTCTTCGCCCCGACCACTCTGATTATTGGAGATTCCATCGTGAGACACGTCCGCTTCTTTAACGCGGTCACTCGCTGTATTCCCGGAGCTACTGTACCAGACCTGCTCATACGTCTCCCTCCTCTGCTTCAGTCCCTGCCTGATACCGTTTCCAAGGTAGTCGTGCATGTGGGAATTAACGACATGAAACTTCAGCAGTCAGAAGTCACGAAGAAACATTTTATGGATCTGTTCCACCTCCTTCAATCCTCCGGCTATCTGTTTTTATTTCTGGTCCAATCCAGACTGTAAACAGAGGTGACTGCCTCTACAGTCGTGTTGTGGCGCTGCATATGTGGCTCCAGGCTACATGCAGCTCTTTTAACTTTGTCTTTGTGAATAACTTTGCCCTTTTCTGGAAACGTTACGAAGCCTATCGTCCAGACGGATTACACCCAAACAGATACGGTAGCAGCCTGTTGATGGATTACATACGTTATGTTGTTCAGTGCTCCCCGAGGGGGGCGTGACTGTTTACATCTGAGCCCCCTCGGACCCCACCGCACTCCCCCGCCTCCTGCTCACCAGCACCGGGTGAGTACAACGGTGCAAACACTGCTCCCTGTCCGTCTGGCAGTGCATTACCAGTCCAAACACTGAACTGTGCTGACTCCCTTCTGACTCTGGGAGCTAAAGAACAACAAGGGTTTTCACATTTTAGGCCAATTGAGACTGTGTGTGTTCCTCGCACCAGCTCAAAAATGTTTTTAAATTCTAAAAAACGAAATCAAAACAGGACAGCAGTTAGACGGTCCAACCCTGCAAATCTAATTTCTGTTCCCTGTAGAAATCAATCAACCACATTAATCGACTCTGACGTTATTTTTAAACTTGCTATGCTTAATGTCAGATCTCTATGTAACAAATCATTTTTAATTAATAATTTTATCACTTCTTATGATCTTGATTTTATGCTTATGGCTGAAACATGGCTGGACCAAAATACAGGAAATGCAGTTCTAATAGAAGCAACACCACCCAATTTTAAATTCGAATCCGAAATACGAGAAAACAAAAGGGGGGGAGGCATAGCTGCAGTTTTTTAGAGAGCACTTTGTCTCCCATAGAATGCCCCTTGGAAATTTTTCATCGTTTGAGTATATTTCTTTTAAAATGGAACAAAAGCAATCTTCTACTCTTTTCATTGTCCTGTACAGGCCACCACAGTCATGTTGCGATTTTATTGACCATTTTACTGAACTACTTTCATTCGTGTGCACAGATTTTGATAGTTTAGTTATTACAGGTGATTTTAATGTACATGTTGATAATGTTGATGACAGAAATGCAAAGGAGCTGGCTTCTGTATTTGAGACCTTTGGTTTCATTCAGCACGTGAGTGGCCCCACCCACAGCAGGGGGCACACTCTTGACCTGCTAATTACAAAGGGGGTTAATGTATCAAATGTTAATGTAGTTGATGTTGCTTTGTCAGATCATTTCTGTGTATTTTTTGACATGTGTTTTGCTAGCAAACCACCAGCTGAATTTACAACTGTTAGAAGAAGACACATACATGAAAACACAAGTGAACTGTTCATGGGAATGCTAAATTTTGAGAAAACTCCATGCTCTACTGTTGATGAATTGTATAACTCTGTCACCACCAGTGTTCTGACTGTTCTGGACGCCATTGCTCCTGTGACGGTTAAAATAGTTACCAGTAAGAAAAAGGCCCCATGGACTAAGGCAGACTCGGTTAGGGCACAGAAGCAAGAGTGCCGGAGGGCCGAACGGAAGTGGCGAAAGTCCAATTTCCAGGGCGATTATGAAATCTTTAAAGATGAGTTGGGTGAATTTAACCGGGTTCTACGTAGAACAAGAGAAATGTATTTTTCTGACATTATTGGAGGTTGCAGTAACAATTTTCGTGTTATGTTTTCAACAGTTGGTAGATTAACGAACCCCCCTGTAAAGTTGCCCCTAGAATTTTCCTCTAAATCTAGGTGTAATGAGTTCGCACAGTTTTTCGATGACAAAGTACAAGGAATCAAAAACACTATCACCTCCACAGCACGTATAACAATGCAACAGCCAGAGAAGCTTTCTGAGCTAACTCACTTTGCACCTGTGGATACTGAAACTGTCAAAAAGATAATCATGAGTCTGAGCTCCTCCACATGTAGCCTGGATATATTGCCCTCTAAATTTCTGAAGTCCGTCCTGAGCAGTTTGTTACCTTCACTGACACAAATAGTAAACATGTCTCTGTCGTCAGGAACATTTCCTATGGCCCTAAAAACAGCAGTCATAAGACCTCTCCTAAAAAAGAGCAGTCTGGATCCTGCGGGACTTCAAAATTATCGCCCCATATCGAATCTGCCGTTTATTGGAAAAATTCTTGAAAAAGTGGCCTCCCAACAACTTACTGAATTTTTAACAATGAATAATTCTTTTGATATGTTCCAGTCTGGGTTTAGACCCCACCACAGCACTGAGACCGCTCTAGTGAAGGTAACAAACGACATTCGACTTCACACTGATGCAGGTAAAGTCACAGTTTTGGTCATGTTAGATCTTAGTGCCGCGTTCGACACTGTCGACCATGGGATCCTCATGCAGAGACTGGAGGACTGGGTTGGTGTCACTGGCACAGCCCTAGACTGGTTTAGGTCTTACCTGGAGGATAGGAAGTACTTTGTGGAGATTGGAGACTGCGTCTCAGATCATGTGGCCCTGACCTGTGGAGTACCACAGGGGTCGATCCTGGGACCTCTCCTATTTAATCTCTACATGCTGCCGTTAGGTCAGTTAATACAAAGAAACAAAGTGTCCTACCACAATTACGCCGACGACACTCAGATCTATGTCTCACTGACTGCAGGAGAACATGGACCACTGGATTTGCTCCTTCACTGTATCCAACAGATCAGTGACTGGATGCAAAATAATTTCCTCCAGCTAAATACAGACAAAACCGAAATCATTGTCTTTGGTCCCCAGAAACAAAGAGAGGGCGTCATTTGTCAACTTCAGTCTCTCTCTCTACTTCCTTCAGACAAGGTCAGAAATTTGGGGGTAATACTGGACTCAGACCTAAATTTCAATAGCCACATAAAATCAATAACATCAACAGCTTTTTACCATCTGAAGAACATTGCCAAAGTTAGAAATATAGTGTCCAGGGCAGACTTGGAGATTCTTGTCCATGCATTTGTCTCCAGCAGGCTAGACTACTGCAATGGCCTGCTTACAGGTCTGTCCAAACAGACCTGTAAGCAGCTGCAGTACATCCAAAATGCAGCAGCTAGAGTCCTGACAGGAACCAGGAAGTATGACCATATTAGTCCGGTCCTCAGGTCTCTGCACTGGCTTCCTGTGACTCAAAGAATAGATTTTAAAACGGCTCTGCTTGTGTACAAGTCTCTCCATGGCCTTGCACCAGAATACATTAGTGACATGTTGGTGTCATATGAACCAGCCCGGACTCTGAGGAGCACAGGGACTGGCCTCCTGCTGGTGCCCAGAGTGAGAACCAAACATGGGGAGGCTGCGTTTCAGATCCATGCAGCTAAGATCTGGAACAATCTCCCTGAAAATGTGAGGGAGGCGTCTACTCTGTCAATGTTCAAATCCAGGTTAAAGACTGTTCTGTTTGCCTGTGCATACAACTGAAGGATTTTATCTCCATTTTTAATGCACTGCTGTCATTTATTTATTTATTTAAATTTCTTGTGTAATTTTGAAAGTTTTAATGGTTTTATTCTTTTGTGTGATTTTAATGTTTTAATTGTGTTTTAATCTTTTGTGTGATTTTAATGTTTTAATTGTGATTCTGGTGTTTGTTTTATGTGATGATTTGTGATGTGGACTGTGAAGCGCTTTGTGTTGCCATGTGTATGAAAGGCGCTCTACAAATAAACTTTGATTGATTGATTGATAAATATTTCATTCTCGTGTGAGGCTTCAGTCACAACAGTCAGTGTAAACTTACTTACTGCTGGTATATATCTAGTCATCATATTCATAGCCCCCCCAGTAGAAAATTCCACCAGCCGCCACTGGTGCGGACTTTGGTTTGGTGGAGATGCAGAGCTGAACGTCATCTGTGGAGCAGTGAAGGAGTGTAACAAAGAGGGAGAAGGTAGATTAAGAATAACAAGGAGCCAACGACAGAACCACGTGGAACACCAGAAGTAACTGGAATTTAAGCTGGATGAACAGGGTGCAGTCAGAAAGGTAGGAGCGGAACTAGGAGAGGAGAAAAACAGATAGTAAACAACTCTGTCCATGTCTGAGGATTTGTCAAAAGAAGTTTGAAAACAAAAGAAATTGACACAAGGGGTGGAGGGTTGTTTGTATCTCTCCTGTTGTTCCTGACATTAGAGTGGAATGCGATGAAAAAACACTATCAAGGCCCCTTAAAGCAACAGTACGTAACTTTCTGAAGGACACATCCTTTTATCCTTTTTTCAGGACCAAACAAAATTCTAAAAAATGCTCTATTTTTCCGCAAAGAAATAAAAATTGACCCCATTGGCTGATGGTTCTTACGTACTAAGATACAACTTGCTCTCAGAATATAACTAGGTACATGCTGTACCTAGTTATATTCTAAACACAAACTCTAAAAATGCTGACCTGTAAAATTAAATCCTGAATCTGTGACATGCTAAATCACCTGCAAGTGAAAGTGTTCTACTTTGATCCATTTAAACACATGATTTAAATCTAATTCCAATATTTAACAATAATAACAATTATTCTACACCATCTGAACAGTGAAGTATTTTTGGATCTATGTTGTTTGACTTGATACGGTGGATAAAAGAGAGAAAGCTGTATGTAGAGGTTTGGGAGATGCAGTGAGTCCAAAAGAAAAAAAAAAAAAATAAGTTTGGTGAAGGCAGCCAGAGCGAGAGGAGCTGAGCCAAAGGGTCAGTGGGTTCCTCCAAACCTCCGGGAGACAGAAGAGAGAGAGAGAGAGAGAGAGAGGGGAAAAAAGATAGGAGAGAGAAGAGGAAGAAAAGACTGAATAGAGTGAAAAGAAATGAGAGACAGGAGGGAAAGACGGAGGAGATAAGTTAAAGATGAGAGAAAGAAGAGAAAAAAGATTTAACAAGTGTTTATTGTCAATAGATCCAACAAGTCCAGACATAAATGTTGGAGTCATGGATCTATAATAATAACTGGATAGGGTATTACTAGCTTATAGCTGTCCCACCGTACTGCAGACTAAATTCACATGGGCTACCCATTCATTTTCCCCATAGATCTCAATGTAAACTAAAACAGCTCGACCTCAGCTGACAGAACCTACAGCTTTCATAAAGATTGGATTTTGTGGGGATTTTAGTGTCCCTTGTCATCCTGAACTTTTTTCCTTCTTAAATCCTTTGGTTTTCTTTAAATCCACACTTTACTGCCACAAACTCCGCCGTTTTCCTTCCCGCTCTGACTCATCTCTACCACTGCTCTGATCAGCAGCGCTGATCGGTCAAAGCGCGGCCGAGCCCCTTTTGTGCACGTGCATGAGAGCCACACGCGTATTTGGCGCAACGCATCATAGGAGCTAGTCGACTGCGCAGAACCGGGAGGACCAGACGATGCCCAAATATAGGCAAGTTCCGCTAATATGTCAGCGCCTGTGATGTCCCATGCGCTACTGAGCACAAGCCATTCACTTGAATAGGGCGCCATCTTGGATCACCGGGGCTTGGTCGGAGTCCACACCTCCATCTTGCACAAGTGTCCACTTGTGCAAGCCCCACTTTTGCGTTTTAGATATCTTGTTGTTTACTTTGCGAGGGTTTTCCTCGTAAAAATCCCAAATAAAATCTTTTTTTGTGGGTGTAAGTTACTAGTAACTTTAACCAGTTACTTTGCTTAGTTACTCTCTAAAGAAAGAGAGACTTTACTTTTGTGTTACTGTTATTATGCTTGACTTTGAGCAGAAATGTTCTTAAATGTGTTGTGGAAGTTCTACTAGGAAGACCATAACTTTCATGATATTTCTTTCATGTTCTTTATTATGAAATATGCCACAGAGCAAGTAACATCATGGGGTTGTTATCATGAACACAGCTCTCACTCAGGGGAATTGCTTTAGGACCTCTAACACTCAGTCAGTCAGCCTCAAAGTCAGTGCAAGTCAGTGCGATGAGCAGCGTTGCCACTAGCGGCCTCTTTCTTCAAATACTGTGGAATGACGAGTCATGACTGATGCGCAAGCTCCAGCAGATGTGTGGTCACAGCTGCCCATGGTGAATAGAAAGTAAAGTTGCGGCGGATCAACATCAAAAGACAAACGGCGTATTGTTGATAGTTAGGACGTTCCTTTACTTTTCCCCAGAAAGAGTATTTTGTTAGTGTACTTTCATTACACCCAACACTGGTAATGACATACCATCCATCCATCCATCCATTTTCTACCCTTTAATCCATTTCTGGGTCAGGGGGGTGGCAATCAGAGATGCCACCCAAGTCTCATAGCACCAGCCCCTCACTGACCCTCTGCAGGTGGTGAGTCCACAGGAGGTAATGACATACCAAAATGTGCAAAAGCTGTGCTGTCACTTTCGCAAGGCATTCATGATTGGTCTTTTCAATTCATGTAATGAGAGCATTACTGGTAGATACTATACATTATAGTCGTACAAGGTTGTATTGTTTTTACTAAATAACAAATGGGTTCAGTATTTGATTTGATATAAATAACGCCAGCAAGACTCCCGGGAGTGAGAGGACGCTGGCACGTTTTGCTGCCGCTTCTCACTCCGAACCAAAACGTTTTTATGCTTGTTAAAAGTAAGCGGTTTTACGTACTGATTTTGTCTGGTTCCGGTTGTATCTGATGTTGCCTCAACACCTGGATTGTGTCTTTGCTTGGTCGCCCACGTCTGCCACCTGTCACAGCCTGTCACAATGTGACTCTGCTGTGCCCACCATATGCTTGCTCCCAGGTCTTTCTCTGGCCAAACTGCACTGTGCTCTTCTCAAGCAGCGTACCCGATTACTGGCGAACTGTATCAACATGTTGCAGGTTTGTTGGAAGGAGATGAAAGAATTTGGCTGTACTCAAAGCAACCTCATCCCATCACTAGTTCTGAATCTTCCCTTTAAACAAATCAATAAACCGCCCCTCCTTTGCGCCGTGCGGCAAGGGCGGTTCGACGCCGCTTGTGGCTTTAATTAGGCCTGAGCCCCGACTGGGGTAAGGGCCAATTGCTTTCACAATGGTGAATGCAAAGGGGTTGCAGAGCTTGACGGACACATTCGTGTCTGTTACTCACCAAAACATGACGGTTGCGTGCGTAAACTCAAACGCTTTAAAATGATGTACCATGTGCCATTGAAACCTATATTGTTTTTGCTCGAGAGATGTCGCCAAAAAAAATCCTTATTTAGACCCAGGCCCCGACTGGGGTAGGGCCTATTGCTTTCACAATAGTGAATGCAACGGGTCGCGGTGCGTGACAGACGCGTCAGTGCCTGTCTTTACCCAAGCACTCAAACTTTGGAACTGGTAATTAAAAAGGCAATGTACAGGTATACTGTATAAGCGCACTTTTGGCAAATCACACATCACTTGTTCACTTGAGTATTTGCAGCCCGTTTTATTTCTGCAGCACCATAAACACACCATGTTTCCTGCTTTTGCCTCACATAACGAAACCAAAACAAAGCAATTAAAAATGGGTGGTGAATGGTGGGTTTTCACTAGTTTTCACTCATTGAAACTTGCATAAAAAAATGTATCCACTCTTCACAAATTGAAAAGTGAGACTCAATTTAAAGCAGGCCCACTTATCCCCTTTTTGCCCATCCCTGCATCTTGGGCCTTCTGTACCTTACATTCGCCATTCACGCACACGTCTAGGGAGTCCTGGCGACATGGCGTCCCGTCCACCACCGCTGGGGCGCGCTCTGTGTAGAAGTTATAGCCCTCCGCCAAACAGTTGAGAGAGCACGGCTTCATGCCACCTGCAACAAACCAACCAGGACATAGTGAAGGCCTCGCACAAAACTATTCTGATTACAACATACAATTTTTTCTTTCAGATAAATATTGTGGATTTAATCTGATCAAACTAAGCGAATGGCAGTTTTACGTCATGCCTCTGAGTTGTTGGACTGTAAATATAACATTTTAGGCGGGATTGTGCAAAGTTAGAGGATCAAAACTGGAGTTATATGCAAGTTAAGTTCTTGCAGATTCCACCAGACCTGGAGGCTTCAGAGATAATGCCATTAGAGGTTGGGGATTTGTGGGCTTAGCTGTAAATAAACAGTTTCTGCCACTCGCTTGTCAAATCACAAAATCAAAACAAATGCAAAACATGACACTAAACATTCATAAATGAGACAAATACAACTAGGAAAATTATATTACATTTGTGATTACATAATAATAAGAACTTGGTGACCTTAACTGTGTGTGTATGATTCATTATTCATGTTTAAAGGGGACGCAGCATAAAAAAAAATACTTTCAGCCTTTGACCATGTTTTAGTTGTTTGTGTTCTCTTAGAGCCTTAAATGGACTATGTATACATCAAAACATTTCCATTTCCATGTGTCCTGTTGCAAAACCTGCCTTTTGTCCTGATCAGCTACACAGATTTTCTACTACTAAGAACATTGCCAAATGCTGAGAAAATTCCATTGTGTATTTAACTTCAGGTCAGGTCTGAAATACAATAAATACAGATCCTAAGGAATTCACAAAAAGATCATTTCGCATCTGCAAGCGATGAACCACAGAGCTAAGCAGTTTTCAAGAGCAAAAGCATGGACATCCAACGGGCATTGTGCCAAAGGAGACAAGTGCTGGAGGTGAGGGCAAGTTGAGCTGAGTTTCTCCAAAAGGACATTGGTTAAAATAACTCTTCAGCCCCCTCCCTGGTAAAATATATGAGCTCAGACTGATGTTTCTGTCAAATATGTGCACATAAAGACTTCTCTTCACAAACCACATGTTGTGTATTTGTTCTCATTGCATTTCTCTGACTCATTATGCTCTCATTGTCATTGCTATAAGGGCTTTGATAATTACAGTTTCCTAATGAATGTGTTTATGCAGAAAGACGCTCCGGTCACCAGAATTACGTGACCAAAAATCCTCATGATTTTTTAAACGTAACTTTAAATATGTCCATTTGTGATTTCACAGTGAGATTCTCAACCCAGACTCAATACAAGGCATAAGCATTTGTGATTCACAATTTCTTTTACTGATGTATTTGTATTCCATCTGTTCCATAGTTGTCTGACATTGTCAAGTTGAAACTTTTTTTTCCTGGGTTGTGGTAAAAGCCCATCTAGGGAAGTGCTGCAAATGGAGCTTTGGCTATACTGTAAGCACGATGATAAGGACGTCAAACTACTCTACTACAGTTTGTCTATGCTTTCCAAACTCAATAAGTCCCAACTGAAATAAACAAAAATCCTTTTGTGTAAAGGCACACTTATTCCAGCAAGTAGATTCATTGGTTCTGTATAAAAATCATAGGAGTGGGGTGCTGACCCATCGTGTTTGCCTCATTGCAGAAAACACTTCACTAAGGCAAATAAAGCTAGCAAAGCGGGAATCTGGAGCCAAAGACAAGACAAAGAACCAATAAGGCGCGCTACGTTGGTTCCATCTCGCACTGCTTGCCGAATTTGCGGACAGAAGGTTGGTCAGTTGCTCGGGCTCGTAAATGGTTATGTGTGATCAAAATAAAAACACCAGGATCCTATTGAACGTAAAACCAATTCCTCTCTGTGTACTGTATGTTCATTTAGGTCAAATAAAACGTTAAATGAACAATGTTTTTTTCTTGGTATAGCAGCCTTAGCTGACAACTTGGCTCTAAACAAAGCAGATGAAGCCATGCGGCTATACAGTTTAAATACACACTCAAAGTTGTTACAATATATGATAAGGATTAAAGAGACTCAAAAACAATTCTAATAGCAACTGTAACGAGAAAGCAAATGTTATGAGATGCAGCTGAAAAGACTCAGAGATGACTTGGGGCAGAGGAGGACACAGGAGGAGTGGGGAAAGGCGTGATCAGGGCAGAGTCTGTGGCACAGGTCCTATTTTCACAGCTGTGAGGGATTTCCATTGTAAAACCAGCTGAAAGCAGCACGTGTTGAGTAGAATGGGCCAGCACCGCTGTTGTGTGTGTAGTGCACGACAAGAATTTATCCGTACAATTTATTTTTTATGCGGCTCTGTGATACAATAAAGAGGCTTCAGTGTAGGGGCTCAGTGTAAAGCAAAAATTTGTAAGCCTAAGCAACACAACCCATCCAAAAGATTTGTTATCAAATCAATGAACGGGCGCCTTTTACCCCCAGAAACCTCGCTCACCTCAGACCCTCTACCAGAGGCCAGGAAGCCTCTGGTAGAGGCTTCCTGGCTTAAAGAAGCTATACCTGATTTATTTTCAAGTTCATAAAATGTGTATTACTACATACACATTGTATTCAAATCCGTAATATAATTGAAAACTTGAGCTCATTGATTCAGCTTGTGTATGAATTCAGGCCATAAAAAGTGCTGAGTAGAAACTTAGCGTGGCGCTAGCTCTCCTCCAATCACAGAACGAGGAGCAGTGCTGTTACGAACAGGCTGCCTCCTCTAACGTCTACAGCGCAGGTAAACACACCAGCATGAAGGCAGAAAGTGGCTATTCATCCTCTGGCTGTAATTGCAGACACAGCAAAACAGCCCAAATGACGCAACAATGAGGAAGAAAAGAGGGAACTAAAGCAAAAAAATTATCAAAGAAGAAATTAAGCCCAGGTGAACATAGCAGTTACAATCTTGTCGGTCTGTATCTTTAGGGCGACAGTAAATCAGTTGGTAGAGCATTGGCCTTTGAGCCAGATGGTCGTGGGTTCGAGCCCACCACAAGACTTTCTCCACCGACTCCCACTGATGTCTGCTTTCGTTGTGTCCTTGGCAAACACTTAAACTCTGGGAACACCAGATGCCACAGTGGGGCGGCTGCGGCTGTAAAGTGCCAAACTGCTGTTGTGTCCTTAGGCAAGACACTTCACCCCCATTGCCTAGAATGAGTCTGGTGTGTGTGTGAATAGTAGGAGGTGGTCGGAGGGGCCGACGGCACATACTGATTGCCTCGCTTCTGTCAGTGTGCCCCAGAGCAGCTGTGGCTACACAAGTAGTATATCACCACCATGTATGGAGTGAATGAATAATTACATGTAAAGTGTTTTTGAGTGTCTAAAAAAGCGCACTATATAAATCCGATGCATTATTAATATTATTATTATTATCATCTGGAAGTCCCAAAGGCTGTTCGCACGCTGATTTTCCACCTCTTTTGGAGGAGTTTCCCATTTAGACCTTGGGATTTCCAGCCCATTCTCTGTACAGGTGTTCCTGTACACTATGCCAGCCATTCCATGGATTTCGCACAACTGACAGCTTGGGTCTTGTCTGGTGTGGTATATTTGGGGCTCTGTAGGGGCTTGTCCTCCCATGATGGGCCCTCTTCCAGCACCTCCTCATCTCATCACTGTCTGAGACATTCACTAAGTATACGATTTGTATATGATTTGTCGAGACAGTGGCTCAATAGTCATTCTTTACGACTTGCGTACAGTCTCAAGTTTCTGGATTTGGGGTCGGAATCCACCGTGCATGATGAGCAGCTTTTGAGTTTCAACATCTGTGGTCTGAATTTCTTCCTTCGGCCACCTGATTATTTCTGCAGGGTATCTGATCACTGACAGGGTGCAGCTGTTGATTGCCCAAGCCTTGCTCTAAGCAAATGCTGTTAGTTTACCACGTTAATAGCGTTAACGCAACCCCATTTTAACGGCATACATTTTTTAATCGCACCATTAACACAAGCCCTAAAGTGCAACAGATGCTGCTGTCCCTAGGAAGTCTATGGAGAGGTTTTTTTTTCATTTCTACTATAGGGTTGGGGTTGGGATTAGGGTACTTTGTTGGTAATACCTCGGCCGTGGTTTATAAGGGGGCCGAAGCTCCACTAAAATGTGACGTCAGCTAACTGCTTTACACTAATTGGCCAACAAGTGTCATCACTGGAAGCGTCATAAGTGCGACATCCGATCCTATGGTAAACACAACTCAACCCCGTTGGCACAACACTGAACGAAAAAGGTTTTCAAGGAGATCGCCCAGCTCTTTGTTTGTGACTTTTGTCTGTAGTAACGGTGAAAATACCTGGTTACGTATCCCGTTGGTGCAAAGCTATGGGGTAAGGTTACTGTCAATAAAGACATGCATGTCTAAAAAAAATGCTTGCATATTTATCGGTATTTTATTAATTCATGATTAAGATAATACAAACTCAAAAGACATGGAATTTTGTAATTAAGAATAAAAAACTATAAAACTGATTTTGTACTTATGAGTACGATTTTTTTCTAATGTGCTTGCATTTTCTTCTTTGAGAATACAAATTTCAGCAGTCAGCAAACTGTCAATATTACTTCACTGCTCACAGACATTATCAATCGAACCTGCGCAGAGTTAATCAACTTCCTTGCCGCAAAACTAAACATGGCAACATTAACAAAGGTGCTCAAAATCAGGTATATAACTACATTTTATGATTTTGGTCATAAATGAATGTGTATGAAATATTAATCCCATAAAATGTGTTCATAAGAAGATGTTTCTTGTCCCTCCCTAGAAACGTTTTTTTGGCATTCATTGGTCTGTAAAAGTGGATAAAAAAGCAAAAGTTAAGATTTCCTACCATACAGTATACTTTCACTTCTATTTACATTACATACATTATATTTGTCAGTAAATCCTAATAACCTTGGTAAATGTATGAACAAAAGTGGAGTCATATTTGCTGTTATTTGTTTTTATTAGGGCCGATAAAATTATCGTGTTAACGCACGTTAATAAAAGAAATTCATTAATCGCGTTAAATTAACGCTTTTAACGCATGTGCCAAATGACTGGCACCCCGCGCGCATGACGACGGGGCAATTGCTGTGAATGGGAGTCCGCAGCGTTCTGGGGCAGCTGGGCAGCTTTGGACAGCGATTCCCGCGTTCAGCAGCTGTGAGCGGCTTTCAACAGCACGGAAGGGCGCAGCCGTAATGTGGCCATGTACCCAAGGCCATATACACGCACAAGAACATACTCTGCTTGTTGTGTGCGTGACCAGTGCACACAATAAATACAGCGCTGCGAGAAACAGTCCGTCTCCCCCTAGTCTTCTCCCGAAGCGCAACAAAACTCACAAAATTAAAGCTGGGGTACCTAACTTTAACCTAACCTAAGTTAATGACAGCCATTGGCTGACATGCATTTCAGACTTTTTTCAAATGTCCCATTCTCATCCCTGTAACAAACAATCGTTTGTAGAGGCACAATAATGAAGGGATCCACAGCCTTCATGAGATAGAGAAAAAGAAGAAAGAGGAGGCTTTAGCCGATGCGGAATATGTCGTGCTGAAAAATAGTGTCTACTAAGACAGAATATTAATAATGTTAATGCCATTTTATGTTGATTTATTGTTATAATAAACAAATACAGTACATATGTACACTATGTTGTCATTTATCTTTCCATTCAAACAACCATTTACAGATAGCATTATAGATAACCATTTACATTTTACTGATAGTTCAAAATGGGAATAATTACGATAAATTAATTTTTAAGCTGTAATTTACTCGATTAAAAAATGTAATCGTTTGACAGCCCTAGTTTTTTATTTTTGATCAAAACACACAAGGGCAAAATAAATGTTTAGGAATTTGACAAAAAGTGACACACCAGACCCTCCCTAACATCTCTGCCCTCCTCCTCTGCACCATGTGCCACTCATAGATTGTGACACTGCTACCACAGGCTCCACCGCTCTTGCTGCAGGTGTTTCCCATTCTGTCCATAGACTGTACGCCTATCTCCGCCGTTCTGACTCATGTGCCAAACTATGAGGAGTTTCAAAATGACCGTGGGAGCTGGAAAATGCAAAAAAATGCATCAGCTGCAATAGCCCCATTCATTTAACGAGTGCCTTAAAAATTTCACAGCGACTAAACTAATTCACTCCCCTCAGCATTGACACACATGTGGAACGTAGCTTTGGGCCAAGAGCCAACTTTTGGACCATCCTGTAAAGACGTTTTTGAGAGGTCAGCTAATGCTATATGTTACCATTAAATAATTCTTATTCCGGGTCCACCCCCATCGACCCGGGGTGGTATTGCAAGCATGTCAGCGCACGTCATTTTGGCCACTTTTGATCCGGGACCCGCCCCCACTGAGTCTGTCACGTAGGTCTCTCCATGATTTATGCGATTGTCCATGTTCTGTATGCATGCCACATGATGTGAGCGCGCGTCTCTCACTGCACTTGCGTGAGAGTGTGTAGGGACCGTCATCCTCCACGTCGTTTACATACTGACAGAGAAATAAATAATATGACACTAAGCAGTTATAGGTGACATTTATAATAAGAGGCATATACACAAGAACACAGTGTGTAGCAGATGTGTACTTTGTACCATCTACAATACTTCTAAACTGATGAATGAATGAAGATGGCTACACCAGATTTAGCTTCATGCTATTTTACATCCGAAGTCCCCGCCAAGGCGCCACCTTGGCAAAAAATAGAATCAGCAAAGGGGGCAAAGTGAGCAGCCATAGGGGAAATGGGTTGAGAGGGGGTGACCCAAAAAAGACAAGGCAGGGGAAGAGAGGGGACAGTAAGTAGGTAAAAGTAAGTCAGTAATCTTTATTTATATACCGCCTTTCACAGACCAGAGTCGCAAAGCGGTTTTCAATTGTTATTTTTTGGGCATTTGTCCTCTCACTCCACACAGAGATGGGAGCGGAGTCGCCGAACAGGAGGCGCATTAAATAAATAGTTCTTTCCTGCCAATGAAATGTGAATAAAGACAACATGTTCATTACTTGATCCTGAATCACATATGCATCATGAACCAAATACGATATTCTGAATGATAAATACCCACATAAGTCACAGATAGATCACAGGTCAATGGTTGCTGCAAAAGTAAATCTTGCCTTGATAAAGTGTGGGCACCGCTGTTCTATAGTGATGGGCAGTAGCCATGCTACTTGTAGCGATGTTACCATCAAGCTACTGAAAAATGCAGGTAAATTAGCATATTATTAGTCTGTCTAATATAGGCTACTCGATCTCTGCTTTTGTTATTTCTTTTGACAGTGTATAGAATACACTGATACAAGATGAAAATAATACACCATGAATCTGTCCAGCATGTATGTTCTATAGGCCGGGATGCACATAACCTTTTATGTGCACCCCTGAGATGGTGTAGATGGTATTTTTTATACATGCTTCTTTATACCTGCTTATTTTTTAGGCTAAAGTTTAAATCGGCTAAGATAATCCACTCTCAGCTCAAAATTCAAATAATGACAGGACTCTTTCTTAATAATGAAAAAAAAAAGAAGAAAAAATCAAAACAAGACAGCCTGTTGTAGTTTGTTCTGTTCTGACTGCATTGCACCAGTCATAACAGCGACTGGTCTATGTGAAGTAAGCAATGGCACTTACAAACTCAAGTGATAGTACGCATTTCTGATTTTTGTCACGCATGCGATATCTAGGTTTTATATAATTAGAAGTCAATATGAGCCAAAAATACATCGTGAAAGTAAGTCGCACCTCCTCTGTAAGGCCTCCACGTGTAGAACTTCCCTCTGAACGACACGCTGTCAAAGTCGGAACACTGGATGGCTCTGAAGTCCTGAGAGCCTGACGGACAGTCCTGCAAAGCACAAGGGTTAGGGTCAGTCAGCATATACAGTATACTGTGGCTTCTGAGAGAGAAACACAAACTTACATCAATGTTGCACGATCTGAAGCGTTTTCTTTCGCCCAGGCAATATTTCCCACCAATGGTTGGTCTGAAATCCAATAGATAAAAGGAAAATCCTTTGAGATTTGAATGAAAACGGACATGACATGATGACATAATCGCCTTTTCACCGATTTTGAGGATGTTAATAGTTTTCCTTGTCATTGACACTTTTCTGTGTCGAAAAGTTTCTGATAGTAGAGCGGCAGGAGCAAAAAACAAATGGGCCTCATTCACCAATATCTAAAGAATTTTCTTAATTTTCTACTTAAATCGTTCTTAAGAAGATTTCTAAGAAGAGCCTACGTGGATTCATCGACGCGTTCTCAAGAAGCTGAATTGTTCGCAGCTGTTCTCTTAGATTGATGAATGCCATCTCTTCGTAAATTGAGCGCGCATGCCAGGTGAGTCAATAGCATAGGTACTTAGCATAGGTAACCGCCCATTAATGCCAATAAAAGGGACTGCAGGGCCGTGTGCAGACGCCACTCAGTGGAAACAGCAAAATGCCTTAAAGCTGCACTAACTGACTTTGGGATTTTGAAGCCGCGGACTCGCTGGCCTCTCTCTTTCTGCTCCCCTCCCCGCACCCACAAAGCTATCGCCCCCCACACACACTCACTGTTGGGACGGAGCTAGCGTCTCCCGATATGGATAATACATGGATATGGATTTGCACGTGGATGGCGTGACCATAGAACGATAGAACCGGGAAGCGCGGAGGAACGAGACTTTCTTTTGGATGGCTGTTTCGTGTGTAAGCAGTAACCGGTGACGAAGACGAGGAAGTTTCAGGTTAGCTCCGCCGCTTGTTGTGCTAACTCAGCCGTCTATGTTAACGGACCTGTAGATTTCTCACGAAATTGGGGGCTAGTGGTTTGCTGTGATTGGTCACAATCTGCGACCCGAAACACATTCTCTTCCTTGTTTCATCAAAACTCAATCTAAAATATGTCACGCCAGCACATTTCTGCGCTACTTTTTCTTCAAAAGGACGTATATCCCAATGCACTGCATGGACATAGCATTTTCGTAAAGAATACAAAAATAAAGTCAGTTAGTGCAGCTTTAAGCAAAGAATATGGAGAACCAAAATAATGAATATATGAATAAATAAATATATGAATAAATGTTTGAAAATAGATTTCATTTGCAAAGAAATGCATGCATCAATGTATATAACAGTATATATATAATAACTGTTTTACACATGTGTGAATAAATATAGGAGGAAGAACATCATATTGAGCCGTCTTGCACTACACAAGTAAAAAGGAGTTTGGCGTGCATGCTGTGTCAGGAGAGGGACGCACAATAGAGGAAGTAAAAAAACGAATGGTTCGACCTTAAATGCAAAACAAAAAGAAACATAGAAAATTTCCGTCGGGAGACGTAACAGACTGGAGGGGGGACAGCAGACTCGACACCCATGTCTGAATTAGACCAGCGCGTCGGGGGCCATCGGTGAGATGGCATTCTCAGGTTGACTTTGGAAAAATCAAAATCACAATAATGTATTCCATTTAATTGATGATTGAAATTTACCATCTTTTTTTTTTGTCTACCATCGACTGAGTCTCTGGACTAGGGGTGGGAACCTCAGGGTACCGCTCAATACGATGTGCGATACAAATCTCACAATGATGATTATCTCACGATATGACGATGTAGCGATTATTGATATATTGGTCAAAAATATACCTACGATAATATTTTTTTAAAATTTATGGCATAAATTAAGTGAAAAAGTAAACTTTCTTTAAAGATAAATGGAAAAAGTGTCAAGTGCAAAAATGCCTTTTAACCCGCACATTTTAGTAAAAATCTTACTTAATCTGTCTTACATTCAACAAAATCAATATGAACATTCTACAGAAATTGTAGAATGTGTAATGTAGCCATATATTAAGTATCGATACTTATTTTCATTCAAATAAAGCTTTTAAAAAAAAAAATAATTTACATTTTTTTTTATTGAAAGCATATCGATAATTGATTGCATGAGAAAGTATCGCGATACATTACCAGATCGATATATTGTCATACTCCTACTCTGGACACAGACCTGGGCCCCAATGCAACGCTGTCACCCCCTCCCTGTGCTGCTGCTATACTCAGATGAATCGGAAGGTAATTTGTTTTATTGTCTGGACTTTCTTTTTATATTTAAAACATGTGCCCAGTAAGGGAGAAGTTATAGTGTGTAAGCTCAAATACGGCTTTAGTATTGGACTGGGGTTGCAACCTTGGCTTGATTTTTACTTATTTATTTATTTTCTTCAATCACTGATGAAGCCCTGCAGAGCCAACTTTAATCAGAACCAGAACCAGAACGGGCAAGGTCCTCCTGCAGCAGCACATCCACACGAACCCTCTCCACGACAACGCCTGATCTCGGACGCTACACAATCAGGAACAGAGAGCGGAGACGCTGCTGAAGAACACTGGGAACCATATCAAACATTCTTAAAGATATGTATGACGTGCCATCTTCCTAGAGCCCTGATTGGAGCCTTGTGTATTTTGAATGCCTATGATAAGTGATTGTGTGTCTCTTTGATATGTTGATATATATCCCCATTGACACATAATGGGGAGTGTTTGTCATCGCCACAGCAACAAAGTAAAAAATAAGCCATGTCCCATAAAAATAAACACAAAAAATAAATATATTTTGTCGGTTCTGAATTTTGTGCAAACTTTCACAAGTTTTCATGCATGTTCAGGGGGTCAAATTAAGGTTCAAAGCTCAGAAGAAAAAATAAATAAAAATTAAAGCCGCAAGCGGCGCCGAACGGCCCTTGGCGTACTGAGCAAAGGAGGTGGCGCTGACGCTCCATCTTCCTACAGCGACACTGTGCATATTGAATGCCTATGATCTGTGATTGTGTGTGTTACACCCTGGCTCTACAGGTGCAACATGAAGGACAACAGGTAACTAAAAGTTAAGATGATTTATTAACCTCTTAAGCTCAAAACAAGAAACGGGAAAAAAAATACATCTGCTGGCAATAGCAGATGTATTTTGAACTTCATAAGCCACAAGCTATATATCATTTTAAAGCTTATTTTCTCAGCTATATTTATATGTAAGTGTAAACAATATCAGACTTTGCATTAAAAAGATATAACGCATAATATGGGCACAAAATAAATCGTGTTTGTATAAGTTTTATACCTTTCGTCTTCTGCTGCTCCAACAAATTAGACTTGATCCATCCTTGCTTAGTCTCTTTCTCTCCGTAAGTCTTCATTGAAAAAGAATATCCACTTGTATTTCCCAAAGTATAATCCATTCTTCAGAAATAATACAAAAATGTGCATTTTTCTGTTGCAAAAAAAAAAAAACGCTCCGAAAAATGTTCAGGCTTCTTTTTCACATTTCACCAAGTTTGAGCTTTGTTTACCCCCACAAACATCATATCCACGTGCTCCTTGAGTTCTTAGCTTCAAAACTGCTCCATGAAAAGACAGGAGCAGTTTTCAGTCCGCAGGACCCTTGTGAAAAAGACAAACCGCATCCACTTGCAGAGGGTCCGTTTTTGTGTGTAAGTAGCCAATAAAAAGCTTTCTTTTGATGGGTGGGACTTGTAGGAACTCTTTTTATTTTCATAGTAAAAGCGTGCGTAAAGACGCTGTTAGTACTGCTACGCATATTTTATATGCATTTACACTACTAAAAAAATAATTTTGAAAAAAAAAAAAAATCACACAGATTTGTAACTTATAAGTACCAAAACTAAAAAATATGCTTTTTATGATGGTGAAATGTTAGTAAAGCAGTTTGGCACAATTTGGCACACATTTTGCCAAATTGGTTCCGAATGGCACTACTTGATAAAAAAAATAAACTGCATAAAAACCATAAAACAAATTAGCATTGAACATTTTCTTCTTCCAATGAAGTAGGCTTTTTTAGGGAATTTATACATTGAATTTTTTCGGCGAGGCTAAAAAAAGCAGGATGCAGAGTGAAATAGGAATGACATACATTATTTCAGTGTATATTTACATAAACTAGAAGGGCCTAGCTTTAAAATGATGCATCACACAAGCATGTGAGATGTAAGATGTGTTTTTAAATAAGCAAAGACATTTGGGTATGCCAAACTTTTGTGCACGAGCCAAAACAGATGTAGGAGTTTAAGAGCATCAACATGCAAACTAAACGCTCCAATCCTCCAATAAGGCAGCGGTCCAGAGAGACACGACATCTTGGACCCAGGATGATGAGTGGATTGGTCAAAAAAAGGCAACAGCAACCACAGATAAATTCAATGTCTGAAGAGACCAGAGCAGATGAAGGAGCAGGATCCAGATCAGGAACAGTCCCCCGGAGGGAGAACAGGGGAGGGTTGAAGCAGGTTTCTCTCAACTAAAACAGCTCTCCCCAAGTCCCCAACATGTTCCTTCAAATATTTGTTAAAACCAGTGGTGTCAAGATCAAAGTCAACAATTGTTCTTTGGTGAATTTTTCAAATAGCTACGGTGACTGAACAAAATTTGGCAGCTTTAATTATTATTAATAATAATAATTAAAGCCGCAAGCGGCGTCAAACGGCCCTCTTCCTTGAGCCCTGATGGGAGCGACACTGTGTATTTTGAATGCCTATGATAAGTGATTGTGTGTCTCTTTGATTTTGCCATTGACACATATTGGGGAGTGTTTGTTGGCAATTACGTGCAACATTTCAAACATTTTGAGAAAACTATCTTTCTGCCCATTCATTATACTGTGTACTACAGCAGGAATAAAACCATTCCGTGCGGATTTATCATTGTTTGAGCACGTGTAAAAATAAATCAAGACATATCAATGTTCTGTTTGATTGACCTAAACAAAAGTAGACAACACTAGCATGCCAACATGTCGGCACTGAATGTGCTTAAGAGTGCTCCTGAGAGTTTATAGGATTTGTTCTTACCTAAGAGAAGTCCTGGTTAAGAGAAAATCTCATGAATGCCACAATCTTCGTAAAATCCTCGTAAGTAGGACTTCCGAACACATTTGTTCTTAAGAACAAATTGTAATTATTTTTACTATAAGATTCAGATTCAGATTCATTTATTTGCCATTTGCAGTAAAACCACATTGGAAAAACTGTGCAAGACTACCCCAGTGTGCACTAGGACACACACCAGAGCTCTTGCCACGGCGCCATCTTTACGGCGCCTATTAGACAAGGATATTATCTTTATGCATGTGCTTTATTAGCCCAAGAATGATTTCAAACAACTCCTATACTTCACACATTCATATTATATAGCTGCTCTTTTGGAAGAGGAGAAACGCGGATGTGATGAAGTGAGGCTGCATCTCCTTTTCATGAGTACTGCTCTGCATGGTGAGCCTTACTCGATAAGACATTGTTGATTAAACACAAACACTTATGGTCACGAGAGATCCGAAAGGACAAGATTGAGGTACAAGAGGTCGAAATGAGTTTCCTCTGCAGAGTGGCTGGGTGTCCCACCCTAGAGATAGGGTGAGGAGCTCACTCACACAAAAGGAGTTTGAAGAAGAGCTGCTGCTTCTCCACGTGGAGAGGAGACAGTTGAGGAGGCTTGGGTATCTGTTCCGGATTCCTCCTGGACGACTCCTTTGGAGGGTTTCCCAAGCATGTCCCACCAGGAGGAGACCCAGGACATGTCTCCCAGCTGGCCGGGGAACGCCACGGGAGTTGCGGGGATACTGTGTGCGGTGGGAAAATCTTGGCACTTGTCACTGCTAAGACTGCTGTCCCTGCAACCCGGTGACCGATGAAGCGGAGGTTGCCGGTTGTGAACTGAACACATTTTCACTTTGAATCATCCATACGGTCACAATAAGGTTTGCCTGTGATTCCCTAGTTCGCCCAAGGTTTCTCACTTTTTCCCACTGGGTTTTTTAAGAGTTTTTCCTTGTCGATTCAGGAGGGTCTTGTTGGACAGTTAGTGTCCAACAGAAAGGATTGGTGATGATCAGGACATTTTAGCATTCTACAACATGTATGGACATTTTATTCTGTGTGTGCTTTATATTTTTCATGTGTTTTAACTGTTGATTCTCTGATCTGTGTTGGTGATTTCAATGGTTTTGTTAAGTCCTCTGAGATGACTTCTGTTGTGACCTAGGGCTATACAAGAATAAATTGTATTGTATTGTATTGTATTGTGATTGGTCAATGGATCAGTGCACATCCAGTTTAAAACTCATGAGCATACAATTTGTGCTATACAAGATGCAAAATATGTGCTATAAACAAACACTTGATACCTCGGCTCCGGATGTCTTGCATATTACGTTCATCAAATAAATACAGTTTTAACGGGATTTTTTTTATTTTTTTACAAAATTGGGTCAGAGCGTTCTAAATATGACGATATTCCAATGTGGTCCCCTGCAGCAAACCCACACACCTGCCCACCCCTGAGCAAAACATGCTTCCTTACAAGCACTGCACTAGTCTGATGAATGCAAGAATTTAAGAACAGACTTACCTGGGGCTGTCACAGTGTCGCACAGAGGAGGACACACCCCCTCCACAGGTGCGGCTGCACTCCTCCCATGGAGACCACTCCGCCCAGCCCCCGTCGATGCCCTCTGGACGCGTCCCATAGGCCACACACACACGCTTGTAGCACCACTGTCAGACCAGACACAGGGCACAGGGAGTGACAATCAAACAGACGCAATTTTCAAGAATTACTATTAAAATAATAATCACGCCAACATATCTTTATTTTTCTTAGGGCTGCAAGATATAGATATATATAAATCAAATCTAATACTTTCAATTAGCAAATTGTAATTCCCATAAGGTCTGAATCTGAACCTTGTTTAGTCTTTTTGTTATCATGAATTGCTACACATGTGAAAAACATATAGAAGCAAACTGTTTGAGAGCGATGAACTATAGTTTGATGGATTTTAAAGTTCCCTTTTTGAGGGATTGAAATTGCCAAACAGGTTATTGGTAGTCACCCCTTTGTCGATGGTGCTGGTTTGGCAGATGGTCCCCTCTGCTGCTGGGATGCTGCTGGTGATGCAGCGGTTGCTTTTGCTCATGCACCACAACTCACTGCACACTTCCTGTCAGATAAAAAAACAGACAAAATATAGACTTGCTCTTTTGAGACAGACATGCTCCTTTGTTCAAGACAAATGAGCCCTATATTGTGTTTGTGGAAGGTCAGAGCTGTGCGTGTTAACAAACAAAAAGGCAGTGGATATTTACTGTACTTTGATACTTCCATATGTGGCCTATTGTGTGGAGCTATGCAGTGTGATGGGAGACATCTGGGAACACCAGGTGCTACAGTGGGGCAGCTGCGGTTATAAAGTGCCAAACTGCCGTTGTGTCCTTAAGCAAGACACTTAACCCACAGTGAGCGTGAAGGGTGAAGGAGGTGGTTGCCTCCCTTCTTTCAGTGTTCCCCAGGGCAGCTATGCCCCAGGACTACAATAATAATAATATTAATACAATTTATTTATATGGCGCCTTTCTAGGCACTCAAGGACGTAGTTTATTACAACTGTGTTTGGAGTGAATGAATAAAGACATAGTGTCTTTGAGAGTCCAAAAAGCGCTGTATAAAACCAATGCATTATTATTATTAACAAGCCATAACCGTAAGAGAGCGGTATGACCTAGGAGTTTTCTACCTCTGGTACACTACTTTTGGTTGCAAGAAAAGATTCAAATAAAATCCATTCATAGTCTATGTCAAAATAAGTGGGAGTCACTTAGATGTTTGGGGCTGAGTAAGATTTCTTCAGTTTTTTCCGGGTAGATGAATCAGAATCAGAATCATTTTTATTGCCACGTAAGTAACAGGAGGTCACAGACTTGGAAATTGCTTTGGCTCAGTGCAACAGTCAAAAAGAGATAATAAAAATAAGAATAAAAAACACTTCTAAAGAATACATTTAAATTTAAAATAGAGTTACAGTTACTATTTACAATATACAAGTGCACATGGTGCACACAATGTAAGGTGACAGCAGTACAGTGAAGTAAAGTTACGTATGATGGGCAGTAAAGTGACTTTATAAAGGGCGGGGGGACAGGTTAAGAAGTGTTCAAGAGTCCAACAGCGGAGGGGAAGAAACTGTTCTTGTGGCGGGAGGTTCTAGTCCTGATGGACCGCAGCCTCCTGCCTGAGGGGAGTGGTTGGAATAGTCCATGTGCAGGGTGAGAGGGGTCAGCTGTGATACAACCAGCCCGGCCTCGAGCTCGGGCGACGTACAGGACCTGCAGCGATGGAAGGCTGCGGCCGATCACTTCCTCTGCAGAGCGCACAATGCGCTGTAGTCTCTGTTTGTCCCTGACTGTGGCTCCAGCGAACCACACGGTGACGGAGGAGGTGAGGATGGACTCGATGATGGCCGTGTAGAACTGCACCAACATCTGTGCAGGCAGCTTGGCTTTCCTGAGCTGCCGCAGGAAGTACAGTGCCTTGCAAAAGTATTCGGCCCCCTTGAACCTTTCAACATTTTGCCACATTTCAGGCTTCAAATATAAAGATATAAAAATTACATTTTTTGTCAAGAATCAACAACAAGTGGGACACAATTGTGAAGTAGAACGAAATTTATTGGATAATTTAAACTTTTTTAACAAATAAAAAACTGAAAAGTGGGGCGTGCAATATTATTCGGCCCCTTGCGCTAATACTTTGTAGCGCCTCCTTTTGCTGCAATTACAGCTGCAATGTCTCTATCAGTTTTGCACATCGAGAGACTGGAATTCTTGCCCATTCTTCCTTGCAAAACAGCTCGAGCTCAGTGAGGTTGGATGGAGAGCGTTTGTGAACAGCAGTCTTCAGCTCTTTCCACAGATTCTCGATTGGATTCAGGTCTGGACTTTGACTTGGCCATTCTAACACTTGGATACGTCTATTTGTGAACCATTCCATTGTAGATTTGGCTTTATGTTTTGGATCATTGTCCTGTTGGAAGATAAATCTCCGTCCCAGTCTCAGGTCTTTTGCAGACTCCAACAGGTTTTCTTCCAGAATGGTCCTGTATTTGGCTCCATCCATCTTCCCATCAATGTTAGCCATCTTCCCTGTCCCTGCTGAAGAACAGCAGGCCCAAAGCATGATGCTGCCACCACCATGTTTGACAGTGGGGATGGTGTGTTCAGGGTGATGAGCTGTGTTGCTTTTACGCCAAACATATAGTTTTGCATTGTGGCCAAAAAGTTCCATTTTGGTTTCATCTGACTAGAGCACCTTCCACATGTTTGGTGTGTCTCCCAGGTGGCTTGTGGCAAACTTTAAACGAGACTTTTTATGGATATCTTTGAGAAATGGCTTTCTTCTTGCCACTCTTTGTGCAGTGCACGACTGATTGTTGTCCTATGGACAGACTCTCCCACCTCAGCTGTAGTTATCTGCAGTTCATCCAGAGTGATCATGGGCCTCTTGGCTGCATCTCTGATCAGTCTTCTCCTTGTTTGAGATGAAAGTTTGGAGGGACGGCCGGGTCTTGGTAGATTTGCAGTGGTCTGATACTCCTTCCATTTCAATATAATTGCTTGCACAGTGCTCCTTGAAATGTTTAAAGCTTGGGAAATCTTTTTGTATCCAAATCCGGCTTTAAACTTCTCCACAACAGTATCTCGGACCTGCCTGGTGTGTTCCTTTGTCTTCATGGTTCTCTCTGCGCTTTAGACAGAACCCTGAGACTATCAAAGAGCAGGTGCATTTATACAGAGATTTGATTACACACAGGTGCATTCTATTTATCATCATCAGTCATTTAGGACAACATTGGATCATTCAAAGATCCTCACTGAACTTCTGGAGTGAGTTTGCTGCACTGAAAGTAAAGGGGCCGAATAATATTGCACGCCCCACTTTTCAGTTTTTTATTTGTTAAAAAAGTTTAAATTATCCAATACATTTCGTTCCACTTCACGATTGTGTCCTACTTGTTGTTGATTCATGACAAAAAATTCTAATTTTATATCTTTATGTTTGAAGCCTGAAATGTGGCAAAATTTTGAAAAGTTCAGGGGGGCCGAATACTTTCGCAAGGCACTGTACATCCTCTGCTGGGCCTTCTTGATGAGGGAGCTGATGGTCGGCTCCCACTTGAGGTCCTGGGTGATGGTGGTGCCCAGGAAACGGAAGGACTCCACAGAGGTGATGGGGGAGTCCATCACGGAGGGTGGGGGCGGGGGGACAGTGCTCTTCCTGAAGTCCACAATCATCTCCACTGTCTTCTGGGCGTTCAGCTCCAGGTTGTTACCACTGCACCAGGACACCAGCCGGTCCACCTCCCTCCTGTAGGCGGACTCATCGTTGTTGGAGATGAGTCCAATGAGGGTGGTGTCGTCCGCGAACTTGATCAGCTTCACGGAGTCGTGGCTGGAGGTGCAGTGGTTGGTGTACAGGGAAAAGAGCAGGGGAGAAAGAACACAGCCCTGTGAGGCTCCTGTATTTATAATCCGAGAGTCCGAGACATTCTTCCCCAGACGCACTCGCTGCTTCCTGTCCGTCAGGAAGTCAGTGATCCACCTGCAGGTGGAATCGGGCACGTTGAGCTGGGAGAGCTTGTCCTGGAGCAGGGATGGCAGGATTGTGTTGAAGGCAGAGCTGAAGTCCACGAACAGGACCCTGCGTAGGTCCCCGGGGAGTCCAGGTGCTGTAGGATGTGGTGGAGGGCCAGGTTAATGGCGTCGTCTACAGATCTGTTGGCTCTGTAGGCGAACTGCAGGGGGTCCAGGAGGCACACGTAGTTTAGTTCTAAACTAACAAAACTACGCTGTGGCAGTTTTTTAGTTTGGTTACAGTGCCGAAGAATAATCTACTGTTATTTTTATCATATATTGAGCCCTACGAAGGGTACTCTTATTGTCCTATTCCAGGGGTCAGCAACTCAAAAGGTTCAAAGAGCCATATTTGACAAAAAAAAACTAAAAACAACATTTGTCTGGAGCCGCAAAAAAATAACAGCCTTGTAAAAGGCTTATATGACGGTAACACAGGCTGCAAGCTGTATTAGGTTTATTAGCCTAATATCTAAATGACAAAGCAAAGGCTACAAATACATAATAAGCATTCATCATTATCATATGTGTATTTTCACTGCAGCGTGTCCTGGAGAGAATGACGCACCACGTGACGACTCTGCTTAAAGTTTATCTTCAATTTTTTTGCCTTAATGCAATTGTAGAAATAAATCTGCTTTTGGCACAGAGTTCATATACCTACATCACAGCACTGTCTGTGCATATCCATCATATCACAGGCTGAAGTTTGTTGGAGCTGAATTAATGTTCTTAATGGTCCTTTCTTTCCCCGTCTTTGCGGAAGTTTTTGAAGCCTGAAAATAGGTGTTGTGAATTTTTGATGAATGAATCCTTCAGTGAACGGTGTTTTGCGCTTTAATGTTCCTTGTGTTGCAACAAAACTTGTCATTACAACGCAAACATGAAGCAGTCCTTCCTCATAGACTGAAAGCAAATGGTCATTCTTATTCTTAGTCCAGTCTTATTCTCGACTATTTCTCTTTTTAGCTTTGGGATCCATGCGCACACGCCGGTTTGTTTACCACAGCGGCCGCCTGGCGCAGGGTCGCGTCACAGGATATGACGCACTACGTTGACAGAAATATTGAAATTGAGTATTACTTATGCACATTTTTACAGCATTTAAAAACGTTAAGAATTGTTTTCCCCCTACATACACCACATTCAAACTATAAATAAAATATAGCCCTCCCACTCCATTTTCAGACATTTTTTAAAAGGCTCCAGGAGCCACTTGAGGAGTATTCTCCACTCCCTGTGAGCAAGCTCCAGGGGGAAGTGGCGACATAGCCTATCAAAAAAATAATTAGAGAACACAGTGTGGGATTAGACCATGGAGAGGCATGTCTTATCCTGAGAGTTTTCTATGTTATGGGGGCTGCAGTATCCAATGTAGATTATAAGGTTGTCGACAGTTTGGTCAATGATGTGGGATTGATGCTTTGAGCAGGCTCAGAATGAATGGTTTTAATAATGGCTGATAGGAGCCCTATCAAGTGGTCTGCTTTTCAAAGAGGTATTGCTTCTTTGATCCACAGACTGTTGAGAGAGACTCTCTCTACGGCACTGGCTCTTGCTCCTCATCCAACAATGTCTCTTACACCTGGGGTTTTACTGTGGACACATGCTCTGACCACACAACACTGACAGCAACGAGTCTATAAAGCAGTGTGTATCTCCAGATGGCCAGTGTGCTCTCTACGGCAGCATAGATATTAAGAGGATTAGACACTGGACTGAACTGGGGAATAAACATGGGCTTTACAATGATAAAAAAAAAAATTATAGGAACAACACATAGATTGTATATAGTAACGGACAGAGTCACGCCTATCTCCGCCGTTCACAGGAGTTGGCCATGAAAAGTGCTTTCATGGAGCAATCCAAGATGGCCGCGAGTGGTCCCGCCCACAAGAAAAATGTGAAAAAAACGCATCTGCGCATGCGTCAGCCGGCGAGAGCTCCATTGATTTGAACGAGAGACTTCAAAAACTCACAGTGAGTAAACTAGAGCGGTCCAAAAAAATATATGTTAGCATTGGCTAATTCTTCTTCTGGGTCCACCCCCATCGGCCAGGGATGGTATTGCAAGCATGTCAGCGCACGTCATTTTGGCCACTTTTGAGCCGGGACCCGCCCCCACTGGAACAACACCAAATAAATAAATGAGGCTTATAACAAATGATTACTCAATTTGACAGTGGTGATGATCCAGGACATTCAACATCCAGCAACATTTATGGACATTGGTCATCTGCCCCTAGACCAATGGGTCTAGTGTTCTATTATCATTGCATTTCCTGTGTTTGATTCTCTGATCTGTGTTTGTGAATCGCCGACTTTGTAAATATATACATCCAACATGGGTCTCACATTACAACTACTTGAGTCCTGGTATCACATTTGTGCTGTTACGTGTGCTGTTCCGTACATTTGACACTATAGTTAGTGTTAAATAAATGTGTTTTCCATCTTGAAATGAATCTAGAAACTCTTCTGACCCTGATCAGAAGTATCATCCCCAGTTCTCAACAGCATGTGTTACCCTATAACATCCATGACAGCTCGGAGTATCTTGAGGTTTTTTATCCTCTCGAAAGGTAAAAATGGCTATTCTTCGTAAATAAGGGTCATACTTTATTTGTCCTCGGCATTTGACCCCTCTCCTCTAATGCCACCAGTGCCTCCGTCAGAAGCAGTGGTTATCGTAGTACAGTGCCTGGGGGCCCATCTCTAGTTGTTGATGCTCAGCTTGCTCAGGTAAGCTGGAGGATTTTACCTTATATGCATGTTTTAAAGAAAGCCTTGCATGAAATGCATGTTTAAGATTTCCATAGAGTGGCTCAATTATGTTTTACTTCTAAAATATAAAACATGTTTATTGGAAAATAAATGGCTTAAAAACCCACTAACAATGAATGAAAAAAGTGCATGGCCAAAACAACAAATCTGGGTGTGTAAATGTTCAAGTGTATTTGGTGGTGTGATAACAGAAGAGTTTGTTACATCCTTTGAGCAGCTGAAAGACACTTACTGCGTATTTACATTGGCGAGAGCGAACGCCGTACTGGAAGCGACATTGCTCATCTGCATCGTAAGCCTGTCCTGGGGCGGTGGTGGGGTAGCTGAACTCCAGCTTTATGGGCACGTTGTTGAGACAGGACCCCATGCCAGAGCTGAGAACAACATGCATTCAAGTATAATACATAACAAAGCAAATACATTTCACAAGTGAAAAGGAGCTTAAAAAATACACAATATACCCAATTTAGTCTAAATGCTCCGATCTGAAACTATGCAATTGTGCAGTATTGACGCTTAGAAGGTTCTTTTTATAAAACGAAAATGTAAAGAAGCTAGTACTGCTTAATTACCTGACAAGTTTCGGCGGTAGACTTCCGCCTCCACATCTGGTAACAACAGCTGATAAAAGACACGCCACAACATCACGTGTCACCACTGATGAAGGCGGAAGTCTACGCCAAATTTCTTTTTTACATTTTTGTCTTATTAAAAGGACCTTCTGCATTAAACAGAAGACAAAATTAAATTTAGTAGTAGTATTGAGACTATAGGTTATTCACAATGCAGACTTGAGCTATAATTACCATTTATTAGATAATCGATTAGTTGCCTAGATATACTTTAAATTAATTGTTGATCCCGAAAGGTCAGTGAATGTGGGATCATTTCTATATTTGACCAAAACACAACACAGTGAAGCCTGTTAGTAGATAGTTTAGTTTAAGTCTATGGAAGGTTCAAATAGGTGTATGATATGCATTTATATATTTATATATACTGTATATAGTATACACAAAGAGCTGCACATGGAGAAGCCCAAACTCTGATGTAAGAGCTTCACTCTTGTAACAAATACACATGTAAGCAACGGCCAACGAAAAACAGTTTCATATATACAAAGCTATATTTTGTATACATTCATTCAAATATACAGTAAATTTGGTGATATTGAGCTATAGTGCAGGGACTAGAAATGTGTGTTGGCATCACTATATGTAACGAAACCAAAGTAAAACAATGCACTTGCAGACAGACTGTGTATTTCATCCCTCATCAGTGTGGCCTATATGCTCCTGGATGCACCGATACCACTTTTTTCAAAACCGATACGAGTACCTTAATTTACGTACTTGCCGATACCGAATACTGATACGAGTTTTATTTCTCATTTCAAAAATTATAAAATGCTTTAACAATTAAACATTTTACCAATTGTTTTAACAGTCAACATCAAGAGCCACTGTCATATTCCACTCAAAAATGCTATGTTGTAAACTTGGAGGTTTTTTGCTCCGATGCTAGCTCCTGTGCTAGCTCCGGTGATAGCAAAGGTGTGGTTTTCAGATGTTTGATAAAGTTGCTGGTGTTATAAGTGTTTGTTTTGACACACCTCATGACAGTGTTGCTTTACACAACATACTGTCCACTTTACTCTCATCACTCCTTTACTTTAAAAAACTGCTGTGCTGATGTAATTTAAAAATGTGGGTATAGGTTTCCCGGATCAGGTCTTATAGCATGAGTACGAATACAAGTACAAGCCTATGGTATCGTCTTGATACCTGATACCAGTATTGGTGTGGGTGCATCCCTACTTCAAATCCATACATTTTTAAATGTATGGCTTTACCCTGTTTTCAGTAGTTGTTGTATCCAGTTTAGGTGGTTACATGTCAGCGAGATCCAAGTAGAAATGATTTGATCCAGTTATAGCAAAACGAGCTGGTTTTTCACACCTCAATTTGCAGCATGGATTTACATGAGCCTTGTTCAATATTTTAATTAAATTGACTAGAGGAGTGCTTTGTAAATGCACTCAGCATCAGTATGTGACTCACTCCAAGAAGCTGGTGATGTAATCCCTGCTGCAGGCTGACCAGATGAACGGGTTGGTCTTCATGGTGATGTGGTCAGCCATGAGCTTGGCTGTCTCCTGGCTGCGTGGACCACAGCCATTCCCAATGCCGTCATGGTTCATGCCAAAACTAGAACCAAACACACAATTTAAATTTTTGTTCCACACAATGCATCACAACTGCAAACTTTAAAACAGAACAAACTTTTTTACAGTTCATATATATGTAACTGTTGCTGGAGAGACATAGTCCCTCCAGCGTGTCCTGGGTCTTCCCCGGGCTCCACGTTAACGGGCTCCACGTTAAGGTTCCTCTTAACGTGGAGAAGCAGTGGCTCTACTCTGAAATCTTTCCGTGTGACTAGGCTCCTCACACTATCTCTAAGGGAGCGCCCAGACACTCTGCGGAGGAAGCTCATTTCGACCGCTTGTATCCGCGATCTTGGCCTTTCAGTCATTACCCAAAGCTCATGACCATAGGTGAGGGAGGGTATGAAGATTGACCGGTAAAATCAGCATTTCAGCTCAGCTCCCTTGCCTTATGTATGAACTGTGAGATACAAATAAATTTGCCTCTCAGCCTACCAATCAATTTAGAAGGACAAAGGCCCTCACCTTAGCCTTATCTCACCTTAGCCTTAGCAATTTAACCTTGTATCTTGCAATCAGCGTTTTCTTCATGTTATTCTTGACAATTTGCATATTTCATAACTAATCTGTATTGTCTATACTGCAGTAAATCTAGAAAACCATCTTAGTCTGAAAGTGATATTTGTGCTGATTTAACTCCAGAAATGGTTACTGAAAAGTACAAGGATTCATGCCTTTAGATTCTATTGAAGAGAATTGGACTTATAGCTAATAAAATAATTAATGACTCATAAGATTACTGAATCAATAAATGAGCCAATTAATAGAAAACGTGACGTCATACGCACGTTATCAGTAGTGATTTATTCACAGGTGCCCCAAAATAAAGCTAGTATCAATTATTGTACTTACTACATGATTGTTTTCGACCCAAATCTATGATATCAAATAAATAACTTAAGTTAAACTTATGTGTGATATCGACTTCAATAACCCCTACAAAAGCAAGACTGGAGTCATAGATAGCTCCAATAGTTTCAAACGAAGACATCAAGTGTGTCTCCTTGTACTCATGATGGTATGGTGATGGAAGCGACAGTAGCAGTGGTGTTTGAGCTGGAATGTTGTGGTCCTTTTCCTGTGGGACATCTGGCCACAAACAAGCCTGGATTTGATCTAACCCTGCCCTGTGAAGGAAGAGCTCCATCAGCCCCAATGAGAACCAAGTGTGAAGGCAGAGCTCCATCAGTCACGGTTGAATGTGAAGTCAGGCTTAAGGCATGAGGTTTGTTAACAGCTATTACAGAGTCATCTTGGGGCACTTAGTTGCCTTTCTGATCTGTTCGATCTGTTAGTTTAGGTGAAGGCCATGTCATGGTTGGGAAATGTTGCAGTGGTGTCATACTGTTTTCATTTTCAAATGATGGATTGAACAGTGCTCTGTGAGATGTTAAAATCAGTGGCGGCTGGTGGAATTTTCTACTGGGGGGGCTATGAATATGATGACTAGATATATACCAGCAGGGTAGGGATGCTTTCTGATCCCTACCCTGTAGCTTTCATCCAGCTGGGATGAAATATTTATCTTCCCAAACATAGCTAATTTGAGGGCATTTTGCATGTGGATACCAGTCTGCTCATGCTTCTTTGCCTTTTCTAAAAAGTGCTTCAGATCAGTCATACCTGTCTTGATCCATGCTGGATCAGATCCTGATGTTTGAAACAAGAGGCATGGAAAGCAAAATAAAGCATTAGCCTCGCTACATGCTGCTAGCCAAGATTTGGCGCTGAACCAGGTCCTGGAAAAAGTACGAGTGTACCGTCTCCCCCTGTCGCTGGACTGCTGACTAATCGTAATATTTGGCTGATCAGGTCCAAGCTCTTTAACCTCAACCTTCTCCTGGTATGATCTTCTCTCAAACGGTATTGTTTTGAGTGATCTAACTGAATTATTCTTTTTCTCGTTCTCCATTTTGCGTCTCTTTACGTTCGTCTCAAACTTGACCTGTCAATCACTGTAAACGGACGTCACAGACAGTGACAGTACAGGTCGCGGGCGATCCCGCCCCCTCAGGGCGCACTTCTCCTGCGCCCCCAAATCGTCTTATCTCTTGCATTGAAGAGGAGCTACTGCGCATGTACAACTTTTAACGAGAGTCCATAGACGGCTCAGGGCGCAATCTTTTGCGCCCTGAGGCGGAAATACGTCCTCAGTCCGACACAGACAACGCTGATGAGCTTAATCAATCCAACTCAGCATAAACTATAAAGTATTTCTTCCACATCTGAAATAAAACACACATAAATTTCGAAATATTTTAATGTTATTATTTTTTTTAACGTTTTATTCAAGGTAACATGGCAAGTTGTGAGTGGTGGGGCGGCGCCCTAGCGCCCTCTATTGGCCGGCCGCCACTGGTTAAAATCTTAGGAAATCTTGGTATAACTTAAAGCTGCACAAACTGACTTTGGGATTTTGAAGTCGTGGACTCGCTGGCCTCTCTCTTTCTGCTCCCCTCCCCGCACCCACGAAGCTATCGCCCCCCACACACACTCACTGTTGTTGACGGAGCTAGTGTCTCCCGATATGGATAATACATGGATATGGATTTGCACGTGGATGGCGTGACCATAAAACGATAGAACCGGGAAGCGCGGAGGAACGAGACTTTCTTTTGGATGGCTGTCTCGCTGTGTAAGCAGTAACCGGTGACGAAGTTGAGAAAGTTTCAGGTTAGCCTCCGCCGCTTGTTGTGCTAACTCAGCCGTCTATGCTAACGGACCTGTAGATTTCTCACAAAAGTGGGGGCTATTGGTCCGCTGTGATTGGTCACAATCAGAGACCCGAAACACATTCTCTTCCTTTTTTCATCAAAACTCGATCTAAAATATAATGTCACGCCAGCACAAATATGCGCTACTTTTTCTTCAAAAGGACGTATATCCCAATGCACTACATGGACATGGATAGCATTTTCGTGATGAATATGAAAATAAAGTCAGTTAGTGCAGCTTTAATGCTGCTTACTTCTCTACAACCCTGTCCCCAACCTCTCTGGTGTGCTCGTTAACCTCAATGATGCCGTTTAGTGACCAATGCACTCCGACCATAGCTCTTAAGCTGAGTTCAGACTGGATAATGCGTTGCGGCCACTTTCAATGCAAAGTCAATGGTGACGCGTGTTCGAGCATGGAACTGCATGTGCGTCTCGGGATGTATGCACGTACTGGGCGGTAGAGACACACAAATTGCGCGGCAAAGGTGCTACAGAGGCACAAGAGCAGAAAATCGACGCACGCAGGAGGTAAATGGTGCTGAGCGTTTCTTCAGGACGCTCGTGCAGCGACCAATCAGAAAGCCGCAAAGTGGTCACGGGGACATTAGCGGTCTGAGCGAGTTGACTGAAAATACTCGTAAACAGCCAAAACAGGAGCTACATCAGGACTAAACCAGGGTTGACAGTGGGGGACACAGTGCTTGTGAACAAATTTGTTTTCATGCTCCCGTGACTTTATGCAACGGCTTTGAGCCTGTTCGCCGATGCGGAAGTACAGTTTAATAATAAAATAAACTGGTGCGCGTGGCGTCAGCGAACCATCGTCGGCGGTTTGAACGCGCCGTTAGGCTCTCACAGAACAGTTGTATTTATTGAGTAAATTACACTCTATTTGATATGTAGGGTGTCGTGGTGCACAGGAGTCCCCAAGAATGGGCCTTATCTCATTCTGAATCAGCAAAGTGACTGAGGCCAGTTTTACGACAATGGGGACCCCTTTGATCTGGTGTCAGCCTCCTGTTGAGCTGATGCTGAAGCTAGTTTGGCCCCAGCTGGTTTGGCCCCTGCTGGTTTGGCCCCTGCTGGTTTGGCCCCAGCACTCAGCGACCCCCCTCTCTGGATTATCTCACCCTCTCTATATCATCAAGGAAATAATGAACTTCTATCTGGATTAAGAACACAATAACGCGATGACAATATTCACCAATATAATGCACACTGTAGATATGTATTCTATTTGTGATGTGGGTGTAGCATAAATATCTCCAAACAATGGAGGTCATGTGTGAGTCTGCAAGGCGTGGGTGGGACTAGGCCAACAAGAACAGTTTTCCTCTGCTGTTTGCTGCTACCTAGCTCTCTTGACCTCCTGCCATCTTCAAAGGAGGATCTGCTGCACAGCCTCCAAAAGCCTTGTGCCTCCGTCTTTAAACAAAGCGGAAGAACTCTCTTTCTCTGGCCTTGTCATCATTAGATCACACACAAAATGGACAGCATGCAAAAGTGTGCACTTCAGACTCTCTACAACAAAACGCTTCTTTCCCACCACCGCAACGCAGCCAAAGTAAGACCGCTCCTTTCTTGTGGTTGATGCAATGCTAACTGTTTGGACTGAGCTTACGGACTCGTTTGGGCCTCATTGATCACGAAACACTCTGGCCTAGAATATTATCAAGTGTATTGTAATTACGGAATTGAACTGCTGCATTAATGTGTTTTGAATTGCCTTGGTAAATAAATCACAGTCAACAAAGCTGTTTCAGCGTATATTATGATAATCTTAGTAAATTAACACTCACTGCATTAAAAGTGTAAATTTTGTCACTATACGGCACTGCAGACGTCGTGGAAGTTCAGGTTAACGGCTGTTCATGGTAATTTGCAGGCATAGTCGAAAACTGCCATGAATTGTCAGAAATTGACATGGGCCTTGCTTGGCAGTTGTCCCCCCATGACCCCCCTCCTCCTATTTCTAGGGGAGGCTTTCACATGTAAAGGAAAATGCTGTGAGCTATCAAAATGCAAATCAGGGTTGCAGGGAGAGTTATACCCCACACAGCAAATTTGATTGAGTTAATTTCTTGGTGTTAAGGTCTAAAGTGAGGAAAGTATTATTTTCTCGAGTAACTTCAACATGCGCAGTGAAAAACAAACTCGGGGGGCAGTGCTATTTTCCCGTTACCGGGACTGACTTAAACTCACTTCCGGTTCGCACCTGAACTAACGCATCTGCCAGTTCTGCTGCAGAGTTTTCGAGGGAGCAGTGGAGGTAATAGCCATTTTTAAGTACATTGCGAAAAAATATTTCCAACAACGGGTAAAGACTGATAATAAGTTTCTGGTTTATTGAACATAGTGTAAAAAGTAAATAGTGAATGGATAGCTTTGTTTAATGTGTGCTAGTGTTCCAGAAATGTCATGGCTAGGTTATGATATGTCCCGTGACATACATAAAGGGGCATATCATGATTCATATCCACATTTGAATGCAAATTCCTGTTTATAGCCATTTTTGTAGCTAGTTGCGCACGTGGGTTCACCCTGGCTAGCGCTTAGTTTAGCTTAGCTCCTACACCTTCACCAGCACATTTTGTGTCCATCTAACCTACTGCTATTCTGTTGTTGTTGCAGTTTCTCTCTCCGCGTGAAACCTTGCTTGTTTTCGAAGCACTACCTGTAGTTCTAATCCGCAGTAATGACTTGTCGTGTAATTTGACTACTTTTTGTAGCGGAAAAATTGGACTTGTACATTTTGACTTTTAGTTAGGGCATTTTATCTTTTAAATGTGTGACTTTGTGCAGATATGTAAATTTATCTCGTGTGAGATCAATAAAGTCTACCTAATCTTATCTTATATGTTTCTTAAAGTGAGATGTCAGGATACCAAAAAGAATGTAAAGGTACCAGAAGCCTTCACGTACGAAGATGTCATACAAGGAGGTAAAACATTTGTATAGTTCTTTAATGTGACTCTTTTAACCATATACAGTCTTGATCCTATTAACTGTGAAATGATCTATAAATGTGTTGATAAACTGTAGTAAATTAACATTGTGACTATGTGTCGTGACCATGGCACTGCAGTTGTGATACTAAAACTGAGATATAAAATTTATTTTTCTTTATCGGTAAAGAGTAAGTTTGGATTTCCTGAAAATGTGGAATTGCTGATCCTGGATGAGACTGACACAGAAATTGAAAATGATGATCTAGCTGAACTTATGAAGGCCAACCCCGACTTCTGCCTTCAAATAAAAAAGTATTGTTTGGACAGAAAAATCAATCTTGCCATATTATGCTAAATCAACCTTTTGAGCTTATAACTGTTATATTGTTCCCTCCATTAAGTTATTTCACGTTCAAAATCGTGAAATTACAAAGTATATGGACGACGCTCTTATAAGGGCCAAGAGTAATGCATCATTTTTAGAATTTGTATTTTATTTATTTTTTTACAGATTTTTCTCAAATGGATACCTCATCATCATCCCTCACAGACACTTTATCGCCTTCAAGTGACCTCGACCCATTGTCTCCTCCTCGAGGAGCATCCTCGGTGGCAGTCACAAGGACATCATGAGACATGTATGAGAAGGACTGTATTTTGTATGATTCATGAGATTTTTGGTACAATTGTAGATTGTAATTTTATATTTTTCACGTGTTTGTAGATCCTAGAAGAATATAATTCTGCTCTCGAAGACAACTTGTCAACCTTCTCGTCAGTGACATGATTGAAACACATGGGTATGTTGTATACCTCAGTTAATACTCTAAAGTTTCTTCTTACAAGTAGAAGGATATTTACTCAAAATAAAATTAAAATCCCTTGAAAGACCTTTCACAATAATCATGTAACTTCAGTTTCTCTCAGCACTGTTATTGATTCTCCATTGTAAGTTAAATAGTTTTCTTATCTTTTTTATAAATGACCTAGGTAGATCTTCTCCTGTAGATTATCTCTTGGTTAGGTCTCCCTTGAATATATGTACTTGAAGTTAATTTTGCCTTTTTAGTTAACCATGAAGTCCCTTGAGACTATGTGTTTTTCTTTCCTTTGACGAATGCCTTCCCGAAAACAAAAGGAAAGCTATACTCTTGGAATCATCACACTTTTTTCTTAATTGAAGGATCCATTTTCTCAAAAAGGTTATGGGTTAAGTATTGTTAATGTATGCATGGACATTGAATTTGGTATACCTATGAATGCATTTTTTAACAGGAGCACTGTTTTAGACTACGTCCAGATAGGGTTAGGGTGGCCAAAGGAAGAAATTCAGACCACGGATGTTAAAACTCGAACGCTCCTCACCATACATGGCGGGTTCTCATCTCAAATTCAACATCCTGAGACTGTACGTAAGCTGTAAAGAAGGAGGCCGAGGACTAGTGAGTGTGAGAGCCACTGTCCAGGACGAAACATCCAAACTCCATAACTACATCATAGAGAAGGCCAAAACGGATGACGCACTCAGTGAATGTCTCAGTCAGTGGCGAGATGAGGAGGTGCTGGAGGAGAGCCCAACATGGGAGGACAAGCCCCTACACGGCATGTACCACCGGAGCATAACAGAAGTGGCTGATCTCAAGAAGTCCTACCAATGGCTAGAAAGGGCTGGCCTACAGGACAGCACAGAGGCACTCATCATGGCTGCACAGGAACAGGCCCTGAGCACCAGAGCGATAGAGGCCCAGATATACCACACCAGACAAGACCCAAGGTGTCGGTTGTGCAAAGAGGCATCTGAGACGATCCAACACATAACTGCAGGGTGCAAGATGCTGGCAGGGAAGGCCTACATGGAACGCCATAACCAAGTGGCTGCATAGTGTACAGAAACATCTGCAGAGTATGGGCTGGAAACTCCAAGGTCTAAGTGGGAAACTCCTCCAAAGGTGGTGGAGAATGAGCGTGCGAAGATCCTGTGGGACTTCCAGATACAGACCGACCGAATGGTAATGGCGAACCAACCTGACATCGTGGTGGTAGACAAAGGGCAGAAGAAAGCCGTGGTGGTAGATGTGGCAATTCCAATCAATGGCAACATCAGGAAAAAAGAACACGAAAAGCTTGAGAAATACCAAGGGCTCAGAGAGGAGCTGGAGAGGGCCTGGAGAGTAAAGGTGACAGTAGTGCCCGTGGTGATCGGTGCACTCGGGGCAGTGACCCCGAAGCTGGAAGAGTGGTTACAGCGGATCAGACATCTCGGTCTACTGCGCAGAACCCTCAAGCTCCCAGAGGGATAACCGCTCGCGGAGGGCCAAAGGTGAATGGACGATTTTATATATATATATATATATATATATATATATATATATATACATAGAAAATATGCGGCTCCAGTCAAAACACATGTTTGTGCTGATGGTCATTGGTATTAGATCAGCTCCATACATATCACCTGCGAGACGCGGCCCATCCCTCGCTGCTCTTAGTAGTAGTAGTAGTAAGTAGTAAGTAGTAAGTAATCTTTATTTATATACCGCCTTTTCCCTGCACATCGGAGTCTCAAAGCGGTTTACAATTGTTATTTTTGGGAGTGGGGGTGCCAGTACAGGAGGCACATGCCATACCTATTGTACATATTTTTAGTGGTAGGGGAAAAACCGGAGCACCCGGAGGAAACCTACGCAGACACGGGGAGAACATGCAAACTCCACTCAGAAAGGCCCTGGTCCAACCGGGATTCGAACCCAGGTTCTTGCTGAGAGGCGAGAGTGCTATCCACTCAGCCACCGTGCCGCCTTACCATGTGGACGAGCCGTTGTTTGCTGCTAAAGCTTTAACCCAGCACAGAAGAATGGGAAGATTTAAAAAGTTCTTTGTGCGCAAAGGTGCCAAAGCTCCGCTCGGCTCTGACCCAGTAGAACACATAGCTGGATATATGAAAAGTGCATGGCTCGAAATGGCTGTTATTTCAAAGAACGTGGAATATTTTAAACTATGCGGTTAACCGGTTTTAACCGGCTAATGAGGCTTGATGGTCGGTCATGAAAATTCATAGTGTTTTACATCCCTAATCAGTGTAGAATGTGTAATTGTTGTCCTAATGCAATTTTCAAGAAAGAGAACACTATATAATTCAATTAATTAGTATCTGACACCTCTGACCGAACGCCACATGACTGAAATATCACACAAGCACATCAAACCATGGTCCAGTCCAACAGGCTGTTTTAGGCCTTAGTTCTGAAGCAAACCTGGCTAAACCATTAGGGACGTCCCACACCAATGGATTGTCCATCTGTGCGTGTCTATTAGCTCTGTTTTAACGCAAACACAACGTCTTCAGGCTTTCCTCTAAATTAACCCATGTGCTGTGGAAAAAAACAATAACCTCGCTTGATTTAGTGGATTCCTGACAGAAGTAATCCATGCACAGAGCTGAAATGACCAGTTGTTAAGTGACGAAAATGGGTTCCTCTCTAAGCCAATGAGTTCAACAGCTTTCCAAGTCATCCAAGGTCCAAATATAGAAAAAACAACAAGTCGCCGAGTATGTTAGCAGACACAGACGCAACTAATTTCACGAACATATAAATACTGAACAAAAAATATACGGCTATTATCACTCGGTGAATGGAAATGACTCATACAGCTGGAGTTTACATGAAGTCTCTATGGAGATGTGGAAATATAATCTAGAGACGGGAAAAGCCTCAAGTCAAAAAATCTGTGCACTGTATTATGTAGAAACTAATAGTTACTTTTTGCAACATCACAGAGTGCGTTTCTATAGGCAGTTTCTAAATATGGCCCAGGTACACAACCTGACTCAATCTGGGATTATCTCAGTATAAATGCAGGCTCAGACCAATCTTGCCTTAGTATACATGCAGATTCAGACCAGTCTTGTCTCAGTTTACATGCAGACTCAGACCAGTCTTGTCTCAGTTTACAGTACATGCAGACTCAGACCAGTCTTGTCTCAGTATACATGCAGACTCAGACCAGTCTTGTCTCAGTATACATGCAGACTCAGACCAGTCTTGTCTCAGTTTACATGCAGACTCAGACCAGTCTTGTCTCAGTTTACATGCAGACTCAGACCAGTCTTGTCTCAGTACACATGCAGGTTCAGACCACTATTGTATCAGTATACTGTCCAAGAGATCATTTCCAGTCTTTCCTCCACATGCAGCCTGGATGTATTGCCCACTAGATTTCTAAACTCTGTTCTGAGCAGCTCTAATCAGTTTGTTAATTTCAGTCACACACATGGCTCTGGGAGTTTTGCTCACCGTTCTTGTGATCATTTTATTTTTTCATACTGTAGTTTTTCCACAGGAAATTTTTATATTTATAATCTGGTCCCTGGTCCAGGTTAGACGTGGTTTAAATCAGGTGAATATAGCCTATCCTGGCTCTATTAAAAAGCCCTTTGGGTTAGTATGGACTTCATAGAGCTATCTGGTTACGAAGGGAATCTCGAGTCAGTTAGGTGATAAGTTTTGTCTGTGTTTATGGGCAAAAACGCGTCCAGAGGACTCCCTTTGTAACTTCCTACTATAGATCACTGTGGGCCGAATGAAAGATTAGACTAACATGTGTTTATATCATTAATCTGTCAACGTGAATGACTCATTCCTTTTTGTGTTTCTGTTTTTATAGTGCTCTTTTTATAACAAATATGAATAAAAATAAAATAAAATAAATACTTGTTGACGCTCTTTAAAGGATACATATTCTCATTTTTATGGCCTTTAAATCCAATCCATTCCACTTTATTCATATAGCACATTTCATAAACACAGTTTCCAAAGTGCTGCACAATGAAAGACTAATTAAAACAAATCCATGGTAAAACAGTAAAATCCTTAAAAATCAAATAGGAAAAACCGTGTGTGCATTTTGTATAAATTTTAAAATAAAATGGGTCTTAAGACGAGACCTAAAACACTCCACAGAGGGAGCAGTTTAAATATGGGGGGCAGAGCGTTCCAGAGCTTTGGTCCAGCCACAGAGAAGGCCCTGTCCCCCTGGGTTTTAAGTCTCGTCCTAGGTACCACAAGCTGAAGCTGGCCTTCGGACTTCAGCGCGTGGGGCGGGAGGTAAACATGAGGTCCGAGAAGGAGGCGCCAGTACATTCAAAGCTTCAAAACAAACAATAAAATCTTAAAATGTATTCTAAAATGAACAGGAAGCCAGTGTAACAATGCCAAAACTGGTGTAATGTGATCGCGCCTTCTGCTTCCTGTCAAAAATCTTGCCGCTGAGTTTTGAACCAACAGCAGACAGGAAAGTGCGTTTTGGGGGATGCCTGCATAAAGTGCATTGCAATAGTCCAGGTGTGAAGAAATAAAAATTGTGCATGACCATGAACAATTGTTCAGAGTTCAGTTTTTCCATTGTCTCCACACACGGTGATGACGGAAGCAACTCGCCAAACACTCTGGCGCATCAAAGCCCCAACCAACACCATAAAATGACCTGTGACTTACTTTAATTTAATTTAGGAACATTTTGGGCCAACCAATCTTGGAGTACTTATCATTTTTGATTAATGGCATGTAAATCTGACAATCATCAGCATAGTGATAAGTGATAAGACATGCCATGTATAAAAAATAAATTTAAAAAAGTCACTATGTGGGAGCAGGTACAGGGCAGAAAGAAAAGGGCCAAGAATTGAGCCCTGGGGAACTCCACAGTGCAAAGGGTGAAGGACCACTCACAACAGGTATGATCGAAACCAGACAGGGCGGTCCCCCTACGGCTATCTGTCAACTAATCATACAAAAAAAACGTCAGCCCACTTTATGAATGCTAAAAGGTTTAATTAATTACTGCAAATAAAGTAGTTCCCACACTAACATGGCTAGACGAGTAACAGCTAGGCTAGCAACTTTTTAAACTGGACGTTTTGTTGAAGAAACTCTCTTGAACTACATGAAAACTAAAAAACAAAGAATTCTGAACATCAGCGATGAGTGACCCGTATATACGCACACACACACACACACACACACACACACACACACACACACACACACACACACACACACACACACACACACACACACACACACACACACACACACACACACACACACACACACACACACACACACACACACACACACACACACACACACACACACACACACACACACACACACACACACACACACACACACACACACACACACACAACCTAAATCAATAATCAGATCACAGTGTTTAAATGTTATTTGTGTTTATAGAGCGAAGCTATACCCTCATTCGAATAGCTACTTATTTATATTAAACTGGCCGGACTACTTGCGGAGTAATCTAACACACCTGAATTACCGGCACAAAGTCATTATTGGTTTGAGAGGACAGTTATCAAGAAATAATGACCAGTAGAACGTTTTGGGACTACATACAAATCAATGGAGTGTCCTACTTCTACTGTGAGGAGCCATATAATAATGTGCCATAATTTAACAACAACAATAACAATAAATGCTAATTGAAATTTCATGTTCTACTATGTTTGGATCAGCCTTACAATCCCTAATTGCACGTTTATCCATATAATATCTACTTCCAATTTTCTCAAGATCAAACTTTAAATCAACATTTGATTTGAGTAAATTGGAAGTCATTGGTGTATGTGGCTCACGTGTGTCCGATCTCGTGGGCGATGGTAAAGGCAGTGCCCAGTCCAATGTCCTCGTTGATGCTGCAGCTCCTCTCTGGCTCACACATGCCGCCCACCGGAGCTAGACCTAACATATTAGACACACGCTTAGAAAAATGACAGGAATCCAAACAATTTACCTTTTATTCTTTTTGTCCACCCTTTTTCAAATTAAAAGGATTAAAAGTCCTCAAAATACTAGCCTGGCCTTAGCCATTCGTACACTCCGCTCAATCATAATTTCACTGCATGTAACGTCTGGGTCTAGTCCCTGGGTTAGCGATTACAATCGGTTGAATTTCGACCAACCATTCAGAGAGCACGGAAGGCAGGTGTTGGAGTTAGTTGTGGGTGACGTAAAGAGTTTGCGTCGAATGGGAAGGTTGTAGTTTGGTAATGGCGAAAAATGCAATAGTAAAGTAATCCGGTCTGGTTTGATCAAGAAATTGAAGCCGGAGCAAGAGATGTTTAGCAAATGTAATCGCTGGAATAAATTGTGGCGCTACTCCCCACAGGCTGTGTTAGCGGCAAAGGAGATGGCTAGGCTAAATGCTAAATGCTAACGACTCACTCGGGCGCATTACATTCGTCACAGTAAACTCAGATCCAATCGTTTCAATCTGCAAAAGGAGTTAACCCCTCCCACCTGTAAACGGAGCTCAATGGAGCACCTCCAGACCTTAGTACGAAATGTAATTTGTACTATGGTGTGGTACGACCAGGCTATCAAAATACAGCAGAAGCTGTATTTCATTAACCCAAAAGGGCCTGTCCAGTTAAAACTGCTCTTTTATCTGCTTTCATTGAGTTGTATCGTGGCGCGCTAAAACATTCATTCAGTCGTGTCCAGTTAAATAATGCTCTCATTGAGTTGTGCTGTGCCACAGCCTTTGACTTACCTAGCGTCTCACAGGGCTTGTTCTTTTGGATGCAGATATCATACCTACAGAGACAGGAGTGCAAGTGTTTACAGAGGAAATGTGCAGTGCAGTTGCCAGCACACAGTTTCTGGTGTGATCTTGACAAATAGAGCATGTAACTGCTCTCAAGGGTCCAACACATCATTCAAGTATGTTTGACCTGACAAAACTGAGAGAAGCTATTATCAAAGAGCGCTTATATCCTTATCACAGTGAATATTTTGGATGTGACCAATTTGGGAGAAAGAGAGCGATCAACTTAAGAACTAATAAATACACGTTTGCCTGCTACAGTGAGAATCTAGAGACCTTTTTTATTGTAAGATTTAACATGTTCAAAATACACGTTCATTTTTAGGGCTGTATCAAGTATACGTTTAATGAAAACACCATGGTATGTAAACTTACAATCTTCACCATTTTAGTAGTTTCTATTGGTTTATATTATAAATTTGAATCAAAAAAGTGTAGACACAGTTGTTTGATAAAAACAGCTGAAATGAACCACTAATAAAAGTTTACCGTACTTTTAATGTTCATATAAAAAGGTCTGAACTGTAACCTGCAAAACTGACTCGGCTTAGACCACAGATAAAGTTGATGTGACTCAAAACAGAAATATGCTTTCTTTTCCATTGATTTAAATAGATAGATTTCCATTCTATGCCATAGATAATAATGAACCACATAGAATAAAATAGAATACTCATAGAATCTCACTATAGCAGGCATGTTATGTCTTCTTCAAAACTTCTTCAACAGTAATCTTTTAAAGAATACGGCATCTGTATTGGCAAAAACTTAAAACTTTAAAAGTGACCTTCAGATTTGTGAGGGGCGGCCTGTACCCACAGTGATATGACACAGATATACAGTAGTTTGACTGGAACAATAGCAGGAAACCAGGGACGGTCACGGCGGTGTCTTCAGTCTGGACAGCTCTGCCCTGTGTTTGAACACTGGTGTAACAGGCTATATTCATCTATCGTTGTAACAACATAATCATTTTAAGCAGAGTGGGCGGGTGTGAAATAGAGAAACATCAATCCTGCCCATATGAACATGCTATAAGATGAGCCCAAGGATGTTATCTGTATTGTCAAATTGTTAATAGGGCTGCAAAATGAATCACACAATATTTGTCTGTTCGCAATAATGCACTGCAGACAAAAAAAAACTGTTTTGTTCAAGAGTAAGTAAGTAAGTAGTAAGTTTTTATTTATATACCGCCTTTTCACTGCAGATCTGAGTCTCAAAGCGGTTTACAATTGTTAATTTTGGGCATTTGTCTCTCACTCCACACAGAGATGGGAGCGGGGCCAGTACAGAGATGCTCGCTTGGTAACTAACTTTAAAATGTCAAAACATGTTTACTATAGGTGTTTGCATATCAGTAACAGTAGGAAACAATGTGCTGTTTGGACCTGTGACAGCTTTTCCCTACAGGGAAGACAGTATGTCAAAATAAACTTAATTTAACAAAACATCTGTCTTCTAAAGTCACAGCACGGTGCACCCAGGGTTAGAGGGAATCCATTATAATGAACAACGACAAGCATATAATCCATGTGGAGCAATATAAACATTTATATAGAAACCCTAACTCTCACAGTAAGACCTCCACTTTTGTTACAAGGCTTGTTATGCAAAAAATTGTCCTTTATGTGATTTTTATGTAGTTTTATAACCTTCTTTACTTGAGCCACACATAAGCAATGACAGAGAAAATACTTTTGTTTCATTAACGTCTAAAATACAGCTACATTTGGTTGCAGTGTTCACACTGAACACAGCTGACCCAAAAGTCTAGGTAAGTAAGTAATCTTTTTTTATACAGCACATTTTTACAGATCAAGGTCACCCAAAGCACTTGTTCAGAGTTCTGATATTCTCCACACACAGTGCGAGACGTCGAACACACTGGCGCATCAAAGCCCCCAACCAACACCATCCATTCACTCTCTCATTACATTCATTCCTATTGTGCATGTTTTCAGTGGTAGTGGAAACCGGAGAACCCGGAGGAAACCTGCGCAGATATGGGAACATGAAAACTCCACTCTGAAAGACCCTGTTCTGACCAGGATTCAAACCCAGGACCTTCTTGCTGAGAAGCGAGAGGGCTATCCACTCAGCCACCCAGATGGCGAGGTGGGTTAGATGCCTAGTGGTTCTGACAAAAAAATGAGCCAATGCTTCTATTGCTAGCTTTCACATGTATGTACTTACTTATATGTGCTACACTTTTCCAGACAAAAAAAGTGAATTTGAGAGGACCACCCTCAATCAGCCAATCATCTCTCAGCCAAATAGTCAAATAGTGACCCACAAGGCACCTTCTTACAAGTATGCAAAATATAACAGCATACAAATCTATTTTCTCTCATTATAGAACAATCTCGTGCGAGGACGTACAGCAAAAAACAAGTTCCCCGCGGTCACGCGTGCTCCCCCCAAATAGTGAGGGGGGCGCCCCCACTATTAGAGAAGGACTGCTCCTCCCTTCCATAGACTTTAACTCAGACAACGAGAACGCCACTGTCAACTACTGTAGTAGATGAGCAATTACTTTATTTTTACTTTATTCAAGTACGACAAAAAAAGCCTGTAGCACAAGGTCACACACACCCTCCTTGGCATCGGACCACGCCCCCAGGGGGGCGGGCCCCACTATTTGACAAGCACTACTTTAAGGAAACACTAAATCGAACACTAAATGTTCTTTCTGTTATTTTCTATATCTCCATCCTCCATCCTGAATGACATGAAATTAAGGAGGCTCACAATATAGTAATCAAACCAATTATGAAAAAGTAAATTTTATGAAAGGCTATCCTTGTTGTGCAGGCCTACATTTATCATTACGTTAAGCCTAGCGTACATCGGACTGGCAACTGATTATATCCGTCGCATATGAGTTGCTGCCAGGGCTGGACTGGCCATCGGGCGTACCGGGCAATGCCAGAAGGGCCGATGCCCATATTTGGACCGGTCTGTCTGCCTCATACAAAACACATGTTTATGAAAAGTGTAAATCCGTTGAGAAATGTTCGAGGGGAACGCGCGTGTCCGCGGGGCACCTGCTGTATGTACTCGAACGGGATTCCACCACCTCAGCGGCCGCAGTGTTCCCGCATCCAGCAGCTCTGAGCTGGACGCGGGAACCGCTCAATGGGAGCCGCTCACAACACAACACGGTGAGCGCGTAGCCGCAACGTGACCATGTACCCAAGACCATAAACGCGCACAGGACCATGCATGTCTTTGCGTAATTTGTGCACCCAATAAATACACCGCTGCAGAAAACAGTCCGCGTCTCCCCTCTCCTCAAAATTAAAGCTCGGGTACCTAAATTTTCCTTTGCATTAAAAGTTGATGTTTGAGCCCAAAAGTAAAATGTTGTGAACAGATTAAACAGATTTAGAGCCAGCTAATGGCTGACAATATGCATTACATAAATGTTTACCAATTCTCATCCCTGTAACAAACAATAGTATTGTCTGTGCCCACCTCCCTCACTCTGAGACATTTTTATTACTCTGTTTAATGTAGACTATTGTACTTTGTTTTATTGTTGAAACTGCAGACATCCTGATCCTCTACAGTATTTGCTTCCACATACTGTATAAACCAGGGGTCGGCAACCTTTAGTGCCCCTAAAGTGGCTCCTGGAGCCTTTTCAAAAATTTCTGAAAATGGAGTGTGAGGGCTATATTTTATTTCTAGTTTGAATGTGGTTTTTGTAGGAGGAAAAACATTCTTGACGTTTTTCAATTCTGCAAAAACTTGTATAAGTAATATTCAATTTAAACATTTCTGTCAACGTAGTGCGTCATATCCTGTGACGCGGCCCGTGCCAGGCGGCTGCTGCTGTAAACAAACCGGCGTGTGTGCATTATAGACTGTGTGTGCCCAAAGATAAAGAGAGAGTCGATAAGACTGGACTAAGAATGAGAATGAACATTTGCTTTCAGTCACTGAGGAAGGACTGCTTCATGTTTGCGATGTAATGAAAAGTTTTGTTGTAACAGGAGGAACAATGAAGCTTTAAACACTGTTCACTGAAAGATTCATTCATCATAAAGTCAGAGCACCTATTTTCAGACTTCAAATACCTTCGCAAAGACGGCGAAAGAAAAGGCCATTAAGGACAGTCACCTCCAGCAAACTTCAGCCTGTGATGTGATCGATATGAACAGACAGTGATGCAGGTGAACTCGGAGCCAAAAAGCAGATTTATTTACTGTATTTGTACAATTGCATGAAGGTTAAACTTAAAGCAGAGTCGTCACGTGGTGCGTCATTCTCTCCAGGACACGCTGCAATGAAAATACACATTTGATAATCATGAATGGTTTTTATGTGTTTGTAGCCTTTACTTTGTCATTTAGATATTAGGCTAATATAGCTAATATAGCTAATGTAGCTAAGGTAGCTAATGTAGCTAATGCAGCTTCAGCCCGTTACCTTCATATAAGCCTTATACAACGCTTTTTTTTGCGGCTCCAGACAGATGTTGTTTTTAGTTTTTTTTTGTCAGTTTTTTTGTTTTTGGGCCGCTAAGAAGGAAAAAATGCCCGGGCCGTTTTTTTGTCCCAGTCCAGCCCTGGTTGCTGCCCCGCACACATTGACAATCTGACGAAAACGGGCAACTCCCAGTAGCAGACCAGTCTCGGGAATAACAGCGCGTACATCGACAGCAACTGGCCTCAACTACAGTGTGTTTTCTGACATAAACTGTTGCGGGCTCGCAACACACGCACGTTGTCGGAGCGGCGCATGGAGCGCGCACATTGGGTCATATCTCCGAAACTGAGGACAACTAGTTGCCGAAAAGTAGAACACGGGCAACTGACTGAAACTGGAGACCGACTGTTCATCTCCAGTTGTAAGAGCGCGCACATCGACCGATTTCGGCAACTGATCATCTCCCATCATCTCCTCTCAGTTGCCAAAAGCCGCCTTGCAACTAGTTATCTCCAGTTTCTTTGTCGATGTACGCTAGGCTTTAGACCCAAAACATCACTAAAAATAATTAAGCTATTGATAAATGAGAGTGAGAGTGAGCCTACTGTATATTCATAGCGTTTTTATTTTTATTCCCAAACAAGAGTTTTCTGAAGTGAGTGGCTGGCTAACCGAAACAAAAACAAAAAACAAGTGAAGAAAAACTTGTTTTCATCCCATCACATTTTCTTTCTAATTTCTCGTCGTCGGTTTTGCAGCTTTTTTTTCTGTTTCTCCATCTCACGACAGGTAAATGATGATTTTGCTGTTGTTGCATGCAACGGCAGCCTGTCAAAGCAGGGGGCACTGTTGACTCTATGGGGCGCTGCTGTCAAGTGCCCCGTATTATAAAACATCCATGCGCTGAACCAACCAAGAGGGTGTGATGGGGCACTCTCCATTGCGCGCAGACAAGCTTATATTTATTATTTATTTATTTCCTTCTAGCGTTTGGCGCCCCCCCTTCCTTTGGCGCCCTTATGCAAGGCATACTGTGCATATACCCTTTTTGCGCCACTGGGTGCATTTCTTGAAACGTGAACCCACATTTGAACTCATAAAGATAGTAATTGCACAGGCCTTGATTCTTGTGGTTGTGCTTGGCAAAGGTATTTGTGGCAGCTCAGGTCATATTGAGATGACTGTCGCCAAACTGTGGCTGTGTTTGCACATTCCAAACTCAACAGCGTCAGTGTCCTGTGTGACTGCTGCACACCCCATTCACAAGTGTGGGAACCAGAGCAGACCACTTGTGTATGGTGAAGGCTCCAACTTTGGTCAAATCTAAGACGATTCAAGACTAAGTTCTAAACAATGCAGGCAGATATTTATTTGTTTCGGAGATGTCACTTTATTGTACATATATCCTGCATGTCACTTTATTGTACATATATCCTGCATGTACATATATACATATATGTACATATATCATATGTACATATATGTGTACATATATATATGCAGGATATATGTACATATATGTACATATATCCTGCATGTAACATGTTTGCACATTTCCTCCCTTTGCACAATCTGAGTGTCTCTATCCATGCCAAATGTGACATGTAAATTTCTCCTCTGTGAGATAAATAAAGCAATCTTATCTTATCTTAGATAATGAAGGATAACACAAAAACTACTTTTTCACTTATAGTTGCCATTTGTTGTCAAATCAACATTTTCAAACTAAAATGTCCCTTAAACGTCTTTTTTTCCATGCACGCCTTTTAAAAACTTTTTCATTTGATCCATCCATAATTGTGTAATTATTGTCTTCCCAAAGACAGAATTTATGACATGCAAAACTCTAGAATTAGATGTGATTTAAGTCCATTCCGCCGTACAAATACTATGCTAGTCTAAATAAAATTAAACAATTTAAAGGGGGTTTCATTCTTGTTTTAAGTATTTGAAGCACACACAAGGGAATGTTGTCTCCAGCTGGAAGGACATTGTAAACTATTGGAATGTGCGCAAACCAGTGATCGTCTCATCCACGGTTGGTTGTATTCAGATGTACTACTGCACTGTACTAATGTTAAATCACCATTTTCATTGCAGAGAAGAGCATACACTTTGGCCTTTACATAGATCGGTCGTCCTGGTCCCTTTGCAGAAAAACAGCCCCAAAGATGTTTCCACCCCCATGCTACACAGTAGGTATGGTGTTCTTTCGATGCAACTCAGCTTTCTTTCTCCTCTAAACACGACGAGTTGAGTACCAAAAAGTTCTATTTTGGTTTCATCTGACCATATGACATTCTCCCAATCCTCTTCTGGATCATCCAAATGCTCTCTAGCAAACTTCAGACGGGCCTGGACGTCTAACACAGCAGGATTTGCGTCCCTGGCGGCGTAGTGCGTTACTGTTGTTACTTTTGGTCCCAGCTCTCTGGTTCTGGGATTTTTGCTCACCGTTCTTGTGAACATTTTAACCCCACAGAGATCTTGCGTGGAGTCCAAGATTGAGGAAGATCATCAGTGGTCTTGTATGTCTTCCATTTTCTATTAATTGCTTAGAATAATTGATTTCTGCAATAGGTGAGCAGCCTGAATCTGCTTACCTATTGCAGATTCAGTCTTCCTACCCTGGTGCAAGTCTAAAATTTAGTTTCTGGTGTCCTTTGACAGCTCTTTGGTCTTGGCCATATTGGAGTTTGTAGTGTGACTGTTTGAGGTTGTGGACAGGTGTCTGTTATACTTATAACGAGTTCAAACAGGTGCAGATACAGGTAACGAGTGGAGGAAGGAGGAGCCTCTTAGGCCCAGTTTTTTACGGAGGCGCTGTGCAGACGTTGCCAAGCTATTAACAGAAACGACAAGGCACCGTATGCAAATTTCACAGCGTTCATACACGGATGAAAAACGATGTAGTTCTAGTGCCTGGCCAGTAGTGGGCAGAGGAACTTTACAACATGACACACGTGAGCCCCAGCCCCCCCAGCAGTATACTCACTTCCTCAACAACATCCTCCTCAGGCGCCGCAAAGACGTGAAAGAATGCACCAACATCATTCGGCATTTTAACAGCAGCTGTGAAACACGTAGTTAGTGTACCCACAGCCATTGTTGTTTATGTTTGTTCTCGGCTACTGCGCATGTCCAAATTTACGTGTGGGGGGAGCGGGGAGGTGGGGGTCAGAGCAGCAGAGAAATCACACCTTTTTCTTCAAGCAGGTGTGAAAGAGCGCCTCGCTGAGCAGCGTACCTGAGCTGTCCCACTCTATAGGCTGGTTCTTAACGCTTACGTTTTCATCCCCCTGAAACACAGTCTCCATGTGAACGGGGGGTAGCAACCAACATCCAACTATAAAGTTTTACTGCAGCATTGTTTCCGTCTAAACGGGGCCTTAAAGAAGAAGTTACAGGTCTATGAGAGCAAGGAAAAAGCAGAGGATGAAATGCCCTACAGGGATAAATCAAGAGTACAAACTATTACGACAACACAAGAATTAGTAATTAATACCTAGGAGTAGAGCTGCAACTAACGATTATTTTGTAATCGATTAATCTATCGATTATTTTTACGATTAATCCAGTAATCGCTTGGCTGTGAATTGTGTAGAAAAAAAATATTTTTTCATCACAAAAAGCTAAAGTGGCAACACTCGAGGACGTATTGATGGCGTAAACTTAAAGTAAATGTTTGTAACAGGCTCTTTGTGCTAATTCTGCTATCTGATTGGATGAGACAGACAGATATTCATGAAATTATAAAAACAAAGTCGGTTTTAATCAAAAATACTACATTTTCATGTCATTTTTGCTCTGTTTGAGTCCGTGTGAACCAGAAAACGATTAATCGATTACTAAAATAGTTGTCGACTATTTCAATAATCGATTAGTCGTCGATTAATCGATTAGTTGTTTCAGCCCTACCTAGGAGTCCACCTGGACCACAGACTGGACTGGTCAGCTCAGACCAATGCAGACTCTTCTTCCTGAAAAGACTGAGGTCCTTTGATGTGAGCGGTCAGATGTCGCACATATTTTACTAGTCTGTTGTAGCTAGTGCCTTGTTCTTTGGGGCCGCGTGTTGGGGTGGCAGTCTGCCCTTGAGAGACAGTAACCAGCTTGACAGGCTGATAAGGAAATGTATCTCTGTGATGGAGAGTGTGGACTCTGTAGGAGCTGTGCTGGAGAGAAGGATGAGAGCTCTGATGGAGGGCATCCCTGGGTAACTCCAGACACCCTCTGCAAGACACTATGGCCACTCAGAGGAGTAATCCTAGCAACAGGCTCCTATCACTGTGCTGCCTTTGTTCCTTCGGCGGTCAGACTGTACAACAGACCTGAATGAGTCTTCTGCTGCTGGACACCTGAATTTCTCCTACGGGGGATCAATAAAGTACCTATCTATATATCTACCATAAGGAGTATATCACCGGACAACTCTACAACATTGCATTTGTATGAGTAGAATATGACAATGGCTTTTATTATTTCAATTTCAGTTGTATTCGTTTTATGAATTCCAAGGGATAACACAATTCAGTACTCGTATCGGTCCTCGGTGTTGGCAAGCACTTTAAAATATACATTGTCGCTCCCATCATGGCTGTGGGAAGACTTTGCGCTGTGTGGAAATGTTTTCTTCTTGCCATTTAATATTTTCAATATTTAAAAAATATTGAAAACTGTCCTAGTTTGTTTTGCATTTTTAGTTCAAGTCAATTCATAATTATTTTAATTATGTTTATTCTGCAACAATATTCTTATTTCCTTTTTTCAAAGATGATCTAGGACATAATAACTTTCATAAAGGTACACACATATACCATTGTTACGACCCGAAGGACAAAATATATGAGGACACAGAGACAGGTTGAGAGTTCAAAAAATTATTTTATTTATTTTTCTCTTTAGAGTGAACTCTAGATCTTATTATTTTATTAAAATGAACATAAATAAAAAAAAAACCAACCCCGTGTCCAGAACACAAAAAACCCAAAGTAATCAAATCAAAGGTGGACCTGGTGGGCCAGCCAAAACAAACAAAATGGGCCGACACCGAGCCAACCCTATACAGGGCCGTCCGGATCCGATGCCAACACCCTAACTAAAGAATAAAGCAAACCCAAATAGCTACACCCTCACCAACGAAAACGTATCCACCGGACCCACCAGGTCAAACAAAAATAAGGACAGGAAAAAAGGCTAAAGAATGACTAAAATAACCAAACCATGCGGCGTCTGAGGAGGCCGCAAAAAGGACCAAGAGAGAGCGCGCAGCGCGTGCACGCTCACCTCAGCAGGTGTTGCAAAAGAGGCTGAGAGCAGAGAGGGGCGGGAGCGCACCAGGACAGCGCTTTTATACTCCCGGCCTGAGCTGCAAAATATACAAAATAAGTTACAAAACATTATCAAAAATGTAACCTATAAAATATATTTATAAAAAACAATCTTACAAAAAATATACAAAACCCAAAAATACCTGGACAAAAAAAATAAGACACAAAACCAAAAGGGAAAAGAAGCCCAAACATAACAACCATTGTCAGCCTTTATTGGATCGTTTTTCACAACATATATAATACATTTAGTATTAATTGCTTTCACAATGGTGAATGCAAGAGGTTGCAGTGAGTGACGGACTTGTCAGTGCCCGTCACTCAACAAAATGTAACGGTTGTGTGCGTTTACTCAAACGCTTTGAACCTGATTTTGACCCCCTGAACCAACATGAGAGAGATTTTGCTCAAAGATCAGTTCTGGCAAAAAAATATATGTTTATGTAGGATTTCTTCCTGAGACAGAAATAAATAAAATCATGCAATAGCGCCACTTATTAGATTTTGCCAATTTTGCATTTAGTTTGTCCTAGAGCTACAATATTTGATACACATATTTGTCACCTCAATACAAGACAAAATGTTTTATTATGGCCATGCCTGCTGACCAATAGGAAGTCCATAATTTTGAAAAACCATGAATTCAGACACATAAAATCAAAACAAACAAAAATCTTGACAAGACTGTGACAAATTGAGATAAGGAAGCCATCCAGTCCTTCTCTCTTATAGAGAGTATGATCAATCCATTCAAAGAACATACAGAAATGCTGTCACTAAGTTCTTGTCTTGAAGCTAGAGATTATGTTAAAGGAGATATGCATAAGGTTTGATGTAAGGGCCAGATTGCTATGGACTGCACTAGAATCTGATTTTGTTGGTGACACTTATCCAGAAGTGAGCGCAAAAAATGCTAAGTAAGGACAGGTTCACAAGTCATTCAGATATATGGAAAAGATCAAAGAATTCCAAAACATTGAATATATTTTTTGCAGAAGAAGCCTTGCTTCATGATCATGAGGAAGCTGACACTAGGTTAGTGTTACATCCACAGCATGCTTCTGTGAATGGTTATCAAGACATCATTAAGAGCCGTGACACTGATGTCGCAATAATCCTTCTCTTTCATCTTCAAGCTCTTGATGCTAATGTGTATTTTCTAACAGGGGCCAAGAACAAAGTCAGACCTCTTCATTGACAGGAAAAAGCTGCCACTCTTTCCCCTCTGCAGAGCCCTATATCGGAGCAAACTATCAAGCTGCCATATTTGGAAGAGCTGTGAACCAATATCAACACCAACTCCTACTTGTAGAGGTTGGAATGTTATTGGAAAAGAGATTTTCATTTGCTGAATGACAAATGATCCAAAAGCTGTTCATGAAACTTTCATTTCATATATCAGTACACAAAATGTACATATCAATCAGATACGGGTGCGGATGATGTGGAGTTAGATTCCAATAATGACTCTGCTGATGAAGGTTGATCTTTGTCTGTGAAGGTTTGGATAGTGTCATTTCATATAAAATATGAAGAAAGAAATTATACCACAAGAGGTTGGAATGAAATATATTTTTCTAGACTTTGCACGTTTTTCACCAGACGGCCTATTTGTAAAGTTATCTGTACAAACAATACGTTTCAGTGTTTTACATCTCCACTTGGACAAAGAGTAGTCCATGTGATTCTCAGGCCTCTAAAACCTGCTCCTCAGTTTTTAGAGTTCTTAAGTGTCTGTTTTATCACTGCACTCCTCACTCCTGTTTTGTCTTTTATTTTTCCCATACCAGCCTCAAGAGCAGCAGTAAGAGACATGAAAGTCCCCACCATTGCCATTGTGACTGCTCCGTCAAAGACTCTATTCTGCTCCCTCTCCCTGCGCTGAAGAGAGGAGCGCGTCTGCGCGCGCACGTGGCGCGTGCGTGTGGGGCAGACATGCCCCGTGTGACCGCACGGCCCCGATTCTACAGACTCTCCCCCGCCAATACTGTCCCCCGCAGCGCACAAGGGTGCACACTTGCTGCTTGCACACGCATATCATCATCTCCCGTCCACACACAACTCACCTGCTGCTGTTGTCTCGCACTGGCCAAACCGAGGCACTTCCTGGTCGCACCATATATAGCGCAGGGGCGTGCGCATTTGGTGGACCAGAGGACTTCGTTTCTTAAATAAATTAAATTCATTTTGTATTTTCTTATTTTGTGTTGCTGTAATATATGTAAATGAAGAGGCATGTTTACACAGGGGAACAGGGTGGAGACAATGTGTAGGATTTCTTTGTATTTATCTGTGTAGGTAAAACCCCTATTCATTTTGTAATGGGTTTGCCCAGGGGCGGGGCTAACCAGTTAAAAGGAGTGTGTTTCACTCCTGGTGAGAGTCTGTCAGTCTGTGAGTGAGCTGGAGTGTGCTGTACATGAAGTGAACTGTTTGGCTGTAAGTCCTGTGTTTTTGGGTCTGATATTTTTCCTGCACTGTACATATTTTTTCCACTGTTCACTGTTTTGGTGTGTAAAAAAAACCACCGCAATTTATGTTTTCCGACTGAGCCATCATTTTTTCCCATCATCTTTTTGAAACGAACCTTCACATTTGGTGTCAGAAGTGGGATGGCTTGTCGGCGTATGAAGACTTTTGCTAAGCGCACAGGACTGCGCTCTGGGAAGCAGGAGGCGGTGCAGGATGACCCGGCCTGGGTCACCTACGAGGAGGACACAGGGGCCGCTACTGCTCATTACCTTGGCCGGCAACCAAGACCGGGAGAAGCCAGCACGCAGGAGATGCTCGCCATGATGCGGTCCTTCATGGAGGGGCCAGAGCGGCGAGAAGACCGGTTCCTGGCAGAGCTCAGGGGACTGAGAGACTCTTTCCCAGTACCAGACTGTACCAGGTCGCCATCAGAGGGCAGTATGAGACTGGATCTGCCTACTTCAGCACCTCGCAGACGACGCAGTTCCGCCGAGCCGCCAAGGCCCAGTTTGGGATCCGAGAGGGAGTTGTCCCGACCGGAAAGCCGACCCGCCCGGGACCCAAAGATTCCCCAGTACCTGGCCGGGGAGGACATTGAAAATTACCTCCTCCGGTTCGAGAGGATTGCCAAAACCTGGGGTTGGCCAGAGTGTGAGTGGGCGTGTCGTTTGGTGCCACTACTCTCTGGGAAGGCACTCGAAGCGTACACCGCTATGGACGAGGAGCGGGCTCACACATATTCGGATCTTAAAGACGCTTTGCTCACAAAGTTTGACATATCCCCGGAGACTTACAGACAGAAGTTCCGGACGGTGACAATTCCTGCTGGAGAGAACCCTGCGGAGACGTACCACCGCCTCAAGGGGCTCTACCGCCGATGGATCCCGGAGCGGCACACAAAGGAGCAGATCGGAGAGCAGATCCTCCTGGAGCAGCTTCTGCGTGTTTTCCCCGCAGATATCCGCACCTGGGTGAAGGCGCACGAGCCGACAGAGGGCCTAGCGGCGGCTAAGCTAGCACAGCAGTACCTCAACGCTCGGAGAGGAGGTCCAGCGCCTTACCAAGGTGGTCCCGGACGTCAGACTCCAGCACGGACCAGCTCTGCCAGAGCCCACACACAGCAGTCTGGAGACTCCAACCATGCAACCAGCCAGCGCGGATCTGGTAAGGACTTTGTGTGTTTTTTTTGCCAGCAGTTAGGGCACAAAGCCTCTGTATGCCCGATCAGGAAGACTAAATTGACTGGCGCTTGTTACACACCCCGTGCAGAGGACTTAAGTGCTGTAGGCAGGCGTTAGCGCTTCAAAGAGGTCTCTATTAATGGAGATCCTGTGACTGCCCTGATTGACTCTGGGAGCTATATGACACTGGTTCGGAGGGATTTAGTGCCAACAGGCCAGGTGGATTATAGCAGAAAGGAGGACATTTTTTGTGTACATGGGGAGACATTCTTACCCAACAGCAGAACTCACTCTGATGGTCAATGAACAGCCCTATTTATTGACTGTGGGGGTGGTAGAAGGGTTACCTGTGGCAGCTATTTTGGGTTGGGATATACCTGTGCTTTTGGACATACTGCGGGAAGAGGGACCCAAGGACGGTGACTGTGGAAGGGGGCTTTCAGGACTTGTAATGACTCGTTCACAGGCTAAAGCAGGGTTGAAGCCAGTCCCAGTGCAGAGAGTACCTGTGCCTGAACCCGAGCCATTTTCCACATTGGACTCTAGTTTATTTGAGAGGGGGACAAAGGGGCCAAGAAAGTCTTGCAAGCAGCGGCGCTTCGAGAAAGGGCTAAAGCGGGCAGAGCGAAACGGTCAGGACTTTTTGTGGGACGTTCCTGAGGACATTAGGGCATTGCAAAGAGCGGATGTAACATTACAATCACTGTTTGCTAAAGTGATTGGGGGAGTGGATATGGCAAAGGGGGACAAAGAATGTTTTATTGTTGACAGTGCTATTTTGTATACAGTGGCAGAAGGTGTCAAGCGCCTCGTGGTTCTGCCGGCCAATGATTATGCACCTGGCACACACCTTGCCTTGGGCTGATCATCTGGGCCGCAACAAAACCCATCTGCGCATAGCCTTGAGGTTCTATTGGCCGTCCATGTATACAGATATTCAAAACTACTGTAAGAAGTTCCAGGGTTGGTGTTCCGGACGAGATTGTGACAGACCAGGGGACCAACTTCACCTCCCGACTGATGCAGCTCTTCCACCGCCAGCTGGGGATCTCTGCGATCAAGATCACCCCGTACCACCCATAGACTGACGGTTGGTCGAGAGGTTCAACCAGACGCTGAAGAGGATGCTGCAGAAGTTCGTGGCCGATACCGGACGGGACTGGGACCAGTGGATACCCTACCTGCTCTTCGCCTACCGAGAGGCGCCCCAAGCATCCACCGTTTCTCCCCATTTGAGCTGCTCTATGGATGGGATGTCCAGGGTCCGCTAGACCTGCTACTGAATGCCTGGGAGGCTCCTGCCTCGACCACCAGGGATCGCAATATTGTCCAGTTTGTGTTGGAGATGCATGATCGGCTGGCCAAGTATCGAGAGGAGGCGGAGGTCAACCTACGCCCTGCCCAGCGGTCCCAGAAGGCGTGGTATGACCAACAGGCCCGCCATTGAGAGTTCCAGCCCGTTCAGAAGGTCCTAATACTCCTGCCCTCGTCCAACCACAAGCTTCTGGTGAAGTGGCAAGGGCCATACTCTGTGGTCAGGAAGATGGGCCCTGTGACCTACGAGATCCACCACCCAGAGAAGAGGAAGGCGAAGCAGACCTACTACGTAAATCTGCTGAAGGAATGGAAAGAGGCGGTAGTTCCAGTTTCCATGGCGTCCCTGCTGGTGATGGAGGTAGACAGTGACGGGGAGGAGGATTCTACGCTGTCCGACCTGCAGCGGCCTGCTGAACCAGCTCTTGGTCATCTCACTGCCACCCAGTCGACCCAGCTGTGCCAGGTTTTCAAGGGTGTCTTCAAGCTCTTCGCTGCCAATCCAGGAAGGACTACCTTAGTCGAGCACGTCATCCGACTGAAAGACAAAGGCCCAGTTCGCCAGATGTCTTACCGGGTGCCCCAACATCTTGTCGCCCAGCTGTTGACGGAGGATATGCAGCGCCTGGGTGTGATTGAGCCCTCCCAGGCAGAGTGGTGTAGTCCGGTGGTCATCGTGGTGAAGAAGGATGGGTCTCTCCGCATCTGCATCGACTTGCGGAAGCTCAACGCGATGTCAGAGTTCGACGCCTACTCGATGCCCCGGATAGACGACCTCCTGGAAAAGATCGGCCGGGCCCGGTTTATCACGACCCTCGACCTCTGCAAGGGTTACTGACAGGTGCCACTAGAAGTGTCCAGTCGTCCCTACACGGCGTTCCAGACCCCTGCTGGACTGTTCCAGTTCACCATGATGCCATTCGGTCTCCATGGAGCACCCGCCACATTCCAGAGACTGATGGACCGTGTGCTCAGGGGCTGTGAGGACTGCAGTGCTGCTTACCTGGACGACGTGGTCATCTTCAGCGACACCTGGGAGCAGCACCTGCATCATCTGGAGAGAGTCCTGGGCCAGATAGAGCGGGCGGGACTGACACTTAACCCGTCCAAGTGTCAGTGGGCCAAAGAAGAGGCCAAGTATCTCGGCTACCGGCTGGGACGAGGAGAGGTCCGACCACAGATGGACAAAGTAGAGGCCATCCGCAGCTGTCCACGCCCTTGCACAAAGAAGGAGGTGAGGTCCTTCTTGGGCTTGGCCGGCTGGTATCGTTGGTTCGTCCCACAGTTCGCCACCATCGCAGCTCCACTGACCGCGCTGACGATGAAGGACCAGAGGAATCCTGTCGTCTGGAACGAGGACTGCAAGACCGCCTTCCAGGTCCTTAAGTCCTGCCTCTGCTCATAGCCGGTGCTGCGGAGCCCCGACTTCGAACACCGGTTCCTGGTCCAGACTGACGCTTCTGCCGTGGGACTAGGAGCGGTCCTGGCTCAAGGGGACCCCGGAGAAGAACATCCTGTACTGTATCTGAGTCGGAAGCTGCTGCCGCGAGAGACCAGGTACTCTACCGTAGAGAAGGAGGGCCTGGCCATCAAGTGGGCTCTGGAGAGCCTGCGGTACTACCTGCTGGGAAGGGAGTTTGACCTTGAGACGGACCACCGGGCGCTGACTTGGATGAATTCCATGAAGGACCACAACAGTCGTCTCACCCGCTGGTACCTCTCCCTTCAGCCGTTCCTGTTCAAGATCCGCCATCGAGCTGGGAAGACCAACGTCGTGGCAGACTACCTGTCCAGGTTGCCGCACATCGTCAACCTCGGGGAGGAGGGGAATAATGTGACGGAGCGCCAGTGACTGCTCCGTCAAAGACTCTATTCTGCTCCCTCTCCCTGCACTGAAGAGAGGAGCGCGTCTGTGCGCATCCTCTCTATCATCATCTCCCCCCCACACACAACTCACCTGCTGCTGTTGTCTTGCACTGGCCAAACCGAGGCACTTCCTGGTCGCACCATATATAGTGCAGGGGTATGGCGCCAGATTTACGCCAAAAGTCCACACGCTCAAATAACACATACACGCGCAGCTTTATTTAATTCACACGCGCGCAAACTACTCTCCACGCGCACATTTCACACCACACGCGCGCAGACTCAGTACCACGAGCAACAATACGCGTGTGTGTGCGCTTGTGACCTGCCCTCTCCCTTCGCGTGGTCTGTGTTCTGCGCGCGTTGAACACTTTTGCCATCTCTTCTACGCGCGCGTGAAATACTTTTGTCGCTTGGGGGCGGGGCCAGTGAAAGGCAAACAGCACACTGGGTTTCTGGGCCACGTCACAGGCAAGTTGTCTGTGCATAGCTGAGTGGCTAAAGAAGGAAGCACACTGGAGCAGACTTTGTTTGTGTCCTACATTATCTAATAATCAAAAAGTCCAATCCATAAGTAATCACTAGGTTACATGATGTCGCTAGATGTAGTTATCATGATCAGTCAAGTTAAATCAAGCTCAAACAGCTAAAATGCTAACCGGCAGTTAGCATTTTAACTGTTTTGCTAAGTTAGCTAAGGAGGTTCCTTCGTTTTAGTCTGAGGAGAAACAGCTGTTCATGATTTAGCCTGTGTAGCCTTCCAGTCACAACAAAAGCACATAAATACTTTAGTGCTAAAGTATTCAGCTCTAAAACCACGAAGTGTGTGGTGTTTTTCCTTGATTAAAACAACTGGAGAACAAAAGTGATCAACCTGTATACCACTAAAAAGGCAATAATAACTTGAGCTAATGTTGCTTTTTTCCTTTATCAGGAGAACCATAGTCTTCGCCTTGCATCTGTGGAGAGGACTGCTGAGCCGAATGCATGAAGAGACGTGATGTGGATTTGTGTTTTCTTTTATTTTGTGCAGAGCTACTAGTAAAAGTCATCCAGTGATCCTCCTTGTGTCATGGTCCTTCTTCAGACAGCGCAGAACATGGAACACAACGCAGATTATACTAATAAAGGGGTTAACGGGTGTGCACCAGGTCAAGACTGTAATTGAACATTAAAAACAAGTTACAACGGAGTTACAAGTTACAACGGTTACAATTCAGTGGGGCAGAATTGTCAAAGATAATGACTATTCAGTAAGCAAAAGAATGTTACATATTGTGTAATGGCATTCATGGGCATAAGGAAGGGTCAATTACCATCTGGTGAAGAAATGTGTCCGTGGTTTTCAGCACATATTGTAAACAACTGTCATGCACAGTGAATAGTTACGACTCTGCACTGCCTGTGCTAGGGGCTCTTTATGAATCCAGACACTTGAATCCACTTCTACAAATCATCAATAACTCTCCTGACAACATTGGAAAAGCCATGTTCCAGCTTTTTCTCTATTGGAAAAGTTTCTTCAGACAAGCTGTTGAATAAAGCACTTTGCAATGGTTTATCAAGCAGTTTATGTAATTGTTTATACATGTTCATGTTTCAGTGTCAATTATTTAGATATGTACCTGTAAAGCTGGGCTACCAAACTTCTGTCTTTCATTAATATTAGAATTGTCCCAACAGAAAGTGTTCTTTAAATGTGAACAAATCAGTTCAAAACATGCCGTCTGCATCTTATTAGAAAACATGTTATCTTTTTGTAACAAAGAACCATGGAAGTCAGCTAAGAGCTGAGAGTGGTCCTCTCTTTTCTAATTTCTGTCTGAAAAAGCTGATCTAATGTCACAAAATACACTCATGTGAAACTAGTGATAGAAGTAGATTGAGGAACTACAGTAGTTACATGGATTTTATTACATCGTCCCATTTTGTTGTTTTTTTCTATTAGACATTATAATAGTGTTGTCTCTAGTGCACACTGGGAATTGAAGTGTTTATTTGCAGTTCCAAGAATGCAGGTTCTTCAGCAAGGTGTTCCTCCTGACCTGGTGATGAGTACAGCTGTGTCGTGGTGTGCGATGCCGTTATCTGGTATGGCATTCCCGTAACTGCTGCGGTGCTGGATGGACTTCTGCCACTTACAGAAGCTGTCCAGGGACTTCCCTGCATGGTGGTTTATCTCCAGTGTCGGCTGTAATGGTAAGAAGAAAATATATACTCAAACACTTTGGCTTTACTGTTTTCTCACTAGTAATAAAACCCCACTTTCAGTCTATTATTAACAAAGACCAATATTTGTCTTTTATTGCAGGTGTGCCAGTGAGTTCAAGGTGACAGCCGGGTGCACTGGCCACCAATGGAGGAAGATTGTAAACCCCAAGCTTGAGATTAGTAACATAACCGGTAATCATCCACTCCCACAGTTCCTCATTTTTGGTCGACTCGTGGCACATTTTGCTGTATCCTGTTTAAAACTTGAAACCAATGACGGACTTCTTCCACTTATGGGCCAAGTTTTGTAAAGGCTTGACTACTGTATTGTCCTGCTGTCAGCGTGCCCAAAATCCTCTATAAACAGCTTCTAGCTCGTCCAAAATACCACAGCAAGGATCTTAACAGGCACTAAAAGAAGGGAACACATAAAATCACTCTGCTGGCTTCCTGTTGAGTATAGAATCAAATTTAAAATACTCCTTTTAACATACAAGGCCACATGGAGAGATATAGACATGGTCCACCATACTATGATTGTTGGGTACTTGCAGTGCAAATATTTTTATATTTTGATTGCGTCAATCTGTAAACATTTTTGCACATCTCTGTTGTTTGTCTGTTCGCTTGACTTCTGTGGTTGCCATATATGTATAAAACATTACCGCAAGCCCCTTTTAATAGCCTAATGAAATAAATATCTTGATGTTTTCTTGGCTTAAGTACTATTTTTGGAATGGATGTTTTGGCGAGAGAACTCAAAGCCTCTCTGTGCCAAATTTTGCACTGAACACTGCTCTCATTGGAGTTCTGAACGACTTCCTCCAGTGTCCTTTCATTGGTGCATACACTTGCACATGTGAAGGCTAATCGGAAACAAAATAAGTCTTAAAGCCTAAAGGAGACGTACTGTGAAGGGAAAGACGGAATGTCAGCAGACCATTTATGTCACCAACAGTTGTGACATGAGCTCAATATTATAAGTTCATATCGTAACAGTGAATACAGTGCAGGGGTGAGTTCTGTAACTTTCCCTTAAACACAGTAATGAGACTATTAACTAGAATGTTAAATAATAATAAACACATGGATATCATCCAACTGTCCAGCCATTGAACTCTGACAATTGCTCTGGATTTGTAGAGTCTGATTTGCACAGCCCTCATCGCATCTGGGTAAGAAAGAGTAGGAAATTACATCATTTCTCCTCTGCTGTCTCAACTTTGTGTTGTTGTAAACATGTAGATTTCTCCAGGATTATTTGTGCCACCATTGTGATAGAAAGAGGAGTGACCTTGACGCTCTGCTCTCTAGACCTACACGGTGGTTCATAGAAGAAATCTTAAAATTGTATACAAAAGTATTTACTGTAAGTCACTTATGGATTACAATCAATCTCAATACACTTACAGTGTTGTTTGTATGGTGTAATTTACATTGCTTAACAACTTAACAACTAGCAGTCCAGGAGCTATACCCGTTTCTGAAAGTTTTTTTTCAGTTTGAATGTTTAGCACCGTCCCTAAACTCGCTCACAGGCTTCTTATTTCCCCTACGCTCTCAGATTCAGTTTATTTGCCATTTGCAGTAAAAACACCACATTGGAATACATTAGCAAAAGTCTCCAGTGTGCACAGACAAATACAGACAATAAAAGACAGAAATAAAACAGTAAACAAATGTCACTGTGAAATCGATCGACTAAAACAGTTTCAGAACAAGTGCAAATCATTAAAGTGCTCTGTTCACACTGATAACAGCTTGTGGATAAAAACTGTTAGCGTAACGAGATGTCCTGCATCTCAGAGAGCGATATCTTCTGCCAGAGGGAGGAGGCTGGAACATGGCTTTCCCAGGGTGGCCAGAAGAGTCATTAACAATCCTAAGAGCTTTGTTTAAAAGTCTGGATTTATAAAGAACCTCCAGAACAGGAAGCTCACAGCCCACGGTACTCTTTGCAGAGCGGAGCACTTTGTTTAAAGATCTCTTTTCTTTATCTGTGATGTTTCCAAACCACACAGACACAGAACCAACAAATAAGCTCTCAATGGTGCAGCGATAAAAGTTAAGCAGAATCTTAGAGTTAGTGGTAAATTCTCTAAGTTTACGCAGAAAGTAGAGACGCTGACGAGGTTTCTTAACGACTCTGTCAGTGTTTTTAACCCATTTCAGGTCGTTAGACAGAGTTAAACCCAGAAACTTGCTCCTCTACGATCTGCACCTGGGAGTTGTCGATTACGACAGGCAAATGAGAACTATTGCGACTGAAGTCGTAGACCAGTTCACATGTTTTGGATGAACTGGAGGTTGTTAGTTTTACTCCACTGAACCACATTTTGTATCTCTGCTCTATAAGAGGATTTATCATTGTTACTGATGAGACCGATGATGGTGGTGTCATCAGCATATTTGATGATCAAGTTTGAGTCAGAGGAGGACACACAATCGTGAATGTACAAAGTAAAAAGCAAAAGACTCAAAATACATCCCTGAGGAGAACCAGTGCTCACAGAAACAACATCTGAAAAACAGTCATTGATTTTCACTCTCTGAGATCTGTCAGTTAAAAAGCTCAAAATCCATTTACACATGGCAACACTTAAACCGAGAGACATGAGCTTTTCAATCAGTTTACCTGGGACAAGGCAGTTAAAAGCCGAGCTATAATCAATGAAAAGCATTCTGGCCACAGATTTACTATTGTCCAAGTGACTGTAGACAGAGTTCAGAGCAAAGGAGATGCATCCTCCACACTCCTGTTCTGTCTGTAGCAAACTGGAGCGGGTCAACACTCACAGGGAGCTGGCTCTTAATGAAGTCCAGCACAAGCCGCTCAAAAGTTTTCATAAGAACAGACGTGAGGGCCACAGGACGATAGTCATTCAGGCATGTCACAGGAGTTTTCTTAGGAACTGGAATGATGGTGGACTCTTTAAAGCAGTTCGGCACAGTACAGTTCCTTAGCGACAGGTTGAAAATGTCTGTTAGCACAGGGGCAAGTTGCTCAGAGCACAGTTTCAGGACACGAGGAGGGATGCCGTCCGGGCCTGGGGCTTTCCGGACTGTGGTCCTGGACAAGACACGCCTGACTTCCTCCTGAGTCACGGTGAAGGTACCTTGATTGAAACACTCAGGGAATACAGTAGGACAGGCATCAGCGGATTCAAAGCGACAGTAGAACGAGTTCAGCTCGTTTGGCAGAGCTTGGCCGACAGATGCAATTTTCCCAGCGCTAGGTTTCCACGATGTGATGGCTTTAATACCGTTCCACATTTGCCGAGGGTCATCTTCCTCAAAATAACTCTTTAACCTGTCTCCGTAACTGATGCAGATTTAATAGAACGTTTCAATGAGTAACAGGATAGCTTATAAGCAACTGTATCATTTGATTGAAACGCCAACGCACGCTCATGAAGTTTCAGTTTCACTTCCGCGTTCATCCAAGGGTTTTGACTAAAATGTTCTTTAATGACCTGTGGGACACAACAGTCAATACAGAAGCGTATGTATCCAGACACCGCGTCACAGAATTCATTGACGTCCTCTGACTGAAACACAGACCAGTCCGTAGCATCAAAACAACCTTGTAGCTTCATGCTAGCCTCCTCAGACCAACACTGCACAGTGCGAGAGGTTGGTTTATGTTCCCTGCTCCTCTGAGTATACGAAGGAAGAAGGAGAACAGAGGAGTGGTCAGACTTTCCAAAAGGAGGTCTGAGACTGGACCTGTAAGCTCCCTTCACGTTACTGTAGCAGTGATCCAGAACATGTGCTGCTCTTGTAGCTCGAGTCACGTGTTGGTAAAAGTTCGGGAGTACAGTTGTGACGGCCCCCTCTGCTGGGCCTGTGGTGGCAGTGTTCATGACATTCTGAGATGATGGGAGGCAGCTGGGAAGTCATGTGACCTCCCGGATGCTTTAAAAAGCGGCTTCCCCTCACTCTCGCTCTCTCACCTGGCTTCTGGGCACCTGCCGGCGTGCCCGGACTGCCGCTACCATTCTGGGCCCTGTTGGACCAGCCGCCACGCCACGCTTGTTTGTCCTTTCATTTACATGCACTACAACACAATATTTGCACTACAACGGTTGTCCTACTGACTTTCATATACAACACCTTGCACCCCACAGCATACCATTCACTTACACTGATTTCATACAGATTCCTTTATTATTGTTTAAATAAATGCCCCACAGAGGGTTTAAATTTCTCAGTTTGTCGTGTCCTCCCTCTCATGTTATGGTCTCACGAGCCGGGCCGTAACAACAGTCTTTAAATTACATTTATTGAAATCCCCAGCAACAATGATGACTGCGTTAGGATGAGCAGACTCATGTTTGTGAAGGATCTCGCTCAGATCCTGTAAGGGTTACTTTGTAATTTGCACGTGGGTGAATGTAAACAGCACATACAAATATCACTGAAAAGTCACGGGGAAGATAAAAAGGCAACGGATATGATGGCTCCTGCAACGGAGCCATCTTATTTAATTTACGATCTGATACATATGAAAACATTAGCATGAGCGCAACTTCTTGAAAGCTGTACAATCACTGATGAAATGGTACAACAGCAACGCACTGCTAACAAAATATATAACTGAAAGATTACCGCTAGTTTCGAGTCCAAATGTGACCCGAGCATAGTCTGGGCATAGATAGTACGAGGCGGTCCTGCTCCCGCAGGTCTCTCACGTAGACTGTAAGTCTCTCCAGAGGATATTATGTAAGCTAGCTATGTTCACCCAGGCTTGATTTCTTCTTTGATTATTTTTTTGTTTAAGTTCCCTATTCTCTTCCTCACTGTTGCTCGTTTGGGCCATTTTGCTGTGTCTGCAGTTATAGCAAGAGGAGTTATAGCCAATTCTAACATGCTACTGCGTTTACCAGCGCTGTAGAAGCTAGTGGACGCGGCCTGTTCGCTCCTCGTTCTGTGATTGGAGGAGAGCTAGCGTCACGCTAGTCTCTATTCAGCACTTTTTACGACCTGAATTCATAAACAAGCTGAATAAATGAGCTCAAGTTTTCAATTAAATAACGGATTTTAATACAACTTGTATGTGGTAATAAGCGTTTTTATGAAAATATATCAGGTATAGCTTCTTTAAGCAAAAAAAAATATATATATACAGTACAGACCAAAAGTTTGGACACACTTTTCATGACTATGGGCTCTATGCACGCACCACTTCCGCGTTTTAGCTAAAGCCCCACTTCCCTTCCTGTTCGCGGGAAACAGCTTGAGTTTCACTGGAGTTCAGCAGTGGTTTACACGAGTTTCCCAAATAATGCTCAAACGAGAATTAAACTGTGAGGATACTGGGCATTTTTGGGACACAGCAGTGCTCTTTGATTGTGCTGTCATTGTGTTTTTATAAAGTTTATAAATCTCTCTGAGTGGCCACAGTCAAAGCTCTACCTCAGAGGGAAAGCACAGCAACACTTTTGGGTCAGTCTCACAGCTGAATGTATCAATCTAATTACCAAAAAACTTCACTAAAACTCACATAAATGCCATAGGATAGCATAGGCAGGAAGTGAACGGGCTGTGCTTTGTTAACAGGAAATGACGTCACGCCTCCCCGTGCATATAGCCCATTGGCTGTAGGTTCACACCCAGGCTGTGTAAGGGCTATGTGACCAATAAGGAGAGTGATGGGGTGCTGGGCCAGATGACCTGGCCTCCATAGTCACTGGACCTGAACCCAATCCAGATGGTTTTGGGCTGAGTTGGACCACAGAGTGAAGGCGAAGGGGCCAACGAGTGCTAAGCATCTCTGAACATTGTTATGAGCCTATTGTTTCTCTCCATTTTTAGACTAGGTTATTTTCTTGCACTCTTTATTATTTACAGTACACGTAGCCACTCTGTCAGTGAAGCTTGCACACGTGTTACACCGGACTCCAGTGACATATAACACGTGCTTTTCCAACGGACGCTGGAGCAGAGAGGAGCATGTTAATGAACACATCACTCCGGATTGTAGACATGGGCTAATTTGCATCCGTTGTCCCACATTCGCACTCACAAACACACACCCTGAACTATTGCACATGTTTTTAGTGGTAGGTAGAAACCGGAGTACCCGGAGGAAACCTACGCAGACACGGGGAGAACATGCAAACTCCACTCAGAAAGGCCCTGTTCAGACCGGGATTTGAACCCAGAGCCAGTGCTATCCACTCAGCCACCGTGCAGATACAACCCAAAACACATATTAGGGCGTTTTCACACATGTGAGTGCCCTTCCTGGGAAAGATTACAGGAAAGAACCTCCATCTCCACTTTTTGAACAAAACTTTCTGGTCTTATTTGACAAGCACAAATCACCAGAATGATTGACAATTGGGAGGACCAGTACTTGAGTTACTCTCCACAAACAGGTTTCTCACTGTTTCTTCTTGTTTCCCCTTTGCAGAATGCTGCTGATGGTGACCCACATCCCCATAAAAATAGCAAGAATCCTTCTGGATTCTGCAGTATTCCTTTGGCAAAATGTCTCCTGTTTGGACTGACTTATGCACGTCACGAGGAGAACCATAAGTGCAAGAAACGAATTCTGGAACAAAAAACTTTTCTGGTCATTAGCACTGTTTTTGTTGATATTGAGGTATTGAGTGTGTTTGCCTTGACATTTTAAGTTAGCTTTAATTAAATATATGAGCTTCAAAGTAGTACTACGCAAACAGTTTTCTAATATTGACACAACTATAATAATAAAGTTTTCTATTAGTACTTCCCCTAACAAGTTAACTGAACAGAAACATATTAGTTTTAAAATTGGAAAACTTAAACAAATTAACTGGCTATGACTCCATATAGTAATTTGTGTTTCGTTTTACTTTTAAGTTTACTCTACTTAATCAATTTTTCTGTTTGCTTCAGGGCAATAACTCAATCCATTTGAATGGAATCGGTTTCCTAAAGTGAATGGAGAGTTCTGAACTTGTCTGGGTTTACAGTGTTTACAATGATATAAATATTATCCATCCATTTTCTTCCCCTTAAAGTGATAGTCTGTAACTCTAAATGAATTACACATTTTAAGCCTAGCGTACATCGACAGAGAAACTGGAGATAACTAGTTGCAAGGCGGCTTTTGGCAACTGAGAGGAGATGATGGGAGATGATCAGTTGCCGAAATCGGTCGATGTGAGCGCTCTTACAACTGGAGATGATCAGTCGGTCTCCAGTTTCAGTCAGTTGCCCGTGTTCTACTTTTTGGCAACTAGTTGTCCTCAGTTTCGGAGATATGACCCGATGTGCGCGCTCCATGCGCCGCTCCGACAACGTGCGTGTGTTGCGTGTATTGCGAGCCCGCAACAGTTTATGTCAGAAAACACACTGTAGTTGAGGCCAGTTGCTGTCGATGTACGCGCTGTTATTCCCCAGACTGGTCTGATACTGGGAGTTGCCCGTTTTCGTCAGATTGTCGATGTGTGCGGGGCAGCAACTCATATGCGACGGATATAATCAGTTGCCAGTCCGATGTACGCTAGGCTTTAGGAAATGTGTTAAATTGACCTCCTGGCCTTAAATGTTGATATAAAATAAGTGATTTTTATTAATTCCAATATTACAGGTAAGTCCCACCTTCCCTTCTCTTAGCTATAGCTCAGAATCCACGGTGCCGTCCACGTTAACCAATCGAGTCATGTCAATCATCGGCGCTGATGCACGCAGCTGCGCGCATGCTCAGTTGTTTGTTTTCGTGGAGCCTCCGAATCAAGCCTCTATTAGACTCTGGAACTACATGAAAACTGAACATAGAATTCTGAACATCTGCGCTGAGGTACATATGTATATACTGAACCTATATCCATAATCAGATCCTCTGCAGATGTGTCCTATTATGTGCAGTTCATAATAATAGCACTTCCGGGTTTGCCGCAATCGCTTTTTTGTGCATAAAAACATATTTTTTTCATTAAAACATTAACAAATAATTCTGAAAACTTCCGTGCATGTGTATTAAAGAAGCTATACCCGATTTTTTTTCTAAGTAGTGGATAAAAATGCTTATTACGACATACAAGTTGTATTATAATCCGTAATTTAATTGAAAACTTGAGGTAATTGATTCAGCTGTGTGAGAATTACAAGCAGTGAAAAGTGCTGAGTAGAGACTGAGCGGGACGTTCTCCTCCACTCACAGAACGAGCAGTGAACAGCCTGCGTCCTCTAGCCTCTACAGCGCTCCTAAAAACTAGGGCTTTGGCTTTGAAATTTAAATATAATTCTAAAATTTAAAAAATATATATATATTTTGAACACATATTAGACAGCCCTTACAATTCGAAATGTATTCAATAACTGCAAATAAAATAGTTAGCTCCCAAAGGTTTCACCGGGATGTGCTAGGCAGGTAACAGCTAAAGCCTAGTGTATACTTGCGCGGCGTGGCTTACGTTAGCGGTTGCGGTGGACCTACGTAAGCACAATTGATGTTATACTGGCGCGTTCCCCTTACGGAGTTTTGAGGAGAATGTTGTAATCTCACAACAAAACACATGAGGGCGATCACACAGGAGCGGTCCCATTTACGCTGCTACTTTGTCCTCTTTAGAACAACAATTGCAAACAAAGCTGTTTGAGCTCATTACACGTGTTTCTACTGTAGGTTTATGTGATAGTTTTATGGATTCATTATTTTATAAGTAATTTCAACTGTGATGCTGTGAATAAAGACACAGTTCTTGTTGGAAACATAGTTATTATTAAATAGTTTTCAGCACAAACAGAAAAACAATAATAGTGGTAAATATCTGAGACAAACATGAACGATTTACGAGTGCAGGAGGAAAGCAACAAACGCAGCTACGATTCAAACAAAGACAGGAACAGTGCAAAACAAACGATTGCACAGTTTATAAGTTATATATATGTTAGATATAAGTTATATATATGTTAGATAGTCCACAGTCTCCTGTATATCAGGCTCTGAGCCCAAACTGCTTTTCCTTCGAAGCACAAAGCTCTCTGCTCCATAGTGCCTCCTCCATGTCCCTGCTGCAGCCGCTCCGTGCTTCCTTCCAATACACACACACGGACCAATCACAGCGGAGATTCCTTGCGGCGACCCTTACGTAGTTAGAAAATGTTGATGCTGCGCGCAGGCGACGTAAGGGCCTTGCGGTGACCAACGCGTTGCGCAAGTGACGTCACGTCACCTTTGTAAGCTCCGCGCCGCGCGAGTATAAACTAGGCTTAAGTTAGCTAGCTCCCTGGAACTACATGTTAATGGTTACTTTCAGGTTTTTCACGATCGCTTTTTGTCACATTAAAATAGTATGTTGGTCATGAAAGCGATAACAAGAAATTCTGAAAACGTACGTGCATGTGTGTTAAGGATGTATATGTATACTGTATTGTCCGATTAACATTTAATGGTGTTGATTGATAGATATGTATTTGTTTATTGAGCGTGGCTAGCTCGGCTAGCTCCGCTAGCTTCTCTCGTTGTACTTGCAAAGTAATGGCAGTATTTTACACACCTGAATTACAAACAGAGATTGCCTTGCCAAAGGGCGGAGGTCATTATTGATTTGAGAGTAAATCGATTAAATATTCTAATATATTCTAATATTTTAATGAATAAATTTGGATGCAAAACTAGCAGTATTCTTTTACCTATATATTGTGTTAGCGGTGCGTTGCTTTAGTACCATTTCTTCAGTGATTGTTGTACAGCTTACAAGACGAAGTGCAAATACTAATGTTAGCATACATGTCAGATCGCAAATTGAGCTAGATGGCTTTGTGTTCTGCCCAAAGCCCCAACTGAAAGATCTCAGCTCCTGTGGACTCACCAACTGCAGGAGGATCAGTGAGGGGCTGGTGCTCTGTGTACTGGGTGCAACTCTGACTGCCACCCCCCCGACCCAGAAATGGTTAAGGGGAAGAAAATGGATGGATGGATGGCTCTGTGTTATGAGAGCGTAGGGGAAATGAGAAGCCATTGAGCGAGTTGGGGGGCGTGCTAAACATTCAAACCTTGCAGAAACGGGTATAGCGCCTTTAATAATGTATATGTATAATGTGTTCTCTGACATTAACATTTCAAAGTGTTACGGAAACGTAGGTGTAGACCAGGGGTCGGCAACTCAAAAAGTTCAAAGAGCCATATTTGACCAGAAATACAGAAAACAAATCTGTCTGGAGCAGCATAAACGTAACTGCCTTGAATAAGGCTTATATGAAAGCAACACAGGCTGTGAGCTGTATTAGCCTACTATCAAAATGAGTAAGTATAGGCTACAAATACATAATATGCATTCATGATTATTATATGTATTTTCACTGTAGTGCAAGAGAATGACGCACCATGTGACTACTCTGCTATACGATATATGCTTAAAGTTTAACTTTCCTTTGGTTGCATTCATGCAATTGTAGAAATACAGTAAATAAATCTGTTTTTGGCTCAGAGTTCACATACCTGCATTACAGCACTGTCTGTTTATATCGATCACGTCACACGTCGTCACGGCTGGAGTTTGCTGGAGCTGAATGTCCCGAACGGTGTTTCGCACTTCTTTGTTCCTCGTGTTGCAACAAAATTCAGCAGTAGAAGTTTGGAGATGAATACGCTGCAGAATAACTGCGATTGCACTGTTTCTCTCCAAACTGGGGTCAGCAGCCAATTTTCCACATGACTCTTTTTGTTCTTCGATATATTCTCACAAAGCAAAAAGGAAGCAGTCCTTCCTCATTGACAATGAAAGCAAATGTTCCAGTCCATTCTTCCCTGAATTCTCGGTTCTTATCAACTCTTTCTCAATATAGCTTTGGGATTCATGTGGCACATGCCGGTTTGTTTACAACAGCGGCCGCCCGGCGCGGGGCCGCCCGGCGCGGGGCCGCGTAACCGCGCGTTGCAGGATATGACGCAAATCTCAGTTGACAGAAATGTTAAAATTGAATATTTTTCATGCACTCATTTACTACATTGGAAAAGGTTAAGAATGTTGTCCCTCCTACAGAAACCACATTCAAACTAGAAATAAAACATACCCCTCCCACTCCATTTTCAGACATTTTTGAAAAGGCTCCAGGAGCCACTCGAGGGGCACTAAAGAGCCGCATGCGGCTCCGGAGCCGCGGGTTGCCGACCCCTGGTGTAGACCAATCAGAAAGGAAGGGAGGGAACTTGCGTCGTTTTTTTCAAATCAAGTACCTTTCTGTCTCTCTTTCTGACAAACTCCAGACAATCACTTTAATCCATTTCTGGGTCAGGGGGGTGGCAGTCAGAGCTGCACCCGTACACATGGCACCAGCCCCTCACTGATCCTCCTGCAGGTGGTGAGTCCACAGGAGCCTTGATCTCTCAGCGGGGGCTTCAGGCAAAGTGAGGCAAGTGTCTTGCCCAAGGACACAAGGACACAACGACAGCAGACATCAGTGGGAGTCATGAAGTAGGTCTTGCGGTGGGCTTGAACCCACGATCTTAAGGCCCAAAGGCCAATGCTCTACCAACTGAACTACTGTCGCCTTCCAATGATGGATGGACTATTGAAACGAAATGAAAGGCTTGAAGGGGAATTTTAACATGGATATCACACTTCATAAAAAATATGCCTCTTTGCCTCTCATCAAACTTGATGAGAGGCAAAGAACTGCATTCTGATTGGCTGAGATCAGCACATGACTTGCAAGGTTTGGGTTCTCCACCTCTGATCTAGAATGTAAAAGTAAACTCATATTTTACCTGGTCCTCCATGAGCAGAATGAGGCGTGTCACCACAATGTTGACTGCGTTGCCCAGGCTCGAGTCCTGGAACAGTTTGGCAACCTGACCTCCAAGGAAACAAGAAAAGACCAGTCTTAAAAACAGATGAGAGAGCAGCAAAAGGCACCTTATTACATGCATTTCATACACACGTTTGGTTTTCGCCATGTGTATACGTTTAACACATATTTGTTCACTAACTTTGGGATACAACAGACATTGGAAGAGGCATGTTTCAAGTGTTAATGGTTATTATACAATTTAAAAGAGCCACACAAATAAAGTGAGAAGTGAGAGGTTTGTCATTAGGACGTCTGGCTCTATCGGCTGGGACAATAACAGAAAACAGCCCTTCATTAAATACATACCAAATGCATGTGTGCAAAGACTGGAGTGAGTAAGTGTGTGTGAAGTGATGTCCACAGAGTGAAACAGGGCCAATGATGACATACAGGCTCAAAGTGTCTGCAGAGCCTGCCACATAACCCCCAGGAGGAAAGAGGACTTCAACACAGGGTCATTTCTGATATGTTTCATTTTACATTTATTAAATCATGACTTATAAGATACAGAGTTAGACACAACATTCAAGCTAACGCTGTCATGAATCACCTCTCTTCCAAAAAGAAACGCTAACATCCATAGAGATTATACTTAATAACAGATAATCAAAAAATGCCCTCATAAGATAAGCAAAGGAAGGTTTCTCACCCATCATCTGTACTTCTTAGCAAGTTTTCCCAACGCTTCGTCCTCAACCTGGGGACTTCTTCAGGGAATGAATTCTCGGACCGCGCGTTGGAGATTTATAACCTATGGGTGTGGTAAGCCACACCCTAACCCTGATACTAACTCGTAAACAATCTCAGGTCTGCTTGATGTGGAAGGGAGCAGGTCTAACGACCCTGCTGAGGCTAACGACCCTAACTCCTTAGCATGTCACAGACCTATTGTCTGCTGGGATGCTCAAGTGGAGTGCAGGTCTCACCCCTCCTAACTCATTAGCATGTCACTGACCTTGTCCCAAGTTAGGGCGTTGTTTTTAGGATGTCGTCATAGATGCGAGGCAAAACAAATCTTAACCCTCCTCCTCTGTTAAGAGAAGGTTTCTGTTTCCTCACAAAAATGGCTTCTTTCACCCCTCTCTCAAACCAATTCTTCTCCCGAGCCAGAATTTTAACCTCTGTGTCATCCACCGTGTGGTTGGAGGCCTTGAGGTGGAGATGAACAGCCGACTGTGGCCCACTAGAGTTTTCTCTACGATGTTGGTAAAGTCGTTTCTGTAGAGTTTGTTTGGTTTCTCCAATATAGTGGTCAGTGCACTCCTCTTCACTACATTTAATTGAATACACCACATTGCTCTGTTTGTGTCTGGGTGTTTTGTCTTTGGGATGCACTAATTTCTGTCTTAACGTGTTGAAAGGTTTGAAATACACAGGGATTTTGTGTTGCCTAAAGATTCTTTGTAGTTTCTCTGAAACTCCCGCCACATACGGTAAGGACACCCCTCTCCTCCTACTTTCTTCTGTCTGTTGGACTGTGTCTCTGGCCTTTCTCGTCCTTTGGGCTTTAGTAAAAGACCACTTGGGGTAGCCACATCTGGAAAGTGCTCTCTGAACATGTTTGGTTTCTCTGTTCTTTCCCTCCGAGCTAGTGGGGACCTGGTGGGCTCTGTGTTGAAGCGTTCTAATGACCCCGAGTTTGTGTTGTAGCGGCTGATTTGAATCAAAAGCCAAGTACTGGTCAGTGTGAGTGGACTTTCTGAAGACCTCAGTCTCTAATTGTCCGTTCTCCAGTATGATGACCTTACAATCTAGAAAGGCGAGTTCACTCTCCTTAGCATCCTCGCGAGTGAAATTTATAAAAGGGTCCACCGAGTTAATGTGTGCTGAAAATGGTTCCACTTCCTGTTTCTTTAACTTAACCCATGTATCGTCTACATATCGAAACCAATGGCTTGGCGCTGTCCCTTGGTAAGAGCCCAGGGCTTGTTTCTCCAGTTTCTCCATATACAGATTGGCCACTATAGGAGAGACTGGGGAGCCCATCGCACAGCCATGAATCTGTCTAAAGAAGGTGCCTCTAAATTGGAAATACGTGGTGTTAAGACACATTTCAAGTATTTCACAGATGTGGTCAGCTGTTAGTTTCGTTCTCTCCCCTAGTGTGGCGTCTTTCTGTAGGCTTTCTCTTACAGCCTCCACCGCCTCTGTAATAGGGACCGACGTAAAAAGCGATGTCACATCAAACGAGACCATTGTCTCATCTGTGTCAAACTGGAGGTGTTTGATTTTATTCACAAAACCATTTTCAGCACACATTAACTCGGTGGACCCTTTTATAAATTTCACTCGCGAGGATGCTAAGGAGAGTGAACTCGCCTTTCTAGATTGTAAGGTCATCATACTGGAGAACGGACAATTAGAGACTGAGGTCTTCAGAAAGTCCACTCACACTGACCAGTACTTGGCTTTTGATTCAAATCATCCGCTACAACACAAACTCGGGGTCATTAGAACGCTTCAACACAGAGCCCACCAGGTCCCCACGAGCTCGGAGGGAAAGAACAGAGAAACCAAACATATTCAGAGAGCACTTTCCAGATGTGGCTACCCCAAGTGGTCTTTTACTAAAGCCCAAAGGACGAGAAAGGCCAAAGACACAGTCCAACAGACAGAAGAAAGTAGGAGGAGAGGGGTGTCCTTACCGTATGTGGCGGGAGTTTCAGAGAAACTACAAAGAATCTTTAGGCAACACAAAATCCCTGTGTATTTCAAACCTTTCAACACGTTAAGACAGAAATTAGTGCATCCCAAAGACAAAACACCCAGACACAAACAGAGCAATGTGGTGTATTCAATTAAATGTAGTGAAGAGGAGTGCACTGACCACTATATTGGAGAAACCAAACAAACTCTACAGAAACGACTTTACCAACATCGTAGAGAAAACTCTAGTGGGCCACAGTCGGCTGTTCATCTCCACCTCAAGGCCTCCAACCACACGGTGGATGACACAGAGGTTAAAATTCTGGCTCGGGAGAAGAATTGGTTTGAGAGAGGGGTGAAAGAAGCCATTTTTGTGAGGAAACAGAAACCTTCTCTTAACAGAGGAGGAGGGTTAAGATTTGTTTTGCCTCGCATCTATGACGACATCCTAAAAACAACGCCCTAACTTGGGACAAGGTCAGTGACATGCTAATGAGTTAGGAGGGGTGAAACCTGCACTCCACTTGAGCATCCCAGCAGACAATAGGTCTGTGACATGCTAAGGAGTTAGGGTCGTTAGCCTCAGCAGGGTCGTTAGACCTGCTCCCTTCTACATCAAGCAGACCTGAGATTGTTTACGAGTTAGTATCAGGGTTAGGGTGTGGCTTACCACACCCATAGGTTATAAATCTCCAACGCGCGGTCCGAGAATTCATTCCCTGAAGAAGTCCCCAGGTTGAGGACGAAACGTCGGGAAAACTTGCTAAGAAGTACAGATGATGGGTGAGAAACCTTCCTTTGCTTTGACTAATCCCTGTACGACTGAGGGCTTACACAAACTCATAAGATAAGATAAACTTAACAGGTAAGTACTTTTAAGACTGGAGTTCCTAACTTAATTGTTCCATATACAATAGATTTGTCAAAACAGAACGAGCATCGTATAAGTAAAACAAAAACATGTTGTCTTTGTCTCATTAGAAAATCTGAAAGAGCCACTTTTGGTTGAAAGCTGATTGGCTTTTCCACTTTTCTGTCATAAGGACATTAATGTGTAAACTGATCTCTGCTGGAGTCTTTTGTGTTGTAAAACTTACAATATTCACGACAGCCAGGATGTACTGCTCGATGTCCCGTCGCCCGTGGTAACCCACCATCATCTTATCGGCCACAACCAGAGTCTCCACGTACCGCTCACGGCTCACTGAACGCTTGAGAGGCAGCTGCCCCCGGCCCGCATGGTGAGGAGGGGTCTTCAGGGTTCTCTGCCACCACCACGCGGCCTTCATTGGCTTCTCATCTGCGTGGACAGATCAAAAGACCTATAAGGTTTGCCCTATAGGTTGCCTTTCTTGGGATGATTGGGTAGACATATCCATCCACCAGTCTTCATGTGACAATGCTCTGATAATTTCTCACACTAAAAACGAGTTATGTGCTTTGGTTTTTTGTAAACATTAACATTTTGCCCAGCTGCTATGCATGAAATAAATGTAATTTATGCTCTTTCTGTTCTTTGTGTTTGATTTATTTCAAACCGCCCATCCATCCATCCATTTTCTTCTGCTTCATCCGTTGCTGGGTCATGGGGGCAGCAGTCTAAGCAGAGATGCCCAGACTTACCTGTCCACGCACACTTCTGTCAGCTCGTACGGGGGGACCCCAAGGCTTCCCAGGCCAGCTGAGAGACATAGTCCCTCCAGTGTGTCCTGGGTATCCCCCAGGGTGTCCTCCCGGTGACACATCCCCGGGATACCTCACCAGGAGGCATCCAGAACAGATCCCCGAGCCACCTCAACTGGTTTCTCTTGATGTGGAGAAGCAGTGGCTCTATTCCGAGCTCCAGCCAGAGTAGAGCTCTACTCCGAGCTCCAGCCACTCTGCGGAGGAAGCTCATTTTGACTGTTTCCGCGATCTTGTCCTTTTGGTCATTATCCGAAGCTCATGACCATTTGTCATTGGAATGTAATTTGTTGTTGTTATCATTTTTAATAATTCCTATGTGGCTAAAATATATTGTAGAAAACTTGTATTGTAGTTCACTTTTGGCTCTGGGAAGGCTCTATGAGGGTGTGTATTCTAGTATGAAAGGGGCTACAGACTATTTGAGTTTGAGATCTGTCCTGAGAGAGGCTGAGCTCTGTGCTCGGTCTCTGTCAAGACATTTTCTCCTTGTACTGGGTAACAAGTAGAATATTAACTATGTCGTTTGTTGTGTGAGATTTTGTCAGGTTCAACTGTGGTTAAATATCAGCGTTAACACCATAGGTAAGGGAGGGAACGAAGATTGACCAGTAAATCCAGAACCACAACGGTCCGATACAGCAACCGCTGCACTGATCTACCTGTTAATCTCCCGCTCCTTCCCTCACTCATGAGAAAGACTACAAGATACTTGAACTCCTCCACTTGAGGAAGGATCTCTTTACCCACTTGGAGAGGGAAAGGTCCCTTTTTCCGGTCGAGCACCATGGCCGCAGATTTGGAGGTGCTGACTCTCATTCCAGCCACTTCACACTCGGCTGTAAACCGTCCCAGGGTATGTTGCAGGTTTGTGGACAACAGAGTTTAAATCTTGTGGTCTCCAAAACGGACCCTATCCGGCCCCCTTTATTCTGTCCATAAAGACAGTGAACTGAACCGGTGACAAAGGGTATCCCTTGGCGGGGGCCAACATGCACCGGAAACAGATCTGACTTACTGCAGGCCATACAGGGACCGGACGGCCCTCAGCAGAGGACCCCGGTCCCCGTACTCCCGGAGAACCCCCCAAAAGACACCCCGGGGAAAACGGTCGAACGCCTTCTACAAATCCACAAAGCAAATGTGGACAGGTTGGGCAAACTCCCATGAACCCTCGAGTATCCAATGGCATATAGCATATAGAGCTGGTCCAGTGTTCCCCGACCGGTACAAAAACCACACTGCTCCTTCTAAATCCGAGATTCGACTGAATCCCTTACAGTGCCGGGTTTTAGCCTCTGTAACAGCTCAGGCAGCGGCAGGCTTGGCCTGCCTCCCCCCTGCACTGCCAAATATCTTTTCACCAATACAGGTTGAATGACGCAACCCCCTCTCACCATTCAAAACGATAATACACAGGGCTGACTGGGATGTTACTTTTGCGAATCCTTTTTCATCATACGTTACATTTTGGTTAAACCATTTTTAGTTTTTCTGTTTCCACAGTTATCGTGGCCAAAAGTTGATCCAGGTAAACCTGAACATAATATTAGCATCATCAGCCAAGATAATTAATTTCATTATTTTGATACTTCAACAGATCAGTGAGTGGATGCAAAACAATTTCCTTCAACTTCCTTCAACAGATAAAACCATATTATTGTATTAGGCCCACACAAACAAAAAAGAAAGCGTTAACAGTTACATCCTCTCTTTAAAACCAACAAATGAAGTAAGAAATCTTGATGTAATAATGGACTCTGACCCGAAATTTGACAGGCATATAAAATGTATTACATCAGCAGCATTGTCTCACCTAAAAAGTATTGCTAAAATTAAAAGTATGTTGTCTAAACCAGACATGGAAAAACGTATCCATTCATTTTTCACAGTAATTGGAATGTTTTTAAGCTATCATTTTAATGTAGTATGGTGTAATTCAAGTAATATGTGGCTAAAATATATTGTATTCGCTGTTGAATCCAGCCAGTCTTCTGGGTAGCGGAGGTCGTATGCAGATGGGACCAGGCTAGGCCTGGTAAGAATGCTACTGTTTCTTTGATTGATATGCTAAATACCAAAGGTCTCATTGTGAAGCTGTGACTGTGTGGAAGTGGAGGCGAGTCTTAGGGCACGGTCACAAAGGTTTTTACAAACGAACTAGGCCAAGTGGCCCGGATCGTCGCCACAGGGGTGTGAAAACGGCCCGCTCTCACATGAACGTATTGTCTGAGCCGTGCCAGGGAAATTGTGCTGTAGTACAACACTCGGTCCAGCTGGTGGCGCTAATACTAACACCAGAGACTACCTCGTTGGCCTGGTTGAGATCCGCTTCTTCTCCTGTTTACATTCTGCTACTGAAGCTAACAGCTATAGCTACAGTAGCTAACAGCTCAGTACGGATCGTGTTGTTTAGGGAAAGATACATCTCACACTTCCAAATTGCTCTGATGCAAAGTGCAGCAGTTCAGTGGGTAACGTGTGGGTAACGTGAATGCACACGTGTGTGTTTGTATGTGTTTATGTGTGTGTGCGTGCCGCGGACACGAGTGCACGCACACACACATACACACACTCTCTTGAGCGCTGAGAAATGAATGAACGAGAATGAAGGAATAAAAAGTGTGGAGTACGAGGAGAGCGACCGCAGACAGGGAGGTTACAAGTGTGTGTGTGTGTGTGTTCTGGTGATTAAATAAAGACTGATTCTTGAATGTCTGAAGTGTTATTTAAATAGCACCACACTGAGAGCGAGGGTCAGGACAGAAGAGAGCTATACCCGCAGGAAACGCTTTTCTTTGGCTCTGCAGAGAGACACTCCCCCAGCGCCCCTCGACCACGGTCCGGGGCTTATATGAAAGGTTTAACACAAGCGGAGAATACAAAGGTGCAGGGAGAGACGTGTGTGAATATGCGTGTCACAGGAAGACGTAATGTGACGCACAATATCAAGTCCCCACCACACCTATTCCCCCACTTCCCACCACCCGCCACACTCATCTGCGCTGGGAAGCGGGCCCTGGCCGCAGTTTTGAACCGCGCGAGAGCACGATTCCTGGAATCCAGCTCTGGCGCGGTTCAATGCAGCGGTCAGATGGCCCCCCTAAGCCCGGATCTAATCGCGAAGCGGGCCCTGGCACACTTTAACCGGGCTTTAGGCTGTGCATGTGACCACAGCCTTATCTCCTTCTATACAGCCTTGCAGGCTGTCTGTAGACTGACATGTTTTGGACACGAGACTGAGCTGAGCTGTGCTCTTTCTCTACAGACTTGTCTCCTTGGATAAGGCAACCCAGATAAAAAATGCCAAACTGCAGTACAGACCAAAAGTTTGCACACACTTTCTCATTCAATGAGTGCCCTTTCTTTTCATGACTACTGACTGTAGATTCTCACCCAGGCTGTGTAAGGGCTATTTGGCCAATAAGGAGAGTGATGGGGTGCTGAGCCTGATGAGCTGGCCTCCACAGTCACAGGACCTGAACCCAATCCAGATGGTTTTGGGGTGAGCTGGACCACAGAGTGAAGGCGAAAGGGCCAACAAGTGCTAAGCATCTCTGGAAACTCCTTCAAGACTGTTGGAAGACCATGTCAGGGAACTGCCTCTTGAAGCTCATCAAGAGAATGCCAAGAGTGTGTGAAGCAGTAATCAGAGCAAAAGGTGCTACTTTGAAGAACCGAGAATATAAGACATATTTTCAGTAACTTTTTTTTTTTAGTACGTACATAGGTCCACATGAGTTAATTCATAGTTTTGAGGCCTTCAGTGTGAATCTACAATTTTCATACTCACAAAAATAAAAAACCCTTTGAATGAGAAGGTGTGTCCAAACTTTTGGTCTGTACTGTACTATACTGTTTGTGATTGTGGTAGGATACACTGTAAATTACAGCATTAACAATCACCAGTAGAATAGACTACTGCAATGGCCAACTCACTGGTTTCTCCAAATATGCTTAAAAAACAGCTGCAAAATATTCAAAATGCTGCAGCTCCAGTCTTGACTAGAACCAGGGAGTATGACCACATTAGTCCAGTTCTCAAGTCTCTATACACTGGCTTCCTGTGGCTAAAAGAATAGACTTATACACAAGCTCTGCTTGAAGCTCTGCTTGAAGCTCTGCTTGAAGCTCTGCTTGAAGCTCGGCTTGAAGCTCGGCTTGAAGCTCGGCTTGAAGCTCTGCTTGAAGCTCTGCTTGAAGCTCTGCTTGAAGCTCTGCTTGAAGCTCTGCTTGACATGGAGAGACATATACACAAGCAGAGCTTGTGTATATGTCCCTCTATGGTCTTGCACTGAAGTACATCAGTGACATGTTAGCACCATATGAACTAAGTCGGACTCTGAGGAGCACAGGGACTGGCCTGGCATGGGCCTTGGTAGAGCATTGGCCTTTGAGCCTGAAGGTCGTGGGTTCTAGCCCACGCAAGATCCACCGACTCCCACTGATATCTACTGTCGTTGTGTCCTTGGGCAAGACACTTCTCCCACTTTGCCTATAAGAGCGCAGAAGTAATATACACTGCATGCCTTTTATGAACTCATAAAAAAATAAATTGGGTATAGTTCCTTTAAGGGGAAGAAAATGGATGAATGAATGGATGGATGGCATGCCTTGACGTGTAAATGTGTATTCATCAAACTGAAATTTCCCCACTGTGGGACGAATAAGACTATAGCCGCGTTTCCACAGCAGGAGTTCCTGGTAAAAGGAGCGGGATAGAAATTTTACAGGAACCTTCCTCTCCCTCGGTCCTCTCAATGTCCGTGTCTCCACTGCAGAGTAGGACCACTCGGCGACGTCATATGAGTTTTGATTGCCCCATAAGCAAAACTCATTACGCCAAACCTGTTATTATCATAGATCCATGCGCCAAACCCATTTGTTTACTTTACGTTCGTGACCGCTCCAGTTGAAGTCCTGCTTCCATTTTAAAAAACTTTTCATGGCTTGTTTTGGAGTGTGATGAATCCCCAGTGCTTCGAGGTGAAGCTGATATGTCTAAATATCTTTTCATTTCGCCGCGATACCTCAAACCCCGCCTGAATAACCGTGCTGTTGTTCGCTGTTTCCAGTGGTGTCTGCTTGGCTAATACTGCTAGGCTAATGCTGCTGGGCTAATGCTGCTGAATGCCGGTTGTTTTGCTTCTTTCTGCGGGCATCTGAGCCAAGCCGCGGCAATCCAAGATGGCGCTGTATTCAAATGAATGGTTTGTGCTCAGTGGCGCATGTTTGCCAGCATGGGCGCTGACATATTAGCAGAACTCGCCTATATTTGGGCATCGTCTGGTCCTCCCGGTTCTGCGCAGTGGACGAGCTCCCATGATACGCGTGTGTGGCTCTAATGCACATGCACAGAGGGGCTCGGCCGTGCTTTTTGTCCAATCAGGAGCTGCTGATCACAGCAGCGGTAGAGCGGAGCCAGAGCGGGAAGGAAAACAGTAGAGTTTGTGGCACTAAAGTGTGAATATAAAGAAAACCAAAGGATTTAAGAAGAAAAAAAGTTCAGGATGACAAGCGACACTAAAATCCCCACAAAATCCGATCTTTATTAAAGCTGTAGGTTCTCTGTCAGCTGAGGTCAAGCTGTTTTAATTTACATTGAGTTCTATGGGTAAAATTTCTGGGTAGCCCACGTGAATTTAGTCTGATTTAGTCTGCAGTACCGCGAGAATCCCGCGAGCACATGGGTCCTTCAGCTCCAAGCTAGTAATACCCTATCCAGTTATTATAATAGATCCATGGTCTGAGCGCCTGAGCCTCCGCTAGCTTTAGCCAATCAGCGCCAGGTTAACCTCAAGTCCCACCAGGGCCCAACAGAGTACATACCATGGAGGAGGGACTCTGTTGGGCCCCGTAAAAGTTCCTGTAAATGGCCCTGTGGGGAAAGTTCTTGCAGTGGAGCACGGACCGACGGGGCTGGCCCTGGAAAATTACCCCGAAGTTCTTGCGGTGGAAACGCGGCTTATCTTTTTTTCTTTCCCTGCTGGTGCACAGAGTAAGGACTTGGCATAGGGAGACAGCGTTTCAGGTGTAGGCCCCAAAAAGAGTTTTTATACCGTTTTAATTCTGACATTCAGTCTGAAATCTTTTCCTATTTTTTTACCTTGTGTTTTAAAATATTTGTAAATGTGTATAATTATTATTATTATTATTATGTCTGTGTAAAGCACTTTGGGTTGCAGTGCATGAATTGTGCTTTATAAATAAACTTGTTTGCTTGAACCTTATTTGTGTTGGTCAATTTGTACAATTTGCTGTCTCTCAAATAAATAGCCAATCCTCTTATACCAGTTATCCATTTGTTCGTTAAAATATTATGGTTTTGGTATATTGTGGTCAATGGTATGAAAAACTTTTTGAAGATCAATAAATCCTAATACTGTGCATATTTATTTTTCTGTTTGTATTTCTAATTGTACCCTGTACCTTTTTAAATGAATACATGTGTTATCAGATGGTATAGGGTGTTTTGAAAAGTAAAAGGGGTTGAATACTTTCTGAATGTACAGTGGTATAAAGATCAAACACTGAACACCACACAGATCACATGTGTGTCGTGAGCTGGTGGTCAGTGAGCTTCTCACCCATGACTCCGCAGGATTGTCCCTTGTACTGGTGGCGCAGTGACGACCGCTTGTAGACCACATGGGGTCGCTCCTCTGGACTCTCCCCTCCGTGTGTGTGTGAGTTGTTGCGCAGTGGTTCAATCAGGTACTCCTCCCCCCCGGCAACGATCACTCCCTGCTGCAAACAAAAGCACCAAAACATACACTAAGGTAGGAATAGGGTCATTATCAAAGCCAAGAACGTACATAAAAACTCATGCAACATCTTCTTTGAGTGTTTTGAAACAGTATTCTACCATCATCACAAACAGACCTGGAGTTCATTAAGTTTTATTCACTCTCATGTTAGGAACACGTCCCCACTGAGTAAGACCAGAAATACGCCCCTGTACCCCAGGGTTAAAACCACAGAAAAGGCCCTGTCCCTTGAATACTTTATTCATCCAAAAATGCAAAATTCAGGTGACCATTGGTAGTTGATACAGAGAAAACCAATTTTAAAAAAGAAACAAAAAAAGGAATAGCCCTTGCAAATTAACAGGTAATTAAGTGGTAGTTAGTGTATAGTTTATGGTTGTATACCTCTTAATTAGTATTTATTAATGATATTAATGATAGGGGGCAGACATTATAAGTTTTTACTTCTTTCTGCTCCTTTTCATTCATGCTAAATGCTGTTGTTGCATTTGTTTTTAAATGAATGAAATAAATAAAAAGATGAAATGAAATGAAATATTAAGCACTTATTAGTCCTTATTCTACATCACCATATTCAACATCTAACTAGCTACAAACTGACTTTTCTATGCGGGTTAGGTCTTGAGCTAGGGTTAGGATACACCAATTAGGGAGGGAGAATAAAACGTGTTACTGAAAAAACTTCTAATCTAAACATAACCCAGGATTAAACCTTAAACAGTGTTCATCAGCTGACAGCAGTGTGTAATAAGGTCTGGAGCAGCAAGTTCTGGGGCAGTATAATAACCCCCTTGGTGTCATGAGACTTGAAGCGGCAGTGAGGATTCTATCTCCGCTGGTGTCTTGGGCACTTCTGTGGTGCACCTGGTGAACTGCTTCCTCAAAGCCTTTTCTCAGGTGGTATGCCACCAACCAACCAAGCAGACACTGCATAGTAACTGTTTCAGAGCGACTGAGGACATGTTGCTGTTTCCAACACGTTCAAATAAAAAATCAAGATGCATACATAAAAGCACTTCACCAGTAAATGTAAATACAGTACAATCTACACAAGCGCTTCTCTCTGCGTGCTCCCAGGCCTCAGTGCGGCACACTTCAAAGTCTACGCAATCCCATAATGAAGTTAGTGCAGCTCTTGTGCGCACATTAACAGTAATTACATGTGGGCTTTATTAACGCTTAGTGATCACAGTTGTTATTGTAGGGCCTGCTGTTTGTAGTGGGGCACATCCAAAGAAAACCTTTGTCCCGCTCTATTAGGACTATCCAGTCAAGTGGTTCACAGCTTTGATCTGAGTTTAGCACATCCACCCTCGGCTGTGGTGATGTAATGCGAACGGCTTGTAATGAGCGCGGCACTAATAGGCAACACAACAGTGCATGCTCTGGGAGATCTTGTCACGTTCAAGTGCCTCTGTAATGGACCAAAATCTTTTATTCCGATGCACAGCGAAAAACATGAGTTCACCCGCACATGTTCAGGGCTTCTGTAGTTTCTGTAGTTTCAGAGCGGAGCTGGCCCTCCTGCCTATTCTATTCCTGACCCACTCTGTGATGCCCGGGGCGCAGTAAAGAAGCTATAATACTTGTATTTATTACAACTAGACTGACGCAAACTTCTCAGGTCTTCTGCCCTTTCAATTGTTTAGATCTAGTTTTCACATGCATACATTTTTGGCCTCTGTTACATCTTACATCAGTATTTTTAGACCGAAAAGTGAAAAAGAGGGGACTACTCAAGCAGCCCAAAGCTTCAAATAGTGACTCACAGGGCTCTTTTGTGTTGTGGTCTGATTTGCACTCCAGGTTTAATAATTAATTTTGATCTCCAATGTTATATGAAGACACAATGAATTATATGATATTACTCAGCCTGACTAAAACTTTACGTCCAGCTGATGTGCTATTACATGAGGCTGTATGTTCGCACACAGAGCTGCATCTGATTTTGATCAAACTCATGAGTCATAAAAGGGTCAGGAGCACATATCATAGTTTAAGCATGGGCCATCGCTCATGCAGCTGCCTTTGGAAGACATGTGGAGCCCTCCTGCCACAGCTGCAGAGAACCACCTTCTCACTCGCTAAACCACATCCAAACAATTTTTATTCATCAAAACATTAATTTCATGCTACAAAGTGTGAAAATGACCTATTTCCTTAATCAAAGACATGTGTATTGAGACATATTACCACTTCCTTCATCAGACCTTCCTTATCGGATCAAACTTTTGAATAAGAATATAAATAATGTAACTTCTGTCTCCACTGTGTGTAACTATTCTTGTGGTTCACATCTTATTGTGGGTAAGAAGGCCTTAAGATAAGTGCCATGTCAACATGTTATTGCTGTAATTTACAGTCAATTCTGACCAAATTACAGACACAAAAGACATAGTTTGGCATTTTTAATACTGGTTGCATTCCAAGGAGAAGTGATTTCCAAACCAGAAAGAAGGTAGAAAGCAGCTGTATCTTTGGTTTCAAAATCAGATCTCCATCAGATCAGGCGGCAAACTCCTTTTGAAAGTACAAGACACACCTTTATATGCATAAGACAGGCAGAGCCAACACGACAAAAGAACAACGACAAGACCTTCCTTATTAGCATGTTCAAAAGCCTGCTTCCTCCTGGCATTAGCACACGACTCATTCACTTTGGAGTCAACAGTGGATCACAAAACAGACAGTATATAATTCAGCCACATATGATTTACCAAAATAATAACTTAAACAACATTTCAATGACACAACACCCTTCCCCCAACGACTCTTCAAGGTGTGAATATACAGTGCCTTGCGAAAGTATTCGGCCCCCTTGAACCTTTCAACATTTCGCCACATTTCAGGCTTCAAACATAAAGATATAAAATTTGAATTTTTTGTCAAGAATCAACAACAAGTGGGACACAATCGTGAAGTGGAACAACATTTATTGGATAATTTAAACTTTTTTAACAAATAAAAAACTGAAAAGTGGGGCGTGCAATATTATTCGGCCCCCTTGTGCTAATACTTTGTAGCTAATACTTTGCACATCGAGAGACTGGAATTCTTGCCCATTCTTCCTTGCAAAACAGCTCGAGCTCAGTGAGGTTGGATGGAGAGCGTTTGTGAACAGCAGTCTTCAGCTCTTTCCACAGATTCTCGATTGGATTCAGGTCTGGACTTTGACTTGGCCATTCTAACACCTGGATACGTCTATTTGTGAACCATTCCATTGTAGATTTGGCTTTATGTTTTGGATCATTGTCCTGTTGGAAGATAAATCTCCGTCCCAGTCTCAGGTCTTTTGCAGACTCCAACAGGTTTTCTTCCAGAATGGTCCTGTATTTGGCTCCATCCATCTTCCCATCAATTTTAGCCATCTTCCCTGTCCCTGCTTAAGAAAAGCAGGCCCAAAGCATGATGCTGCCACCACCATGTTTGACAGTGGGGATGGTGTGTTCAGGGTGATGAGCTGTGTTGCTTTTACGCCGAACATATCGTTTTGCATTGTGGCCAAAAAGTTCAATTTTGGTTTCATCCGACCAGAGCACCTTCTTCCACATGTTTGGTGTGTCTCCCAGGTGGCTGGTGGCAAACTTTAATCGAGACTTTTTATGGATATCTTTGAGAAATGGCTTTCTTCTTGCCACTCTTCCATAAAGGCCAGATTTGTGCAGTGCACGACTGATTGTTGCCCTATGGACAGACTCTCCCACCTCAGCTGTAGTTATCTGCAGTTCATCCAGAGTGATCATGGGCCTCTTGGCTGCATCTCTGATCAGTCTTCTCCTTGTTTGAGATGAAAGTTTGGAGGGACGGCCGGGTCTTGGTAGATTTGCAGTGGTCTGATACTCCTTCCATTTCAATATAATTGCTTGCACAGTGCTCCTTGAGGTGTTTAAAGCTTGGGAAATCTTTTTGTATCCAAATCCGGCTTTAAACTTCTCCACAACAGTATCTCGGACCTGCCTGGTGTGTTCCTTTGTCTTCATGGTTCTCTCTGCGCTTTAAACAGAACCCTGAGACTATCAAAGAGCAGGTGCATTTATACGGAGACTTGATTACACACAGGTGCATTCTATTTATCATCATCAGTCATTTAGGACAACATTGGATCATTCAAAGATCCTCACTGAACTTCTGGACTGAGTTTGCTGCACTGAAAGTAAAGGGGCCGAATAATATTGCACGCCCCACTTTTCAGTTTTTTATTTGTTAAAAAAGTTTAAATTATCCAATAAATGTTGTTCCACTTCACGAGTGTGTCCCACTTGTTGTTGATTCATGACAAAAATTATATTTTCATATCTTTATGTTTGAAGCCTGAAATTTGGAAAAATGTTGAAAGGTTCAAGGGGGCCGAATACTTTCGCAAGGCACTGTATGCAAGGATCCACAGAAGACAAGTCAATCTACTTTGGGGCCATGGAGTAGCAGGACCTCTGGGCTTTGCCCAGGCAACAAAGGGGGCCCTGGGCCTCCAAAATAACAACCTTTCAATAGCCTCCAGCTTCAACCTGGAGAAGTTGCTGAACTGTTTGATATTTATTATAATATCGGTGATAGCTGGTTATTACCTCCGAGGGGACTCTGCTGCAGAACTGCCTCCTAAACCCTTTTCAGGACACAGAGTAACAGACTAACAGCAAGTATGTAATAGAAAATTCAGCACAGCGCGAGTGGTTGTTGAAAATGCTTTTGGTAGTGTTAAAGGAATGACTCGGACACTGAACATGTGAAGTCAATGGTGCTGACCTGCTCTGCACAATCCGTGAGAACCACGGAGAGACCTGTGACTACATACCTGTAGCAACAGCAGCCTGTGTAGCAGTGGTTGCAGAGGAGGAGGGCTATCCGATGAGTCACTTTTCATATGCCTTTGACCAAAGACATTTATTTTGACCAAAAATAAAACCTTTTTGTATTTACCAAATGTCTCCATCCTTGTTCATAAATTTACCAATGTTATACGGATTTACTGACAAATATAATGTATGTAGTAGGATTTTTAAAGAATTTATTTATAAATTATGGAGGAAAATAAGTATTTGGTCACTTCAAACAACGAAGATCTCTGGCTCTCACAGACCTGTAACAACTTCTTTAAGAAGCTCTTCTGTCCTTCACTCGTTACCTGTATTAATGGCACCTGTTTGAACTTGTTATCTGTATAAAAGACACCTGTCCACAGCCTCAAACAGTCAGATTCCAAACTCCACTATGGCCAAGACTAAAGAGCTGTCGAAGGACACCAGGAAAAGAATTGTAGACCTGCACCAGACTGGGAAGAGTGAATCTACAATAGGCAAGCAGCTTGGTGTGAACAAATCAACTGTGGGAGCAATTATAAGAAAATGGAAGACATACAAGACCACTGATAATCTCCCATTGAGGGCTCCACGCAAGAGCTCATCCCGTGGGGTCAAAATGATCATGAGAACGGTGATCAAAAATCCCAGAACCACACGGAGGGACGTGGTGAATGACCTGCAGAGAGCTGGGACCAAAGTAACAAAGGTAACACATCAGTAACACACGACGACGACAGGGAATCAAATCCTGCAGTGCCAGACGTGTCCCCCTGCTGAAGCCAGTGCATGTCCAGGCTCGTCTGAAGTTTGCCAGAGAGCACATGAATGATACAGCAGAGGATTGGGAGAATGTCATGTGGTCAGATGAAACCAAAGTAGAACTGATTGGTTTAAACTCAACTCGTCGTGTTTGGAGGAAGAACAATACTGAGTTGCATCCCAAGAACACCATACCTACTGTGAAGCATGGGGGTGAAAATGTCATGCTTTGGGGCTGTTTTTCTGCTAAGGGGACAGGACGACTGATCCGTGTTAAGGAAAGAATGAATGGGGCCATGTATCGTGAGATTTTGAGCCAAAACCTCCTTCCATCAGTGAGAGCTTTGAAGATGAAACGTTGCTGGATCTTCCAGCATGACAATGATCCTAAACACACCGCCCGGGCAACAAAGGAGTAAGAAGCATTTGAAAGTCCTGGAGTGGCCTAGCCAGTCTCCAGACCTCAACCCCATTGAAAATCTGTGGAGGGAGTTGAAAGTCTGTGTTGCTCGGCGACAGCCCAGAAACATGGAGGAATGGGCCAAAATACCAGCTACTGTGTTTGCAATCCTGGTAAATACCTTTATTATATGACTTGGACCGTACGTGCGCTCTGATTGGTTGATTTGCGGTCTGATATTTTCCCATCTCGGACCGTTACCATGATAATTGGTCCGAACAGCGCGTATCACATTTGATATCTTTCCACAAACCGCTACCATGACAATCGGTCCACAGCCCGCATCACACAAGTCTGACATGAACATACTTCACAAATATCTCAAAAGCATTGGTAAAGACACAGACGAGAGTCATATAATAAAACATGTATTAACCTCGCTTGCTTGGTCTGTACAGAGAAATATCAAACCTTGGCATTTTTGCACAGACCTCGCCACGGCTCGGTTAATAAGCCGTTAATAGTAATCGTTTGACCTCTGTTATTGCCAACAAAGGTTATATTACAAAATATTGAGTTGAATTTTTGTTATTGACCAAATACTTATTTTCCACCATAATTTACAAATAAATTCTTTAAAAATCCTACAACGTGAATTCCACACATTTTTTTCACATTCTGTCTCTCACAGTTGAAGTGTACCGTTTGATGAAAATTACAAACCTCTGTCATTATTTTAAGTGGGAGAACTTGCACAATCGGTCCATCCATCCATCCATTCTTTTTTGCCCCACTGTATGCATGGAACAGCAAGAGAACAAGAAGATCTGTGTCTTCTCCAGTGAGGGTGCTTGATTTGAAAGCGGACTTATTGATCGCTGCCTTCACGATTTCAACGTCGGCATCTGCTTCTGCTTGAATAACGTCACAGCCTTTCTGCCACATTCGTTCCATTCAACAAGAAGTCCTCTTTTTTCCCAGAAAATTTTGTCACCTCTGTAATGTTCACCTTTTTTGGATTCAGCTTTTTACTCTGCAACTGATGAGTACAGTCCTTGTATATTGTATATATAATACTTTGTCCAACCTTGTAACCATCAAACACGGCAGTTGCTCTCCCACAGTGTTCAACAGTAAATGAGACAAAATTGTTTGCAATCGAGCTGCTGCTGTAGGTACTCCCCTCCTTTCATTTCAGGCGGTGAAGAAGAGATCTTCCTTCCATCTAGTACATTGTGCTCTGTGACTGGAACAGTTTGCGTCACAGCACTGTCTGATTTTGTTCGAACATAATTTCTAAAATCCTCTGCGAGCTGCGGTTTGTTCGTTTGACGTAAGATGCCCTTTCCTTCGAACAAAGACATCGGGTAGAGACAGGGTTCATAGGACATGACATCATCCAGCCTTAGATTACCAGTCTGTGAGACCACGATAAACCTCTGGAATGCTGGGTCAATGATATGATCTGCAGAAACTTTATGTTGTTGCTCGATGCTAGCCTTCAAACTTAGTTTGTGACAGTAGGAGAAGACTGATTGTCCATCCATCTTCTGTACAATGTCTTTTCCGATTTCGAAAATGAACATTGACATCCTCATTGGCATTAATCCCTGTGGTAATATGCGTAACCATTCATCACATGAAAATGGTTTAAAGCTGTCTAGTTGTTCTGCAACTATCCCAAGGTCTGTCTCATCTCTTCTCACCCTTATGTTGTTCACTTGTTGCACAACTTCTTGCGGTAAGTTCTTGCATGGCGAGGTTGTAAGCGGATGACACAGTGGAAGACATGGACCAAACTGTCCTCTGGTGCTCGGACATCATCAATTTATTAACATAAACAACACAGCTATAGCAAGACATCTACTACCAAGAGAATCAGACTTTGGGGGGGTTTTCAGTTGTTTTCTCAAAAATCCTATACCCTATAGAACAATTTCATTTGTATATGAAGGTAAGGGGCCCAATTAATAGAAGAAAGTTCTAATTCACCACTGGTACCCATTTAAAAAATAATCACCCATATGCCTGTTTGTGAACCTGGGTGGGGGTGTTACGGTGTTTAGGTGTAGGGGTACCCCTAGATATGGTATAAGGGTTTATTTGGCATCACTGGTAACCCTTTCATGTGAAAGATTGACCCTGACAACCTGGATAAAAACCAAGATATATAGATTTATTATGAAAACTGACCGAGTTGGTGCTTCACACATAAATGGAAAATGACTTGTAAACCCAAGACATCTTTGAAATTCGACACTTTCCCATACTCCGATTTTGTCCAACTTTTAGTATGTTAAAGTCTAGACCCAGTCTAAAATAAAAACAAACAAAAAACAAAATTTTGCTATTTTTTTGGGGGTTGTGGGTACGCGGGCAGTATATTGACCCTACTATGTGAGGATACTGGGCATTTTTGGGACACAGCAGTGCTCTTTGATTGTGCTGTCATTGTGTTTTTATAAAGTTTACAAATCTCTCTGAGTGGCCACAGTCAAAGCTCTACCTCAGAGAGAAAGCACTTTTGGGTCAGTCTCACAGCTGAATGTACCAATCTAATTACTAAAAAACGTCACTAAAACCCACCTAAAAGCCATAGGCAGGAAGTGAACGGGCTGATCTTTGTTAACAGGAAATGACGTCACGCCTGCCCGTACATATAGCCCATTCACAGCAAGTAAACTAGAGTGGTCCAAAAAAATTCACTCCCCTCAGCATTGACACACACGTGGAACGGAGCTTTGGGCCAAGAGCCAAATTTTGGACCATCCTGTAAAGACGTTTTCGATAGGTCTGCCAATGCTATATGTTAGCTAATTCTTATTCCGGGTCCACCCCCATCGGCCCGGGGTGGTATTGCAAGCATGTCAGCGCACATCATTTTGGCCACTTTTGAGCCGGGACCCGTGTAACGCCGAGATACACTGCCTTGAAGAGATGCACTGCCTCAGCTGTTTATGATGTAATGCAAACCTGCGCATGCGCGTCTCACGGCAGCCAAAGCATAACAAGAGTGCGGACCGTGAATTTATTTAAAGTTAAAATACGAACAAATTAAGACACGAATGTCACTTTTAATGCAATTTGAGGCGAGATGTTGATGGTTCCGTTTTGTCACATGTGGGTTTTAAGAGTCAAAGTTTCGTGCAAAGTTTAGTTTAAGCAGTCAACTGCGCCTGTGAAACCACAAGCGAATGTTTTCATAGTAGCCTCCGCGGCTGCTGACTCTACAGCTTACAACTGGTCTGTCGGGTTGATAATGGAAAATGGGGACAAAAAATCTATCTAATTAAATATTTTGTTTGAACACACTATTGTTAATCATATTGAATACAGTACGATACATGTATTAAATTTAATTTATTATTTCCATTATCAACCCGACAGACCAGTTGTAAGCTGTAGAGTGGCCACAGGACGCGTCATCAGCCTACGTCAGCAGGCCACTACTGCTATGAAAACATTAGCCTTGTGGTTTCACAGGCGCAGTTGACTGCTTAAACTAAACTTTGCTCGAAACTTTGACTCTTAAAATTCACGATCCGCCATCTTGGTATGCTCCGGCTGCCGTGAGACGCGCATGCGCAGGTTTGTATTACATCATAAACAGCTGAGGCAGTGCATCTCGTCAAGGCAGTGTATCTCGGCGTTGCACCAGCCCCCACTGGCCGAAGCGTACCGTACTGTACCGTACTGTTACTGTGGAAAAGCGGCATTAGTCTCTTACCAAGGCTGCACACATGCAAGCCCGGGCCTACCAATCCATTCATGGACAAAGGCCTTGCTTTAGCCTTACAGTAGCTCACCTTAGCCATAGCATTTTAACCATGTATCTTGCAATCAATGTTTCCTTCATGTTATTCTCGACAATTTGCATATTTCATATTCAATCTGTATTGTATATACTGCATTAAATCTACAAAACCATCTTTGTCTGAAAGTGATATTTGTAATGATTTAACTCCAGAAATTGGGTCACTAATTTGTAAAAGAATTCATTACCTTCAGATTCTATTGAAGAGAATTGGGCTAGCTGGCTGATTAAATAATTAAAGGACTCATATGATTACAGAATCAATAAATGAGCCAATTAATAGATAACGTGACGTCATACGCACATTATCAGTTGTGATTATCGCTGGTGCTCCTAAATAAAGCTATTGTCAATTATTGTATTTACTACACGATTGTTCTGATCCAATTATCCGATATCAAATAAATAACTTAAGTTATGTGTGATATCGACTTCAATAACCCCTACAAAAGAGTTTAAATGGGAATTTAGTAGGACTAAAGGCCAATTCATACTTCATAAAACGTACAAACTTTGTTCAGCCCGAACAAGCTAGAAAAAAAGCTTGTTCATCCTCCATTAGCCACTGTGATGAACCACTGTTGCAATAAAATGCAAATACACTTTGATCAATATTAATGTAATCTATGCAGAGTTCATAATGAGAGTACATTCAATAGCTTTAGCAGTAATTTTCCATGATAAAATCTGCCCAAACCAAAGAACAGCTCGTTTTGTATTTTCATTGTCCTTCCGTCTCACTCTTAACAACTTCTTAAAAGGTATGTTTTGACCAATCCTGGAGCTGCCAGTCTCATAATAAATATTTTCAAGAGAGGAGGTATAATATATAATACATATTCATATAAAATATTTGGATTTTGCAAATACTTCAGTATCAATGCTGGAGATGCAGTACTTTTACTTTGGAGACGGCGACAGGAAGTCTTACCAGGCCATTACAGTTACTGAGGGCCACTGTGCTGGACTGCGGCCGGTCCTGCAGATGTCCCGTGTAGTGACAGTGGGGGACGTACGGGTGACTCCAGGCCAGCCGCCCCCTCTTCCAGTACTCCACCCTGAACTGGCGGGACAGCAGCCCCCCCTGTACCGTGAGGTTCAGCAGGAAGTTGTTGTTGGATGTGGAGAGCTGGTAGAAGAGCTGAGAACACAGAGCATTGTTAGCATTCTTGTAACATTTGATTATTTGTGAATTTAGTAAGAGAATAAGACAGAAGATACCGTGTCGGGAAGCTTGTCCTCAGCGCCGCGTTTTTGTCTCCTCTGCTGCTGCAGCTGGGTTGCATCCTGGGGCACTCCATCGGGACCCAGTCTGATCGGGACGGCGATTTCGTAGTGAGCCAAACTGGACAGGAACGCAGCTACAAACATGGAGTGAAAGCACAAAGTTAAAGAGCCTGGTTATCCAAAACACTGTTCGAAAAGGAAAGACCCCTCGGACCCCTGCTCTTCAGTCTATGTCATTTTGCGATGTCAAGATTAACAGAAACATGAAACGTCTTAAATACTTGATAAATGATAATAGTAGTAATGACTTGAAGCATAACTTTATCACAATCTGGTTTATTGCATAAGAGTGAAGAGAAAAGTATTGGTAGTTTTGGTTATTTGCTAACTAGACATTTTTCCAACAAATGTGACTTGTGGGGCCATCTCTGTGGATACAATGAAATAGTATACTTCCTGCATGTGTGACGACTCAGGTCCACACTGCAGAACATAGAAGATGTTCTGCAGTGTGGCGCAGGTGTGTGACGCAGGTCAAAGGCTGCAATTTAAGCTCCAAGCTTGTTTCACAACTTTTGACCATTTCAATCTGTTTAGATAATGTATTAGATTATTTATTTGTTTGTTTGTTTGGCACCCTAGGCAGCGGCACATGGTAATTGCAAGCCGTGAGTAGACAAAAGTGACGCCAGAACGATCTCCCTGGAAAAGGGTTAGTTGTTGGGAAATTTCCGCTTTTAACTGGTAGGTTAATTGGCATAAGTTGGCAGCGCTGTGTGATTGACCAAGGGTGAAAGAGGCCGGCTTGGATGGGATGGACTGCAGCAGGTAGTCTACCAGACTGATCCTCCGCAGGCTGCATTTTGTAGAGTTCTCATTTATAGGTTTCTCATTTTTCTTCTTCTTTACACACAGGTGCTTGAGTGATGGAGGTGATCATGCACATTTGAGTTATTTACATTATCTTACACGCCCACTGATTTCACTCACGATTAAAGAGGGGAACCCAAGTTTTGTGTTTTGTCATGGTTTTGTCAAGTCTTGTAAAAGTCAAATGTTTAGAAGAAATTAGACTTGCAGTTTTCTCATGAAACATTTAATCTTTTGTATACTTGTAAGAAGGTGCCCTGCAAGTCACTACTTGACTCTTTTGTATACTTTTTGGGTATACTGGATTTCACAAAGGGTGGTTCACTGACAAATCTCACTTCAGGTATTGAGTGAGGCCACCCTCACTCAACCTCTCGTTTTAATTTTTCTGCCTGAAAATGGCGATCTAAATTGTTGTGTCAAAGGCTATGATGTAAAAACTGGTGATAGGGCCGACGGTCTGAGGAACTAGTTCAACTTTTTCATTCAGAAAAAATTGCTAAATCAACCATTTATGCATTTATTTATATGTTATAGGGACAGTGCATATTGATACATGATCAGCATGGATGCAGAGAAGTCCAACTCTCCAGATGAAGGTGTACTGGATTCTCACTGTCAAATCTCACTCCAGGTATTTTCATATCTCCTGTGGTGGATACGTGTATTAATCCTGGTTGAATAACGAATAGACAGAAAAGCCCCCATTTAACTCCACATGACTACCGCAACATTTACACAAATTCACTTCATCTAATGTGTTGCAGGCTACAGTAATAGCAACAGCACTCTTCTCCAAATGTCACTGCATGAAAAGTTAGATTTTCGTCTCCCTAAACGGCAGGAAATCACGCTCTTTTTCGGGTATCTCAGGCAGTTTTCAAAACCCGCAGTTAGGGTGCCCTGTCCTCCAAACTGCCGTAACCGTACCATGCTAATGTCCCTACTTTGCATATGAATGCAGCGAAACACTGCGACCGCGGAGCGCTAATGGCCCTAATTAGCATATGAATGCAGCGGCTGGCCAGGCTGCTATTCAGCATTGGTGAATAGCACTACTTTCAAACTCGTGATTGGCTGAAAAATCACACGTGGCCAGCCCACGTGGGATTACTCCCCATTGGATGAAATCACTACTTTCAAATAAGTAATCTCTCGTGATTGGCTGGCAGATCTGTCACTATTGTTCACCCTGCCTCATAATTAATGTAATAATATTTATATAAATATTCGTATTATTTATAGAAGAAATGAAAATTTTCCAGGAATATGTTCATACAAAGAAAGCTTTATTAACACACACACACACACACAAACAAACACACACACACACAGGTAATTAAAAAATTACAACTCTGAACTGTCCAATAGCCTCCTCTGGGTTGTAATTTGGCAGCGTTCTAGATAGACGCTTAATGTGCGTGGCTCTGTACTTCCGCGCCGCCTCTAACCAGGACTGCAGCTCAGAAAACTCCGGCTTGCGAAAAGACGGTGTTAGTAGAGTTGTTGGATTTTCATTAAAGTGAATTAGAATATATTCAAGGTTTAGACAGCTTCGGGTTAACCTACGTGTGTGATGGGATGTGATGGACGCATCAGCAGCATTCTCCCATCCCCCAGTCATGAAACACAGGAAGTTAAATTAAGAAGAGCGCAGAGAACATCTGTTTAGAGTAGCCTCAGGCTTACTTTGAGAGGGGCTATTTGTTTGTTCTGAACATAGGAGGTATTGTCTTCACCTAAGGATGGTGGGACATATTGTTGCATGTGTTTCAAATTATCATGGTATAAGACCAGAGCTCTTGGTCCATTTCTTTGTCACTCTGCTGCTTTCCATCCAGCAGAGACCCAGACTAGACTGTAGTCTGTAACTTGTCTATGTGTGTGATGTCCAGAACACTGAGTAGTTATTCACATATTTTGGTCCTTCTTGCGCCGGATGCCAACATGCTTTTCTGCGGAGCTGAGGATGCCTCAAACATGGAGTTGGAGCAACGGTGAGGTCTTCTTCATTCAGAACTGCTTTGAGGACTCCATCTTTGAGGCATGGCCAGTCTCCGGATTGAAGTTGACGGCAGAACTAGAGTTTCTGGACATCCACATGGACAAGGTAAAACTAATTTTTCCTAAAAAAAGAAACTAAATTTAAATTGTCTTTGAAGGCAGGAAATCCATTTTATCTCCTCAAAAAGCATTGGAGCAGTGAGATATCTCGCACTTCTAAGAAAGTGGAGAATTTAAAAGGGTGAAAGTCCCCGTTGGTTAGTTCATCGGTACCAACAAAGCGACAGAATAGATGAAACTTCTATCCACTGGATGAATAAACATCCTCAGAGAAGAGAAAACAAATTCAGCACTATGGACGCATACGTGTAGTTGGAAAACCAGATCTGGCCATTTTTGAGGGAAAATGGAACATTTTGAGAGTGGTGATGTTTTCTTCAGCTGATTAGTGACTTTTTGGTAGAACTTTGTGGTAGCCTGCATAATAAGACAACAATTTTTCTAAATAATAATTTAAATTGGAAATTGAAATTTAGATATAAAGGCCTAAAGTGTGAGTGTGTGCGTGCGTGCCCGTTTGAGGTGCATCCCTTGTGTCCCCTTCTGCCTTTTCCCCCTCTTCCCCCTCCTCCCTTTCTGCTGCTCCCTGTTCCCCCTCTTCCCCCTTCTCCCTTGCTCCCAATTCTGTCTGCTCAACTCTAGTTGGGTGGAGTAGTAAGTTTGTTATAGTTTAACTACTTTTGTTAATGCTAGCTACATTAATGAGATTAGAGAATCATAGATAGATTTGAATTGACTTGAGCTGTGAAATTTTTGTGATTGGACAATTTTAAAGTTACAACATTTGATACAAGCTCAAAAGGATTAGGCTGAAGCTGAATTAGATGGATGATAGATAAGACTCAAAGTTAGCCTAACTTTTTGATTTTTGTTTGCTTATGATCACAAAAGCTGGTATTTTGTGCACACAAGTAGACTTTTATGTTTATTTTTGGGTTTGATTTGGAGTTTTTGTTTGTTTTGTGAGTAAATGTCTTTATGTGTAAGATTTAACAGACTAACATTTCCTCTTATGTGAGTAGTATTTGTTTGTTACTTCAGGCGTTGCATGTAACTGTTTGTCTTCTATGTTTGGGACTTAACTGACTGAACTAACGGACTATAAAATAGGAATAAACATCAGGACTAAAATATTATTTCACAAATAATATGAAACAATATTAGGGTAAAATCAACAGAATTGTCAACTAATATTTTGTTCTGTCTCTGAGTTTGTTTCTGTCTCAGCTGAGAGAGGGACGTCTGGGGACAGTGTTTGGTTGTTCCCGGCACAGCATCGGTCACATGCTTCACCTCACTCCAACCAGAGAGACAGATCTGGGAGCAGGAGTAACTCAGAGGAGCAGGAGGAGGGGGAGAAGCATCGGCAGGGGTGCTGTGGATGGGAACGACGAATCAGACGCCTAAGAGGTCCTCTCTCTCTGACTGATGCTGACTCAGAACAATCAGATAAGTGGAAAACACTCTGAAAATAAGCAGTTTAATTTTTCAGATTTGAATAATAATTATGTTTAGTTTCATTTGAAGGGTTTAAATTCAACAGTAAGGGAAGTTACTGTAGCATGTTTAATGTTTTCATCAAAGAAATGTAAATCTGTTTGATTCTGAATATAACTAGTTATACATTATTTCAATAGTTAATTGTGATGTTTTCATTTCTGACACAAGAAAATATACAGTAATAGGACTGTCTTCAGCAACAGTTTTCATTAACTGCTAAGGTTTTCTTTTGGGTTTACTGAACTAAGTCTGAAATGTATTAACAAATGTGTACTTTGTGTGTTTTGTTTGAGGGAAACACCTAAAACACCACTTTTGATGCTAAAAAGCTCAGAGTTCATTCCTGTGAAGGAGACGCCCACTCCCACCCCCACCAATCATCAACCAGCAAATCAGCAGGCCAAACCAGGCCAAACCAAGCCAAACCAAGCCAAACCAGCAGGCCAAACCAACGGCTAAATGCTGCAACTACAGTAGCAATGATGCAAAGGGTCATCCAGAGGTCAGACTCAAATCAACAACTTGACTCTGTGTGTTTTTGGGACATTTTGCAGATTTCCAAAAAATCTGAAAGACTGGGTTGACCGAAGACATCACCTTTGTGCAAAGATCTGAGGACTGGAGGCTTCCAGTTTTTGCTGTCGGTTCTAAAGTGTGTGAACAGGACAGAGGCTTCTGGACATGACGGGGCTGTGCTGGATGGGGCTGGACGTTGCTGGCTGCAGAAGACATTGGGGTTTGGAGGCGTTTCTACAACAGGCGTTACTGGACAATAGGCTTTTTGGTGTGGGGTGTAATTTGCTAACCAAAGTTGACACATTTCAAGTTAATACATTCCAGTTTAATACATTTCAAATGAACGTTTAGTTTATACATTTTGATGCTACATTAATTTACATGAGTAAATTGGGTATTTGTGTCATTTCATACACATGAATAATTAGGAATTATGTTTAGTTATTGAGCCATTTTTAATGTCTCAAACAGGGGGGAGATATGGTTTATAGGGGAGTAATTCTATACATATGAAATGATCTCTAAAAAAAAATTTTTTTTTTGATTTGATTTTTATAAGACACATGTCGAGAGGGGTCTCTAAGTTGAGTCGACACAACTTGGATTCAAATGTAATACTGTGTTTGTATTAATTTCATTGTGTTCCATCTTTAAGTTGGTTTACTAAACATTGAATGTGATTAATTCTTTTAATGAAAAACAGGAGGGAAATGTTAGTAGAGTTGTTGGATTTTCATTAAAGTGAATTAGAATATATTCAAGGTTTAGACAGCTTCGGGTTAACCTACGTGTGTGATGGGATGTGATGGACGCATCAGCAGCATTCTCCCATCCCCCAGCCATGAAACACAGGAAGTTAAATTAAGAAGAGCGCAGAGAACATCTGTTTAGAGTAGCCTCAGGCTTACTTTGAGAGGGGCTATTTGTTTGTTCTGAACATAGGAGGTATTGTCTTCACCTAAGGATGGTGGGACATATTGTTGCATGTGTTTCAAATTATCATGGTATAAGACCAGAGCTCTTGGTCCATTTCTTTGTCACTCTGCTGCTTTCCATCCAGCAGAGACCCAGACTAGACTGTAGTCTGTAACTTGTCTATGTGTGTGATGTCCAGATAACCTGTAGTTTTGAACCAGCGGCTGACAACATGTATTAAAGAGATTATGTTGTTGAAATGTGACTAGTTTATTCACAGACGGCAACTGCACAATCCACCCAGAGACACTGTCCACAACGCCTTCTTCTTCATTGGACATTAGGTCTACCGTGGCGGACTTCCAGAGTTCCACTTTGTCACTTTCTCGCACACTCAGTCTCGATTCCAGCAGCTGAAAGAATCAGTAAATATTATTAGCCAAATCAAATCCTTTTCCCATCTAAACATTGTGTCTAAAGCAGACCTGGAGATTCTTATCCATGCATTTGTCTCCAGTAGGTTAGACTACTGCAACAACAGCTGCAGTACATTCAAAATGCAGCAGCTCAAGTCCTGACCAGAACCAGGAAGTACGATGGTAAGGCAAGTTTATTTGTCTAGCACAATTCATACACAAGGCAACTCGAAGTGCTGAGCAAAATAAGAAAGCATTAAAATAAATAATCACAGTACATCAACAAAGATAAATATAAAATACCTCAGTTGTAGCACAGCTAAAGTGACAGCTCCTCTCTGACAATGTTAAAAACCAGGTTAAAAACAGTTTGGTTTAGCTGTGCTACAACTGAGGTAAACTGTTTTTAACCTGGTTTTAAACATTGTCAGAGAGGAGGCCTGTCTCACTTTAGCTGTGCTACAACTGAGGTATTTTATATTTATCTTTGTTGATGTACTGTGATTATTTATCTTAATGCTTTCTTTTGCTCAGCACTTTGAGTTTCCTTGTGTATGAATTGTGCTACACAAATAAACCTCCCTTGCCTTACTGTGTGATGCAGTTTAGTCTTAGCCTCTTCTCGCTCGACTCTGAGCTGAACTATTCGCCACATCCGCCCTCAATGAGTTTTCTGGCTTGGCATTTTGATGGCTCCTGCGAACCGTCTCATAATAAGTCTTACAGGCCGCTAGAAAACAATCAGAAGAGTGGTATGAATAAAAATCAAACGCAAGTCACAGTAACGTCAAACAAGGAAGAAGAAACATTAAAACACTTACACACAATGTCGTCTTTATCAACATGTGGACTTGCAGATATTGTGTTTAGCAAATAGGAGGTCACCGTCTCATTACGAGGCGAGATTAGTCTGAAAACAAAGTGTACAGTTATGATTGGTATCTATACATATCCATTACCGACACAAAACATATATTTTCACGGGGACCTAACCAAGAGATAATCTACAGGAGAACATCTACCTAGGTCATTTATAAAAGAGATAAGTACTATTTATTACAATGGGGAATCAATAACAGTGCAGAGAGAAACTGAATTGTTACGTGATTATTGTGAAAGGTCTTTCAAGTGATTTTCATTTTATTTTGAGTAAATATCCTTCCACTTGTAAGAAGGAACTTTTGAGTAATAACTGAGGGATACAACATACCCATGTGTTTCACTCATGTCACTGACGAGAAGGTCGACAAGTTGTCTTTGAGAGCGGTGACTTAGTGATCTCACAGAATTATAATCTTTAAGGATCTCTCGGTCACCAGGGTTTTCCTGCAGATCCACCATCTACAAACACGTAGAAAATGTAAAATGACAATCTACAATTGTACCAAAAATCTTAGGATACAAAATGCAGCAGGACCTGTTTAGCTGTGTCCTTCTCACACATGTCCTGATTGGATCTCCTTGTGACTGCCACAGAGGATTCTCCTTTAGGAGGAGACTATGGGTTCAGGTCAATTGAAAGTGATGGTGTCCATTTCCATTTGAGAAAGATCTGTTAAAAAAATAAAACATCTAAATATGATGCATTACTTATAATACTTTGTCATTTCATGATTTTGAATGTGAAATAAATGTGAGTCTCCTGTGTCTCCTCCTGAAGCAAAACTCCTGAATTTAAAGCTCGGATACCCACATTTTTCCTCCATGCATTAACAATGCATGTTATTTGTGCACAAAAGGAAAATGTCTTTATTCACAAACTGTAGTTAACTTGTTATATTGAGAAATGTAGAGTTACCTTCAAGTGTGTTGTGACCGGGCAAAGTCACGGTCCTTTAATATATTACGTGTCATTCACACTACTGGACAGAATAAACCCGCCTTAACGAAGTGTATTTCCCCAGTTTAGCTTTAGCCAAAAGGTTACAGCAGATATAACAGCTTCAAGTTTTAGTTTCATTTTTGTCACTTTCTTTCTTGTACCGTTTTCCTGTATTATTTGAATGTCTTTTTCAGGTGGAGGTTAAGGTTGTTAAAGCAGTACTGAGTAAGTTATCACCTACAAGTGTCACTGCTTGTTGTGTCTTTTTCATAATTGTACATAGGAGTAAAACACTGTCCTGACAGACAAGACAAATGGAGGGGGATGTACTTACCTTTCTTCTTTTCCCCATCTCCTCTGCTGCACATATGTGCATTACAATACCAAACACAATCATATGTCATTTCTTTTTGTTATTGCTTTATGAACTTACACAGGAATCGAGGTGCCGGACAATCTTGGAAAGCTTAGCGCCAGCAGACCCCCTTTTGGCCTTAAAGAGCTTGATGAACTGTGTCGTTAGGCAATCCAATGCTTCAACAAAATCATTGCCCAGTTTGGAGCTGGTGATCTGGTTAAATTCTGCCAGGACCTGCAAAAAAAAAACATAAAACACTTCAAGTTAAATGCATAGATGTAAAAAATTTGTACACACCTGTCTCTCTGTATAAAGTGCTGGCCAGCGCGCTTTGACATTTTCCACAGGTAGGGCAGAATTGACTATTTCTTGTTGTCGGACTGCAACACGCTGTAAGCAAAAAAAAGAATAATCAATATATATAAAACAATATCACGATTTTTGCTCAAATGTGTTTAAAGGAGGTCTAGATTCACTTAATAACATTATTAAGCAATGGACTTAATAAAAAAAAACAAAAAAAATGAACAGAAAGACAAAAGTGACAAATGAGATGAAAAAGTACAATAATAAAAGTGAAAGTCTTAGCGCTCAAACAAAGACAGGAACAGTGCAAAACAAATGATATATGTTAGATATTCCACAGAACTCTAGTCCACAGTCTCCTGTACATCAGGCTCTGAGCCCAAACTGCTTTTCCTTCGGTTCTTTTGAAGCAGTCTGCTCTGTGCGCCTCGTCCCTGCTCCTGCAGCAGCTCCATGCTTCACAGAAAGTTATCACACACGGAGCAATCACAGCGGGGATTCCTTGCGGCGGCGGCCCTCGTAGTTAGGGCCGGGAATATGGCTCTGAACACGGCTACAGTTACTGTTACTACTAACAGCTACATTCACCGCTGTCCTCAGTAAACCCCCGGAGGCCGGACAGAGCTCTCTCAGGCCTCCGGGAGAGCGGCTCTGAACACGGCCACAGTCACTGCATTCACCGCTGAGCTGGTCGAACACACGAGTTTTATAAGATAATATAGTCGAATGTGTACACGTTCTTAACACACTTCTTTAGCTTTATACCTTTATAACAATGAACAACGTGTCTTAACACTTACCGTACATTCAGAAGAGTCCTCTCTTCACGTTCCACGAGACTCCTCCGTCGACTTCAGGCAAAGTATTTCGTTGCGTTTTGCGCATGCGCGAAATGCGCATTCAGTTTGTGAAGTCCCCAAGTTTTGGTTGTGTAAAGAGAGTGATGATAACACCAACAACCGTTTGTGTATATATTAGGGCTGCCAAAATTATCGTTTTGACTCACGTTAATGCGTGTGAGATGGCCTCCTCCGTGGCCGCTCTGGTTGTTGTTAGCGGCTGTGAGTGAGTGCAAGCTTTGCACGGGCTGCAAGCATGGATCTAGCTATTATAATAAAGGCAGCAAGCGATTGCTCCGTTCACATACTCAGCGCTCTGCGCACTGTATTTTCCCTGGTTCTTGTCTGTCAGGCACAATCTGCGCACTGTATTCTCCCTGGTTCTTGTCTGTCAGGCGCGAGTGTTGCTCGTGTGTGTCTTTGGGAACTAATTATTTTAAAATAGTCTCTTTCAATTGCAAGTTTTGTAATCTGTTTGTTTGATCAATGGATAAAAATGAATGCAATTTAATTAAATGGCACCTTGGCCTGTCTTATACCTGTTTGCCTGCAGGACAGTTCCCTAAACTAACATATCATACTAAAATAGGGTGGGGTTGTTGCAATAATTAATCTACTTAGAAGTTATCCTAAATTACAGCCAGCTAAAGCTCAGTACCACGACAAACGAAAAAGTAACGCAATAGTTACTTTTACTGCTAACTAGTTACTTTTATAGTGGAGTAACTCAGTTAGTAAGTCAATTACTTTTTGGAAGAAGTAACTATAACTAATTACTTTTTCAAAGTAACTTACCCAACACTGGTAATTATATTTGATAATCTCATTTAACTTCAATTGGAGTGGATTTGAAATAGAATGTTAAACATGCGATTAATCGTGAGTTAACTCACCATTACTATGCAATTAATCAACTAAAAAAAATTAATCGTTTGACAGCCCTAGTATATATAATATATATATATATATATAATTTGAACCGAGAATAGAACACATCTTTTCAGTTGGTTCATACTTTTTCATACATAATTCAGTTTTGATGCCTTCAGTGTGAATCTACAAGGTTCATAGTCATGAATAAAAATAAAAAATCCAAACTTTTGGTCTGTACTGTACATACATGAGATGAGCACTTACACTTTCAACATGTCTTTTGTCCTATTGGATTTATTTAATTGATTTTGACATGACAAGCTATAATCAATCATGATCAAATATGTATCTGGTGTGTGTGTGTGTGTGTGTGTGTGTGTGTGTGTGTGTGTGTGTGTGTGTGTGTGTGTGTTGTGCAGCATGGCGCAAAGTTGTGCTCCCCCTCAACCCTGATTAGCATTTGTATAGCTCACAGCATTCCATTTACATGTTAAAGCCTCCTGTGGAGGAGGGAGGAGGGGACAACAAACTTCCTTCAACAGCCGAATCCCAGAAGTTTCACAGTAATATACAGGGCCGAAAAGAGACGAAAATCACACTTTTCATGCAGTGTGTCTTTCACACAGTCGTTCCCACTCGGCCCCAACACCCCCTTCTGTCTAAAAGCTCCTATCTCAGTCCTGTGATAGTACCATTTTACCACTATGTCACCTTTTAAAAACAAAAATATTGCCCATACATTAGATAGACAATTGATCAATTGTTCTTTACAAGCTCTTCCTTCAAAATATGAATTCATAATTTTTAACTTTCCTACCTTCGACTTTCATTATTTAAATGATTTCACATTTTAAAACATGACATTACTAAGTGAATCTCATTGTTTCCACTGTCCAAAAATAATGCATAACATTTATTCGTTAACTTACAACCCAAAATGGAATTGTGTGATTTAAGAAATTACACAAGCCATAGACTACAAATTGCCTTTCAAAGCAGACACAGTATATCTAACACTACATCCATGCTCCTGATAAGTGACCAGTCCACCCAGAATATGGCCCAAACCCTATTATTGTTGTCGTGGAGTGAAAACAGGGGAAGGAAGCACAATGGTGGAAACGGGTCCCTCCCTTCATCCCAGGTCGCAGAGGTCCCACTCCTAGCCCCTCCTTGTCTGCTGTCCGACACCAGAAAATAGCCTATGCTCACATAAACTGTCCCACATGTGATTGAAGTCCAGCCAAGTCAACTGGACTCACGAGTATAGTGACATGGTTAAGATTTTTTAGAAATTAAAAAATAAACATTACACAAACAAAATGGAAAACTCCGACAATTGCTCCAAAGACTGCCAGGACTCTGTTTTTAGTCTTCTTTACATCTCTAGAGAGATAATGTCAATAGATGACATCATGCAGCGAGCAGGTATTATTCACTTTGAGAAAACAAGCTTGCGCACCACTGCTGAACCACCTATGTATCACAGATTCCAAAAATGGGTGTACAAAGCTAAGTACATGATCTCACTCTTCAGACTAGAGTTTAGATTCGTGGCCCAGACTTGAGCCAAGCATCAAGTGTCTTTTTCCCACTCTGTTGACGGAGCAGGTCTGAGACAGACCTGTCTAAGGCCGAAAACGGCTCGGAGCACATCTGTGTTTTAATGATAATCAGCTCCAACAATAAAAGTCATTTGAAGCACGACAGGTAAATTAGGGACAGCAGGGGTCATTGCCTCGCTGACCCCACGGGGAAGTATGCTGGTCTCAGACGCTCCGCAGACAGACACACATAGTGTGTCTCTACTTATGAGAAGTAGGCTGAGGCCTTTACATACATACAAATGGGGTGTGGGCAAGGATCCAGAGCTTCTGTACAGACATAAAGCTCTATCTCAAGCACACATTCTAGCTTTAGACACACATTCTTGTTTTTAGACTGTTTCAATCCGGATTTCAGATTTCAATTCCTGGTTCAGATTCCTGGTCTAACTGCCTCCTCATTGACTTTACACACAAGTGCGTAAGCTCCTCTAAAGAATCTGTCATCATGCAATGTCTTTGCTGAGTGAGTGAGAATTTGGGATCAAAGGTGACGTTTAGGGTACAGACAACGATTGGTCTTTTCTGGAAGACAACGCAACAGCATGATGCTATCTGTGTACATCTGTGCTTGTGAGGATTAGAATGCGGCTTTGCAGAGCAGGAAGATGACACTTGAAAACAGTCAAAACAATATCATAACTTTGTTAATTCCTTAACAACAAACTGTGCTCTTCTGCTAGTGTTTGTGGATATTTTTTTAATCATTATTGCTTTATATAGCAAGCACAAATACTGCTGTTGATCCAATAAGTATTGCTGATTCAGCCCTAGAACACTCTGTAGCTGTTTTTGGAGACGTGTTGCAAAACACTATCGCTGAAAAAGAGCTAAGCTGCTAAACTGCGCAGCTTGCATCGGAAGCTTTGGTAGACCAAAGGGTCTGCTACACAAAAGAGTAGGGGCGTATCAAGGCCAGTCAGCGTTCTCACCAGCAGCGAACCGCATTGGAGTCCACATAAAACGGCACCGAGACCAGCTTCATAAGGTGGTTTTGGTTCAGAACAAATTTAACTGGCCCGCTTTCACACCAGCCCAAGCGAACCGTACAAGTGTTCCAGACTCCAATCCGTTTTAAGTGGACCAAATGTGTAGGTGTGAAACCGTTGGTTGGAACAGGACAGGTCACACCAGCAGAGGTGGTGTAGCCGCTGGGTTTGGACCATTTTCTCTGCCACAATGTAAGTCATGCAGATGAATTTGAATAAACGTACGTCCAAAACACAAAAACAGTGCGTGGAATGCAACTCTTGTAGCAAGTACAATCAGCCTCTAGTGAGGATGTAGTGATGACTTGAAAGATTTGAAAGTGGCAACACTTCTCACTGAGGAGGGGAGAGTGTTCCAGTATTCGGGACCTTTGTAGGAGCATGCTTTCTTTGTAGAAGTAAGGATGTTGCTAGAGTTTTGTGGATAGATAGATGGAGATATAACATGTTGCTGACATGTGGCTAAGGTGAAGAAAGTTATAACACGAAGAAACACGAAGGACGAATACATTGCATAATGAACCGTGGAGTTCTATTTGGGTGAGTGAGGCTCTAACCGTCAGATTTTGGGCATTCGCACACACTGCTTTTTGCTGTATAAAGATGATGTTGTAAAATGTATTGGGGAGTGTTTATAATGCTCCATATAGATGGAGCATTATAAACATAATGCGATTTTCTCTATTCACGGATATTAGCACTGTGATTTCAGTAGACAAATCTTGAAAATCAGATGCTTGTTTAAAGGTCCCATATTACGCTTTTTGACTTTTCTCTTGAATAGCACTCAACAGTGCTATTTGGCCTTCATACACATTCCCAGATTCCGTTAAGCTTTAGTTAGAGAGCAATCTTTCTCTTTCATTCTCGAGAGGCACAGAAACGAGCTGTTTCAAATTGTGACGTGCACCCATCCGTGACCTGAAAAGCCCGCCTCCAAGAGGTGATTGAACCAGCATATCAGCCGCGTCTGTGGTCATGCAGCCTCTCTCCGAGTCACGGGGATCTGCCTCGTATCCCAGAGTCTGAAATCTGCAATGAAACTTGCAGATGTTTTTTGCGAGTGACAGTGACACCACCAAAGACTGTTCCAGAACTACAGTTACCTTGAAACGTGGCTTACTCAAAAGCTGATCTGAAAACCTGGTGTATTTCCAACATAAAAAACGCTAACAACAGCCTCGGCCTGTGAGTACAATGCAACTAACTAGCCGTATGTCACTGTGAACTAAATAATTAGGTCTGATTCTGGACATAGGGCTCTATGTGAAGGGTTGCCATTGTTGGAAAAAGTTTATTCTCAGGTGTGAAATTACTATGTAACAACGAAAGCTGTACAGTTAGCTTTTGTTTACCTCTCACTTAGCAAGAGGCTACGTACGTCACTGCGCAGGGTGGAGGGAGGCGGGCTCACAAACAGAGGAGCACAGATCCAAGAGTTTCACCTGGGGTGACATCCCCTCTAAGCACGGAATGGCCATAATTTGACAAGTTTTGAGTGTTGTATGGTGTATCATCCAAATTATTATCACACATGTGCATAGGATGGACTGTGAAAAATGAAGACAAGTGAATTATGGAACATTTAAGATAAGATAAGATTAGATAAAAATAATACTGTATTCCTCAGGGCACTGTCCTCTCATCGTTTCTTTTCACCATCTACACTTCAGACTTCACATACGACACAAACAGCTGTCACCTGCAGAAGTTCTCAGACTACTCCGCCATCGTGGGCTGTGTGTCTGAGGGGAACCAACTGGAATATTGGTCGGATATCACAGACTTTGTCGACTGGTGTGAGCACAGCCACTTGTGCTTAAACACCAGTAAGACCAAGGAGATGGTCATCGACTTCAGGAGAAAACCACTTTCCCACACACTGATGAACATCCAGGGGGAGGACATTGAGCTGGTGGACAGCTTCAAGTACCTGGGTGTTCACATTAACAATAAACTGGACTGGTCCCATACCACCGACGCTCTGCACAAGAAGGGCCAAAGTCGCTTCTCCTTCTGAGGAGGCTGCGGTCCTTCGGAGTGAGCAGGCCTCTGCTCAGGACTTTTTATGACTCTGTGGTAGCCTCTGCCATACACTACGCTGCCGTGTGCTGGGCCCCGGGCAGCACAGAGCGGGACAGGAGTAGACTCAACAAGCTGGTTAGGAGGGCCAGCTCCACTCTGGGCTGCCCCCTGGACTCTGTGGAGGAGGCGAGGAACAGGAGGGTGCTAGTCAAAGTCACCTCCATCATGGACAACACCTTCCACCCACTGCACAGGACTGTAGAGGAGCTGAGAAGCTCTTTCAGTGGAAGACTGAGGCACCCTCAGTGCAAGAAGGAGCGCTACCGCAGGGCCTTTATCCCCACTGCTGTCAGACTGTACAGTAAGTCACATTAAGTCAATGCATTAGGAATGAAAAAAACTGCACTACTTAGTGACACTGTTTCTTGATTGCCACTTTTGAATCGCCACTTTTTATTGTACATAATACATCCTGTATTAAACGTGTTTGCACATTTCTTTCTTTTGCACTATCTTGAGTGTTTCTATCCATGCCAGATGTGACATGTAAATTTCTCCTGTGTGAGATCAATAAAGTCTATCTTATCTTATCTTATCTTATATTCCCTTATTTGTCCCACAGTGGGGAAATTTCAGTGTCATTACAGACGAGAAAAAGAAGGAAATAAGAGCACTCTTTATTTTGCCGAAATATTGCCGTCTTCCCAATAGTGACAATATTTTGTCCCGGGATTAAATATGAATCAATTAAATAAGTAATATCCGTTATATGGGCACTTGGCCATGGACACTCAAAGACGCTTCACTTTCATTAATGAAAAAACCTGAAAGCAATTGGCCACAGAGAACACCTGCACACACAATGAAGCATTTTTTAACAAACATTACCCATATATGGTTTATTCAAATTTGATTTTACTTTTGTGATGAAAACAGACCGAATTAGTTCACTTGTGTTTACTGAGAAAGGAAAATTACGATCTTGTCAAAGCTCAAGGTTAGCTGCTAACACTAGCATGATTTCTCATTAGAATAATAATAAAAATAATAATAATGAATGTGATTCAATACCACAGCTCTTCCAAAGTTTTAATTCAGTCGCGTTGTATAAACTGCTGTGTCTTTCTGTCTCTGTCTTCTGTCTCTGTCATCCCTCTCTCGTTTGGTACGCTACACTGGCGGCAGCGGTGCCACTGTTACCACCTGGGTTAATGTACGGAGGTGGCGGTAATGATGTGCAGTCAGGGGAGGCATTGAAAAAAAATATTATTTTAGTTGTAATATAAAATTGTTTTCCACTTTCCTATGCTTTTAATGTTATTTTTTTGACACAGTTCAGACCAGTTTGAATATCCTGCTTTGAAAACATTTGTTAAACTTTTCATAGTGTTTAGTAGTGCATTGCACGTATGTGTGTACTATTTATATTTAGTTTAAGTCTTTTAATTCGGAGAATAATACACAGGGAAAAACCTTTCCTCGCATTATTGCATTTGTGATTTAGGGATATTTTATTAGAATATTGATGGTAAATCTGACTTTTAAAGTCAGTGCCTCACTGCACGTTACTGGGTGGCGGCGATGTGAGACAAACATTTGTGCCTTGCCTTTTGTGCTTTTCTTTTGGTGGGCAATCCTAACCTGACAGAGCCGCCTGCCATTATACCCTGGCCCTGCACTGGAGTGATGGCGTGGCCTGTGCTGTTCTGGGGCTCTTCTCGGCTGGGGTGACAGTCAAGGACTGGTGCTGCCGCCGGGAGCGATGTTCCGGCGCCTGATATGGTGTCTGTTTTGAGTCTGTAACTCTGATGTTTCCGACGCGTTTTACAATCCCGTTTTCTGGAGGTTCTGATGATTTCCTGTGTTCCGGTCGTGGGTTAGGGTTGGAGTTTGTGCTCCGGTGTTTCGCCCATTGTCTACCTGCTGCGGGGAGTCCAGGTTGTTTTTGGATCGCCAGTCTTTGGTTAATGCAGCCTCGCGGAAATTCAATTTGGAAGACGTCAGCCAAAGCCACCCCTTCCAGGCCGGCCTCGCAGCCCCAGCCTATCGCACAGCAAACGCCCATTTCCAACCAACCTACGCCGGCCAGGCCAGCCGCTTAAAAGCGGAGAAACTCCCACTTTACGGCCTTCTCGAAGCCTTGCAAACCACCGCCTCCCCTCCTCCTCCTTTTCTCACCCCGCCTCAATCATGCCTCTTCCTGCTGCCCGAATGCCGCCACCAGTGCCTAGATCCCGGGGGATTGTGCGCGCACTCTCGCAGGAGCCTTGCTGACTGAACGCCGCACCGGGGCCTAGGGCGCCAAACTTCCTTCAATAAAATACTTCAAATGCATTTTGTCTCCTCGTCTCTCCAGATTGAATTGGAGGATGCTGGGACTTTGCTGTTTTGTAAAGTTTTGTGTGTATGTGGTGCATTATTTCAGTTGTAGACATGAGGACATGTCTTGTAAAAGGGGGGGGAGTATGTAAGCGAGATTTCAGTATTACACCAGTGACTGTTGTTTTGCGAGTTTTGGTTCGCTATTAAAAACAAAAACGGGGATCTCACTTTTGTGTAACCAGTGATGCAACACTGAAATATCCCCACTGTGGGACGAATAAAGGATTTCCCAATCAGTGATACCGTGGAGAACACCTTCATAAAGAAGACTTGTTACACATTTTTTTTATTTAAAATTGCAATCAAAATGTGTTTACGGTCATTATAGAATTATCTGATTCTCTTCTCACATGATTAAGTCTATGGAAGTTTCAAAAAAATGTTCTAAATCATGTTCCCGGTGCATGTTGGCCTCCGCCAGGGCTGCCCTTTGTCACCGGTTCTGTTCACTGTATTCATGGACAGAATTTCTATGCGCAGCCAGGGACCGGAGGGGGTCCGGTTCGGGGACCACAGGATTTCATCTCTGCTGTTTGCGGACGATGTTGTCCTGTTGGCTCCAACGAACCAGGACCTACAACATGCACTGGGACGGTTTGCAGCCGAGTGTGAAGCGGCTGGGATGAGAATCAGCACCTCCAAATCCGAGGCCATGGTGCTCGACCGGAAAAAGGTGCCTTGCCCTCTACAGGTGGGTGGAGAGGCCCTTCCTCAAGTGGAGGAGTTCAAGTATCTCGGGGTCTTGTTCACGAGTGAGGGAAGGATGGAGCGTGAGATTGACAGGCGGATCGGTGCAGCGTGCGCAGTGATGCGGTCGCTGTATCGGACCGTCGTGGTGAAGAGGGAGCTGAGCCGAAAGGCAAAGCTCTCGATTTACCGGTCAATCTTCGTTCCCTCCCTCACATATGGTCATGAGCTTTGGGTAATGACCGAAAGAACGAGATCGCAGATACAAGCGGTCGAAATGAGCTTCCTCCGCAGAGTGGCTGCTCCCTTAGAGATAGGGTGAGGAGCTCGGTCACACGGGAGGAGCTCGGAGTAGAGCCGCTGCTTCTCCACGTCGAGAGGAACCAGTTGAGGTGGCTCGGGCATCTGTTGCGGATGCCTCCTGGACGCCTCCCTGGGGAGGTGTTCCGGGCACGTCCCACTGGGAGGAGGCCCCGGGGAAGACCCAGGACACGCTGGAAAGACTGTGTCTCTCAGCTGGCCTGGGAACGCCTTGGGGTCCCCCCAGACGAGCTGGAGGAAGTGTGTGTGGATAGGGAAGTCTGGGCGTCTCTGTTTAGACTGCTGCCCCCGCGACCCGGCAACGGATGAAGCGGAGGAAAACGGACGGACGGACGTTCTAAATCAGTTATCAACTATTTCAATAAGTGATTAATTGCAATTAATTGATTAACCCTTCGCCATATTCGTATCGTGACCCAAGTATCAAGGTGCATATGGTAAGAACAAACTCAGTACTTTTCTCACCTTGTGACTGGGCAAACTCATGCCTGTGCCCTCGGGCCATCTGCACAGTCAGAGCCACAACAATGACCATAGTGCAGGGCAGTCCGGTTCTCCACGCCGTCTCCATGGTTACTGCAGAGGTCGGTATAGTCGCAGAAGTCAGTGCAGTGGTCACAGCGCCTCTGTCCCAACATGTCTCCTGTCCTGTGGGATGTCCCGCTCCTAGCAGAGGGACAGCAGAACGCAGTGTGTTCTGTCCATCGCTGTGTCAGGCTGGAGGTCACACAGACATGGTGGGGGTGCCAAGGGTGAGACTGGTCCTGGTGCTGTCTGTCTGGGTCCTGGGAGAAGAAACAAGAAGGATACACACACATTTAAGTTCACTTATTCATGAAAATTTCACACTGTTCTAGAGTTAAACAAGTAAAATTTATAACTGGTATGGCTGGTGTTTGTCAGAATTAATGCATGATTATAAAGCGTTTGCATTTATTATGTAAATGATGCATTATTATCAAATATGTATCTTAAAAAAGTAAAATGTAGAACATTTAGAATACATGTTATCTTTTGTTTACTTGTATTACAATACAATACAATACAATACAATTTATTCTTGTATAGCCCTAGGTCACAACAGAAGTCATCTCAGAGGACTTAACAAAACCATTGAAATCACCAACACAGGTCAGAGAATCAACAGTTAAAACACATGAAGAATATAAAGCACACACAGAAGAAAATGTCCATACATGTTGTAGAATGCTAAAGTGTCCTGATCATCACCAATCCTTTCTGTTGGACACTAACTGTCCAACAAGACCCTCCTGCATCGACAAGGAAAAACTCTTAAAAAACCCAGTGGGAAAAAGTGAGAAACCTTGGGGAGAACTAGGGAAACCCACAGGGAGGGAGACCCATATGAGAAAGGGATCCGCTCCTCCGGACGGACAGGCTAATGATCTAGGACCTAAGCTAGCTACAGGACGTGGACCAGTGGACGCTGAACGTGGACAGGTCCGGTGCAGGACTGAAGCACTCCCAGGCGGGTTGGGCAGGGCAGTCCGCAGGTGTAGATGGAAGAGGCCAGGCTCAGAGATCCCGTCATCGTACCATGAAACAGACAATGGGACAACGGGTGAATAGCAATGAACAAACTACAGTCAGAATCCTAAAAATGCTAAACAGATAAAGTAGGAAGGAGGAGAGGATAGTGCTCAAGTTACCATACTTCTCCCAGCAAACTGACTCCCTATGCAGCTTGACTAACACTCTGAGGAGTTTAACCTTCTCCGAGTCTTACCTTCCTAGCCATATGCTAAACTAAAGAGGACTGTTTTAAACCTAGCCTTGAATAAAGAATAACATACAGCATAATATATAACATAATATACAACATAACACAATACATTATTGAATAATATATAACATAATATATAACATAATACAGCATATATATATAATATATACACTACATATTATATATTACCTAACTATATGCTAAATTAAAGTAAAGTGCTTTAAGCCTGGCCTTGAATGTGGAGACCGTATCTGCTTCCTTAACATAAATGAAGCTGATTCCACAGTAAAGGAGCTTGGAGCTAAATGCTCTGCCACCAACAGTGACCTTTGAGCCCTTAGGAACCACCAGACGTCTGGCGTTTTGTGAGCGCAACGCTCAACCTGGTTGATACGACACTAACGTGTCTTGGAGATAGGAAGGAGCCAAGACATTTATGGCTTTATATGTGTTAGTATTAGATAGCAATATGGCCTACGTGCAGGACTGTACAAGGACTCTACAAGGACTCCATGTTATGACTATGATTTGACTGTCTCTTTGTGACACGTATGTCTTTCGATGTGTGACGTGACAATGACTATATAAACTGTGTACTGCCTTTATTCTGTCTGAGGGAAAGAAACAGAGTAAACTAGTGGAACTTGAGAGAAACTTAAATAAACTTCCAGAGTTTGGCACACCACGATCCGTCTCTCTCTGCTTAAATCCTAACAGATTTGGTGGAGAATGCGCGGCTCGGTTTGTGCCATTCTCTGGATTGTTTTGGGGGAGTTTTGCTCTGTTTCTTTTCCTCTGCGTTAGAGATCGGCATGCTGTGTCTGGGAGCGGGGATTCCAGCAGGCTGGAAGAGCTGTTCCTGGATGCTTCTTGTCGCTTCTGTCACTTTTGTTTTTTTAAATTGAATATTCCGACGCGGAAAAGAGTTGGCAGACCTCTCGGACAGCCCGTGCATGCACCTGTTTGACAAGAATAAGGTAAGCAGACACCTTTTTATATGTAAAGTCTGCATAATTGGATACTAGCTAAATTTGGGTGTGTTTTTGAGGTCTGTCGAACTCTCTAAATTGTGTTCAAATAAGTGAAAAGGCCATAAAGTGTGTGAAGGATCCATAAGTGAAAAGGCCATAAAGTGAGTGAAGGATCCATAAGTGAAAAGGCCATAAAGTGAGTGAAGGATCCATAAGTGAAAAGGCCATAAAGTGAGTGAAGGATCCATAAGTGAAAAGGCCATAAAGTGAGTGAAGGATCCATAAGTGAAAAGGCCATAAAGTGAGTGAAGGATCCATAAGTGAAAAGGCCATAAAGTGAGTGAAGGATCCATAAGTGAAAAGGCCATAAAGTGAGTGAAGGATCCATAAGTGAAAAGGCCATAAAGTGTATAGGATCCAAAAAGTGTTGGCCATAAAGTGTATAGGATCCATAAGTGAAAAGGCCTAAGTGAAACCATGGTGTAATAATAAAAGCAATTTTTAAAAAGGGAAACGTGTTAAGGAGGCCTTTGTTACAAAAGCTTTGAAATTGACGAATTTCAGGCTGATAAATGACAAAAGTAAAGAAACAACAATATTTCAGTGATCACGGTTTAAATTACATACAGAAAAAGGGAGTTTTTGTTTTTGGAGTGAACAGAGTTCACCGGAGAATGCAGAGTTTTATCTACAGTTGAGCTATGAGAGGGCTGTATCCAACAGTTGTTTTTGTTTTTTAGAAAGAGATTTTGAGTTTAAATTAGTTTGCTACCTCGATAAAATAGAAGCGTACGTTAAAGTAAGAGTGCCTTTTGTTACTAGTGTGGAAAGTGATCACTTCTAGATTTGGATGACAAAAGTATAAAGAACAACATCAGTTATATTCGCTTAACAAAGTAATCTTGAAAGTTCTTCTTCTGTATCTTTCTGCCTGTGTGTGCGCGTCTGTGTGAAAGGAACCCCCCCGCCCTCGCTGCTGCTGAGCTGCTGCTCTGATTTAAAGGGGAGCTACTGCTTTAGGAATTTGGCTTTTCATAGTAGTTATTCCGTTAAATTTGCTAAATTTGCCATTTGAACATTGTGTTAGACACAGTTAAACGTTTTTAAACACCATTAGGGAATAGAAGTTTTGAATTAGTATGTTTTTGAAACCCAAAGATTAGTACAAAAAGCTTTGCTTTTCTTTTTAAATATGCTGCTTATTTTTGTGAGTCCATTATTGCATCTCTGATATATTTCATAGCTGTTAGTGAGAATTTTTTCATGTATTTTTTATTTTAGTTACAAAAGCCGTTTTTCAAACATTTAAATTAGAATCTGTTAAAAGTGATTAATGATTGTAGACTTCGTCTAAAAAAGAAAGAGGGAATTAGGCTGTAAAAGTATTATATTATTAAGTTAAACTACCCAATTCACATGCAAGTGGTGACTTTTGTTTTTGTTTTGACTACACGCGTGACCTTGCTGCTGCTCAGAGACATGAGGAGGCAGCTCCGACGCACAATTGAGTTTTATTGAACCAAATCCAGTTTAGCTGGAGCTAAATCTTTTGTTTGATTTCAAGTTTTGTTTTAAATGTTTTTACAAATTGATGTTCATTTTTATAGAGATTTTTCATAATTTCATTTCATGGCGTCTTTCAAGAAACCCAAGGACGCATAGATAATTAATCACACAGTACAAAAGTATATAATACATGTTTTAAAGTCTAAAAGGTTGTTTGTTTTGAGTATAATTGTTGTTTTGATAACTTCTTTAGTTTCTGGTTTTAAAATGTCATCATTAGTAAGAGAATAAGTAATCTTTATTTACATAGCGCTTGGGAAAGCCAAGAGCGCTCAAATTGTTTTGACATCAGAGAGAAAAACAATCTCATTCGCATACTGATATCTATTGTTTTTTTAAATTGGCTGTTTCAAGGATTGTTTTTCAGACTCTGGCACACTGTGGGAGGGGTCACTGCTGGACACTGGACAGCGCAAAGCCCACCCAGCCACAGGTCACAGATCAAAGAGCAAAGGAAAATGCCACCTCCTTGCCCCTCCCCACGCCACTGCAGAACTGAGTGGGTGTGAGAGAGACCGGGGCCATGAAAGAGAGGTATCTGGAGACGTGATGGGTGGAGCGTCAGGTAGAGACCTAGAGGGAGTTGAAAGTGTGTCCAGTTGGTTTACATCACCACAGTGTGACCTTTGACACCTACAGGTGGTTCGTGGAGTCTGGAGAGACAACCCCAAAATTCACATACACACACACACATACACACATACACACACATTCACATTTACATATAGATACATGAAAAAGCAGAACATGAGAAAAAAGCATTTTAAAAGTTTACTCCAATGTAAACACATATTTTTAATTGTCTATCACTTGAATCTTTAGTTGAATCAGTATTTTTTGAGACCAGAAATGTTCATTTGAATTCTATATTGTCATGGACTTAATTGACCTCTGTCCTGACACTTTTGATTTGTTGATTTTGTACTGTGTGAAGTAATTACATTGATGAGAATTAGATCTGATAAAAACACAAATTAGAGAAGTAAACTGCGCTTGCTTTTTGTCTGAGAGACATTAGCAACAGCATGAATAGAAATTGTCTTTAAAGTAGAATCAAAGTGACTTAACCATAGAGAGTAACTATTGCATAACAAGCTGTGTACAGGAACTGAGACACTGCACCATTGACCAGAAGTGCGTCGCAAATGACCTGATGTGCTTCAACTGAAAAGACTGTATCTGGAGATCTGATGTCCAACTGGAGAACCAGAACCATGGCTTGGACCCTACTGATGTCCAAGATGACCTGACCTGATGACGACTGAGACTCACCCTCAGGGGACCCTGAGGACCTGAGGACCTGAGAAAAAACTGGGGAGTGATGTTTATATTTTTGAAATCATACATTGATGAGTGCTAAATGAGAGAGATACTCATGATTCCTTCTTTTGTTTTTGTTTGTCCCTAGCTTCTGGACATCTGATGATCTATTGGACACAGCCGATTTGCAGAACAAGAACCAGCCAATGAAACGTCTATTGCTGATGCTATTGCTACAACCAGAACCACAACTGTGACAAATGCAATATACATGTTAAGTATTCAGACATCTGACAGACAAAAACTTTGACTTTTTTAGTCTGGTAGACTGAGCAACTGTTAAAAACTTTGAAAATGATAAAGTATGAGTATTGTAGCGTTTTAATAGATGTTAAATAGTAGTAAAAAAGTAGAATTTGACTTCCTTTGTTGTTCATAAACACATTTCCACATAAGAGTTAAAATAGTACCCTACAATGTTATCCTTCTGATAGAGCAGATATAATATTAGAATCAGAGTATTTTAGAGATATTAAAAGTGACAGAAGTCACAAGCTAGAAATATGCCTTTGCTCAAACTGCAGCCAAACTTCAGAGTAACAATAGTGTAAAAATAGAATTAGATAAATGCATCAACCATAGATGCTTTCAAAAATAGAGAATATTTCCAGCCAGTGCTAATATCAAATGGTAAAGGGACCATTTCACAAGCATTTACTTCAAAAGTAGATAAAGTTAATTACAGTTTATGTACAGTTTTATTAGATACTGCCAAATTCACTTGTGTTCACACATGAGTGAATGTTGACAATACAAAAAGTTCATATGAGTGTAGCCTAGATTAATGCCTAGATCCCACTAATAATATGCCACTGATAATTAGAGTGTAAACCACAGAACAGAGAGATTTATGTGAATAGATTAGAATAGTTTTAAACTATAGTGAATAGTGAAAGTAAAGTACACAGTCTAAGATTAAAAAGTGAAAATAATACAGTGAAATAAGTGAAGTGTAGTGTAAACAATTAGCATTAGAATAAAAGTATAGAGTAATAAAAGTGAAATTAGCTTCTAATTTGAGACTCAGCTCGTTTTTTGTCTGTGTTTTGACTGAATCTGCTGAGTTCTTGTGTGTCCAATAGTGTTTGTTTGTTTTTATTTTTGTTTGTTTTTATTTTTGATTTGTTTTTTGTTTGTTTTTTTTTTTTCCCAGGATAGAGGATAAAATCCACTGATATTGATTTGATGATTATGAGTTTAATGCATACATTTTCTTTGTTTTTAATAATTTTTTAAAGTTTTTTTTTGGAATTATTTTTTTTTTTTTTTTTCTTTTTCCACTTTATTGATTGATCGATTTGAGTGATCACATGTGATTATGTGATCAAAGGGGAGGGTGTTAGTATTAGATAGCAATATGGCCTACGTGCAGGACTGTACAAGGACTCTACAAGGACTCCATGTTATGACTATGATTTGACTGTCTCTTTGTGACACGTATGTCTTTCGATGTGTGACGTGACAATGACTATATAAACTGTGTACTGCCTTTATTCTGTCTGAGGAAAAGAAACAGAGTAAACCAGTGGAACTTGAGAGCAACTTAAATAAACTTCCAGAGTTTGGCACACCACGATCCGTCTCTGTCTGCTAAATCCTAACATATGTTAAGAGTAGGATTACATTTGTAATCCCCATTTGTATTCAAATTGGGCAGAGAGATGAAGGTCCTCTCTATATCACTTTTTCGTCATAAAAAGCTGGTTAGATGTGACAGACGACAAAAATACATTCCATGTGAAAATGAAAAGCAAAAACAATTTGGAAGTGAGAAACTAAATAACAAAAACATTTTTGTTGTTTGAAAGATGGATACCCCAGCTTTTCCTTGAAAAAAAAAAGAATTATCTATCCCCAATCATGTTCAACTTACGTTTTCTCTTCTAATCCGAATAGAGCTGGAGAAGTAAGAACGAACTACACATAGTTCCTACACAGAAAAAATATTTTGCAATATCCACCATTGCCTCGTGTGTGATTTATGAGGTACAGTGTAATCAAAAATGTAATACATTATGCATTAATTGTTACTGTTATTTCAAAATAATGTATTACACTACAAAATTACTATATCTGTATTGTAAACCATTGCACTACTTCTGCTTCTAAGTCACTTTTGGTTTGGCACATAAAGTGCACCTAAAGTGATAGTCTGGAACTCTAAATTAATTACAAAATTTAAGAATTGTATTAAATCGTCCTGGCCTTAAATGTTGATATAAAAAAAGTCATTTTATGAATTACAATATTACGGGTAAGTCCCTCCTTCCTGGTATCTTAGCTATAGCTCAATCCACAATACCGTCCAATTTAACCGATCAAGTTGATACTGTATATAATTCGAATATATATGTAGCGGGACCGTGTACACAGGGGGCTATGGAATTCTAAGGATGGTACTCAACCGATCCTTCAGACCCTCTTTGATCAGGTGTGGGCCTCCTGCTGCTTTAGGAGCAGAGAGAGAGAGCAAACTAGCTCTCTTGCCATCTTCAAGCAAGGACTTGAGCCTCCACAAGCTTCACGCCTCCATCTTTAAACAAACAAAGCAGAAGAACTCTCTTTCCCTGGCCTTGTCACCACTGGATCACACAAGGAACGAAACGCACCACACGCAAAAGAGTGCACTTCGGACTCTCTAAAACAAAACGTAAAGAACAAAATGTAGACCGCTCCTTTCTTGTGGTTGATGCTTTACTAACTGTTTGGACTGAGCTTACGGACTCATTTTGGGTCTTATCGACCACTCAAACTCTGGCCTAGAATTTTTAAGGGATAATGTATATTACGCAGGTCATTATCGAGAAATAAGTACCGACAGGGCGAAGCGGACCCCGACGCGCAGCAGAGCGACCATTATTGTTTTGAGAGGTCAGTTATCAAGAAATAAGGACCGGTAGAACGTTTGAAATTACATTCAAATCAATGGAGCGTTCTACTGCTGCTGTGAGGAGCCAATGAAATAATATAAGTGTACTGTAATTACGGAATTGACCACATAGAGCTGCTGTTTTTATGCTTTTGTCAGAAACTAAAAGTGTTAGGATCACGTCAACTTGAATGAAGTGTGTTATGGGTGTAAATATGTGACACACTATTTGGCCCTAAGAGGAAGAAAGCGGCTCGACTTCATCTGTTCATCTCATGGATCTATTATAATACCGGTTCATCTGCGACACTTCACTGAGACTGTTCCAGAACTACAGGGACAATGGAACTGGACTTACTCAAAGGCTGATCTGGAAACACGTTATTCCCACGGTAAAAGACGTAACTCGGACCCCCTCGATCTGTGAGTAGTGACAGTAACTCGCTGTATACTTCTGTAAACTAAATAACTAGGGTCTGATTGTGCATCGAGGACATAGGGCTCGATGTGACGGATTGTCATTGGAAAAAGTGTATTCTTATGTATGAAATTACTAAGTACAGGTGATAAACGACAAGAGCGTGATGCTACGTCACCGTGCGGGCGGGGGGAGGCGGGCTCACAGGCAGAGGAGCAGACTCTGGATCAGCTCGTTTGAGTCGAGGCGACGTCACTTCTATACAAGAGATGGCTCTAATCCAAACCCCTGGCGATCCAAGATGGCGCCCTATTCAAATGAATGGTTGTGCTCAGTGGCGCTTTGTGACAGCATGGGGGCTGAAAGATTAGCGGAAGTTGCCTGAAACTCTCAAAGATCCATGGGAAACTCGCAAAGATCAATGGGAAACTCGCAAAGATCTATGGGAAACTCGCAAAGATCTATGGGAAACTCGCCTGTATTTGGGCATCGTCTGGTCCTCCCGGTTCTGCGCAGTGGATGATCTCCCATAATGCGTTGCGTCAAACACGCGTGTCTGGGTCTGGGTCTCACGCACGTGCACAGAGGGGCTCGGCCGCGCTCTGACCAATCAGAGCAGTTCATCAGAGCGGGAGTTAGAGCGAGAGCCAGACGAGCAGAGTTTGTGGCACTAAAGTGTGGATTTAAACAAAACCGAAGGATTTAAGAAGAAAAAAAGTTCAGGATGACAAGGGACACTAAAATCCCCACAAAATCCGATCTTTATTAAAGCTGTAGGTTCTCTGTCAGGTTCTCTGTCAGCTGAGGTTGAGCTGTTTTAATATGCATTGAGTTCTATGGGGGAAAATTTCTGGGTAGCCCACGTGAATTTAGTCTGGTTCAGTCTGCAGTACCGCGAGAATCCCCTGAGCACGTGAGTTATTCAGCTACAAGCTAGTAATACCCTATACAGTAAATATAATAGATCCATGCTCTAATCTCACAAGCTTTGATTGTTGTGTGGTGTATCACACACATTAATATCACACATGTGCATAGGATTGAGTGTGAAACATGAAGAAAAGCATGATATAGGACCTTTAATGTGATTTGATTACAATTGTCTTGGTGAATAAATTACAGTCAACAAAGCTTTTACCGCTCTTTTGATAATCTTAGTGAATTAAACACTGGCGTTTTAGAACACACACCTTCTCAAAGACTGGTGTCTTAGGATTTAAGTAACTTAAATATTAATAAATAAGTTTAAATAACTTATCCCTTCAAATTAATTAGGTTTAATCTATTAAAAATAAACAGGTACCTATAAATTCCCTACATTTATTAGGGCTGTCAAAATTATTGCATTAACGAGCGTTAATTTATTTTTTTCATTAATCACGTTTTAAAAAATGAACGCATTAACGCATGTGCCGAATGACCTGCCCATGCATCCCATAATAACACTCAGAAATGCCGCTCACAGGCTTCTCATTTTACTACTCTCCTTAACGCTCACCTGCCACTGAGCCATGTAGTTTTAGTAGCGATCTGATAGGCAATAGTTTTTTTCTTATTTTTTATATAGTTAGCATTAGCACAACTTCTTATAAGCTGTACAACAATCACTGATGAAATGGTACAAAAGCAACGCACTGCTAACAAAATACACAGTACAATAACTGAAAGATTACCTCCAGTTTCGCGTCCAAAGTTAGTCCGAGGCGGTCCGCACTTACAGTCTATGGTCCGCTCCCGCAGGTCTCGCTAGCTATGTTTACCTAGCCTGCCAGACCCTTGTAGTTCCGCCATGCTCCACCAGAGGCGTTTGGCTGAACCACATGGGTCTGGTATCGACGCCATAGCGAACGCCTTCCCCAGGTTAATTTTTAATCGACCAATCAGGATTGCCGGTGTTACGTGGGGTTTGCACTGCCTTCTCAAGCTTCTCTCGTGCAGCAGCGAGAGGAATCCAAGATGGCGGACGTAAAGTCCGCGAATCTTTTTAAAAGAGTAAATACGATCGAATTAAGACACGGATGTCACTTTTAATGCAATTTGAGGCGAGATGTTGATGGTTCTATGTTGATATAAGTGTGTTTTAAGAGTCAAATGTTCCTGTAAAGTTTGGTTGAAGCACTGGTTCAGTGTTCCTGTTTACACACTACGCAGCAGGGTTGCCAGGTTTGGTGGTTCCCGCATATTTTTTTCCAAGAGACTTAAATACACAGAAAGACAATAAACAGAATCATGATAGCCCAAGTTGATTACATTACGTTTTTAGCCAAAAACGGCTATTCTCGCGGATTTTGGGTTGGAAAATCTTGCTGGGATTTGGCAACCTATGGGAGCCTTGTGCTTCGATGTGAGTGGTTGAAAGCAGACTTCATTCAAGATAACGGACAAGTGGTCTATCCAATCACATACAATGATTTTTTTTACCAGGCCCTGCCTTCTGAAATCCAACCACTATGGCTCAGTACCAGACTCATGTGTGAAGTGCAGCGAACTACATGGGTCTGGCAGAGTCAGGCTAATGTTTACCTGGACTTGATTTCTGCTTTTATCCTTTTTTTGCTTTAGTTTCCTCCTCTCCTCCTCACTTTTGAGTCTTTTGAGCCGTGTATGCAGTTTCAGGCAGAGGCTGCCATGCTGCTTTTGTTTACATGCGCTGCAGATGCTAGAGGAGGCGTGGCCTAGGAGAACGAGCGTCACGCCAAGTTTCTACTACGTAGTTTTTATGGCCTGAACCAAGCCCCGGTGATCCAAGATGGCGCCCTATTCAAATGAATGGCTTGTGCTCAGTAGCGCATGGGACTTCACGGAGACCGGGAGATTAGCAGAACTCGCCTATATTTGGGCATCGTCTGGTCCTCCCGGTTCTGCCCAGTGGACGAGCTCCCAAGATGCGTTGCGCCAAATAAGCGTGTGTGGCTTTCATGCACGCGCACAGAGGGGCTCGGCCGCGCTCTGACCAATCAGTGCTGCTGATCAGAGCAGCAGCAGAGCGCGTCAGAGCGGGAAGGAAAGGAGCAGAATTTGTGGCGGTAAAGTGTGGATTTAAAGAAAACAGAAGGATTTAAGAAGAAAAAAAGTTCAGGATGACAAGGGACACTAAAATCCCCACAAAATCCTACCTTTATGAAAGCTGTAGGTTCTCTGTCAGCTGAAGTCGAGCTGTTTCAGTTTATATTGAGTTCTATGGGACTTTTTCCTGGGTAACCCGCGTGAATTTAGTTTGCAGTACCACGGGCGCCCCTGTGCCCGTGGGTGGGACAGCTTTAAGCTAGTAATACCCTATCCAGTTATTATTATAGATCCATGACGACCTCCCATGATGCGTTGCGCCAAATTTGTGCGTGTGGTTCTCATGCACGTGCAGAGAGGGGCTCGGCTGCGCTTTGACCGATCAGCGCTGCTGATCAGAGCAGTGGTAGAGCGGAGTCAGAGCGGGAAGAAAAACAGCAGAGTTTGTGGCAGTAAAGTGTAGATTTAAAAAAACCCGAAGGATTTAAGAAGAAAAAAAGTTCAGAATGACAAGGGACACTAAAGTCCCCACAAAATCCGATCTTTATGAAAGCTGTAGGTTCTCTGTCAGCTGAGGTCGAGCTGTTTTAATTTACATTGAGTTCAATGGGACTTTTTTTCTGGGTAGCCCTCGTGAATTTAGTCTGCAGTACCACGGGCGCCCCCTGTGCCCATGGGCGGGAAAGCTATAAGCTAGTTATACCCTATCCAGTTATTATAGATCCATGGCCTGAACTCATACACCAGCTGAATCAATGAGCTCAATTTTTTAATTAAATTTGTGGTTTTAATTAGTGCTGTCCAAAATATTGCGTTATTAACGCGTTAAAAATCAATATTAACGCCGTCATTTTTTTTTTTTTTTTTACTTTTTATAGCAGACAAACACATATACAGAAAAAAAAATAGAAACAAAGAAAAGGACTAGTTCAGATACATTGTAGACAGAGATTACAAACAATATGTAGTTGGAGATACATGGGGGCCAAAGAAGAAACCCAGAAGGGCACATAGGAGGGGGGGGGACATGAAGTGGGAGATGGGGGGGAGGGGTTAATAAAAAAGGCAATACAAGCAGACAGTATACAGTCATAGATATACCGAAAGTAAACAGAGAAACAGCATAGAGTTTTTACATGAACAAATTTACAAAATATTTAAAAAAGCAATTGCACACAGCACGCCTATTCACTTTTTAGTAGTATTAAAATGATAATTCAAGGGACATAAAGAATAGATACAAATGTGTGACTAATTTGCGATTAATTGCGAGTTAACTATGAAATTCATGCGATTAATCGCGATTAAATATTTTAATCGTTTGTCAGCACTAGTTTTAATACAACTTAGAAAAAATAGTCTACTACAGAAAGACAGAATGTAAATAATGTTAATAACGTTTTATGTGGATTTATTGTTATAATTAACAAATACAGTACTGTATGTACACTATGTTGTCATTTTTTTATCTTTCCATTTAAACAACCATTTACAGAAAAATATGGCATATTTTTGCCTAAATATCGTAATTAATCGCATTTCTAACACATTTTTAGGCTGTAATTAACTCGATTAAAATTTTAATCATTTTACAGCCCTAATTATTTATTTTTATACTTATAAATAAATAATTTTATATTTTTCCGAACGAATATTAGACAGGCCTCAATATTCGAAGCTGTAATGGGCATTATCTTTTTTAAATTATATATATAAAATAGTTAGTTCCCAAAGGTTTTGTCGTGACGTCGCTAGACCATAGACTAAATGGCAAGACGGGTAACAGCTAGGCTAGCTAACTAACTAGAACTCTCTGGAACTACATGAAAAGTGAACAAAGAATTGTGAACATCAGCGGTGAGTGACCCAAATATTGCTTTATGACGCATTAAAACAGTATTTTTGTCATGAAAAAGTTAACAGATAATTCTGAAAACCTCCGTGCACGTGTGGATAATGTTTCTCCAATCAACATTTAAATGCGTTGATTGATTGATATTTGTGTTATTGAGCATGGCTAGGGCAGCAGCCCTAGCCACGCCATCTTTGGCGACCGTACGAGGCGCCAAAGATGGCGCCTCGTACGGTCGACATGGCTCTTTGCTGCTCTCTTTTTCTTTTGTTTTTACTTTTTAACTGCGCATCTGGCTGTTCCTACACCCGTGAGGAACTTATGAACATCCGACCCACCGTTCCCATGGACCTATTGCCTGTTTTTTTGGCATCTGCGGCTGATTTAGTTCATGTTCTAGCCAAAAAAGTGTGGGCCCGTAAAAGGGGAAGGCGCGGAGGCCTGCTCGTGCGTCTTAGGAGGAGAGGAGCGCGCACGGCTCTCCCCGGCATTTTTCTCTCCAACGTACGCTCACTGGGCAATAAGATGGACGAACTCAGCCTGCTCATGAGAAGAAACAAGGACTTCGCCACATCCTGTGTCCTCTGCTTCACTGAGACCTGGCTAAATGAGCGGATCCCGGACTGCGCTCTGGAGCTGCAGGGCTTTGGGCTGTTCCGCGCGGATCGCCATTGTGCGCTCTCAGGGAAGAGCAGAGGCGGAGGGCTGTGTTTCTACGTCAATACAAACTGGTGTAACGATGTGACAGTGATCTCCAAGCACTGCTCTCCTGCTCTGGAATATCTTTTCATTCATTGTAAACCATATTACTCCCCCGCGCGAAATTGTTTCATTCATTCTTGCCTCTGTTTACATACCGCCATGCGCGGACGCGCGCGAGGCTCAGCGCGCACTCGCAGAGCAAGTACTGTGTATGGAACGTTTATACCCGGACTCTCTGATTATTATCCTGGGGGATTTTAATAAGGGAAACTTGAGCCAGGAATTACCCAAATACAGACAGTTTATCAAATGCCCGACCAGAGAGGAGAACACTCTGGATCACTGTTACACCACCGTGCGCGGAGCTTTTCGCGCTGTTCCCAAGCCAGCCCTCGGCTTCTCAGATCACTCCATGATACATCTGGTTCCTGCTTACAGACAGAGACTAAAGCTCTCGAAACCTGCAGTGAGGAGCTCCAAAGTGTGGTCTGATGAAGCTGTGGAAGAGCTGCGCGCATGCATGGAATCTACAGACTGGGACCTTTTCAGAGCTGCCACAGATAGTTTGGATGAATACACGGACACTGTGACGTCATACATTCACTTCTGTGAGGATAGCATCATTCCAACAAGGACCAGGGTCATCTATAACAACGACAAACCCTGGTTCACTGCTAAACTCCGGCAGCTCAGGAAAGCAAAGGAGTCTGCTTTCAAGGAGGGGGACCGCAGCGGCTACAAAGCAGCTAAATATCAGTTCAGGAGAGAACTGAAAGCAGCCAAGTCCCGGCACAGAGAACGACTACAGGAGCAGTTTGGTAACAACGATACTGCTTCTGTCTGGAGGGGCCTACGGGAGGTCACCAACTACAAACCCAAAGCCCCCCCCTGTGCGGACGACCACAAGCTAGCTGACGATCTGAACTTATTTTTCAGTCGCTTTGATGCTGCCCCTGACACCTCTCCCTCCCCCACCCCCCACTACTCTAACGACCCACCCATCAGCCCTGCCCCCAGCCTAACAATAGCCGCTAAAGAGATTAAACAACTCTTCTTGAGGCTACACCCCCGCAAAGCTCCTGGCCCGGACCACGTGTCTCCGGCCACTCTGAGACACTGCGCCAGTGAGCTTACTCCTGTGTTCACTGACATTTTCAACACCTCTCTGCAGTCCTGCCATGTCCCGGCCTGCTTCAAATCCTCCATCATTGTCCCCGTCCCAAAGAAGCCCAGGATCACAGGACTCAATGACTACAGACCTGTAGCACTTACGTCTGTCGTCATGAAGTCATTTGAACGCCTGGTTCTCTCCCATCTCAAGTCCCTCACCTCCCCCCTCCTGGACCCCTGCAGTTCACCTCCCCCCTCCTGGACCCCCTGCAGTTCGCCTACAGAGCCAACAGATCTGTAGACGACGCCATTAACCTGGCCCTCCACCACATCCTACAGCACCTGGACTCCCCGGGGACCTACGCCAGGGTCCTGTTCGTGGACTTCAGCTCTGCCTTCAACACAATCCTGCCATCCCTGCTCCAGGACAAGCTCTCCCAGCTCAACGTGCCCAATTCCACCTGCAGGTGGATCACTGACTTCCTGACGGACAGGAAGCAGCGAGTGCGTCTGGGGAAGAATGTCTCGGACTCTCGGATTATAAATACAGGAGCCCCACAGGGCTGTGTTCTTTCTCCCCTGCTCTTTTCCCTGTACACCAACCACTGCACCTCCAGCCACGACTCCGTGAAGCTGATCAAGTTCGCGGACGACACCACCCTCATTGGACTCATCTCCAACAACGATGAGTCGGCCTACAGGAGGGAGGTGGACCGGCTGGTGTCCTGGTGCAGTGGTAACAACCTGGAGCTGAACGCCCAGAAGACAGTGGAGATGATTGTGGACTTCAGGAAGAGCACTGTCCCCCCACCCCCACCCTCCGTGATGGACTCCCCCATCACCTCTGTGGAGTCCTTCCGTTTCCTGGGCACCACCATCACCCAGGACCTCAAGTGGGAGCCGACCATCAGCTCCTTCATCAAGAAGGCCCAGCAGAGGATGTACTTCCTGCAGCAGCTCAGGAAAGCCAAGCTGCCTGCACAGATGTTGGTGCAGTTCTACACGGCCATCATCGAGTCCATCCTCACCTCCTCCGTCACCGCGTGGTTCGCTGGAGCCACAGTCAGGGACAAACAGAGACTACAGCGCATTGTGCGCTCTGCAGAGGAAGTGATCGGCCGCAGCCTTCCATCGCTGCAGGACCTGTACGTCGCCCGAGCTCGAGGCCGGGCTGGTCGTATCACAGCCGACCCCTCTCACCCTGCACATGGACTATTCCAACCACTCCCCTCAGGCAGGAGGCTGCGGTCCATCAGGACTAGAACCTCCCGCCACAAGAACAGTTTCTTCCCCTCTGCTGTTGGACTCTTGAACACTTCTTAACCTGTCCCCCCGCCCTTTATAAAGTCACTTTACTGCCCATCATACGTCACTTTACTTCACTGTACTGCTGTCACCTTACATTGTGTGCACCATGTGCACTTGTATATTGTAAATAGTAACTGTAACTCTATTTTAAATTTAAATTTATTCTTTAGAAGTGTTTTTTATTCTTATTTTTATTATCTCTTTTTGACTGTTGCACTGAGCCAAAGCAATTTCCAAGTCTGTGACCTCCTGTTACTTACGTGGCAATAAAAATGATTCTGATTCTGATTCTGATTATTGGTTTGAGAGGTCCGTTATCAAGAAATAATGATCAATAGAATGTTTTGAAATTACATTCAAATCAATATGAATACTGCATAATATATTATGATTAAATATTCAAATATTTAAATTAATAATCTCTCCTCCGCACGTCTTGGACCATTGACCTGGCACGTGCACTCACAAGTAGGCGCGGCTTCCAGTCCAATCAGAGAGGAAGGGGGAGGGAGCTAGGGTCGTTTTTTTTTATCAAATCCTGTACCTCTCACTCTTTTTTCTGACAAACTCCAGACTATCCCTTTAACTTATGTTCCACATCTTTGTCTCCAACAAACTCAGTCCTGTCCTGGCTCAGAAGTGGTTCATAGCAGCTTACAGCTTCATTGACGGAAGGGCATCATTCTTCGATTAGATTAGATTTTACTTTGTCATTAAAAAGTCAGAACAATGCAAAAAAAAATGCAGTTTAGCTGTTTTAAAACATTGATTTAAATGTGCGTAAACACAGTGCATTGCCTTTCCACTGTATATAATATGTGATTTTTTGGATTCTATGGCTATTGAAGTAACATTTTTTCGTAAATTAATTTTTGTATAAAGTGAGAGCTCTATAGTGGCTTGTATTGGTGCCTTAACAATACTTCACCCTCAACTGCATCTTATTAGAACAAGAAAATGATGACAACTTTCTCCATTAGTGTGAAGTAACAGAACAGACTATAAATATAGCAATGCAAGAATACAGTTTCTGCCTACGTATATCGAATGGTAAATTCATGTAGAAAAGTTTACAGGCCTATATTTCAAACAAGTCTCTTTAAAAATTTCAGAGTGTATTTCTCAGGGTCAGGATAATCAATCCAAGCTTTCCTCTTTCACTCTGATGCCCACGGACAAGAGTATGGGTCCCGGGTCAGCCCCCTCCCCGCACCGCACTCTGTCACCGGAAAGACCTCCAACACAAAGAAAGCCATTGATCTCCGAAAGAGCCGCACTTAAAACCCAAACAAGACTGCATATTATGTCAGAGACTCTGGAGGTGAACAAGTCCCCTGTCCTCATGGCTGGATCATTGCCCATCTGTTTGACTAATTGGCTGTGTGATGGCATGAGTCTATATGAAGACAAAGGGAGCGATGAAGGCAGCTGCTGCGGTCTGTCCTTTAAAGAAATAAACAAAGACGAGGCATTTCCAACTTTGTAAGTGATAATGTGATGATGGAAGAAAGCCCAGACAATCTGCTTTTCATCAGCTGCTTCCAGTCGGGCTAAATGAAGTGAAGCTCACACTGGAACTTTAGCCACTCTAACAGCATGACTCGTGTTCCTCAACAAATAGTTGCAATTAGTTGTTTTACTGTACTGCAGATTGTCCAGGAGAATGAACGGGTTGAAAAAGTTGAAGAATATGAGCCAAGTCTGGGATCGTGTCTTAAATTCAGACAGAAGACATGTTTTATTGTCGATGGTAGAGACGGCACGAACAACAGATACAACAGAATGCAAGTGTATTATACAGAGCGGAGGCAGGGAGTCCTCCAATCAGCAGCTGCCACAGTGCCATGTAGCTTGGCCTTCAGATAGACAAAACATGAAGTGGAAAAGTACTGGCTTCTGCACATTGATAGAATGATTTGTTTAACTTTAACAAAAGTTGCTTAAAAGTGTTATGAAATCTCACATTCCCCCCTCTGGTCACACATTCACGTGTGACCATCAGGATCGATAAACAGCAACATAACATCATAACTCAATACTTAAACTCGGTACTTCACTCGGTACTTCAAAAAACTCATAAAACTCATAAAACATGTTCAGATCTTTCATAAAACTTGTCAACAATCTTCAGTAAAATACCAAACTTCATCAGTCGATGGTGGTTCCAGATATTGCTTTCAAAACAGTCTCTCCCACTTCTTTGTTTTGATTCTTCAGGCTGCATTTGTGTCGAGCCATGAATTCTTCTGTGACGTGTCTTTCAATCACACGTTTCAGCTTTAGTGTCCAGATTCAGCAATTCAATTCAGTCCAAATTATGTCCAAATTCAGAAATCCAGATTGTTCCAAATCATGTCCATGCAAAAGAGGACGATGGTATTGTCCATGTCTCAGCAGCTCACAGCCTGACTGGAGTCAGGGGCTGTGCAGATTGTCCATGTGCTGATCCAGATGCATTCTCTTGAGGTTTTTCAGTTTTGGCTTAAAAAAAAACCAAATTTTTGTGTAAAAAAAAAGTCTTCTGTTCTCTAGATGTTACAGACAATGCCCGCATCCTTCCACCACCTGAAGAAGATGACAAAGTCTGGGATCGTGTCTTAAATTCAGACAGAAGACATGTTTTATTGTCGATGGTAGAGACAGCACGAACAACACGAACAACAGAATGTAAGTGTATTATACAGAGCGGAGGCATGGAGACCTCCAATCAGCAGCTGCCACAGTGCCATGTAGCTTGGCCTTCAGATAGACAAAACATGAAGTGGAAAAGTACAGGCTTCTGCACATTGATAGAATGATTTGTTTAACTTTAACAAAAGTTGCTTAAAAGTGTTATGAAATCTCACAAAGTATACCAGAAATGCTTTCATAAAGTAAAAATTATGCCTTTGAATAATAAGCAAGATTTAACTAGGGATACTTGGATGTGTATAGGGTATTGCACAGATTCAAATAATGCGATGTGATAATTTCGTAATTTTATATAACATAAATAATCCTTTAAACTTCAACACATCACAAAAGTTTCAGCTTCATTATTTTCTCTTATACAGATCCGTGTTAGCCATTCTTCTATAATTATTGGTTAATTTAAGGGAGATTCTCTAGCTCCGCTCCTGGTCTGCACAACGTTTGCATTTGCATTTGCATCACATACAGTCAGTAAAACTAATACTGTTTGTGTCAATAATAATGGTGTACATTTTTGCTCTGGATTTGGCTGCATGCATGCAGGCAAAGGCTGAGTTCTATACAGTGCAGAGGAAAGTGTGCCCCAGGGCAGCTGTGGCTACAATAGTAGTTTGTCACCACAGTGTATGGAGTGAAAGAATAACGACATGTGAGGCATTATTATTATTATTACTGTCCCTGATTGGGCCAATCTTTTCACCATATCCAATATTTCTCAATACTAAAAAAATGCCCGGTTTGATGGCCGATTCCAATATATATTTTGGCTCGTTCCAATCCCTAGATTATACACTACACCAGGGGGGTCCAACCCGCAGCTCGTGAGCCTCTTTGGCTGGTTCTATGTGGCTCTCGGGCTTTCACATGACAAGCATCAAAAACGCCTCGGCGGTGGCGCTGACATTCATTCCCTATGTGGCAAGCTGACCCAAGTAGTAAGAACCGACCGGTATTATTATAGATCCATGGGGCCGACTCGACTCAACTAGCCAGGCCATGTATATTCCAAAACAATCTGACGTTGGCGAACATTAATTCTGATTGGTCAGAGGCGCGGTCAATCACTCTTCAGCTGCGTCAGCTGTTATGCTAAAAACATAACAAACAGCTCGATGGTTCCACCCGAAACCAGAAGGTGTTTGTGGAGGTAGCTCTAAGGACGGAGCAGAATGATACCCACGGACATCACACTGCAGAGAAAAGTTAAGAAGCTTAAAAGTGACCACCGTGAACAGGTAGAGGGTTGAAAACTCAAAAACATTATCTTCGTTAGAGATTGAAAGCACTCATTTCAGATTCAGAATTGACAGTCGCCAACGTCAGATTGTTTCGGTATCGACTTGGCCCGGCTAGAACCAGGGCCAAACAGTTACTAGAAAAAAGAAAAATACTGGGCAGCGGCTAAAGCAAGCCGGTGAAAACGCCTGCAAACCGGGGAGAGTCGAGTCGAGCCCTTAAGTACTCTAGCAGTTAAAAGGGCACTAACGTTATTAAAAACTTTTTTTTTTCTGATAAAACACATTAAAAGCATGTATTTCCCACCTTTGCAATGTGTTTTTGTGTTATAGATAAGTAATAAATCAGTAAAATAACCTTTTAATATCAACGCCTCTGATTGGCCAGAAAAATGATGACGTACTTAGAGGGGTCGCAGCTCTGGCCTCGCTGTTTATGGCATTGCTCCTGCTGCCGCTTTGACACAAATAAACCTTAAAACGGGTGTATTTTGTATGGCCCCGGGATGCAGCAATGAAAGTAACAAAAAGAAGAGTGTAAACAGCAGTCCCTACGATCTTTGACTTATTCAAAGAAGGTCCAAACAAACTGAGAGAAGACACCAGCGCCAGTTCCATGAAATTAGTTCTGTCAAGCTCCAACTAAAACCAATTTTATGAGTTTCAACCCAGTATTCAGCAGAAAACACAATAACTGTCATTGAACCATGAATCCATGTTTCACTCTAACTACGTTTAGTAAAAAATATAGATATGACACATACCATCATGTTTTAGACTTTAGAACCACAGACACACATATATATATGACTTTAGAACACAGACACACGTTCAGTATAAGACTTTAGAACCACAGACACAGGTTCAGTATAAGACTTTAGAACCACAGACACATGTTCAGTATAAGACTTTAGAACCACAGACACACGTTCAGTATAAGACTTTAGAACACAGACACACGTTCAGTATAAGACTTTAGAACCACAGACACACGTTCAGTATAAGACTTTAGAACCACAGACACATGTTCAGTATAAGACTTTAGAACCACAGACACATGTTCAGTATAAGACTTTAGAACCACAGACACACGTTCAGTATAAGACTTTAGAACACAGACACACGTTCAGTATAAGACTTTAGAACCACAGACACATGTTCAGTATAAGACTTTAGAACCACAGACACACGTTCAGTATAAGACTTTAGAACCACAGACACACGTTCAGTATAAGACTTTAGAACCACAGACACACGTTCAGTATAAGACTTTAGAACCACAGACACATGTTCAGTATAAGACTTTAGAACCACAGACACACGTTCAGTATAAGACTTTAGAACCACAGACACACGTTCAGTATAAGACTTTAGAACACAGACACACGTTCAGTATAAGACTTTAGAACCACAGACACATGTTCAGTATAAGACTTTAGAACCACAGACACACGTTCAGTATAAGACTTTAGAACACAGACACACGTTCAGTATAAGACTTTAGAACCACAGACACATGTTCAGTATAAGACTTTAGAACACAGACACACGTTCAGTATAAGACTTTAGAACACAGACACACGTTCAGTATAAGACTTTAGAACCACAGACACACGTTCAGTATAAGACTTTAGAACACAGACACACGTTCAGTATAAGACTTTAGAACACAGACACACGTTCAGTATAAGACTTTAGAACCACAGACACATGTTCAGTATAAGACTTTAGAACCACAGACACATGTTCAGTATAAGACTTTAGAACCACAGACACATGTTCAGTATAAGACTTTAGAACCACAGACACATGTTCAGAATAAGACTTTAGAACCACAGACACACGTTCAGTATAAGACTTTAGAACCACAGACACACGTTCAGTATAAGACTTTAGAACCACAGACACACGTTCAGTATAAGACTTTAGAACCACAGACACACGTTCAGTATAAGACTTTAGAACCACAGACACACGTTCAGTATAAGACTTTAGAACCACAGACACACGTTCAGTATAAGACTTTAGAACCACAGACACATGTTCAGTATAAGACTTTAGAACCACAGACACATGTTCAGAATAAGACTTTAGAACCACAGACACACGTTCAGTATAAGACTTTAGAACCACAGACACATGTTCAGAATAAGACTTTAGAACCACAGACACACGTTCAGTATAAGACTTTAGAACCACAGACACATGTTCAGAATAAGACCATAACGCTACATTGATTGCATTTGCATTTGATTGAAAACACCACAACTGACAGTAGCTCAGTTGGTAGAGCATTGGCCTTAAGCCCAGAAGGTCGTGGGTTCAATTCCCACCTCTGCACCTTCTCCACCGACTCCCACTGATGACTGCTGTTGTTGTGTCCTTGGGCAAGACACTTAACCCCACTTTGCCCAAAGCCCCCACTGAAAGATCAAGGCTATGCTCACACTCAGAGCAGCCGTCCTCCTGTGGACTCACCACCTGCAGAGGGTCAGTGAGGGGCTGGTGCTATGAGACTTGGGTGGCATCTCTGACTGCCACCCCCCTGACCCAGAAATGGATTAAAGGGTAGAAAATGGATGGATGGATGGATGAAAACACCATTTCTCTCAAACTCAACATCTGGAGCTGGGACATAGAGTTGAGGCTTCTGAGTTGCGGGTATTGACCATGGATGTATTATATTAACTGGATAGGGTATTACTAGCTTGTAGCTGAATAACCCATGTGCTCAGGGGATTCTCGCGGTACTGCAGACTGAACCAGAGTAAATTCACGTGGGCTACCCAGAAATTTTCCCCATAGAACTCAATGCATATTAAAACAGCTCGACCTCACCTGACAGGGAACCTACAGCTTTCATAAAGGTCGGATTTTGTGGGGATTTTAGTGTCCCTTGTCATCCTGAACTTTTTTTCTTCTTAAATTTCTTTCAGCCCCCATGCCGTCACAAAGCGCCACTGAGCACAACCATTCATTTGAAAAGGGCGCCATCTTGGATCGCCGGGGCTTGGTATTGAGTATTGGTATGTGACATGAGCATGAGGGCTGAAAGATTAGCGGAAGTTGCCTGAAACTCGCAAAGATCTATGGGAAACTCGCAAAGATCTATGGGAAACTCGCCTGTATTGGGCATCGTCTGGTCCTCCCGGTTCTGTGCAGTGGATGATCTCCCATAATGCGTTGCGCCAAACACGCGTGTGTGGGTCTCACACCGGGTCTCACGCACGTGCACAGAGGGTCTCGGCCGCGCTCTGACCAATCAGAGCAGTTCATCAGAGCGGGAGTTAGAGCGAGAGCCAGACGAGCAGAGTTTGTGGCACTAAAGTGTGGATTTAAACAAAACCGAAGGATTTAAGAAGAAAAAAAGTTCAGGATGACAAGGGACACTAAAATCCCCACAAAATCCGATCTTTATTAAAGCTGTAGGTTCTCTGTCAGGTTCTCTGTCAGCTGAGGTTGAGCTGTTTTAATATGCATTGAGTTCTATGGGGAAAATTTCTGGGTAGCCCACGTGAATTTAGTCTGGTTCAGTCTGCAGTACCGCGAGAATCCCCTGAGCACGTGAGTTATTCAGCTACAAGCTAGTAATACCCTATCCAGTAAATATAATAGATCCATGGTATTGACGTGTTAGCTGGTGTTAGCTTGTTAGCTGATGTTTGCTTGCTAGCTGATGTTTGCTTGTTAGCTGATGTCCGTAAAAATAGCGTCAAACCACCTTCAGACTTTTCAGTTCTGTCCACTTTTACGGCTGGGATCTTTCATTTCACGGTAGTCACTTTTACGCTTCTAAACTTATCTCTACACTACGATGTCCCTGATGTACTCCTTCGTCCCTAGCGCTACCTTCGCAAACACTTAGCTATTTACACTCACTCGGGTGGACCATCGAGCTCAAACTGATCGCATCCGCAAACCGGGTCGAGACGGGTCGGACCCCGTCGGAGCATAGATCCATACTCCAGCCCGTGGAAACCAGGGACGTGCAGTCAGGGGAGGCAGGGGAGGCAGAGCCTCACCTGCCATTATTGGAAACTAATAATTATTTTAGTTTAAATATATAATTTATATCCACTGTCCTATGCTTTTAATGTATATTCGGCACGGTTCCCATCAGTTTTGATCATTTCTGAAGTCAAAATCGCCGAAATCCCGTTATTCCTATTCAAAGAGACGAGGTGAGGCAGCGCTCCTGCGTGCCTCACCTCAGACCGCTCCCTCACAGTGTGTGTGTGTGTGTCTGAGTGCACTCAGCTCGTGCAGTTGATATATCACCGTTTGTTTCAAATATCCTGCTTTAAAAACATGTTTTAAACTCCTCTTAGTGTTTAGTAGTGTATTGCACGTATGTGTGTACAATTTATATTTAGTTTAAGTCTTTTGATCGTAGATGAACACACAAGGAAAAAGCTTGGCGTGAGGCAGGCGGTATCTGTGCCTCACCGCTAGGGGTGATAGTGAGCATAAAGTTCATACCAGAGTTGCTAACAAACAATCAGCCCAAAATGCTATTTCTTTTGCTGGAAAATGGATGATTTGAATGAAGATTTTTTTTCTCAATTGGACTTTCAAACAAAGAAAGAATTAATATAGACTGGGAGACCACCACTGGACTTACGAGGTTAGTCCGGCTGCGGGGGAGGAGTTTGTTAATCTGTGTTTTATGTTGAACATTGACAGATACCGGCAAAGTAGTGCTTTTCCGAAAAACACTGATTCAAACACTGCTCAAGAGTTCTGCAACTTGTTTAAATTATTGTTTATGTTCCTCGCGTCTCTCTCTCCTCGCGTCTCTCTCTCCTCGCGTCTCCGTCTCTCTCTGCTCCTCGCGTCTCCGTCTCTCTGCTCCTCTCTGTCTCTCTCTGCTCCTCGCGTCTCCGTCTCTCTGCTCCTCTCTGTCTCTCTCTGCTCCTCTCTCCTCGCGTCTCTCTCTCCTCGCGTCTCCGTCTCTCTCTGCTCCTCGCGTCTCCGTCTCTCTGCTCCTCTCTGTCTCTCTCTGCTCCTCTCTCCTCGCGTCTCTCTCTCCTCGCGTCTCTCTCTCCTCGCGTCTCCGTCTCTCTCTGCTCCTCGCGTCTCCGTCTCTCTGCTCCTCTCTGTCTCTCTCTGCTCCTCGCGTCTCCGTCTCTCTCTGCTCCTCTCTGTCTCTCTCTGCTCCTCGCGTCTCCGTCTCTCTGCTCCTCTCTGTCTCTCTCTGCTCCTCTCTGTCTCTCTCTGCTCCTCTCTCCTCGCGTCTCTCTCTCCTCGCGTCTCCTCTCTCTCTGCTCCTCGCGTCTCCGTCTCTCTGCTCCTCTCTGTCTCTCTCTGCTCCTCGCGTCTCCGTCTCTCTGCTCCTCTCTGTCTCTCTCTGCTCCTCTCTCCTCGCGTCTCTCTCTCCTCGCGTCTCTCGCACCTGCGCTTCTTAAAGATGTTGTTTGATGCGGAGCAGAGTCAGCAGCTAGATTTGTTGTGAGATTATTAAAAGAAGCTGGTTCTCTTATCTTTACAGTATATAAAGTTTGTGGATGTCATTGCATTGGTGATTAAATGCTATTTTATTTGAATAATGATTGTAAATCTGACTTTTAAAGTCAGTGCCTCCCCAATCACAAACCTCACCGCACGTCCCTGGTGGAAACGGCCCTAATGTCCGCAAATGTCCATTTCTTGCAGATAGCTCCTCATCTGAACCGAGTCAGAGTCCTCAAAATCATAATTACTGTCATAACAAGTACGCAAGGGCTCATAAATAAAAGCCCCTGACTTGTATTGTCCTTCACTGAATGACAAATATCTGTTTAAAACGTCCGTATACGACGTTATGGCTTGCAAATGCATATCCACAAAGCCCAATGACACCTATGTGTACGTCACTTCCGGTCTCGGGAATTTTTCCGCGATTGTCTTTTTGCATGATTATTATTGATAGAAACTGCTATGGGTGAAACTATCTGTCAAAATGAGTTTTATTTAACACAAAAAAATACCACAATATACGAACAAAATAAGATTAGGTCCCTTTTAAGTCCTGTCATTATCAGTTACATTTACAATAAATCTGGCTGAGCAGAGGGGTGTGTGTGTCTCTATGTGAGTAAGGGATGGTGTGTGTGTGTGTGTGTGTGTGTGTGTGTGTGTGCGTGCGTGCGTGCGTGCGTGCGTGCGTGCGTGCGTGCGTGCGTGCGTGCGTGTGTGCGTGCGTGCGTGAGATATGCCGTGTGTGAGTGTGTGTAAGGGATGGGGTGATGTTTATGTGTGCACATTTGTTTGATGTGGCTCTTAGCAGTAACATAGTAAAAAAAATGCTCTTAGGTCTCTGACTGATTGGCCACCCCTGCACTACACAATACAAGTTATTCTTGTATAGCCCTAAATCACAACAGCAGTCATCTCAGAAGACTTAACAAAACCGTTGAAGTCGCCAACACAGAATCATCAATAAAGACACAAAAATATAGAACACATATGTATTGGTCCATCGGGAGAGACCAATGTCTATGAATGTTGATAAATGTCAACATACACTACATAACAAAGTCAGGCCAATAGGATAAACGATGTTTATTATATATATATTTTACATATTTCCAACTTGATTAAAATATTAATTCAAAATATTTAAAGAATGATTTGAAGAATGGTGTGATGTCTGCTCCTGAAGTCCCAAGAAAAAAACTGAAATGAAGTGATACAACAACTTATTCTTGTATAGCCCTAAATCATAACAGAAGTAATCTCAGAGGACTTAACAAAACCATTGAAATCACCAACACGGATCAGTAAATCAACAGTTAAGACACAAAATATAAACATATGAATTTGTCCATAGGGAGAGACCAACGAAGCAGACGATGTTGTCCTGTTGGCTCGAACAAACCAGGACCTACAACAACATGGAACGGTGCTTGACCGGAAAAAGGTGCCTTGCCCTCTACACTAGTGCAGGTCAGAACTACATTGGAGCTTATATTTACACACACATACATACATGTATTGTACACACACACATACCGGTCTGTCGCGCACCTCTGTGTCTCGCAGCCCAAAGAATCCTCGCAAATACGCGGCCCCAAACACATGAAACATGTTTGTGCTGCTGGTCCTTGTCATTAGATCAGATCCACACACATCACTTTTAAACTTTAGCGGAGACCTGCGAGACGCGGCGTGTAACTCGCTGCTCTGACCATGTGAACAAGCCGTCTTTTGCTTAAAAATGCTTTAACCCGCAGCACAGTATGGGAAGATTAAAAAAGCAGTTCTCTGTGCGCAAAGGTTCCGAAGCTGTTGCGGGTTTTGGCGCCGCTGTCTCAGCTCTGATCTAGTAGAACGCATAGATAAACTTATGAAAAGTACGCGGCTCGAAATGGCTGCTATTTCAAAGAACGTGGAATTTTTAAACTACGCGGTTAACCGGTTTCAACCGGTTAATGAGGCTCGGTGGTCGGTCATGAAAATGCATAGTTTTTTACATCCCTAGTTTGGAGTAGAGCTGCTGCTTCTTCACGTCGAGAGGAACCAGTTGAGGTGGCTCGGGCATATGTTCCGGATGCCTCCTGGACGCCTCCCTGTCTCTCAGCTGGCCTGGGAACGCCTTGGGGACCCCCCGGACGAGCTGGAGGAAGTGTGTGTGGATAGGGAAGTCTGGGCGTCTCTGCTTAGACTGCTGCCCCCGCGACCCGGCAACAGATGAAGCGGAAGAAGATGGAATGGAATGGAATGGGAGAGACCAATGTCCATGAATGTTGATTAATGTCCACACATGTTGGAGAATGTTAAAGTGTCCTGGATCATTACCACAGTCCTTCTAGTTGGACATGAACTGCTCAACAGACCCTCCTGCATCGGCAAGGAAAAACTCACAAAAACCCAGTGATCTTTAAGAAGTAATGTCATTAACATAGCACATTAATGCAACTCATACAAAAGACGAAAGTGTAACAAAACAAATTAAGTGGCAAGGACATTGTCTAGACCAGGGTCCCCAACTTGCGGCCTGGGGTCCAGATGCGGACCCTTAGAGCCTTTTCTCCGGACACAAAGTATATCAACATATCGATTTGTAAATTGGCGCGCGAGAGAAAATAACACTTCAATGAAGTATGCCGTTGTTAAATATAAGATAAGTGGACTGAGAACAGTGCATCTTTCGGATTGTATGGACTGAAGCTTATGCTTTTATTTTGCCAGCATTAAGTTTGCCAGTCTGTCTTTTATGTACTGTTGCCCTGGTTAAAAGCACCAACATCAAGCAACCTTTTGAAACAAGGGACAACATTTTTTGACACAAGTTACCCACCAGGATCATCTATGAGGCCAAGGAAAATAAATGGACGTACAGTGCCGTACGAGCATGCTACACAGGTAATCCCCCAATTTCTCAAGGCACAACAGCGAGCTCACGAGTGCTCACTGCAAGTACAGTGGATACTGGGGAAGCATAAAAAGCCTTTCACTGTCTTCAAAATGGTCAAAGATTGTATGGAGGTGTGAGATTTCATAACACTTTTAAGCAACAACTCATCATTCTATCAATGTGCAGAAGCCAGTACTTTTCCCTTGTTTTGTCTATCTGAAGGCCAAGCTACATGGCACTGTGGCAGCTGCTGATTGGAGGTCTCCATGCCTCCGCTCTGTATAATACACTTGCATTCTGTTGTTCGTGTTGTTCGTGCTGTCTCTACCATCGACAATAAAACATGTCTTCTGTCTGAATGAAAGACGCGATCCCAGACTTTGACAGAGTGGAAGAATGGAAAAGAAGGACTGCAACTAAAACATAAGGTACGCTAAATACCCCTCTCATCCTCAATATCAACAAGGAGAGCATAACTCAATGCTCAACATTTGGTATATGCACAATTCTATCAGAAGGAAAGTAGAGCATTTGTTGAGGACATCTTGGGCATGACAGCTTTGAAAACAAGTACGAGAAGACAGGATATATATTTGGCCACAAAGGAAATGCTGACCCAGAGGTCAGCAGAACTCTTTCCATATCACTGCATCATCCATCCGTCTTTTCTCTGCTCCTCGCTTTCACAGCACTACGCAGAAGCAATGAACACTACCACCAAACTGCTGAACCTTCTCAGGGCTTCATCAGCTCACCAGCATCATCTACTCAGAAACTTCTTAGCAGAAGTAGAGGCACTAGCCAATGACCTACTGACGCATTCCAATGTCGGATGGTTGAGTAAAGGAAAGGTTCTGAGCTTGTTTTTTGGAAGAAAACAAATAAAATCAAAGCTTTTCTGGCATTGCAAATGAGTCAGAAGGCTCTGGTGTTTTTACACTTTATGGAGGAGGAGAATAATGGCCGCTGGTCCACGTTCTATAGCTTAGGTCCTGGATCTATAGCCCGTGCGTCCGTGGGAGAGGATCCCTTTCTCAAAGTATGTGTCTCCCCGAGGTTTCTCACTTTTCCCCACTGGGTTTTCTTATGAGTTTTTCCTTGCCGATGCAGGAGGGTCTGTTGGGCAGTTAGTGTCCAACTAGAAGGACTGTGGTGATGATCCAGGACACTTTAACATTCTACAACATTTATGGACATTTTTCAACATGTGTTCTATATTCTTTATGTGTTTTAACTGTTGATTCTCTGATCTGTGTTGGTGATTTCAATGGTTTTGTTAAGTCCTCTGAGATGACTTCTGTTGTGATTTAGGGCTATACAAGAATTAATTGTATTGTAATAACATGGAAACACTGGCCTTTTTGATGGCCATCACAGGATACTTAAATTACCTAAATCTGAAGCTTCAGGAGAAAGACAATTCTGTGTGTGACTTAGTAACTCCTGTCCAGTATTTTCAGAAAGAAATTGACCTTTTGAAAAATGACCTTGCAGAGGACTGCAGATGTTTTCCTTCATTGAAAGAGATTAATGGGATCAATGTCAAAGCTCAATCCAACGTTTCAATATAGTTTACTTTAGATGATTGGAAACTTTGTTTCTCGTTTTGATCGCTTTACATTGAGAGACCTGCTGGTGCTCTTTCTTAGGAATCGCTTTCTAGTTAGAGGTGTTGTCACTTTCTCAAAGGAGGCAGCATAGGTATCCAGATGGGCAAATGCGTAGTCCCCACAAATGGAATTGTTAGATTTGCAGGCTGATGTAGTGTGTAGTGAGAGAAATGTGAATCCTCTGACCCGTCACAAAACCAAATGCCAAAAAAAAGTCAGCCACCACTTGTGCTAGTACCCCACTTAAAAAGATGAGGGAGGCCTGTAATTTTTTGTCAAAGGTATACTTCAACTATGAGAGACAGAATGAGAGAATGAAATCCAGAAAATCACATTCATCACACATCACACTGATTTTTAAAGAATATATTTGCAAATTATAATGAAAAATAAGTATTTGGTCACCTACAAACCAGCAAGATGTCTGGCTCTCACAGACCTATAACTCCTTCTTTAGGAGGCTCCTCTGTCCTCCACTCGTTATCTGTATTAATGTCACTTGTTTGAACTCATTATCTGTATAAAAGACACCTGTCCACAACCTCAAACACTCACACTCCAAACTCCACTATGGCCGAGACCAAAGAGCTGTCAAAGGACACCAGAAAAAACACAAAATTGTAGGCCGCGCACCAGGCTGGGAAGACTGAATCTTCAACAGTTAAGCAGCTTGGTGTGAAGAAATCAACTGTGGGAGCAATTATTAGATTAAAGCCGCAAGCGGCGTCGACTGGCCCTCGCCGCACCGTGCAAAAGATGTAGCACCTCCGCGCCATGATTTGCTCCCGTAGCCGTAGAACAATGTTTGTAAAATTGTAATGAATATAATCAGTCGGTTTGGCTCCTCAGTAAAACTTTGGCTCACTCTGTAGGGGGCGCTAAAGAGCCAGTTTAATATTTCACCCCTTCATGGGACCTAGGCCCAATAGTTAAACAACAGAGTCAAGTTTAGTACTAATCAGACTTTGCATGTGTAAACAGGAGCACATGTATTATCTGTGAGCCAGTCCATATACTGTACATATACATTCTCCATCGGATGACCATGTGACTAATCAAAATTCTATGAACAACTACTGATGGTACATGTGTTGAGATGGCTGGTTTGTTGTTAGTGCTAAGTGTACATTTCCCATTGACACAGAATGGGGAGCGTTTGTTGTCGCCACAGCAACAGGGTAAAAAATAAGTCTTGGGTGTCATTGACTTCTTGAATCAAGAGAGCAAAACAGAATTATGTGCAAAATTTCAAACATTTTGAAAAGACCAAATGTGATTGTCCCCATGTAAACCGTTGACATAGTCTGTAGAGGGCGCTTATGAGCCTATTTTAATACCTAGACCCTGGAGAGGAACAATGGATTAAAATGTTGTGCAAATCTTTATTAGTCCCATAAAAATAAACCAAAAAAGGTAATTTTTTGCTGGTTCTGACTATTGGGAAACATTTGGCAAGTTTTCATGCATGTTCACAGGGTCAAATTGCAGAAGAATTTTTCGAAAGTCCCCGAGCAATAACAATATAGGTTTCAATGGCGCATGATACATCATTTTAAAGCGTTTGAGTTTACACATGCAACTGACACGTCCTTCACCACGTGGGGTCAAAATGATCACAAAAACAGTGAGCAAAAATCATAGAACCACAAGGGGGGAACCTAGTGAATGACCTGCAGAGAGCTGGGAACAAAGTAACAAAGGCTACCATCAATAACACACTACGCCGCCAGGGACTCAAATTCTGCTGTGTCAGACGTGTCCCCCTTCTTAAAGAAGCTATACACGATTTCTTTTCTAGTGAGTTCATAAAAATGCATATTACTACATACAAGTAAAATCCGGAATTTAATTGAAAACTTGAGCTCATTGATTCAGCTTGTGTATGAATTCAGGCCGTAAAAAGTGCTGAGTAGAAACTTAGTGTGACGCTAGCTCTCAGAACGAGGAGCGGTGCTGCTACAAAAAGGCTGCCTCTTCTAGCGTCTGCAGCGCATGTAAACACAGCAGCATGTTAGCAGAAAGTGGCTACAAACTCCTCTGGCTTTAACTGCATACACAGCAAAACAGCCCAAACGACACAACAGAAAGGAAGAGAAGAGGGAAATAAAGCGAAAAAATTATCAATGAAGAAATCAAGCTCGGGTGAACATAACTAACTTACATTGCATCTCCTGGAGAGACCTGCGGGAGCGGGATTGCCTCAGACTACATTTGGACGTGAAACAAGCAGCAATCTTTCAGTTATATATTTTGTTATCAGTGCATTACTTGTGTACCATTTCATTGATGATTCTTGTACAGCTTTCAAGAAGTTGCGCTAATGCTAATATTTGCATACGTATCAGATTGCAAATATAACTAGATGTCAATGTGGGAGGAGAGCATAGGGGAAATGAAAAGCCTGTGAGCGAGTTGGGGGGCGGTGATAAACATTCAAACTGAAAAAAGCCTCGCAGAAATGGGTACAGCTTCTTTAAGTCAGTACATGTCCAGGCCTGTCTGTAGTTTGCTAGAAAGCAAAGTTCTCTCACTTATGAAATCACTTATGATTTCATCATACAGTGCCTTGCGAAAGTATTCGGCCCCCTTGAACCTTTCAACATTTTGCCACATTTCAGTCTTCAAACATAAACATATAAAATTTAAATTTTTTGTCATGAATCAACAACAAGTGGGACACAATCGTGAAGTGGAACACAATTTATTGGATAATTTAAACTTTTTTAACAAATAAAAAAACTCTCGCCAGACCCTTGTAGTTCTGCCATGCTCCACCAGAGGCGTTTCGCTGAACACAAGGGTCTGGGATTGACATCAATGCAATCTCCTTCAGGAGATCAAAAAAAAATTTTTTTTTTATCATAGATGTGTCGTAGCACCGAACCGACTGTTTGATACAAACAACCATGGCAGCATGCTTACATTAATTCTGCAATTGCAACTGTTTTGTCAGCTCAGGAAAGCCAAGCTGCCTGCACAGATGTTGGTGCAGTTCTACACGGCCATCATCGAGTCCATCCTCACCTCCTCCATCACCGTGTGGTTCGCTGGAGCCACAGTCAGGGACAAACAGAGACTACAGCGCATTGTGCGCTCTGCAGAGGAAGTGATCGGCCGCAGCCTTCCATCGCTGCAGGACCTGTACGTCGCCCGAGCTCGAGGCCGGGCTGGTCGTATCACAGCCGACCCCTCTCACCCTGCACATGGACTATTCCAACCACTCCCCTCAGGCAGGAGGCTGCGGTCCATCAGGACTAGAACCTCCCGCCACAAGAACAGTTTCTTCCCCTCTGCTGTTGGACTCTTGAACACTTCTTAACCTGTCCCCTGCCCTTTATAAAGTCACTTTACTGCCCATCATACGTCACTTTACTTCACTGTACTGCTGTCACCTTACATTGTGTGCACCATGTGCACTTGTATATTGTAAATAGTAACTGTAACTCTATTTTAAATTTAAATTTATTCTTTAGAAGTGTTTTTTATTCTTATTTTTATTATCTCTTTTTGACTGTTGCACTGAGCCAAAGCAATTTCCAAGTCTGTGACCTCCCGTTACTTACGTTGGCAATAAAAATGATTCTGATTCTGATTCTGATTCTGAAATTTACCAGATATTAATTATTTTTGTCCCTTACAAAAATCCACAGAGTACCTTTAAACACTGGGATTTGAGAAAGCCTATTTTGAAAAAAGAAAGGTTTTTTAAAATAAATAACTTTATTTACTATTCATAACTTTTTTTTCCTGATTGGAATAGATTTACATTAATTGCCTTTATTTAAAGTGCATCAACAATGGTGAACAACCGATTTTGTTTAAACCAATAGCAATTTATCAGCAAATTTTACCACAAAATATCCTATTTTTCATATGTTAAGGATAAGATATATATTCTTTATTTGTGCCAACACACAAATAATATATATTCATCAAATAATTCATTTGTAATGTAACTTATTACATACAAAGTTACTAAGTAAAAAAATTATGTTTTATAACCCAATGTAACGTTATAAAATATCAACTGGATGAAGGCTGTCCAGAGCCATTTAATGAGGTATGTCAATTTAATTACTCGATGGAGCTGAAGTTGGGTAAATGATGATTGCCTATTGTCTCACTATCCCCAAACTAATGTACACGTGTAGTGTAATATAAAGTGATTTCTGCTGATTCTAAGCTTTAAAACAAGGTATCATTTGTTTATTGGCCAGGCTTGGACAACAATAACAAAAAATAACATAAAAAAGATTTTCAGCACATGAATAAATTTCACATACCAATTCCATTTTTTTTTTTATCAAATCAAGGGTGATGTGCCCTAAACACCGGGGTGATATGGTGCAGGCTCTCCTAAACACTGGTGTGATGTGGTCCTAAACACTGCTGTGATGCAACCTTAACTCTTTAAGGATCACCTGATTTCGCCTGTTCCTTCTCGAATTATGATACCCAAATGAAAATGCTTATTGTGTGGACATCTTGTGTCTGATGTTGTGTTATGATAACTCATTTGAAAGGTAATACACACAAGTGAATTCTAATACTGATGCTGTTGAATTAAAAATATTTGAATCTATCTGAATATCTAAATGAAAATGAATAAATGAATCCTCCCTGTTTAGGTAGGGTGATCCTCACAATAGATGAAGCCAAACTGATATAAACAACAATGTTCCACTGGCTCCCCTTGGCTCAGTGATGCTGATTTTATACAGTTACTTTCCTAAAGTCATTGGAGCCTATTACAGAAACGAGACAAAGCCTCCACTCTTTTTGTTGACTTGCCCCTTTCCTTTCCCCAATCTCGGGCCTGCAGAGTCAGCTAAAGGCAGAGGCAGGCTGCTCCTCTTGTCTGGGGAGGGCCGAGACGCCACACAGGCCCAGATGGCTGGCAGCTAACCAACTCCAGCCAAAGGTAATCGGAAGCAGATGGGAAACCTTTTGGTGACGAAAGCACGGCCCACAGAGGGGCCTGACTTGGAAGGGGCCTTTTTCCAAGTGTAAATATCTGCAGGAATGGCACTTATGTACACACATTTCAGTATGAGAACCTGTGAAAGCCAGCCTGTGTATGGCAGACGTAGATCTTACATGACTATGACAGCTGGTTTTAGCCTTGTATCACCCATACAGTATCTGGGACTTGGTCTTTTTCAAAAGAAATGTGGTGAAATTATAAGGTGACAGATAAAACCAAGTTGCTGATGGATTTATCGACTAAAAAGGCGGCTTACCAAATGCTCTTAAATTTCTACATTATCTGACCCACACTGTACTCACAAAACTGAAACATCAAGCGCTTGATAGACAATATTGAATTAACATCTGGTTGAATATTCCAGGAGAGAGGAGAAACCAAAATCCCACTTTGCTCCATATATTCAGGTGTTTACATTTTTATGATGAAAGACCGACAACAATTAGTTTGAGATCAATATTCATATTTTAAAAAGCACTACATGAACCATGGGTGTCAGAGACTTTCACCAGTCTTAAGAAGCATGATGTTTTGTCCGCTTTAAGATTTGCAGTATCTCAAAAAGAACCATTCCACAGGGTCTTGGTCCTGTTGCACCAGCTCATCCTCCTCCTAAGGGAGGAGGATGAGCACTCATTTCCTGCACCAGTGGAACTCCCTTGCTTTCATTACTTCTATGATTTATTGCAGGGTTATTAAACTTGCAGTTTGATATCAAGTGCTTTTCATTATAACCACTCTCCCCTTTGTTTGTTTAAACAAGAGGAGGAGGCGGGAACCCGGACCCCCCAAAGCTTCCCGTTGGTGCTTTTTAAGTTGCACTGCTTAGAAAACACGCGTCTGCAAATCATCAAATGGCCCCCTCAGCCACATGCACAATCTTGAGCTCGATTCATGGGATCATTTCCCAGGAAGTGAGCTGGAAATGCTAAAGATTGGTTAAACGTACTCAAGTAAAAGTTACTGCTGTCAAAAGTGTATGACCTTGTACTTAGTCTGCTATATACAGTACAGACCAAAAGTTTGGACACACCCACCCATCTCAAGAGGTTTTTATCTTCATGACTATCAAAATTGTAGATTCACACTAAAGGCCTCAAAACTATGAATTAACTCGTGTGGAATTATGTACGTACCTAAAAAAAAAGTATGAAACAACTGAAAATATGTCTTATATTCTGGGTTCCTCAAAGTAGCTCCTTTTGCTCTGCTTCACACACTGTTGGCATTCTCTTGATGAGCTTCAAGAGGCAGTTACCTGAGATTGTCTTCCAACAGTCTTGAAGGAGATCCCAGAGATGCTTAGCACTTGTTGGCCATTTCGCCTTCACTCTGTGGTCCAGCTCACCCCAAAACCATCTGGATTGGGTTCAGGTCCGGTGACTGTGGAGGCCAGCTCATCAGGCTCAGCACCCCATCACTCTCCTTATTGGTCATTGAATGAGAAAGTGTGTCCAAACTTTTGATCTGTACTGTACTTATAATTGGTGATCTCAGAAAATGTATCAGCTTGGTGATAGTGGTAAAATTGCTATCCTAAATGAGCCTTTCAGTTTTGGCCATTTACTTATCCAGATTACGTTACTTGTGATTTGAGCTCTAAACCGGGGGCAGGTCTCATTGTTGGTGCCAAATTATAGTGTGTGAAGCTAGTGCGTGCTGCTGTTGTGCTAAAAACACAACAGCAGCACACATTCCTCAGAGACAGCTGGGAGTGAATGCGCACAGCAAACAGAGCCGCGCCACATCTGTTGGATTCATGTGGAATCAAAGAGGTCGTGTCAAACGATTTGATAAAATATCAAGAATCGTTGCATCCCTCGTGCAGATCCAAGTAAAGTTGTTGGTTGAATGATATTGGTTATGTTAATATCTTGATTGAGCATCTCAGTTGATGTAATATAACTATTTAGTGGCTGATATTAACCCAGAACATCATAAAGATTGGACCTTTACACAGACAAAGTTGTTCTGTAGTTATTTGCATATGGGAAAACAAGATTTCTTTTACTCTCCACCCTGGAAGTGATTGCATCTTCCAGATGAAGACGTATTGTAGAGGTGATGCTTTCATACGCCTCTGCGGTGTGCGGTGCAAGGCTCCCAGTGGACATTATCACTCCAGCAAAATAAAAAGAGTATGTTTGTGGACAAGCCAAGCAACCGAAGCGTACGCACACACTCGCTTTTCCTTTTTCCTTGGACAAAAAGTAGCACAGCAACATCAAGCATATAGCAGACCCAAATCACGGCCAAGAAAAGTCTAGGCTACACAATCCTGATCTGCACAGGAGAAAAGGAAAGAGGAGAAGAAAGCTTTCATTGTGAGAAACCTTGGATAGCCGCGTACAATTAGGTGTGGGCTTAGAGTGAGAGCCAGACTGCGATGTAATCAAGTCTGTGCCTGGACGCAGAAACATTTGACACCTATTTTTTTCATCTTGTCATCTCGTTACAAACAAAAGTAAAACTATTACGTTTAAATTACAACGAGAAAACCTCAAACAATGAAAAGGTGTGCTTTGGGTCAAACAGATCCGGATTTTGAATATATTTTGTTGCTCAAAACAACAATCAAAGTTCACTTCAAGTATTCAAAAGTGACACCAAATCCAAACCAAAGCAGGACCAGAGTTCTTCCATCTTACACAAACACATAAAATATCTAATCTACATTATGTAATATTGCACATAAGATTTTTTATTTTTTTAATACTATAGCCTCCATGCCTATTTCTTCCAATAACACAGCATGAGAACTAAGGCTGGGAATAGTTTTGTTCCTCACGATACAATATGTACATGGCTCACAATTTGGCGATACTGCAATAATTGCAGTATTGTTCATATAATTGTAATGACAAGAGGTGTTTATAGCAAATTTTTTGCACATCCTTTGATGAATACATGTGGTGGTAAAATGTTGGTTATGAAGTTGGATCCCTCAGCTTAAAGTAGGATTTTGATTAAAGTTGTGTGTCTATCTTCATATTTCACGGTGAAGGAATGTCACTGATACGCTGTTGCAGAAGCATCAATGAGAGAAAACGTGATAAATCCACATTTAAATACATGTGTAATCAGCTGTAGTGATCATCAATAGGACTAGAGGCTTATTCATATTTAGAAGTTTAGTATCATTAGAATGGTTTTATTGCTCTAAAAACAACAGAGTAACAAGTAGGGGTGTGTATTGCCTGGCATCTGGCAATACGATACGTATCCCGATACATAGGTCACGATACGATACGATACGATATATCCCAATATTACAGTATAAGGCGATTATTGCGATTTATGACTTAAAAGACGAATCTGTAAATTTTTATAAAATATATTTTATTGGCATATCTTCCTTTTGCAAACATTGGCTTTAACATGCCATGTGCCAACAACAAAATAAAACGACACAATCTGCCTGTGGCTTTTTAAACAACTTTAGTGCAACATGGCTTTAGTGCAAAATGGCTTTAGTGCAACATGGCTTTAGTGCAACTTAAATGAGGTATATCCCAAGAACAAATAAATGCAGAAAGTTATCACTGCTTTCTTTTAAAAATTTTTTGAAGAAACACAAGCTGGTCAACATGCCCAGGTTTCAGCGCACTTCTTTGTGCAGTTACAATATCTCCTGCAGTGGAAAAGACTCGCTCCGCAAAGACGCTTGTGCCTGGGATGCAGAGGAATCGACGAGCTACAGAGGAAATATGAGGATTGGCTGTATAAATATCGATATTTTGCATTTTGGATCGATACGAGAATCGCGCAACGTAATATCGCGATATATCGCCGTATCGATATTTTTCAACACCCCTAGTAACAAGAGTATATCAGCTGAGAAAAACACGCGTTGACGTCCACGTTGAACATAACTTTTATTACATGTATTGGTTGTTTTCTGAAGGCAAACCAAGCTGTCCTTGTGTGTAACTGCTGCCAGGACGAGTGGAGCTACAGCGAGCTAATCAGAGCCATATGAGCGGCTGGGAGTGAGGCCTGTATGGAGCTAACAGATGCCAAGTGTCCGTGCGTCTGCTCTTTCCGGTTCCGCTCCTTTCACACACTTTGATCAGCCAAAAGCACGTGTATCAACTTTAGGTGGGGTTTAATATTTCATTACCCCCCACCCCACCCCCTCAGACAGACCTATAAGACCTGGGATCATATGGCCCATAACAAGGGCTGAAAAGGAGTAGGAATAGCTCCGTGAGTGCTGAGTCAGGACCCGGCCATCGTTTTGTAACAGACATTCTAACAAGAGGCAAGGTAAAGTCACTCCATCTGTCACTTTTTGTTTTATTTTTTATTTATTTTTTTACAAATAAGTGGATTGGGACAGAAAACAGATTTTTTTGTCCAAAAACCTGGATGCCACTTGAGCAGCACCAGCAATTTTTTTTATAGAGGTGTTCCAAAACAATAAAACCAAATTATTAAGCTTGTTGCTTGCTTGTGGGTCATACTTTGCATTAGGGCTGAGCAATATGGCTCAAAAAAAAAAAAAAAAATCTGTGATTTTTTCACACCAAATCCGATTTTCGATTTTAATCAATTCATTTTTTCTATTTAAAAACAAACCACAACTGACAAAGAAATTGATTTTCCTTTGTGCAGTTTAATCTCAATTTCCTCATGAAGCATAAGTGTAACAGGAAATAAGCCTAAAAAACGATATGGCAGGCCCTGCTGTTGTTTCATTTCATTTCATTTCATTTCAAAATAACTTAAAATGCACAAACGAGGGCCATAACAAAGATTTCAATCGTCTTGCATACACATATGCATATTTACATGAAATATCACATTTTTAAAACTAATGATTACTCTAAATACAATTGTTATAACAGAGAAAGTCTGTTATAAAAGCCTCCTCCTTGGATTTTCATGCTTGTTCTTTCAACCGTCCCAGAGCGACTACGTGCAACAGCACGTAGTTCAAAGCTCGGTCCAGCTGGTGGCGCTAAGACTAACTTCAGTGACTACCTCGGGGGTTGAGTTAAGTTCCCGTCTCTCTTCCTGTTTACATTCTGATGTAGCGGTAACAGCATGAGCACGGATCGAGTTGTTTGTATCAGAGCAATGTGTGAGACGTGTCTTCCCCCAAAGTGCAGCGGCTCAATAGGACACGTGTGTGTGCGTGTGCGCGGAACACGGGAGCGTGCTTTGGCGACCGGAGCCAGGCAGGATACAAGTGTGTGTTGGTGTGTTATGGCGATTAAATAAAGTCTTATTGCAACAGCACCACACTGTGACAGCGAGGGTCAGGACATAAGGGAGACTGTTAGCATCAGGGAGCTTTCAAAATGACTTAACACCAAGATCCAAGATGGCGCCCTATTCAAACGAATGGCTTGTGCTCAGTAGCGCATGGGACTTCAAGGGCGGTGACATATTAGCAAAACTCGGCTACATTTGGGCATCGCCTGGTCCTCCCGGTTCTGCGCAGTGGACGAGCTTCCATGATGCGGTGCGCCAAATACAGTACGTGTGTGTGGCTCTCATGCATGTGCACAGAGGGGCTCAGCCGCGCTTTGACCAATCAGAGCTGATCAGAGCAGCAATAGAGCAAAGCCAGAGTGGGAAGATAAGGAGCAGAGTTTGTGGCAGTAAAGTGTGGATTCAGGATGACAAGGGACACCAAAATCCCCACAAAATCCGATCTTTATGAAAGCTGTAGGTTCTCTGTCAGCTGAGGTCGAGCTGTTTTAGTTTACATGGAGTTTTATGGGACTTTTTTCTGGGTAGCCCGCATGAATTTATCTTGCAGTACCACGGGCGCCCCCTGTGCCCATGGGTAGGACAGCTATAAGCTAGTAATACCCTATCCAGATATCATTATAGATCCATGCTCAACACCCGCGGTTAGCGTGTTAGCACTGTAGCTCTGCGCTGGAGAAAAAGTCATCAAAAAGAAATCCCCCTAAACATTAAATTTGACTTAAAAATTGAAAGAAATGTATTGCCCAGCCCTACTTTGCATACTCAGCTCAACAGGCCGTGTGACAAGAGAGAAGCTATTACCATCAGTGACGCAGCAGCAGAGTTTTGCAGCACGGCCTGTTCTTTCCTCTATAAAGTCGTTCTCGCAATTTTTTTTTGATATTTTTTACATTGTCCCTGGAGTAAATTTTATGTTTAATTAATGCAATCCCCTATGTTCCTGGATGCAAGATCTGTGATTTTGGAAATCATATATTGAAAGTGAGAATATTCTATTTTGCCCTTTTAACCTCTTTACGAGCCGTTTTTATTTTTAAAATGTTCTGCTGGCAGTAGCAGATGTATTTTGATCACCAAACCCCAAAAGCTGTACATCATTTTAAAGCTTATTTTCTTATCTACATTGAAATACAAGTGTAAACTACATCAGATTTTGCATTCCAAAGATATAACACATAATATCTAACCCTAACCCTTTACAAAATAAATCACTTCGGAAAACGTTTTTTACCTTTGGGCTTGCGCTGCATAAATAAATCAGCTCTCCTCCCAGCTTCCTATGGCTCTTTCTCTCTGGAACAGTCCATTTAAAAATAATATCCACTTGTATTTCCCAAAATATAACCCATCCATCCATCCATCCATCCATTTTCTTCCACTTCATCCGTTGCCGGGTCGCGGGGGCAGCAGTCTAAGCAGAGACGCCCAGACTTCCCTATCCACACACACTTCCTCCAGCTCGTCCGGGGGGACCCCAAGGCGTTCCCAGGCCAGCTGAGAGACATAGTCCCTCCAGCGTGTCCTGGGTCTTCCGCGGGGCCTCCTCCCGGTGGGACGTGCCCGGAACACCTCCCCAGGGAGGCGTCCAGGAGGCATCCGGAACAGATGCCCGAGCCACCTCAACTGGTTCCTCTCGACGTGGAGAAGCAGCGGCTCTACTCCGAGCTCCTCCCGTGTGACTGAGCTAGTCACCATCTCTAAGGGAGCGCCCAGCCACTCTGCGGAGGAAGCTCATTTCGACCGCTTGTATCCGCAATCTTGTTCTTTCGGTCATTACCCAAAGCTCATGACCATAGGTGAGGGAGGGAACGAAGATTGACCGGTAAATTGAGAGCTTTGCCTTTCGGCTCAGCTCCCTCTTCACCACAACGGTCCGATACAGCTCTGACTGCAGACGCTGCTCCCTCTTTACCACAACGGTCCGATACAGCTCTGACTGCAGACGCTGCTCCCTCTTTACCACAACGGTCCGATACAGCTCTGACTGCAGACGCTGCTCCCTCTTTACCACGACGGTCCGATACAGCGACCGCATCACTGCGCACGCTGCACCAATCCGCCTGTCAATCTCACGCTCCATCCTTCCCTCACTCGTGAACAAGACTCCGAGATACTTGAACTCCTCCACTTGAGGAAGGACCTCTCCACCCACCTGCAGAGGGCAAGGCACCTTTTTCCGGTCGAGCACCATGGCCTCGGATTTGGAGGTGCTGATTCTCATCCCAGCCGCTTCACACTTGGCTGCAAACCGTCCCAGTGCATGTTGCAGGTCCTGGTTCGTTGGAGCCAACAGGACAACATCGTCTGCAAACAGCAGAGATGAAATCCTGTGGTCTCCGAACCGGACCCCCTCCGACCCCTGGCTGCGCCTAGAAATTCTGTCCATAAACACAGTGAACAGAACCGGTGACAAAGGGCAGCCCTGTCGGATTCCAACATTCACCGGGAACAGGTCTGACTTACTGCCGGCAATGCGAACACAGCTCTGGCTCCGGTCATACAGGGATCGGATGGCCCTCAGCAGAGGACCTCTGACCCTGTACTCCCGGAAAACCCCCCAAAGGGTATAACTCATTCTGGGGAAATAATCCAAAAATGTGCATTTATCTTTAGCAAAAAAAAACAAAAAAAAGAGCACAAAGGCTGTTCTTTCACTGTTTACGGACTTTTAGCTTTGTTCTTCACACAAAAACATAGCATCTACGTGTTCAGCTACTCCTTAGCTTTAAAATGACACCTATTTAGGTCTGTAACATCTCCCGGTAGTACTGCTAGCGGCTGCTTGTTGCGCATCTGTGACCTGAGCTTTGTTGTCTCTGGACTGCTTTGCATCTACTTCCTGGCCAAAAGATTGACATGTCTGTGTAGCCAAACTGTTATTATATCCTTAGGCAAAACACTTCACCCACATTGCCTAGAATGAGTCTTGTGTGCACACATGTGCATGGTTGGTGGTGCCATTGGAGGGGCCGATCGCACATACTGGTTGCCTTGCTTCTGTCAGAGTGCCCAAGAGCAGCTGAGGCTACAGTAGTAGTTTATCACCACCGTGAATGAATAATGCCCCTTTGAAGCTTCTTTGAGTGTGTACTAGAGGTACAGGCCTTCAGCAGTGTCTTGTCTACTAGTCTACTTGTCTACTCTAGTGTAATTGTCTACTTTGTAACAGGTGTACCTAACTTTCAAGGTACAACACATTTCACAATGTAATAAAATCCCTTTCACCCGTTTCTCTAGTAAAAAAGAGGACCACCCTCACTCAGGAAAGATCTGAATGAAAAAAATTTCCAAGATAAAGACAGAATGTTGTGGACTGCTTTGTTTCTGTTTTTGCATGGACAAACATAATGAAATATTAATAATTAATCATATTTAAAGAATAATTAATAAATATGTATTAATAATACTAGGTTTGGTACACAAGCTATAATGGTAACAGAATGTCAGCAAATAAGTTTAATTTTTTTACACCAAAGAGAAAAGAGCAGGACAAAACCATATTCAAGCGTCAGATTTTCAACCCCAGTCTGATCAGTTCAACAGGTGCCATGAATACAGAGAGAATGGGTTAAACTCCAGACTAAACTCATGGCGCGTCTGGTTCAAAGTGAAAGAGGCGGGCATTCCTTTCTCCGATTGCCCAAATAAACAGTGTGCAGATGAAAAGTGGGAATATAAGCAGGCAATGTTCTCCCCTGGCCTCACAATGTATCAAATGTGAAGCAATATTTAGTGAGAGTGCTGACTGGACTGCACAGATGGTCTGCACTGCTCCACGCATCAGCCCACTTTCTATCAGTCACCTGGGACAGCTCAGACTGCAGCCCACATACTCCGTTTAGATTACATAACCCAATTATTACTCCAGACGGAGGTGACTTCAGGCCTTTTGGCCAAGTCTCTGTCAGCTTTTTTGCCATGACTTTTGGGTTCTCCATGAAATCTATAAAAGTCATGTTTGCAGTCACCGCTGTTGGGTTGATTTTTGTTTCTTTGGTCTACATTGTTGTTTGGTTGAAAATGTACTGGACAAAGTGGTTTTATCTAGTGATGCACCGATACCGATACTGGTATTGGGTATCTGGTCTGTAGCATAGGCTTGTACTCGTACTCATACCATAGCAGCCGATACCCGCAGGCGATACCCACATTAGGTGGCAATACCACCCCATAGGTCTGCAGCAAGAAAGCAAGCTAGCGGCAAGCGGACAAGAAGTCGGCCGTATGGCAGTTTTTGTAAAGTAAACAAGAGTAAAGTGGACTGCACGTTGTGAAGGCAAAATTGTCACGAGGTGGGTCCAAAACAAAGCTAACCACCAGCAACTTGATAAAACTCACCACCACGCAGAGGCACCTTTGCTATCACCAAAGATATATCTAAATACCATTTGTATGTGTGGAATATGACAGTGGCTCTGACTGTTAAAACAATCGCTAAAATGTTTAATTGTTAAAGCATTTTCTTGATGAAATGAGAAAAAACATTTTAAATTTCAGTTGTATTAGTTTTATGAATTCCCAGGGATAACAATGCAGTATTCGTATCGGCAAATACTCAAATTAAGGTACTCGTACTCATATCGGTTTTGAAAAAAGTGGTATCAGTGCCTCCCTAGTTTTATCTATAATGGAGTTGAGAGCAATGGCCTCTAGTCAATTGACATTCTGTACAACAGGGGTGGCCAACCAGTCAGAGACAAAGAGCCACATTTTTAACTGTGATTCTGCAATGAGCCACATCATACACATGGGCACACACAATCACAACCCCATCCCTTACACGCGCACGCACGCACACGCACACACACACACACACACACACACACACACACACACACACAGAGATCTCTGCTAAGCCAGATTTATTGTAAATGTCACACACAAACATAATGACAGATATTGACTCCTTCAAGAATACAGGCCAGTCATTTTCAACAATGAACATTGTGTGCACTGTCACACACACACACAAACTCTCAGTTTAACCAAGTCCAAAACAAAGATGTAATTTACAATAGTGTTTTTTTCTCTTACTTTGTATGTTGCTTAGTGGGACTTCTGGCACTCCTTGTCTTGAACAATCCTCTTCAAATCTGGCTTATACTCCGTTGTTGCCACTCGAAGCAATTCTTTCACATGGGTGTCAGTCAGAACAGATCGATGCTTTGATTTCACATGTTTCAGGGTAGAAAACAAAGACTCGCAGACGTATGTTGACCCAAACATTGACAGTACCTTGAGTGCAGCCTGTTTGACATTGGGGTATTTTTCCATTGGCACACTTTTCCAGAACTCAATGGTCCCTTCCCTTAAAGCAGCTTTCAGTTGGTCCTCCTCACAAAGATCAATCATTTCCAACTCAGCCGCAGCCTCATCTGTGACTAGCGGGGCTTTCAAACAGTCCGTCTCCGCATTAAATGGGTCGACGAGGAACGTAATCTGTGGCCTTTTCATTTGTAGATCACGGAACCGGGACACAAAGCTTTCGTGCAGGTTTTCAACCAGTGCTGCATATCTGGCTCTTTGCTTATTCAGGGCGGCGCTGGTGACTTGTCCGCTGGCTTTTAACAGCGTGGGAAAATGTGTTAAATCTCCCTTTTGAATATGAGCCTTGAACAGCTTCAGTTTGTTGACAAACGCAAACACACTTTGCACCAGGTCAGGTAGCATTTTTAACTTACCCTGCAGGGTTAGGTTCAGTCTGTCCAAGTGACACAGCATGTCGACCAAAAAGCCCAGATCCATAATCCATTCGAGGTCCGAGAGTTCGGGATAGTCCTTGTTCTTCTCTTCCATTAACATTTTCACGGCATCCAAAAGCTCAAAAAAGCGAGAGAGTACTTTGCCTTTTGACAGCCACCTCACAGTGCAGTGCAGCGGCAGGTCACCGGGAAGCCCTTGGTCCAGCTCAGCGATGAGATTCCTGAATTGCCTGTGATTAAGCGCATGCGTGCGGATGTAGTTGACCATTTCCATCACTGGCTTCATGACGTTGTCTAAATTCAGTGATTTAGACACGAGTTGCTCCCTGTGGATGATGCAGTGGAAATTCCAAAATGTGGGAAATGTTTGGTCAGCTTTGCACAGGCCCACAAGCCCGTTCACAGATCCGATCATGGCTGGCGCTCCATCCGTAGCTATTGCAGTTAGTTTTGGTATGGGCAGATGTGCTTTCGCGAATGCAGCCATCATTGTTTCTTTCACATCTATGCCACGGGTTCTGTCTTTTAATGGCACAATATCAAGGAGTTCTTCTTTGATCACACAATCGTTTGACACAGACCGTGCAAATATTGCCAACTGAGGCTTGTCTTGTATGTCACAACTCTCATCCAATGCAACACTAAAATACGCACATTCTTGAAGGTCAGAGTACAACTGTGTTTCAATAGCCGCGTTAATGTCCGATATTCTGCGTTCAACAGTGTGGCGGGACAGTTGAACGTCTGATATCATTAGTTTTAATTTGTCATTTTCAGGAGACAATATTTCAACAGCGTCGCTGAGGCATTTTTTGACAAACTCCCCTTCATTGTATGGCTTTTTAGCCTGTGCAATGTTCAAAGCCAGTTGGTAAGACGCCAGCGTTACGGTCTCAGAGTGCTTCGTAAATTTTTTGAAAAACTGTGTCTGCTTTTCTGCCTGACTTTTCAACGTTACCAACTTGCTTTTGCGAAGTTCAGTCCCTTTTGGATATTCCTGTTCGAAGTTTGCGTGGAGTGAGCTGAAGTGCCGTTGAAGATTAGATGCTTTAAAATGCGCTAACGACGCCTGACATATCAGGCAGAATGGCTTGTCATTACGTTCGATAAAAAAATATGAACTCTCCCACTCTGGGCGACAGTAGCTCAGTTGGTAGAGCATTGGCCTTAAGGCCAGAAGGTCGTGGGTTCAATTCCCACCTCTGCACCTTCTCCACCGACTCCCGCTGATGACTGCTGTCGTTGTGTCCTTGGGCAAGACACTTAACCCCACTTTGCCCAAAGCCCCCACTGAAAGATCAAGGCTATGCTCACAGTCAGAGAGCAGCCGTCCTCCTGTGGACTCACCACCTGCAGAGGGTTAGTGAGGGGCTGGTGCTATGAGACTTGGGTGGCATCTCTGACTGCCACCCCCCTGACCCAGAAATGGATTAAAGGGTAGAAAATGGATGGATGGATGGAACTCTCCCACTCTGTTAAAAATGTCCGGTGTTCATCTACATACGTTCGTTTTGCGGTGCTTTTTTTCCCTGCCATTTTGAGAGCACACAAAATTATTCGTAAGATATATGTTCATCTCACGCAAATGCGCGTTTGACGTCACTCAAACCGGCTTCCTGGTCAGGTTGCCATATAGGGAATGAATGATCAGCGCCAGCGCCGAGCATTTTTGACGCCTGTCATGTGAGCCCCTCAAGAGCCGCATGAAATCAGCCAAAGAGCCGCATGAGGCTCGCGAGCCTCTGGTTGGCCACGTATGCTGTACAACTTCAATTAGACTGCTCCATGTCAGATTTAGATCTATGACTAGCACTACCGGAAAGATTTTCCCACTTCTACCAGTAGAAGCATTCTCTCTACTACTAGAGACATTCGTTCCAGAAAACTAGTCTTCAGCATTGTTCATTTCATCAATTTATCACTTCAGCTTCCACATGTTTGAGATTTCACTTTTATAAATCACATGCTATCTCTCATCAAACCATTTCATCCCATAATGGCTTGGCTTGGCCCCTTCTTATCTTCAAGACACGTTAGTGTCATACCAAACAAACCGAGCACTGCGCTCACAAAACGCCAGACGTGCTGGTGGTTTCTAAGGTCTCAAAAAGCACAGGCAGCAGAGTATTTAGCTACCAAGCTTCTTTACAATGGAATCAGCTTACCATCCACGTTGAGGAAGCAGACACGGTCTCCATATTCAACGCAAGCCTTAAAACAGTCTTCTTCAATTTAGCATATGGTTAGGTTGTTTGTCTGGTCTTTGAGTCTGCTTGTACAGGCAAACCATTGCATCTTTCAACCTAAGTTACAAACTCAAACCTCAATTATATATTGTGGATTGAACACTTTCTTTTGTGCTATAGCCTGGGCTAGCCTAGCCGTGGCTGCTGCTGTCTCTCCTTCGGCCTGACACCGTCTTTACATTCAAGGCTAGGCTTAAAACAGTCCTCCAACCTCTTCAGTTTAGCAAATAGTTAGGTTGGTAAGACTCAGGGAAGACAAACAATCTTAGAATCTTAGAAAGCTGCATAGGGAGTCAGTTTGCTGGGAGAAATATGGTAACTTGAGCACTATCCTCTCCTCTTTCCTACTATCTATCTGCATTATTATTGGGATTTTTACTGTAGTCTGTTCATTGCTATTCACCTGTAGTCCCACTGTCTGTTTGATGGCGCGACGACGGGACCTCTGAATCCGGCCCCCTCCATCTACACCTGCGGACTGCCCAGCCCGACCCGCCTTGTGGGCTGCGTCCCCTCTCCGCCTGGGAGTCCTACACCGGACCTGTCCACGTTCTACAACCGCTGCGTGGCCGTGGTCCTCGTTCTGTACATCCTGGATATATAGCCCATCCATTCATGTGGAGCGGATCCTTCTCTAAACGTGGATCTCCCCGAGTTTTTCTCACTTTTCTCCCACTGGGTTTTAGAGTTTTTCCCTGCCGATGCAGGAGGGTCAGTTAGACTGTTAGTGGTCTAACAAGAAGGACTGTGGTGATGATCCAGGACACGCAAACATTCTATTACATTTGTGGACATTTATCAACATTCGTGGACTCTCTGTGTTCTATGTTTTTTGTGTCTTTTCTCTGATCTGTGTTGCCAATTTCAACGGTTCTGTTAAGTCCTCTGAGATGACTGCTGTTGTGATTTAGGGCTATACAAGTATAAATTGATTGAATAAATGAATAATAATAGATTGAATTGAATGATTGCAATAAATAGTATTTAGTACCACATCATACAAGTGTCTAATCATGATGTAGCCAATACCATGTGCAAACATAACTCAATCATGTGATTCTCCTTTGTCTGAGTCATTCATTCTGAGATTGAACTATCATAATGCTGGAACTTAAAGGTGAGATACTTTTTAAGTATTCATGTATGCATACACCCCATGTACATGCATGTATACATATATGTATTCATAGTGTATAATACATTTTTTGAGGACCCCCTCGAAAAGAGATGATTAATCTCAAGGGGCCATCCATAATAAAAAAATAAATACATACATGAATACATTTTTTGTCTTTGCCCAACAGAAAGAGTCTTGAAGTAAAATGTGAACAAGTCAGACCACAACTTTTTGTCTTCATCAAATTAGAAAACAAGGGGCTGATTGGCTGAGTGAGGATGGTCCATCTCAGCTTTTTCATGAAGAAAAGTTAAAACACTTTTCTTTATGAAAAAGCTGATCCAACGGTGTTACAGAAGTATGCGCATCGGATAAATAATGATAAAACCAAACTGTGTTAGGTTGGTCAGAAATTGATTACATAGTTTCATTGTAGGTTTTTTGTTGTTGGTGATGATGGTACATGGTGATTAGCCTGGCACTACAGGCCTACGTCTTGTTAATGCAGTTGTATAATGTGCCCTGTAAAATATAACTTCAGTCAGTAGAAGATACTATGTGCAAAGACCGCTGCTACCCCTAGAGGCCACAACACAGCTCCCCTGTCTGGACACAGCCACATCGCCCATTTATTGGAGACCTAAGGTGACTTCCAATGATTATTTTTCAAACGTAATAAGTGGTGCAAGTCCAAAGACTTTGCAATAACTTGTTTTGTCAAATCTACACACAGACACAAGTAAAAGAATTGTAATGAGCGCTGATGTAATTGAGAAAGCGCTGGTTGAAGTTGCATGTTGGCAGCATCATGCCACCAAATTTCAGTAAAAAGCGCATAGGTTTACGCATTGACTGACCTTCTCCCCGAGCAGCCTCCAATGGGTTCTCCGAGGAGAGTGTCCTGAGGCGGCTGTCCTGAGTGCAGTGTCCCGCTGAGCAGAGCAGAGAGGAGCGGAGAGGAGGCGGTGCGCACTGGAGCAGACTGATCTGCTTCTCTCCACACTTCGGAGGCGCAGACACAGCGCTCCTTGCAGTCAAGGCGCGTGTGCGTGACGCGCTGCTTCCACGCGCGAGTTTCAGAATAAAAGCGTGGGGTGCTTCAAGTCTGGCATCTCCGACTGATATCCTGTCTATAGTCCAAAGAAGTATAGTAAAATGTAGCCCTTAGTAGAAAGTTGTATATACAGCAAGTGGGAGGACTATCTTAATTGCTGGCTTGCAATTGACCTCACGTCCGCCTCATTACATATGGTATCACGAAGTGGTGGTCAGCCGAGCTAGTTGTTCACTAGAGCAGCGTGTTGAATATGCCTTTTGCGTGTGTTGTTTTAGGTTGTTCTAAGAGATCAAATCGCAAAACCGATCAAGGATACTATAGGCTTCCTCGTGAAGGGATTAGTAAAGAGCCTCTCTGCGACTTTATGAAAAGACGCAGAGAAAAGTGGCTCGCAAACATTACACTAGCAAAAGCTTTTACATCAAAGGATTATTTATTTACCCAACCATGCAGTCACAATGTGCAGTTATTACATCCTCATAATTTTTTTGTTTAACTTTCAGGTTTGAGTTAGCTTGGTCGTACCACACCATAGTACAAATTACATTTCGGACTAAGGTCTGGAGGCGCTCCATTGAGCTCCGTTTACAAATAAGAGGGGTTAACTCATTTTGCAGATTGAAACGATTGGATCTGAGTTTACTGTGACGTATGTAATGCGCTCAAGTGAGTCGTTAGCATCTAGCATTTAGCCTAGCCATCTCCTTTGCCGCTAACTGAGCCCGTGGGGAGTAACGCCACAATTTTTTCTAGCGATTTCATTTGCTAAACATTCCTATTGCTCCGGCTTCAATTTCTTGATAGAACCAGACCGGATTACTTCACTATTGCATTTTTCGCCATTGCCAAACTAGGACCTTCCCGTTCGATGCAAACTCTTGACGTCACCCACAACTAAATACAATGCTAACATATAGCATTGGCAGACCTCACGAAAACGTCTTTACAGGATGGACCAAAAGTTGGCTCTTGGCCCAAAGCTCCGTTCCACATGTGTGTCAATGCTGAGGGGGGTGAATTTTTTTGGACCACTCTAGTTTGCTAGCTGTGAATTTTTGAAGTCTCTCGTTCAGGTATGAGTTGGCGTGTTAGCTGTGAATGTTTGACAAGAACACAGCACACAGACGCATTGTTTTGTTGAGAATGACAAGTTCATACCAATTGTTACTTACACGGCTCTTTACGATGCAGGATTTTCACCTTAACTCCAAGTTCCTTAACCCACCCACAGACGAAAATGTTTTAGACATCCATGTTTTTGTATAGCAGTGCAAAAGCTTGATTGTAACACTAGATAGTTTGAGATATCAGAGAACTGAACTGGCAGGTTTTTTTTCTAACTCGCAAATCAAATTATTCTTGAATTTCTCATACATACAGCATGTCTACAGTTTAGCAGGGGCATCAAATATTGTGTTTTTGACAAAAGTGGGTCTTTATCGCTAAACCATGTGTAATATGGTTTTAATTCCTTAATGTAATAATAACTTTACTTTTTCCGACGTAAAGAGTAGGGGTTGGGCTCACACAGAAGATCTTAGGTTTGCCAATTGGAGCTGGGGTGAGTAAGTAAGACACAACCAAAAGTAACGGTGTGGTTATGGTACCATATATTGTGAAAGGAGAAATTTACATATTTACAACAGGAAAAAAACATAGAAAACCATATACAAGATTACTGCAGTATTTTGATTAGAGTGCACCAAGTTGTTATAATGAAGTTTGTTATGGTTCAACAACCATAGTCCATGGAAAAGGAGAACAAAATTATAATCCAGAAATTGCCAATGACACCCCACAAAGTAGGCAAGTATGTGTGTATGTGTCAATAGTGAGAGTGGTGGGGGACAGGCTGTGTCAGCCTCCTACCAGACCAGGGTTGCTCAGAAAAGAATCCAAGATCGCCTCTGCTCGCCATCACGTCACCCAGTATAGTCCACCTGGCCAATTCCCAACGTATGCCCAGCACGATGGCGGCACAAGACTCTCCATGGCCCAGTAGTCAGCTCTGTCCACAGCTGTCATCCAGTCTCCCCACACACGTCTGAGTGAGAGGGCCGCACACAGGTGGACCTAACCATTCTACTCGCGCTACCTGGCTGCGGCGGTCACGTGACGATTGCATCGCAAATACAGCGGTTTAATAAAAATAAACAGCGGGCAGCAGGGATAAATAATAAATAATTAATATAATATACACACATCAATAATTGTTTTCATTATAAATATGTGTATGTATTTTATAACAATATTCAGGTTTTTCCACTAGGGTTACACATGGCTTGAAAAAAGCACCAAGTCAGGTAGTGACTCCGCCTCACGGTAGGGGCGATACTGAACCCAGGGTTTGGCTACAGCCAATTCCATTGAAATACTTCCTTTTTTGTCTTTCCTATCTGTTGGCCGGGCCTTAGCCGGCCCGAAGGGATGATGTGAGTAGGCCCTCCAGCAGGACCCACCGATCCGAGGTGGTTCAGTGTTGAGAGGACTGGGTAGCAGTCGAAGGCGAGACCTCGACAACCCAGTCGACACACACAAAATCTGGCTCTTGGGACGTGGAACGTAACCTCACTGGGGGGGAAGGAGCATGAGCTTGTGGGGGAGGTTGAGAGATACCAGAGGCCTCACCTCCATACACAGCTTGGGTTCTGGAAGCCACCTCCTCGAGAGGGGTTGGACGCTCCACTTTTTTGGTGTTTCTCGTGGGGAGAGGCAGCGAGCGGGGGTCAAGTCTGTCACTGTTGTGACGGCCTACGGGCCTGACAGCAGTGAGACGTTCTGCTGGGAACGCTGAGCCCCCGGTCAGACGGACTTTCAACTCACACCTCTGGGAGAGAGGTTCCAGGGGAGGAGGGGGACATCAAGTCTGAGTGGACCAGGCTGCTGCATCGCCAATGCAGCAGCTCTTATCTGTGGCCGCAAGGTCTCTGGTGCTGGTAAAAGAAGGAGTCTTATTGAGCAATGATGGTTCGCGGGACTAAACAATCGGTTGGCCTCAAATAGATTCTGGCAAACCATCCGGCGCCTCAGGAAGGGGAAGCAGTTCTTTGCCAACACTGTGTACGTGGCAGGTGGAGAGCTGCTGACCTCGACTGGAAATATTGCTGGGTAGTGGAAGGAATACTTTGAGGTTCTCCTTAATCCCCCTGTCACATCCTCTGTCCGGAGGCAGAGGCTGAGGATGTTGGGTTGGGTACTTCCATCTCCCTGGCTGAAGTCACCAATGTGGTTGGCAGCCTTCTTGGTGGCAAGGCTACATGAGTGGATGAGCTCCGTCCTGACTATCTAAAGTCTCTGGATGTTGTAGGACTGTCTGTGGGACATAAGCCAAATGTGTCTTTTTATCTGATACCTGCTTGTGATGAAGACAGAAGACAACGATGGCCAGTGGCAATCAACCAAATTAAACTTTTGTTATCCACTTCGGTTCTTTGTCCGACTCGTAACACACACAGCATTTGTAGAACAAGGACCAAGATCGGGCAGTGGTTTCAGAACAAGGACAGGTGCAGTGAGGACTGAAGTAACTCCCAGGCGGGGAGGGGGTGCAGCACACAAGGAAAAAGTAATGGACTCTTTTCATTAATGGGTTTTCAAATTGGAAAATGATGTATTGTTGAGCCACAAGTCACTACAATGTTTTACAAGTATATCCACTTGTAAAAAGTGGATATACTTTACCAGAGCATATGGTCTGTTAACAGAGCTGTGTCAATGGAGACTTTAGATATAATTTTTCCAAAATCTATAATTGATTTAGAGGCTCTCTTTGGCTTAAACCATTAAAACTGATGTGAATTCTTATGTTTCCTCCAAATATCAGTTCATTTATTAGTATCCCGGAGTTATAAGGATTTTGACTACATTTTCTTGGCCACCTATCAAACCATTCATCTGGTACAATATAATCTCCATCCATTTTCTTCTGCTTCATCCGTTGCCGGGTCTAAGCAGAGATGCCTCGACTTCCCTATTCACACACACTTCCTCCAGCTCATCCGGGGGGACCCCAAGGCTTTCCCAGGCCAGCTGAGTTGACCAAGACAGTCCTGGGTCTTCCCCGGGGCTTATCCGGAACAGATGACTGAGCCACCTCAACTGGTTCCTCTTGACGTGGAGACGCAGCGGCTCTACTCCGAGCTCCTCCCGTGTGACTGAGCCCCTCACCTTATCTCTAAGGGAGCGCCCAGCCACTCTGTGGAAGGATCTCATTTTGACCGCGTGTATCCGCGATCTTGTCCTTTCGGTGATTACCCAAAGCTCATGACCATATGTGTGGGAGGGAACGGAGATTGACCGGTATAACGAGAGCTTTGCCTTTCGGGTCAGCTCCCTCACTTCCTGCTGCGCCGATCCTTCTGTCAATCTCACTCTCCATCCTTCCCTCCCTCAAGATTATTTTAAGGATTTTGACTGTAGTTTGTTCATTGCTATTCACCCGTTGTCCCATTGTCTGTTTCATGGTACGATGACGGGACCTCTGAACCTGGCCTCCTCCATCTACACCTGCGGACTGCCCTGCCCGACCTGCCTGGGAGTTCTTTAGTCCTGCCCCGGACCTGTCCACGTTCAACGGCCGCTGGTCCACGTTCTGTAGCTTAGGTCCTGGATCTATAGCCTGTCCGTCCGTGGGAGCGGATCCCTTTCTCAAACTGTGGGTCTCCCTGAGGTTTCTCACTTTTTTCCCCACCGGGTTTTTCTTATGAGTTTTTCCTTGCTGATGCAAGAGGGTCTGTTGGTCCAACAAAAAGGATGTGGTGATGATCCAGGACACTTTAACATTCTACGTACAACATGTATGGACTTTTTTTTTTTTTTACTTGTGTTCTATATTCTTTTTGTGTTTTAACTGTTGATTCTCTGGTCTGTGTTGGTGATTTCCATGGTTTTGTTAAGTCCTCTGAGATTACTTCTGTTGTGATTTAGGGCTATACAAGAATACATTGTATTGTATTGTAAGTAGGGCTGTCAAACGATTACAATTTTTAATCGAGTTAATTACAGCTTAAAAATGTATTAATTGTAATTAATCGCATTTCAAACTATTGGCAAAATGATGCCATATTTTTCTGTAAATGATTGTTTGAATGGAAAGATAAATGACAACATAGTGTACATAATGTACTGTATTTGTTTATTATAACAATAATTCCATATGAAATGGCATTAACATTATTAACATTCTGTCTTTCTGTAGTGACTCAGAACAAAAATATTGTTTGTTACAGATAAGGGACATTTCAAAACAGTCTGAAATGCAGAATGACATTAAATCTATTTAATTTGTTTGAACTGGTAGTGGAAGGGAAAATTAGGTACCCCAGCTTTAATTTAGCGAGTACGCTTCGGGAGAAGACATGGAGGAGGCTGCTCCATAGTCCAGCTTCAGCGCTGTATTGTGTGCACCGGTTACGCAAATACACGCACACTACAAACAGAGAATAGAGGTGGGAACTGCTGTCCAGAGCGCCGCAGCTCAGCTCGCAGAGCTCATACAGGGAACAACAGCAAAAGTGCACCGCGGTCACGCGTGTATTCTTTTTAAACTTGAATTCCCAGAGGACCTACCTGCTCTGTTGCCATCTCACACACACGTGTCCGCGGCATTCTTAAAGAGTTATTATGGGATGCATGGGTATGCGTTTAATTAATTAATTAATAAATAAAAAAAATTAACTAATTAATTATTAAGTGGGTTAGCGCGATAATTTTGACATCCCTAATTGTAAGATACTTGAATTCCTCCACTTGAGGAAGAACCACCCCACCCACCTGGAGAGGGCAATGCACCTTTCTCTCGTTGACCACCATGGCCTCAGAATTTGGAGGTGCTGATTCTTATCCCTATATTTATAAGATATTTATATTTTTTCTTTCAGTTTAGCCTTACCCCCTCTGGTGTTAGTTTGGGTTACTCCTCCCGTATATAAGCCCTCCTTAGTTCGGTTGGTTTGGTTAAGTTAAGTTGGGTACATTTGTTGTATTATAAATTATATTTTTCTTAATGAAATTAGAGATGATTATACACCTGTTTTCCTTGCCTTATGTTTGGTCCATTACATACACATAGTAGTTATGGAGTAGCTGGGCGCTCCCTTAGAGATAGAATGAGGAGCTCAGTCACACAGAAAGAGCTTGGAGTATACACCTGGCACAGTGTGGTTCCTTTGGATGCAGAAACATCATTCTGCACACGGTGCCACACACTGCGCTGCAATGGAAAACAATATTAGTGACGCTGACAAAGAGGAGCAAACCAAAAACAGTGGAGGGGGAGCCAAAAGAACCATGTTCAAAAAGTGAAACAATGTTTGACATGCATTACTTTCTGTCTTGGAGGTCAGTGAGTTCACCAGATTTCCTGCGTACATGGACATTTGCACAAGCCCCATGTGAGGTTGAATAGTATGCATGTTTCAGCCTTGACTTTTCATATTCACAGTTTGGTCTGTACAATAATCCTGTTTTTCTTGGTGGTGGGAGGCCAAAATCCCCAGATATACAGCATTTTTGTTTCCACAGCTGTGCGGGAGCTTAGTGCGAGAAGGAATAAAAACTGTGCATAATGCGTACTCACAAACTTTTTGGGGAGTTGATCTTGCATGTACCAAACTATATATAACCGCTTTCATTGTGCCTGGGAATAGAACACTGCCTTTATCACGCAGAGAAATTATACGGTGTATTTTGGGGACGTATCTGGAGACAGCCCAAATAGACAAATAACAGGTTTTCAGGCAAACTCTGTGGCAATGAGTAATGTTAATGACAATGGACGTGTAAAATCTAAACAGTGTGGATTACAAAGATAAGTACAAGATGTCGCTTAAAACTATAAGTCTATTTCTAACTCTGAAGATTTTGACCATGTTCGAGCGTCAAAATCATACCTGGAGATGGTATTAGCTCCATCCATGGTTACGTAAATATGCCTATTGTAGAGTCCTGGATCTTTAGGATGTCCGTCCGTGTGGAGCGGATCCCTCTCTCAATGTGGATCTCCCCGAGGTTTTTCACTTTTTCCCCACTGGGTTTTAGAGTTTTTCCTTGCCAAGGAGGGTCTGTTAGACAGAGGGTCTAACTAGAAGGACTGTGGTGATGATCCGGGACATTCAACAAAATTTTTGGACATTTATCAACATTCATAGACATTGGTCAACCAATTGTATGTACCAATTCCCATGGCCTCTCTATTTTTTGTGTTTGAACTGTTTGATTCTTTGATCTGTGTTGGCAAACTCAACAGTTTTGTGAAGACCTCTGTTGTAATTTAGGTCTTTACAAGAATACATTTAATTTAATTTAATTATTTGGGGACCAACCCTAAAACACAGATGGAATTTATAATGAATGTATTATGAAGAGCCCCTTTAACTTACTGAAATGTAAACAAAGAATTTAGAAAAGCGTTGTTTCATGAAATGTTCACCCAGGTTCCTGATATGTTCTGATGCAGTGACATTTTTATTTGGAAGTCAAATGTTTAAAATGTCAGACTCATTTACTTAAAAGAGAGCATTTTGTGTTTGATCATGTTTATGTGCCTGATGTTGGCCTGTGTCTCTGTATTTGTGTTAATGGTGTCTTATAAGCCCATGTAGTCTGGGCATCCTTGTATGCAAGACACACATAAATAAAAATGATCTATCTATCTATGTAAATGTCACAACATGTAATTCACCACGAAATTGATGCTGCATTCTTGTTAAGTTTAATTGTCAAAAAAAAAAGACGGAGGTTATTCAGAATTTGATATAGAAAAGAAGGCCAAGAATATGCAAGAGTTCAATAAACATTTAATTCTCTTTACAATTAAATATTAATACGAAACTCTCGGCGCTCTTATTTCATAAATTTTCCCTAACTAACCCTTTGAGCTATGAGCCAAAAAGTAACTGTCCCTACGGGCCTAAACTATAAGGTCATTAAGCACTCAGAAGACTGTTCTATTCCTGCTCTGACTGACTTACACATCATCACATATCACACAAGTAAAATGTGCAGAAGGGGGCGTGGTTTCGTCAGGCAACGTCACACGGAGAAGAGTCCAGACCAGGTCTGGGTCTGGACCAAGTGTTGAACTTTAGTCCTGGTCTGAGTCTCGGGTCCAGCAGAATAGAGAAAGCTGTCTACTCTATTCGCCACGTCTCATCACTTTTCTGAAAAAAATCTTGGAGAGAACAGGAAGCTATGTTCCTAATTTTGTCTACTGTCATCAGTTTAACACTTAACATTTTAGTTTCTGTTTTGTGACAGCTGATCAAAAAAATCCCCATGTCTGGGATTAGTATATAAACATATCCAACAACAATGTAATTAGTTAGTACATAAAATCAATAAATGGCGCTTATAGTTATCCGCTATGTTCTTTGTATCAGCGTGGGCATGTATTTTATGCAACAGTTTATAAATATGACATTCAAATTACAAATTCATTTCACATTCCTCATGCTAGCAATCAGTGTGTTTTTCAGATCTACCTTTAGGCTCCGGTCACATGAGCACCCTAAAGCCTGAGCCCACTTCACTACTCGATTCGGGCTTTAGGTGCTATGTGACCGCAGCAACTGGGCTTGGGCACGGTTGCTGCAAGTGGGCTTGGGCACGGTTAAGATAGGTGGGCTAGAGCACGCTTCTAAAGCCCAGATGAGGGGGGAGGGGTCAGTGTGGCGGGTGGTGGGGACTCTGATTACATCTTCCGTTGTGACGCGCATTTTCACACATCTCTCCCTGCACTTTCGTATTCTCCGCTAGTGTTAAAACCTTTTCCTAAAAACCTTTCATGTCCGCGGTGCACACACATGTTACCCATTGAATGGCTGCACTTAGCATCAGAGCAATGTGAACAAGTGTGAGATTTGTCTTTCCCCAAACAACGCAATCCATACTCGAGCTGTTAACGCTACAGTAGCAGAATGTAAACAGGAAGAGAAACGGAAACTTAACCAGGACAACGAGGATTTCACTGAAGTTAGTATTAGCGCCACCAGCTGGACCGAGCGTTGTACTACAGTACAGTTGCTCTGGCACATTTGCGAAAACACGTTCTTGTGACCGCAGGCTGTTTTCACACCCCTGACGACGATCCGGGCCACTTGGCCTAGTTCGTTTGTAAAAACCTATGGGGGGGGGGCGGACCCGGAGAGCGGACCCGGACCCGGAGAGCGGACCTGGGTGTTCTACATTTGGCCAGAACTGGCTCTTAGTATTTCTTCTTGAGAACATCCTCATCGAGAGGACAGTTACAAATTGGTTTGTTTGAAAAATGTAAAACTTTGCTAACACATTTTCATTTATTTGTCTGCTCAGATCTTTTCATAGAAAATTGACCCCATTGTATATTAGATAACAAAAATAATGCTTGGTTTTATATAGCACTTTTTTAGACACACAGATGCTTCACATGTCATTATTCATTCACACGGTGGTGATAAACTACTACTACAACCATAGCTGCCCTGGGACACAGTGACAGAAGCGAGGCAACCAGTCACGCACACACTAGACTCATTCTAGGCAAAACGGGGCTGAAGTGACTTGCCTAAGGACACAACAGCAGTTTGGCACTTTACAGCCGCCCCACTGTGGCATTTGTGGTTCCCAGAGGTTAAGTGTTTTGCCAAGGACACCACGACAGCGGACATCAGAGGGAGTTGGTGGAGAAAGTCTTGTGGTGGGCTCAAACCCTCAACTTTCAGGCTCCAAGGCCAATGCTCGACCAATTGAGCCACTGTTGGTAATAGGTAATATTCCCTAATAAAATAAACACTTGCACCAAATCGGTGTATCACACATTCAGTAAAGAACATCGCAATTGTGGTGGAGGTGGTGGTCTCTTCAGACAGCTTCGCTCGAATAGCTCACAATGTCTAGAATAGATGTGACACAAACAAAAAACACAAAGATTACCTACCTGGGTATTACAGGCCCAATACATGTAATACATTCTATTTAAATTTCATCACGAGAATTAAACTCAATACAATGATATTTTCTGAGATTGGGTGCTAGCTCTCCACTCCCCCTATTACTCATGCAGAGCTGTTTTTTCTCTTTTTTTTGATAAGCCACACTTGCTCTGCAGATGCAAAGCATGTATGCAGGTGCCTCTATGCATGCGCTCTTATTAGGGAATAAAAAGTGCGGCATAGTTCTCTCTCTGTGGAGGCATGCATAAGATTATGTTCTCTGCTTCTCATAAATTTATGCAATTCGGATAATATTTTTCAAACATAAATAAATATATGCAGTCGTTTTCGGTATTCTTTAAAAAAAATTGTGTGGAGTTCTGACCAATTCCTCCGGACAAAAATGGTCGCATCTAGCTTCTACATTGAGCAACATGTACTCGTTGGTCTTTCAACCTGCTTGCGACCTATTTTTTTTGCCGAGGCAAGCCTATAAAACTAAACTGTTTTGTAGGCTGTTACATGTGGGTCATGTGAAGAATGCTCAAAAACTACACACGTCAGACGAGGGACAATTAATAGTTACCTAATGTAACTTATGTTCTACGAATAGGTGCGTAGTCCCTTAGGACTTCGCTAGTGGGATATCACTCATGACCCCCAGGTCACACGCCAGAGAGATCAAAATAATTTGCTCCAATCACCAGCGACCCTCCTCTATAAAGGCCCCTGCACAAGGCCGCACCCCCTCTTGAACTCTGCCAAGCCGGGCTGGCCTGATGGGCTCGTAGCTAAGGGACTACGCACCTATTCGTAGAACTTAAGTTACATTAGGTAACTATTAATTCTACGTCATGGTGCTACGTCCCTTAGGACTTCGCTAGTGGGACACAACACGGAAGCCGTAGGAACATGTACTCCCAGCAGGCCAGCGAAGAGTGATTGGAGCTCCGCCCGAGCAAGACCCTCACACAGTGAGAGGACTCAGGGCAGAAGAAACAATGCGTGTTACAGGGCCACTCCTACCAAGGATACCCCCACGTAACACAGACCGTAGGTCACCCGTAGTCACAGGACGCCTCTCCCAAGAGCTCCTGACGTGGACTACCTGACCGACCAAAACACACATATAAGTACCGCACCTGTAGGACGCCTCTCCCAAGAGCTCCTGAACCAGGGCGGAAAGTCAACCGAAGGCCCCCTCAGAGGAGGGACCTAACGGTCTCAACTCAGTCCGCTGCACTCAGCACGGAATGGGCCACCCACCGGTCCGACACATCCAAAAGATAAGACCGGACGAAAGAAGAGGACGACGCCCAAGAAGCCGCACGGCAGACGTCCTCGAATCAGAATCAGAATCAGAATCAGAATCAGAATCATTTTTATTGCCACGTAAGTAACAGGAGGTCACAGACTTGGAAATTGCTTTGGCTCAGTGCAACAGTCAAAAAGAGATAATAAAAATAAGAATAAAAAACACTTCTAAAGAATAAATTTAAATTTAAAATAGAGTTACAGTTACTATTTACAATATACAAGTGCACATGGTGCACACAATGTAAGGTGACAGCAGTACAGTGAAGTAAAGTGACGTGTGATGGGCAGTAAAGTGACTTTAAAAGGGCGGGGGGACAGGTTAAGAAGTGTTCAAGAGTCCAACAGCAGAGGGGAAGAAACTGTTCTTGTGGCGGGAGGTTCTAGTCTTAATGGACCGCAGTCTCCTGCCTAAGGGGAGTGGTTGGAATAGTCCATGTGCAGGGTGAGAGGGGTCGGCTGTGATACGACCAGCCCGGCCTCGAGCTCGGGCGACGTACAGGTCCTGCAGCGATGGAAGGCTGCGGCCGATCACTTCCTCTGCAGAGCGCACGATGCGCTGTAGTCTCTGTTTGTCCCTGACTGTGGCTCCAGCGAACCACACGGTGACGGAGGAGGTGAGGATGGACTCAATGATGGCCGTGTAGAACTGCACCAACATCTGTGCAGGCAGCTTGGCTTTCCTGAGCTGCCGCAGGAAGTACATCCTCTGCTGGGCCTTCTTGATGAGGGAGCTGATGGTCGGCTCCCACTTGAGCCCCCCCCTCCCACGGAGGGTGGGGGCGGGGGGACAGTGCTCTTCCTGAAGTCCACAATCATCTCCACTGTCTTCTGGGCGTTCAGCTCCAGGTTGTTACCACTGCACCAGGACACCAGCCGGTCCACCTCCCTCCTGTAGGCGGACTCATCGTTGTTGGAGATGAGTCCAATGAGGGTGGTGTCGTCCGCGAACTTGATCAGCTTCACGGAGTCGTGGCTGGAGGTGCAGTGGTTGGTGTACAGGGAAAAGAGCAGGGGAGAAAGAACACAGCCCTGTGGGGCTCCTGTATTTATAATCCGAGAGTCCGAGACATTCTTCCCCAGACGCACTCGCTGCTTCCTGTCCGTCAGGAAGTCAATGATCCACCTGCAGGTGGAATCGGGCACGTTGAGCTGGGAGAGCTTGTCCTGGAGCAGGGATGGCAGGATTGTGTTGAAGGCAGAGCTGAAGTCCACGAACAGGACCCTGGCGTAGGTCCCCGGGGAGTCCAGGTGCTGTAGGATGTGGTGGAGGGCCAGGTTAATGGCGTCGTCTACAGATCTGTTGGCTCTGTAGGCGAACTGCAGGGGGTCCAGGAGGGGGGAGGTGAGGGACTTGAGATGGGAGAGAACCAGGCGTTCAAATGACTTCATGACGACAGACGTAAGTGCCCTGCCCTGTCCTGCAGGCCCGACGTCATAAGTACGGGTCTGCTCATCCCACGTGACTCGGCTGCTGCGCCCCCCCCTGGCTCTTGCCTCATGGAGGGGGGGGGGCGAGTCCCTGGAGTGGGAAACCCCTTGTTAGCATTGTAGCTCAGAGAGGCTAACACGCGTTCGGCCGAAGCACACACATCACTACTCACCAGATCCCGCCGCCTGACCTCTCTCTGGGAGGGCATAGTATGGATCAGAGGAGCTCCGCTCGTAGCTCGCGTAGCGCACTGCACACCCTGCTCTGGGGGCTGCAGGCCTAGCGAAGCAACGTTATGTGCTCGAGAAGTAACACAATCAGAATTCACATTAGACATGTTACATACCCCCAAATGAGACTCAGACAACGAGTAATGATGAAATGCCGGTCGGCCTTTATTGAAGGAATTCTTTCCACCCCGACCTCCTCTGCCATAGGGAGGTCGGCGGTGGGTGCGTTGTTCCACTGAGCGCCTGGCCAGAGGAGAGCGACCTATCCAGGGCTCCCGTGATGAAAGCCATGTTATTCGCCAATGCGACGACCTGTGCCGCATTGGCTTAACATCTATCCAGCATAGCCAACGACATCCTGTCCCGCTCGGAGGGAAGGAGAGGTCTGGTGCCGGGCCACACGGATGCGGAGGGCTGCAGGGCCATGCGTACTGAATCCAGTCCTGCACGCTGCAATACATGCCGTACCCCAGAGCAGGCCTCTTGGCTGCTAGGGGCTTTTGCCACTCACGTGTCGCGTAATGGACGATCGGGTCCATCCGCGGGCACAACGTGGGTTGTATCCTCCTCCTCCCTCCAGTGGTGGGGCGCCCAGAGGTGAAGTCCTCCGCCCTCTGGATCCGCTGCGGTGGCAGAGGAGCATCCATGATGGCCGCCACGGAGGAGTAGAGCCCAGGCATGTGGTCCAGTGGGAAGCGGTCCGGCTCCGGGTTCGAGACCACCTCGTCCAGGGTGAGGAGGGAGCCGATCTCCGAAGCCTCTCCATCCTCGCAGTCACCCCACTCCGCGGGCACGGGTGGAAGGTCGAGTGGGGCCCAGTCAGTCTCAGACTCCTCGTCCTGAGAGGAGTCCGGACGGGGCGCTGCAGCGGCGAGGAACGCACGCTTGCGTTCGCTCTCCTCCCTGGGGAGAGCGAGACACGAGGCGCAGCTGGCGCTCAACGCCGCATGGCCCGGGCCCAGGCACATGAAGCAGCTGGAGTGCTGGTCCGTGCGCTGGAGCCTGACTCGACACGCCGAGCAACGACGACGTCCGACGCCGGAGGGCGAAGGGGAACTCGGACGAACAGCAGAAGACATCTCTCAGAATGACGTGAGTACTGTGGTAGATCTCAATCGGCGCCAGAGTGAAAGAGGGGGTGCGGCCTTGTGCAGGGGCCTTTATAGAGGAGGGTGGCTGGTGATTGGAGCAAATTATTTTGATCTCTCTGGCGTGTGACCTGGGGGTCACGAGTGATATCCCACTAGCGAAGTCCTAAGGGACGTAGCACCATGACGTAGAATACTTTAATAACGACGTAAAGTGTAACAAGCATGGCATGAGTGAAGCAGATTTTTTTTTTTTTTTTCATTTTTTAAATCAGACACTTTTCACAGTTTTATTTTGACACCTTCCCTTCGGTCAACAAAGGATTTCAACATTAGATCAACAAACACTGCTGTATTGAAATGCTCACAGCATTTTGAGAACTGCCAACATACTGTATTTTCTCTGGGATTGAGATTGGCTTTGTGATGGCCTGAACAAAAACATTGTGCTTGGGGTTATTGTCCATTTGGAAGACCCGTTTCCACCCAAACCTCTTTGTCATGAGGTGTTGCTTTGATATTTCCACTGTTTCCTCTTGTAAATCTTTTGAAGTGCAGTTTGTTAAAATGACTCATGAGTTTTTTATGTGGTGCTCTGGTTCATACCACAGCGTTGCCTTGTGGTCACAGCGGGGACACCCTCCTGTCCACTGTAGATGTGGTTAAAGGTTCAAGAGTGGAGCGAGAACGCTGTGGTTTCCCCTCAATATTGCCTTCCCTCTCCCAGACATACTGATAAAGTACTACTATGTAGTACTGTAGTACTTACATAGTGTACTAGTTACATAGCAATACACTAAGTTTCCCCACCTATGCAGAGAGGGCATTGTTTTGGCGATATTAATGATAAGACAAACCTTTTTGACTCATGATTCATGATTCTGTGAAGCCGTTTATTGTCAAATAAATGTATTTTTAATCTATCCATCCATCCATCCATTTTCTTCCGCTTTATCCGTTGCCGGGTCGCGGGGGCAGCAGTCTAAGCAGAGACGCCCAGACTTCCCTATCCACACACACCTCCTCAAGCTCGTCCGGGGGGACCCCTAGGCGTTCCCGGGCCAGCTGAGAGACATAGTCTCTCCAGCGTGTCCTGGGTCTTCCCCGGGGCCTCCTCCCGGTGGGACGTGCCCGGAACACCTCCCCAGGAAGGCGTCCAGGAGGCATCCTGAACAGATGCCCGAGCCACCTCAATTGGTTCCTCTCGACGTGGAGAAGCAGCGGCTCTACTCCGAGCTCCTCCCGTGTGACCGAGCTCCTCACCCTATCTCTAAGGGAGCGCCCAGCCACTCTGCGGAGGAAGCTCATTTCGACCGCTTGTATCCGCGATCTCGTTCTTTCGGTCATTACCCACAGCTCATGACCATAGGTGAGGGAGGGGAACGAAGATTGACCGGTAAATCGAGAGCTTTGCCTTTCGGCTCAGCTCCCTCTTCACCACAACGGTCCGATACAGAGACCGCATCACTGCGCACGCTGCACCGATCCGCCTGTCAATCTCACGCTCCATCCTCCCCTCACTCGTGAACAAGACCCCGAGATACTTGAACTCCTCCACTTGAGGAAGGACCTCTCCACCCACCTGGAGAGGGCAAGGCACCTTTTTCCGGTCGAGCACCATGGCCTCGGATTTGGAGGTGCTGATTCTCATCCCAGCCGTTTCACACTCGGCTGCAAACCGTCCCAGTGCATGTTGCAGGTCCTGGTTCGTTGGAGCCAGCAGGACGACATCATCCGCAAAAAGTAGAGATGAAATCCTGTGGTTCCCGAACCGGACCCCCTCCGGCCCCTGGCTGCGCCTAGAGATTCTGTCCATAAATACAGTGAACAGAACCGGTGACAAAGGGCAGCCTTGGCGGAGGCCAACATGCACCGGGAACAGGTCTGACTTACTGCCAGCAATGCGAACACAGCTCTGGCTCCGGTCATACAGGGACCGAACAGCCCTCAGCGGAGGACCCCGGACCCCGTACTCCCGGAGGACCCCCCAAAGGACACCCCGGGGAACGCGGTCGAACGCCTTCTCCAAATCCACAAAGCACATGTGGACAGGTTGGGCGAACTCCCATGAACCCTCGAGTATCCGATGGAGAGTATAGAGCTGGTCCAGTGTTCCGCGACCGGGACGAAAACCACACTGCTCCTCCTGAATCCGAGATTCGACCATCGGACGAAGCCTCCTCTCCAGTACCTTGGAGTAGACCTTACCGGGGAGGCTGAGGAGTGTGATCCCACGATAATTGGAACACACCCTCCGGTCCCCCTTCTTGTAGAGAGGGACCACCACCCCGGTCTGCCACTCCATTGGCACCGCCCCCGATCGCCACGCGATGTTGCAGAGACGTGTCAGCCAAGACAGTCCTACAACATCCAGAGACTTTAGATAGTCAGGACGGATCTCATCCACTCCCGGCGCCTTGCCACCATGGAGGCTGCCAACCACCTTGGTGACCTCGGCCAGGGAGATGGAAGTATCCGCCCCAACATCCTCAGCCTCTGCCTCCTGGACGGGGGACGTGACGGGGGGATTGAGGAGAACCTCGAAGTATTCCTTCCACCGTCCGACAATATCCCCAGTCGAGGTCAGCAGCCCTCCACCCGCACCATACACGGTGTTGGCAAAGAACTGCTTCCCCCTCCTGAGGCGCCGGACGGTTTGCCAGAACCTCTTCGAGGCCGACCGATAGTCATGCTCCATGGACTCTCCGAACTCCTCCCAGTCCCGGGTTTTTGCCTCTGCAACAGCCCGGGCCGCGGCACGTTTGGCCTGCCGGTACTGGACAGCTGCCTCAGGAGTCCCACAAACCATCATTGCTCGATAGGACTCCTTCTTCAGCCTGACGGCATCCCTTACTGCCGGTGTCCACCACCGGGTTCGGGGATTGCCGCCGGGACCAGCACCAGAGACCTTTTTTAATCTAAAACTTTAAAAATCACTGAGCTCTGTTGAGATCTCAAAAGTGAAGTTCATGCAAATAAGTTATTATTCTCCAAGCAGAATGGGCAGCTCCTGCTGTATGGTAGGCCTACTTTCAACATAATCTGTGGAGTGAAGTATAAAGCACTTTGTTCAATCTCAGTTTGTGATGTATATATTGTTATGGGCCAGGCCCTTACTGTCCAGGAGAGGGAGCTGTCTGGGGTTTGCCTGCCTTCTCTGCCGTCTCCTCCTCATCATGGACCTTCTTCAGCTGGGAGCTGAGAGCTGCTCACTCTCCTCCTGTGCTGCTGTCTTAGTCGGTCCTGTCCTGGTGGGCTCTACCTTGAGCCACCATGTCCATTCCTCTATTGCACATTTGAGTTTGTCTTTTGTTTTATGCACCACATCCACTGCACACCACACACCGGCTTTCATTGCACTCACACACCTGCACTACACTACTGATTACAACATGCTCACACCTCATACCTTGTTTTTGTTAATGTCATACTCGCCTTTTGTTATTATTAAATATACTTTTTGCACTTTTTACCCCCGTTTCGCCTCCCTATTTGTTATGGCTCTGAGTCGGCCGTAACAATATATGAAAATGACTTTTTACTTACTTACCCACGACAATCTGTCTTAGATATTGAGAACTGAGCCAGGCTTTAAACAGCCCTATGTAATTCAGCATTTGACTAGGTAGGTAAAATTTAGGAATTGAACCTTAAGTCCAAAAACACAATTTGTCAAGCTATGTATACACTTTAATGGGACAAATATGGTAACTTGAGCACTGTTCGCTCTTCTTCCTACTTTATCTGTCATCCTTATGACTTCAGCTGTAGTCTGTTCATCGCTATTCACCCGCTGCCCCATTGATCTCTCCCTCATTGTGGGCTTCCCCAAGGTTTCTGACTTTTTCCCCATTTCAGCACATTATTGGACATTGGTCATCTGCCCCTTATGAACCAAAGGCTCTATGTGTTCTTTATCATTTAATTTTTTTTAGTTTGAACGGTTTGATTCTTTGATCTGTGTTTTAAAGAATCAAACTTTGTAATATCAAATGAGATAAATACTGTTGTGATTTAGGGCTATACAAAAACAAATATATAATATATAATATAATATAATAAATACAAAAGCACAAATGTATAAAGGATAGAATATTAAGCTTTTCTTTTTTACTTTTATCTAATTAAGTAGTATTTTTATAGTAGCATGGAATGAGTTTGTGTGTGATTCAGTCTTTGAGTCATCAACAGTCTGGAATGGTTTGTGGGGGAGCAGTTTCTTCTGCACTGGAGAATGTGGTTGGTGCAGTGTTTACCACTTGGTGCAGGTTTATGATGTACATAAATGTAGAAAGAGCAAGTATTGTACACCAAAAAATTTATAAATTAACACATTTTTGACATCAGAGCTGAGCGTGCAATGCTACCTTGTTTTCTGAAACTATGATGTGCATAGCTCTCCCACTGCACCTCTGTACATGCGACACAAACCATCGCTCTCCCCTGGCTCTTCTGACCGCTGCAACACAAACACTGCTTTGACTCAGAATTTTCATTATGATTCAGAAGTGTTGCAATGGCATTTTTTACAAACAAGCATACATGTCAAATGACAACAAATGCAGAGTTAACAGAACGCAGGACTGCGTTCTGTTAACTCTGCAGAACGCAGGCTCCTCCTGTTGTATTTAAACTGTTCTATTTCCAACTGCTGAATTTCAAATTGTTTTTCCGACATTCAAAGTTGTTGTTTTACCCAATGCGGGACGATTAAAGTAACTCTTATCTTATGTCCAAGTTTGTGCCGTTGCTGCATCAGAATTGGCAGAAACAGCACATGTGGCACCCTCCAGCACTCAGAGCTATATCAACTTTGCCATTAATGTGGTTCTCACATTTCCCATTAGCTGTTTTCTGTCAATATCTAGGTCAAATTTTGTTCCAATTTGTAGTTTCTATTCTCTATTATTATGTAGTACATTGGAACTCCTCAGAGGGAGCATCAAAAAGTCCCAAAAAATCAATTTGGGATAAAATGCCAAAGTAGCAAATGCGTTGCCACAGCTGACCAAATACCCCGCTAAACCTTGGCTCCATTGGAATTGTGACCACAGTTTGTCTGTTTGAGAACTCCATTGGATTCAACGCAGGACACTTCACTCACAAAAAATGTGTCCCTTGTTCCAAGCAGTAAAACGGTTTACATCAATCACCACTTTTCACATGCTTGTAAATTTGGCCTGTCAGATCTTCAGCTTTTTCAGACAAAAAGGTGATAAAGAGAATACCACCCTCACTCGGCCAATCAGCTCTCAGCCACAGGATCTAGTGACCCACAGACTTTTGTACAAGTATGCAAAAGATAACACATTTTATAATAAGATGAAGAAAGCTTGTTGTGGTCTGATTTTTTCACAACATTTTACTTGTTTTTTTTCTGTTGGAACAAGCTGTTTATTTAAAAATTGCGTATAATAATGCGTATTAACCATAGATAGTAAATATTAAGTATTAACGCACAGAGAGTTCTGGAAAGTGCACCTGTCACTCTTGTGAGGGCGTACTGCTGCTTCCTGTTGTGGCTTGTTGTTGGTGCATTTGTGCACAAAACGACAGACTTTGAACAAACTCCGAATGTGTGAGCTCAACTGCATCATAACTGTAAGTATAGATATTGGGATAATTTCAAGAGTTCACATATGCTTTTTAAGATTCTCAAAAAAATCTCATTGTATAAGACTGTTTTCACCAAATTTGTATTATTTATATTTTAAAGTAAATGGGAAGTAAATAATATGTTATTACTCTGATTTAATTCAATGCAAACAGGCAATGTTGGTGGGTTATGGATTGTTCCAGGTTCATAAACACATAAACACATTGCTTGTGACCAATAATTCATGAATTATGATACACACTAGGCCTGCATGATCAATCACAATTGAATCAAAAAATAAAATATTTCTTTGCAGTTAACATAAGGGATTATAGATAAGCAAAACATTTCTTGCATTTGTGAAAATGTCTCTTGACTTGGGTTTATTTTGAATCTTTGTCCATGGAATGAGTGTCTTTGGTCTTCTTGTCGGCAGAAGCATTATTTTCATGTATGGACAACTGACAAAATGTGCATGTTTGAACTATGGTGAGAATTGTATAACGTTTTGAAATGTGTTGGATTGTGTCATGGCTTCATATGTACACTTTTTTAACCCCTTGAACATCAGACTTTTCTAACATTCAGAATATCAAAAATTGCACTGGAATCACAATTTTGGTTAGTAATATTGCATTTTTTGTGAAAATTGAGAGGCCCAAAATTCACATATTAATAATTACAACAACTACAAAGAAAAGCTAATGTTAGGTTTCCTCTGTCCAGCGTGTGTTTTGTTCAGCCTCTCAGCACCATGTCCATAGACCCAGCGGCCAACCTGCCTTTCTTCTACGGCAGTATCAGCCGTGTGGAGGCTGAGCAGCATCTGAAGCTGGCCGGGATGGGAGATGGCCTCTTCCTGCTGAGGCAGTGTCTACGCAGCCTGGGAGGATATGTGTTATCCCTGGTCTGGAAGCTGCACTTCCATCACTACTCTGTGGAGAGGCAGCTCAACGGCACCTTCTGCATCGCAGGGGGGAAGCCTCACCGTGGTCCCACGGAGCTGTGCCACTACTACAGCAAAGACCCAGACGGGTTGGTGTGTGTGCTGAAGAAGCCCTGCCTCAGAACCCCTGACACCCCTGTGAGGCTGGGGGTGTTCCACAGTCTGCAGGACAACATGCTGCGGGAGTATGTCCGCCAGACATGGAACCTGGAGGTAAACAGCCATCTGAGATGAACGTGTATGAGAGCAAAAACAGGGCCCACTGAGAATAGATATACTAACTCTTTTATGTAGTGCGTTCAGATTCAGATTCAGATTCAGATTCAGTTTATTTGCCATTTGCAGTAAAAACACCACATTGGAATACATTAGCAAAAAGTCACCAGTGTGGACAGACAAATACAGACATAAAACAACATTAAAAGACAAAAATAAAACAAATAAAACAGTAAACAAATGTCACAGTGAAATCGATCGACTAAAACAGTTTCAAAACAAGTGCAAATCATTAAAGTGCTCTGTTCACACTGATAACAGCTTGTGGATAAAAACTGTTAGCGTAACGAGATGTCCTGCATCTCAGAGAGCGATATCTTCTGCCAGAGGGAAGAAGCTGGAACATGGCTTTCCCAGGGTGGCCAGAAGAGTCATTAACAATCCTAAGAGCTTTGTTTAAAAGTCTGGATTTATAAAGAACCTCCAGAACAGGAAGCTCACAGCCCACGGTCCTCTTTGCAGAGCGGAGCACCTTGTTTAAAGCTCTCTTTTCTTTATCTGTGATGTTTCCAAACCACACAGACACAGAACCAACAAGTAAACTCTCAATGGTGCAGCGATAAAAGTTAAGCAGAATCTTAGAGTTAGTGGTAAGTTTACGCAGGAAGTAGAGACGCTGACGAGCTTTCTTAACGACCCGGTCAGTGATTTGGACCCATTTCAGGTCGTTAGACAGAGTTAAACCCAGAAACGTGCACTCCTCTACGATCTGCACCTGGGAGTTGTCGATAGCAACAGGAGTGTGAGAACTGTTACGACTGAAGTCGTAGACCAGTTCACATGTTTTGGATGCGTTCAACTGGAGGTTGTTAGTTTGACTCCACTGAACCACATTTTGTATCTCTGCTCTATAAGAGGATTCATCATTGTTACTGATGAGACCGATGATGGTGGTGTCATCAGCATATTTGATGATCAAGTTTGAGTCAGAGGAGGACACACAATCATGAGTGTACAAAGTAAAAAGCAAAGGACTCAAAATACATCCCTGAGGAGAACCAGTGCTCACAGAAACAACATCTGAAAAACAGTCATTGATTTTCACTCTCTGAGATCTGTCAGTTAAAAAGTCAAAATCCATTTACACATGGCAACACTTAAATCGAGAGACATGAGCTTTTCAATCAGTTTACCTGGGACAAGGCAGTTAAAAGCAGAGCTATAATCAATGAAAAGCATTCTCACGACAGATTTACTAGTGTCCAAGTGACTGTAGACAGAGTTCAGAGCAAAGGAGATGCATCCTCCACACTCCTGTTCTGTCTGTAAGAAAACTGGAGCGGGTCAACGCTCACAGGGATCTGGCTCTTAATGAAGTCCAGCACAAGCCGCTCAAAAGTTTTCATAAGAACAGACGTCATAAGACTGAGATATGTAATTTATATGATTTATTTTAACTTGTAGCTTTTGTACTACAGTAATACATCACTTTTTTTCGAATTTTCTCAGTGCACTGGATTTTGGTCAGGCCTTAGAAAAAAATCAAAAAAATCAAACGTATAGTCATAAGCAGCCCTTTCCTTTGCAAAAGTCTGCCATGGAGCCCCAGAGAAGAGATATCTGCACGTGTGTAAATAGTATTCCTCAAATTAGAAAAATTGAATAGTTTTTGAAGACATACAAAACCGTGGGGCTTTTACTTTTTTATCAGTGGTATAAAACAATGTGAACGCTCTGAAACTCTGACAGTGTTGCTCTTTGGTTCCAACAATAAAACATGGCCTCTGCTGAGACACAATCCCAGCCCTCTGCATCTTTTTATTTATATTATTTATATTATGTGTATTCATATATTTAACACCGTTTTTAATTATATACTGTCAATACACTAGAATCATTTAATCAGTATTGTGGAGAACCCGGAGTAAACCTAAAACCAGCTCCATATACACTTGGACACTACATTCCCCAACAGTTGTCATAGCACCTGTAAAATAAAGGTATTCATTAAATAAAAAGTTATGAATAAATAAATGAAGCACTAACCCTGTGTGTGTGTGCTGTGAGCAGGGGGAGGAGATGGAGCAGGCCATCCTCAGCCAGGCTCCCACTCTGGAGAGACTGATTGCCACCACGGCCCATGAGAGGATGTCCTGGTTCCACGGGCACATCTCCAGACAGGAGGCGGAGAGGCGGCTGTACTCCGGAGCGCAACCAGACGGAAAGTTTCTGTGAGAAAAATGACTCATGAGCGACGCACCAGCATCGGCATTAGCACTAGACATCCTGTGGAACGGTCCATTTCATAGAATTAAATGCAAATGATTGCATTTCAACTGTAATTGTCTTTAAAGAAATATCCGCTCATGTGAGCTTTCAAACATGTCCGGCACAATAATTTGTGTTTTAATAACAAAAATTATCAAAGATTCAAAGTTGCCAGTGCTGTCCTGGTGCTGCTTATCATTTCAGAACCAGTTGTTTCTTTTTCCTCTCAAAATGCAAAAACCTGGTGCACAAGCACTTTTTAAAAAGTTATCGAGAATGTAATATAAAGTACAGGCTCCAGTATCAAAATTACACATTATTCACGTTAAATTAGTTTTAAATTGCCATGTATAAAAAGGATTAGTTTAACATAAAACAAAACAAAAATTACAGTTTTGTTGCAGCACTGTCCATCAGTTTTGGTTGTTTTAAAGACAAGAGGTAGGACAATTAAAGCGTGGAAGACAAGGTAATTATAATTGTGACACAAAGGGTAATGGAGCATGGGGAAAACTTTCTCCATGAGTACTTCCCTACTGAGTTTCATTGGGCAGGGGGTTTAGCTTTGTCCATCTTTATACAGTGTTTGTATGTGACATCATATTGTTGTACAATGACATCATACTATTACAGGACGGAGACAGGAGCTTTTAATCAGAACCCGAGAGATACACAAGATACATGTTTGTGCAAGAAGTGTCAAATAGTGGATGAAACTATTAACTCTCTAATGAGGAAACAACAGGCTCAAAAAATCAATTTGACAAAATTATTGCTTTGAAATTAGTTTGAGTCAAATGACCGTCTTTATTGTCCTCTGGCATCTGGTGTTGATGCCGAACCAGATGCCAGTATTCAGGCTTATTTATTACATATTCCTAAACATAGTCAATATATTTTTCAAAAGGATCAAAAATATAAAAGATAATGGGTGTGTTTCTTTATTTCTCAGCGTAAGAGACAGAGGTGCAGCTGGAACGTTCGCTCTCTCCATGGTGTATGGGAAAACTGTGTACCACTACGAGATCTTGGAGGATAAATCAGGAAAGTACTCCATGCCCGAGGGAACCAAGTTTGACACCATCTGGCAGGTGAGCGGTCAGCACGTTCCTTTGGTGATAAAAGTGAGGACTTACAATCTGAGATCATATGTTTTCCTTTATACGTACTTATTTGTATTTTTTTCTACTTAAAGATGCGTTCCATAACTTCAGGTGGAGGTTCTGTCACTTCTGTCACAGGTTCTAGAACATGTAATACATATTTTTAGTGCCATCAACAATACAAAATATGTAATTGCGATTAATAGCATTAATCATTTTTCCTGGTCTAATTGTCCCTTGATTTTGTTTAAAAAAAGGATTGGATGAAGCCATAAGCCCCTCCAAAAAGAAAGTAATTGCATTCTCTATAGGTTACTTACAACAGAGCATAGGGCTCACCCGATTTTCTTTTTTTGCCCAACAAGTCAAAAACGAGTCAGATAAAAGTCAAAATATTTTTAGGTTAATCTTGACAAATAATGAGATTAATCTCAATCTAGATCTAAACTTTGATCTACTTTTACAGCAACCATAGAGCCGTGATCAATCTTTGATTTGAGTGGGTGTTTACCATTCAGAATATCACAAAGATTTTACAGAATGCAAATGATATTATACAGCAGAAATGGAAGTCCTCCAATCAGCTATCGCCACAGTGCCTTCTGTAGCTTGGCCTTCAGAAATCAAAACAAGTCACGGAAAAGTACTGCCTTGTGCATATGTTAGAATGATGAGTTAGAAATGTAACCACAGTTGCTTCAAAGTGTCATGAAATCTCTAAAGTGTCATTGGCAGGAAAGAAAGAAATACATAACTGCTTCAATGATCAGTTTAGATAGAAGTATTGTAGATTGTACAAAGTACACATACATCTGCCACGTGTGGCACTTTGGTGCTATGTTTGTTGTGCAATTAAAGAAATACACGCTGTTAAAATGTACTGACAGCACAATACATACTTGTGTATGTGTGTGTGTGTGTGTGTGTGTGTGTGTGTGTGTGTGTGTGTGTGTGTGTGTGTGTGTGTGTGTGTTTGTGTGTGTATGTGTACTATGTTATCGTTAGCTGGTTGAATATTTGAAGCTGAAACCAGACGGCCTGCTCACGTGTCTGGGAGAGGCCTGTTCCAATGGCAAATCTGCAGAAAGTAAGCATCCTGTGCATGTATACATCACAACACCTCAGTCTGAATAGAAAGAATCTCTAACAATACTGATTGTGATTTTACAGACATGCCAAATCTGCCTGCAACAGTAAGTGGGTTTCTTATAAATATCTTAACATCGGATTGTTCAGTAACAGTGACTGTCGCTGCTGCTGTTTCAGAGGAGGGCTGTTCAAAATGGATATGTGCCGCCACCTAGAGGTCAGTCGCTTACTTTGTGCAAACGTTTGATATTATTTACAAATACAATCTATATGATGCGCACACGCTTATATTTTGGTTCTCAAGCTGAGTATCCAATCACATGAATGATGTCATTTAGGTTGTGTTGTGTGAATGGAAGAACGGTCTCTCTAAAAGTTATTTCTTTTAGGTTCAAAAATTGAGACTAATCAGAATTAAATACAGTTTTTTCAGTTGGTTACAATTCAATTCAATGTATTAACCCTAAATCACAACAGTAGTTATCTCAAAGGACTTTAAAAAAAACTTCTGGAATCCCCAACACAAATCAGATAATCAAACAGTTCAAACACAAACATGTAGAACACATAGGTCCATAGGGGGAGTGGACCAATATCCACGAGTGTTGATAAATGTCCATAAATGTTGTAGAATGTCTAGTGTCCTCGATCATCACCCCAGTCCCAGTAACAGTCTAACTGACCCTCCTGCATTGGCAAAGAAAAACTCTGAAACCCAGTGGGAGAAAAGTGAAAAACCTCTGTGAGGTCCACATTGAGAGAGACGGGCTGTAGATCCAGGCTATAGATCCAGGACTTAAGCTACAGAATGAGGACAAAGGCCACGCGGCTCAGGACTCAGGTTGTAGAACAAGGTGGGGTGCAGGACTAAAGCAGCTCCCAGGCGGGGAGGGGGTGCAGCCCATTAGGCAGCCCATGGTTTGGGTCTTTTCTTGAGGCTGAGATTATATTCTCAAAGTAACATTGGCAAACATCCAAACCTCTTATTATCCACCGTCATTAGTCATGTTTTAATTTTTCCAGACAATCTGTGGACCACATATTACTGTCAATGTTAGTTAGTTAGTTAGTTTTATACTTTATTGATCCCCGTAGGAGAAATGTAGGTGTCCAGTAGCAGCAAAAACACATCCATCCACACAATCAAAACAAATGAATTGATTATTCTATAAAGCTAACAATAGTAATAATAAGCAACAACACTTCAGATCACAGTAGCAGAGGTGGATTAGCTGCTTGGTTCGGACTGTTTTCTTTGCTCGAGTCCAAAGTAAAATTATGAATTCTTCATTAGCATGATTCAAAAATGTAGCCCTCCTCCAGTGGATTTTTGGCTGATGCGCTTGGTTCGGACCACCAATCCTCTCCGCTCCGGACCGGTGCAAAATCATGAACACTGTATTGCAGCAACATCTCCGGTAGAAAAAAGCAAGAAAAATTAAATTTGTAAAACTCAAAACAAAAACTGTTTCAGAGCTACTTAGGACTTGCTGCCGTTTCCCGCGCATTCAAAAGTATGTATCAAATGAGTTTGTGTAAGCTCTCAGTCGTAAAGGGATTACCAAGTAACGTGTTCAGTTACTTGGTTCAATCAGAGTTCTCTTATGTGAATACATTTACACTCATTTGTGTATACAATAATTTGTTTGTCATTTGTTATTTGTTATGGTAAATTAGAAAAGCACAAACACATGCGCTCATTCACCACTAGCATCTGTTTAATACATGTATTTTAAGTAATGTCTAAATTGCATTGCCCACCTATAAAACTCCAAACCAAATACCCTCCAGTTCATGTTTAAGGGACAAAAATAACTAATGCATAATGGGTTGATTGAAATTAGAAGAGTCGTGTTCCTGTGTGTTGTCACAGAGCGGGAGCTGCTGCCCATGGACGACAGTGCGTACCACAACCCCCAAGAGCTCAAGAAGTTCCACATTGAGCGCTCCACACTAATCCTGGATGAGGTGGAGCTGGGCTCAGGAAACTTCGGCTGCGTCAAAAAAGGAGTCCTCAAAACGGACAAGTGAGGAGTGAAACATCTTGTGATGTGTGTGATGTGTGATTTTTAAGCTTTCAACCATATTGTTAAAAACGTGTAAAACTCAATATAAAGTTAAATCCAACAGCTCAAAAACATAATAATTTTTTACCAAAAATAGAATTAGGGTAGGATTAATTTATCTTTTTTTTTTTATTTACCTTTATTAAACTAAGAAAGACCACACAGACGATCACAGACCCACACCACAGACCATAAAACAGCACCCCACTGGACATGGACCTTGCAATGGTTGCTGTACGTTGAAATGCAAAATATCTAATATGTTTGGATGTATGTTCCATTTAAATGAACAAATTCATTGTCTTGTTCTGTTTTAAAACAGGCTCATCAAAATCTGTGTTTACCTATTTTTGTAATCATTATTTTAAAAAAAAATTCAATTTGGCTGAGGAAACCATGGAAAAGCCACAGAGAGAGCACACAAACCATCACAGACCACAGGGACCAGGTACATACCATAGAAGTGCATGTACATAGGGAAGTGCTACTGAACAAAGATTCACTTTCTGACTCTTGATTTACATTGAAAAGTAAACTCGTCTAGCTCAGTAATAACCTCTTGTCTCACACTCACAATTAAAAAATGGTTTAGCGCACCCCCTTGTATTGTCCAGCCATATAAGGATAATCCAATTAGATGTCTTCGCAGGGGAAACTCCAGCTTGCCTTAGCAACACGCCTGCCCCCCGTCACAGTGCGAAGCTACCGCCGTGGAAGAAAGGCCCATATTGGCTCCAGCTAGCAGTTCAAATTAACCCCTTCCCCATTAAGGCTAACACTGTGGGGATGTCAGCAATTGGTATAGTCTATGCACACACCATGGAACAACGCCCCTAGTCACCATGGTTCCTGTTACAACCCTATACTATAAGGAAATGAAACATAAACAACTAGATGTATTTGGTAAAGTAATGGCCGTTTATTCTTGGGGCAGAAAAGGTAAAGGTATCGTACAAAACTTAGAGTCAAAAAGAAAAGATAAGTCTTCCATCTATTGGTACTAAATCAAAGTTCTTTTAAAGGTCTCGTAAGGTCACAAGGGCTCAATGTGGTCAGGTCCCCCAATATACATCTGTCTCTCAAGAATTGAGCACTCGTACTGAAAACAAGCCGCCCCGTCCAGACGTCGCACCGCTGTTTTATTGGCCGCGGGCAAGTCAGCTGGTGGCGTAGCTCCTATTGGCCATACAGGAGGGTTCCGGGCGTATGGCAGGGTTCGGGAGGCAGGGCCAAGTTCTGGCGGGAACGAGACAGACTCCCACAGACAGGAGAGATGCACGGGGAGAGGGAGGGGATGCTTGTGCAAACGGCCCAGACCTGGAGACGTAACAGTTCCTTTGGTCCAGACCATGGCACAGGACAAATCACATTTTCGGCCCTAATCCCTACTGCGGATTCATTATCAGTCCATTTGAAGAAACTAAAAGAAAGGGACTCGAGATTATGTTTAAACTATTATTACGTTGCTGTTGTTCGTCTGTGTTTATGAAAAATTTTGATTTGGTGAAACTCTGAGGAACACAAGGGTGACATAAAGTATCGTCTGCCTTAAAAAAAAGAGAGGACAAAGAACATCACCCACCAAGCTGACATATGTTAAAGGGAAATACATTGTATTGCGAACTGGGGGATGGAAACTTCTGATCATGTTCAGAAGAGTTTCTGTTATCATTTGAAAATAATAAAGATGTTTATTTGACAATAAATTGATTCACACACCGCCTAACAATTCACAAATGTGAAAATATGGCACATGAAAAATCTACTGTATTTACTTCAAACAACATTACGGAAATTAGATACTTTGTCAAAAGGGTGCCGATATGACGCCATATTTGAGTGTCTGTGTGTGTATGTGTGTGTTGCAGGGGCCAGGTGGATGTCGCCATCAAAATGTTGAAGAATGACGATAACCGGCTGGTGAAGGAAGAGATGATGAGGGAGGCAGAGATCATGTACCAGCTCAATAACCCGTATATTGTTCGCATGCTGGGGCTGTGTGAAGCAGAGAGCCTCATGCTGGTGATGGAGATGGCCTCTGTGGGACCCCTCAACAAGTTCCTCTCAACCAAAAGGTCTCAACAGACTTCATACTTGAACATATCTGTGCCATCCATATATATAAATACAGTACAGACCAAAGGTTTTGAGTTTTTCATTTTCATGATTATAAAAATTGTAGATTCACACTGAAGGCCTCAACATCATGAATTAACTGATGTGGAATTGTGTATGTACTTAAAAAAAGTATGAAACAACTGAAAATATTTCTTATAGTCTAGGTTCTTCAAAGTAGCTCCTTTTGCTCTGATTACTGCTTCGCACACTCTTGGCATTCTCTTGATGAGTTTCAAGAGGTAGTGATTGAAAAGGTCTTCCAACAGTCTTGAAGGAGATCCCAGAGATGCTTAGCACTTGTTGGCCCTTTCACCTTCACTCTGTGGTCCAACTCATCACAAAACCATCTGGATTGGGTTCAGGTCCGGTGACTGTGGAGGCCAGCTCATCAGGCTCAGCACCCCATCACTCTCCTTATTGGTCAAACAGCCCTTACACAGCCTGGGTGTGAATCTACAGTCAATAGTCAAAAGACACTCATTGAATGAGAAAGTGTGTCCAAACTTTTGGTCTGTACTGTATATACAGTGCCTTGCGAAAGTATGAACCTTTCAACATTTCTCCACATTTCAGGCTTCAAACATAAAGATATAAAAATTTAATTTTTTGTCAAGAATCAACAACAAGTGGGACACAATCGTGAAGTGGAACGAAATTTATTGGATAATTTAACCTTTTTTAACAAATAAAAAACTGAAAAGTGGGGCGTGCAATATTATTCGGCCCCCTTGCGCTAATACATTGTAGCGCCACCTTTTGCTGCAATTACAGCTGCAAGTCGCTTGGGGTATGTCTCTATCAGTTTTGCACATCGAGAGACTTGAATTCTTTCCCATTCCTCCTTGCAAAACAGCTCGAGCTCAGTGAGGTTGGATGGAGAGCGTTTGTGAACAGCAGTTTTCAGCTCTTTCCACAGATTCTCGATTGGATTCAGGTCTGGACTTTGACTTGGCCATTCTAACACCTGGATACGTCTATTTGTGAACCATTCCATTGTAGATTTGGCTTTATGTTTTGGATCATTGTCCTGTTGGAAGATAAATCTCCTTCCCAGTCTCAGGTCTTTTGCAGGCTCCAACAGGTTTTCTTCCAGAATGGATTTAGCCATCTCCCCTGTCCCTGCTGAAGAAAAGCAGGCCCAAACCATGATGCTGCCACCACCATGTTTGACAGTGGGGATGGTGTGTTCAGGGTGATGAGCTGTGTTTGTTGAGCTGTGCTTTTACGCCAAACATATCGTTTTGCATTGTGGCCAAAACGTTTGATTTTGGTTTCATCTGAGTAGAGCACCTTCTTCCACATGTTTGGTGTGTCTCCCAGGTGGCTTGTGGCAAACTTTAAACGAGACTTTTTATGGATATCTTTGAGAAATGGCTTTCTTCTTGCCACTCTTCCATAAAGGCCAGATTTGTGCAGTGCACGACTGATTGTTGTCCTATGGACAGACTCTCCCACCTCAGCTGTAGTTATCTGCAGTTCATCCAGAGTGATCATGGGCCTCTTGGCTGCATCTTCTCCTTGTTTGAGATGAAAGTTTGGAGGGACGGCCGGGTCTTGGTAGATTTGCAGTGGTCTGATACTCCTTCCATTTCAATATAATTGCTTGCACAGTGCTCCTTGAGATGTTTAAAGCTTGGGAAATCTTTTTGTATCCAAATTCGGCTTTAAACTTCTCCACAATAGTATCTCGGACCTGCCTGGTGTGTTCCTTTGTCTTCATGGTTCTCTCTGTGCTTTAAACAGAACCCTGAGACTATCAAAGAGCAGGTGCATTTATACGGAGACTTGATTACACACAGGTGCATTCAATTTATCATCATCAGTCATTTAGGACAACATTGGATCATTCAAAGATCCTCACTGAACTTCTGGAGTGAGTTTGCTGCAGGGGCCGAATAATATTGCACGCCCCACTTTTCAGTTTTTTATTTGTTAAAAAGGTTTAAATTATCCAATACATTTCATCCCACTTCACGATTGTGTCCCACTTGTTGTTGATTCATGGCAAAAAATTAAAATTTTATATCTTTATGTTTGAAGACTGAAATGTGGCGAAATGTGGAAAGGTTCAAGGGGGCCGAATACTTTCGCAAGGCACTGTATACATATATATATATATATATTTCTTCCCCAACACAAGTGGAAAGGCTCTCATATAGGGCTCGTCAGCCCAAAATATGATCCATGCGTATTTTGGCCGACTTGGGTTAATGGCTTTTTTAACGCATTTAACTTTGTATTTATACAAAATAACACATAAAATAACATGACTTTTGAACAAATGGTTTGAAGAAATGCTATGTGGTCCCCTCATGAGCGGGTGGCAGTGAAACAAATGTTGCATAGGGCCCTCGGAAAAGTAGAACTGTCTGTCTGAAATGTTGACACAGCACATTGTGCATGTTGGTTTATGCAGGGACAGTGTGACGACCGCGAACATTGTGAACCTCATGCACCAGGTGTCTGTAGGCATGAAGTATTTGGAGGAGAAGAACTTTGTGCACAGAGACCTGGCAGCTCGAAATGTCCTGCTGGTCAAACCAAACTATGCCAAGATCAGTGACTTCGGCCTGTCCAAGGCTCTTAACGCGGATGAGAGCTACTACAAGGTACACAATCGCACACCTGCCGGAGAATGGAGAATGCCTCCAATCACCATTTCATAAGTGATTGGGCCTTACTTCAGGGAATTCAGGACGGTTCACTTAACTGACTGTTGAAGAAATTAGTTAAAGGTTTTAGTTTATTTGTCATTATGTCTACAGTGCAAATGGCGTGTGTTTTTTTAACCCGTGTCGACTTTTTACCAGAGGGGATACAGAAACGTGTCAAAATACATCAGAGGGTATCACATTATAAAGGACTATGGCAAGCTTATCCTCCATGTTGAGCAATATAAAAAAGTCCCAAAAAATTTACAAGGAAAACTAGATAAAATAAAGACTTTGCAAAAGCCTAGTGTCAGGTGCATAGCAATGGATTGTACATAACTTGGATTTGACCTGGTCAGAGGAGCCAGGCGGGAGCAGTGGTGTCATGGTGTAAGAGAATATAAACTGCGGTGATGGTGCAAATTAAATGTAATGGTAAAGTAACATGTTACAGTCTCGTGGTGGAGGAAAATGGCCTCTGAAGTGGTACGCTCCCGAGAGCATCAGCCATCACAAGTTCTCCAGTAAGGGCGACGTGTGGAGCTTTGGCGTCACCATGTGGGAGGCCTTCTCTTATGGGGGAAAGCCATATAAGGTCAGTCACAAATCACCAAACTGTTTGTTTGTTTGTTTGTTTGTTTATTCGGTCATACAAATTATCATTATTTAGACATAAAAGACAATCAAAAGAGGACAAGGTTACAAAAACAATGAATCTTATGTCAGTAATGTACATGCTTTCACATAGATTTACAAACGCAGTTGGTTACTGTAAATAGTGGTGTTTATTTTCAAATCACATTGAATCTATATATATATATATATATATAAATATATATATATATCTATATAATATATATACATATATATATTTTTATGGATTGTATTTATGTGTGGTTGTACCAGAAACTGAAAGGCCAGGATGTGTTTGACTTCATCAAGAGTGGCCAGAGGCTTGAGTGTCCGGCGGACTGCCCGGAGCTCATGTATGCTCTGATGCTAGACTGCTGGATCGCTGAGTAAGACACAACATACACATTTACATATACTGTGTGTAAACAATATAATCCATGCTCTGATAGAAACTTTAAATAATAGAAAAACACAAATGCAGTGCAATTTGCACAAAGCAAAGTTAAAAATAGAAAAAATAAATTAATCAAGTGGTTGCTAAATCACGCTATACAATAATAATAGCTCATAGATCATTACAATAGCATTATGCAGCAAAATATATATAATATAAATAAGGCCAAGCGGGAAGGAAAACAGCAGAGTTTGTTGCACTAAAGTGTGGATTTAAAGAAAACCAAAGGATTTTAGAAGATACAAAGTTCAGGATGACAAGGGACACTAAAATCCCCACAAAATCCGATCTTTATGAAAGCTGTAGGTTCTCTGTCAGCTGAGGTTGAGATGTTTTAGTTTACATTGAGTTCTATGGGACTTTTTTCTGGGTAGCCCACGTGATTTTAGGCTGCAATACCACGGGCACCCCCTGTGCACCCCCTGTGCCCGTGGTACAGCAAAATCACAGCAGCCTGCAGCCTAAAATCACAGCTATAATGGGACAGCTAGTAATAGCCTATCCAGTTATTATTATAGATCCATGAACATGAGCCAATTTGACTTTAACGTTTTACTGTTGCAGCATCCTTGTGTAAACGGCACATGAGAAGTTCTATCATGTTCTAGCAATGTTATTTCATTTAGCATTTTTTGCCGCAGACTTGACAAACGGCCCGACTTCAAGAAGGTGGAGGAGAAAATGAGATCCTTCCACTTCATGATATCGAACCATACTGGTGGGGAAGGAACTGCCACGAAGGCCCTGGACTAAAGGAAACAGAAAGTGCTCTGTCCCGGGTCCCAACAGAGCCACAAAGAGCCTTTGAACCAGATGGAAGACAACAGAACGTCTGTGCATCAGCACCAATGGACTCAAGCAGAGAGTTCTTTGTGTCAGAAAAAAGAGGGAACATTGAGTTTTAATCATGTCACGGCATTGTTCCCAGTGGTGGCCATCTGGGAATTTGCTCAACCTCAGTATTTTTTACTCTGAACTGAAAGTAGCAATATGAGTTTAGATATTTCTTTCTGGTAGATTTGTCTGGACAAAATGGGTTTACTGTTTGGATTGAGAGATGTAAGTCTGACAGGCCATTGATTTATATATTATATTTATCAATTTAACTTCTAATTGTGTGTGGGATTCAGATATGAGAATTAAATGATATGGTCCTTTTCTTGATAAAAGATAATAATTATAATTGAATAATTTTAGTGCTATTGAAAACCCATCTAGGTTCAGATAAACAGTTATCTTGTTTATTGTCATCATCTCTGCCATTACAAAACATTATTTTCTACAAAAGTATAATGGGAGGAGTTCAGAGAGCCCATGGAGCATGACTATTGGTCGTCTTCGAAGAGATTCTGGCAAACCGTCCGGTGCCTCAGGAGGGGGAAGCGGTGCTTTGGAGAGCTGCTGACTCAAGTGGGGATATTGTCGGTTCTCCATAATCCCCCCGTCACGTCAGGCAGAGGTTGAGGATGTTGGGGGGATAGATACCTCCATCTTCCTGGCTGAGGTTATAGAGGTGGTTGGCAGCCTCCTTGGTGGCGAGGCGCCGGGGTGTACTTTGTGGATCTGGAGAAGGCGTTGGACCGTAGTAAGTCAGACCTGTTCCCGGTGCATGATGGTATCCGCCAAGGCTGCCCTTTGTCACCGGTTCTGTTCACTGTCTTTATGGACAGAATTTCTAGGCGCAGCCAGGTGCCAGACGGGGTCCGGTTCGGGGACCACAGGATTTCATCTCTGCTGTTTGCGGACGATGTTGTCCTGTTGGCTCCAACAAACCAGGACCTGCAGCATGCACTGGGACGGTTTGCAGCCGAGTGTGAAACGGCTGGGATGAGAATCAGCACCTCCAAATCCAAGGCCATGGTGCTCGACCGGAAAAAGGTGCCTTGCCCTCTCCAGGTGGGTGGGGTGGTCCTTCCTCAAGTGGAGGAGTTCAAGTATCTCGACGTCTTGTTCACGAGTGAGGGAAGGATGGAGCGTGAGATTGACAGGTGGATCGGTGCAGCCGATTGCTGAATCGGACCGTAGTGGTAAAGAGGGAGCTGAGCGGAAAGGCAAAGCTCTCGATTTACCGGTCAATCTTCGTTCCCTCCCTCACCTATGGTCATGAGCTTTGGGTAATGACCAAAAGGACAAGATCGCGGATACAAGCGGTCAAAATGAGCTTTCTCCGCAGAGTGGCTGTGCGCTCTCTCAGAGATAAAGTGAGGAGCTCAGTCACACGGGAGGAGCTCGAAGTAGAGGGTTCTCCACGTTGAGAGGAACCAGTTGAGGTGGCTCGGGCATCTGAGTATTCCAGTGAAGCTTCTTCCTTCTGTCGATGCCGCTCCCAGCTTGTCTCGGTGTCATGGTTCTCACACAGCTGAGGAACAACTATGTATTTTATGAAAGTGCACCAAAACACTCTTTTGTCTCCTGCGTTGCAACCTGGTCCCGTCAGTGCTTGTTAGAAGTAGGAAGAAAGAAGGTCTTTTTTCTTTGTATTAGCGCTGGCTCAAAACAACAAAGGACAAAAGCACTGGGTCCAAGATAATGAAGCATCTATAAAGACAATGTAAGTGGGGCACTTTAAGAGATGAACCAGCATCGAACTTCCATGAGGAAAGAAAAGAAGACTATTAGAAGCAGATCCTTTCAACTGAGTGTACTTTCGGGACAAAAAAGATAGAGATCTACTCCTTTAAGGGGAAAAAATCAGAATAAAATAGCTGTTGTGAATAGTAGTAGCCAAGACACCTCTACAAGACCATCTATCCAAACCAAAACCCACCCATCTACCAGTACTAGTATTGGTCTTGGCTCTGACTTGGGACCTGGTGATCTTGAACCTGGTAAGTTAGTTGGGAGGGTTGGTTGGTATAGGATGGGTCATGTTAGTGTTGGTCTTGGCTACTTTCTATTCACAAACAGCTATTTGTTTTGATTTTTTCTCGCTTAAAGGAGTCAGCTCTTATCTTTTTTTGTCCCGGAAAGTAGCGCTCTGTGGTGAAGGATGCTGCTTCTAATGAGCTCTTTCTTTTCCTCATTGGAAGTTCTGAAGCTGGTTCCATCTCTATAAATTGCCCCACTTACAGTTGTCTTTATATGATTCAATTTTCTTGGGACCAGGTGCTTTGTCCTTGTTTGTTTTGATGCCAGCGCTAATACAAAGAAAAAAAAGAACTTCTTTCTTCCCTTCTTCTAACATTGCACTGACTGGGGACACATGTTGGCACGGAGGAGCAAAGTGTGTTTTGGTGCATTTCATAAATAAACATAGTTGTTCATAAGGCTGTGTGAGAACCATGAGCACGTGGTCTAGCTGGAGCCGGCATCGGAGCAGAGGGAAGAAGCTTCACTGGAAACTGGAGATCAGAAGTCTCATTACTGGGGATAGATATTGTTGCTGCTGATCCATGTTGTTACCTAACACTTCAGGTCCGTTTGTAAGAATCCAGTCTGACCTGTTTTGTGTTTTGGTGTTTTACTACTGCCACGTCAAGGGAGTGCATGTTTGTGTTGTGTTGTCACTCACCGAGAGGAGAGAGTGAGAGAGTCCAGAGGAGAGAGGACCGAGAGAGAGACCCGAGAGAGACCAGAGAGAGAGTCCAGAGAGAGACCAGAGAGAGGACTGGAGTGAGACCGGAGATGAGCGAGGAGAGCCAATGAGAGACAGAGAGAGTTGGAGAGAGAGCAAAGAGAGAGACCAGTGAGAGACAAAGAGAGAGACCAGAGAGCCGGAGAGTGAGCAGAGAGAGAGGAGACCAAGAGATACCGGGAGAGAGCTGAGAGGGGACCAAGAGAGACCGGAGCGTGAGCGAGAGAGTGGACTAGGAGAGACCAGAGAGAGGCGGAAGAGAAGAGACAGAGAAAGACCAGATAGGGACCTAAGCTGCTGGAGAACAGAGTTAAGACCAAAAAGATACCCAAAAGGGACCAGAGAGAGCGGGAAAAGATGACACAGAGACGGAGGACCAGTGAGAGAGATCCCCAGTGACAGTGAAAGGCCAAAAAAAATAAATGAGAGACCAGAGGGGGTGTCGAGGGCCAGAGCGAAACCAGAAGAGACGAGAGAGAAACCAGGACAGTACCAGAGAGAAATCAAAGAGGATAAATGGACAAATACATATATGCAAAATGTAAACAATTAGATTTCAGAGGTTTTGAGGAAAGATACATCATGCCTGTATTGTGGAGCTGAATAGAAGTTGGCTGGATGACACAGTGAACTTGCCTTTCTTCCATTATAGACCTATACCGTCCCCATTTCGTTTCTTTTTGTTAAATAAATTACATATGAATTGACTGACATGTATGTGCGGTTCTGTCTGGACCCATGACTGCGGGAGATGGGAGAGTTTTGTTGTTTTTTTTTATTTTTTTCTGCCTTAACTGCATGGAACCATCACGTGTGGCTGTGCAGACATGGCGCTGAGAGACCGTAACTCAGAGCTCATTTACGCACTCAGTGGGGAAAATCGCTCTCTACGATTCACTAGATAGATGAACCCAGCAGAAAACGAGCAAGGACTGTCGGAGAATCGCCACGTAATGTCAGCCATGGAGATCAAATGGGTTATTTACTAAACCTGTTCTTAATTACTGTAATATGTTGTGTGATGACGCGCGTTTCTTTTTATTCTTCTTTTTTTTAGGGCAGCAACAACCGAGCGTTGGCGCATGCATGTGACTGTAGCAGTGAGCATGTGACTGCGAGCCGGCCGTAGAGAGGACGCGTACTCCACTGTCTTTGTAAATGTAAATTAGTATTTTTCTTTCAGCTCAGTTGGAACGCTCCGCTCAAAATAGCATACGGGGTTTTTTTTAGACGTGGGACTTGTGGGTTGACCGAGGCCCTGATTCGGGAACTCGCTGCTGCCTGCTGCTGCTGTATGTGCCATCATTTCATTCATTCATTATAAACAGGGGCGATCAATCATTGTAATTTACAGTTGTTGTCATGAATACACACACAACACACACATTTTAGAGGGTGCTTTCATTTTTGTCCAAGCCCAGGATGGAGTGGTATTTATGCTGTTTTTCCTGTTCTATTCTCCCCAAATCTCTTCTGCAAGACACATGTCCAGTCAGTGTGCTGTGTCCAGAAATCCAGGAAATCACCTGTGAGTGTCCAAGTGCTGCGTTCCAGTGATGCGTGTGTGTGGTGTGTATGAGGAGTCTCAGGAGTTGTGTGTGTGTTGGTGTTGTGTGTGGTGTGTGTGTATGGGTTCACAGTGTGTCGGTGTGTGTGTCTCTGCAACCTTTACCAGTTTTGCTGAGTGGGATATTCCCTTCTTTTACATCCTATGCAGGTGTCGTCCATGCGTCTGCGCTATCTCCCGTGCACTGTAGAAGCAGAGCCACTCCCGCGCGCTCCAGGGACAGGTTGTCAGCCCAAAAACGTGACCAGAATAAATTTGCCAGAGTGATTTGTCATAAATATTGCTAGCAGCAGGAGGGGTGGGGGGGGGGGATGAAGGGGGAAAGCCCAAATAAGCACTCACTGATATGGCTTACTAGGTCAAAAATTGTATAAGTCGCGAAGAGATGGCGGTTGTTGCTTCTTTTGAAATAATTCCCATTCAGCATCCAAGCAAGCGCGGACTGACCCTTTTTCCACGCGGGGTCCTGTCTTTTCTTGCGTTATGCCGAGCTTTGCTGGTAGGAGAGAGCGCAGAGCGAGTACATGGGTGGTGGAGGTGACAGAGGCGCGCTGAGGAGAGAGGAGACGAGAGAGGGCGGGGAGTTGAGGGGGGAGGGGGCCACTGCTGCCGTGCTGCTGTTGTGTGTGCTGGTGGCTGATGGGTTAAAAGCGACTCACAAGGACGACTGAGATTCCTTCAAGGTGTTGAACGGCAGCTGTGTTTTTATTTTACGAGATTTATCACTTACTACTTACCTCTCCCCCCTGCTTGCTCCAATACTTGATTGGAACTGAGTGGGTGGTCCCTTTTTATATCTTTTTACGATCCTAAAAAGAAAATCTGATCACAATAGATGTGACAGAGGTCAAACGATACAAGTTAAAACTATTCTGACTGTGTGGTGAGATGATACCAAACTAGAGAGAGTTAGAGCGGAGATGGAGAAGAGACCAGCGAGAGACTAGAAAGAGACCAGCGAAGAGAGTCCAGAGAGGGCTTATAGAAAGAGATAGAGCGACCAAAGAGAGGACAGAGAGACTAGATAAATAGACTGAGAGAGATCTGAGAGAGGACAGAAATCAAATCAGCGTTTTTTGTGACTGGTTCATTTTACACTACTGATGATGTGTTGTGGCTGAGTGAGTAGTAGTAATCCTAAACCAGAGTCGGGACCAGACTGGACTAGAAAGAGACAGTGAGAGAAACAGTGACTGAAAAAACCCCACAGAGGAGAGGACAGAGGAGGTCTGAATAGAGAACAGAGATGGATTTTTATCCTTAGTCTAATTTATGCGCGCTTGAAACTTAGGTAACCGCTTTAAGACTTGATTCGATAAAACTTATAAAAGTAAATATGAAGTGTTGTACTTCCAATTCTGGGATCCTGCGGATTTTGGATTTTAAATGCGCTGTTTCGGAATCTGAAACTAGAAAAAACTTGAAATGATATCAGAGAAAGGAGAATAAAGCTGGGGTGCATGGAGTAATCTTCTCTTAGCTATTCCAGCTGTTTGTCCCGGACACAAATAGAGTATTGTGGAGTAAAATGTTGTCACAGTTCGCTAACTCTTAATCAGTTTTCAGATTGACTGTGGTAGAAGCCAGGTGCTCGTCAGTCCATAATATGGGCCGGGTGTAGTTTTGCTGCGCAGGTGACGTGGATTTCAGTCTAATTTCATTACTCACATTTATCGGTCGATGAAATAATTGATGGCGTCTAGAATGGGTTTACATTAAAGCGGTGATTAATGATTTTAATAACTAACTTATTCTAAGCAAATGGAAGTTTCTCACCCATGATCTGTTCTTTTAGCAGGTTACCGAAGTTTGTCCTCAATCCAAAAGGACTTCTTTGGGAAGGAATTCTCAGGATCGCGCGTTGGAGATTATAAACCTATCCTTGATACTAACTCATTAAAACAATCTAAGGTTCTGTTCTGATGTGAAGGGCGGCAGGTCTATACGACCCTGCTGAGGCTTAACGACCCTAACTCATTAGCATGTCACAGACCTTGTCCAAGTTAGGGTGTTGTTTTTTCAGGATGTCGTCATAGATGCGTGTCTCCTTGTTAGAGAAGGTTTTGGTTTTCCTCACAAAAATGGCTTCTTTCACCCTCTCTCAAACAATCTTCTCCCGTGCCAGAATTTTAAACCTCTGTAAATGGAGGCATTGAGGTTCTGTTGAGTTTGTTGGTTTCTCCAATATAGTGGTCAGTGCACTCTCTTCTCACTACATTATGAAATACACACTTTGTTCTGTTTGTGTTGGGTGTTTTGTCTTTGGGATGCACTAAGTTCTGTCTTAACGTTGTTGAAGGTTTGAAAATACAACAGGGATTTTGTGTTGCTAAGAGTCTTTGTAGTTTATCTGAAAACTCCCGACCTCATACGGTAAGGACACCTTCTCCTCCTACTTTCTGTCAGTTGTTGGACTGTGTCTCTGGCCTTCTCGTCCTTTGGGCTTTAGTAAAGACCAGCTTGGGGTAGCCCACATCTGGAAAGTGCTCTCTGATAGATGTGTGGTTTTCCTCGTTTCTTTTCCTCCGAGCTTGTGGGGACCTGTGTGGGCTCGGTGTTGAAGCTTTCTAATGACCCGGAGTTTGTGTTGTAGCGGAAGATTTGAAATCAAAGGCCATATGTGGTACTGATAATGGTCAGTGGTGAGTGGAATTTCTGAAGACCTCAGTCTCTATTTGTCGTTCTCAAGTATGAGGACCTACGGGTTTGGGCTTTTATATAGCTCAAAGACGAGGAAAGGCAGAGGACACAGCATTGCCTCACATCTATGACGCATCTAAAAACCAACGCCCTAAACTTGTGCAAGGTTCACTGGACATGCTAATGATGATTGAGTCGTTAGACCTCAGCAGGGTCGTTAGACCTGCTCCCTTCTACATCAAACTGACTTAGATTGTTTATGAGTTAGTTTCTGATTAGCTTTTTAAATCGCCAACGCGGGTCTGAGAATCATTCCTGAAGAAGTCCTTTGGATTGAGGGACGAAACGTCGGGAAAACCTGCTAAAAAGTACAGATATGGGTGAGAAACCTTCCTTTGCTTAGATTAAGTTAGTTAGTAATTTAATTAATCACAGCATAATGTAAACCTTTCTAAGCACATCAAATTATTTCATCGACCATTATGTGAGTATGTATTTGACTGAAAACCAACGTCACTGCGAGCAAAACTACACACGGCCCTTATTTTGACTGACTGCGCACCTGGCTTCTACCCCAGGCATCTGAAGATCTGATTAAGATTTTCGTATCTGTGACAACATTTTTACTCCTCAATACTTTTTGTGTCGGGACAAACAGCCTGGATTAGTATGAGAAGATGACTCATGCACCCAGCTTTATTCTCTGATTCATTTTCAAAGTTTTCTAGTTTAGATCTCAAACAGAGCATTTTAAAAAAATTTCATCACCGCAGGATCCAGATTGGAAGTACAACACTTTCATATTTATCTTTTTATTATGTTACGAATCCATTGTCTTAAAGCTGGGTTACCTAAGTTTCAAGCCGCAACAGATTTAACTATGTAAACCATCTCTGTTCTCTTTTGACCCCTTCCTCTGGTCTCACTTGGTCAGTCATGTCTCTCTCTGTCTCTTTCTAGTCCAGTCCTTTTGGGTGTGGGGTGGGGGGGGGGGGTTGGGGGCCCCCCCCCCCCCCCCCGGGGGGCCCCCCCCCCCCCCCCCCTGGGGGGGTGCGGTGTCTCTCTCTGGTTTTAGATTTACTACTGCAACAACACATCATCAGTAGTGTAAAATGAACCTTGTCTCAACAGGTCTGATTGAATCTGTCTCTCTCATATCTCTCTCTGGTCTATTGCTAGTATCTCTGTCTCTCTTTGGTCTCTCTTATCTCTTTCTTTAGAGCCTCTCTCTGGTCTCTCTCTCTGGTCTCTTTCTAGTCTCTCGCTGGTCTACTCCAAGTCTCTCTTGATCTCTCTCTAGTTGTGTATCTCCACCACACAGTCAAATAGTTTTACATGTATCGTTTTGACTCTGTCACATCTTTGGATCAGATTTTCTTTTTAGGATCGTAAAAGGATTAAAAAGGACCACCAACTCAGTCAAACAGTTTGGGAGCAGCAGGGGGGCGAGGTAAGTAGAAAGTGATAAATCTCGTAAAATTAAAACACTGTGCGTTCACCTTGAGGAATTCAGGGTCGTCGACTTGTGAGTCGCTTTTTACCATCACACACCTGCTGCAGCAGCAACAGCAGCAGGCGGCAGCAGTGGCACCCTCCCCCCTCTAACTCCCCCCTCCTCTCTCTCTTCCTCAGCGCGCCTCTGTCTCTCTCTCTCCCTGTACTCGCTCTCTCCCCAGCAAAGCTCGGGCATAAGCAGAAAAAGACAGGGACCACGCGTGAGAAAAAGTCCTGTCGCGCTTGCTTGGTGCTGAATGGGAATTATTTACAAAAGAAGCAACAACCGCCTTCTCTGCGGACTATATCATTTGTGGGACATAGTAGCCATATCAGTGAGTGCTTAGTTGGGCTTTCCCACCTTCATCCCCCCCCCCCACCCCTTCCTGCTGCTGCAATATTTATGACAAACACTCTGGGCAAATTATTTGGCACGTTTTTGGGCTGACAACCTGTCTGGAGCGCGCTGGAGTGGCTCTGTTTTATGCTTCCTACTGTGACGGGAGATTGCGCAGCGCCATGGGACGGAAACCTGAGTAGGATGTAAATGAAGGGAATTACACTCAGCAAAACTGGTAAGTTGCGAGACACACACCAACACACACTGTGATACTCTCATACACACCACAACAAACACACACACCACACACCACACACTCACTGATATTTCATACAAACACACACACGCACATGGACGCAGCACTTGGACACGCACAGGGTGATTTCTGGATTTCTGGTCACAGCACACTGCTGGGCATGTGGGTGCTGCAGAAGAGATTGGGAGAATAGGAGATGGAAAAAACAGCTTAAATACCCACTCCTATCCCGGGCTTGGACAAAATGAAAAGCACCTCTTATAATGTGTGTGTGTGTGTGTGTATTCCACGCTACACAATATCCGACGGTCGGGGGGGGGGGGGGGGGGGCAAGGGGTTGAGGGGGAGGGGGGTGTGGTGGTGGTTTTTTGTGGGTGTTTGAGTTTGATTGCGAGGTTGGGGGGTTGGGTGAAAATGAAAACATACGAAAGATACGGACAGAGCATCACTAACGGCGGTTCTGAAACAGAGCACTGGGGGGAGGACCAGAAAGAGCCCCTGTGTGTGTGTGGGGGGGACGCTACGCAGGGGAACAGGGGGGAGCGGGTGGCCGCACGGCCGGCCCAGGAGGCGAGTGGGCCGATGGGGGGGGGAAGCAAGAAAAGGCCAACAAACGAGACGCAGCCCGCCCCACCAAGGCCCGAGGGGGGGGGGGGGGGGGGTGGGGGGGGGGGGGGGGGGGGGGGGGGGGGGGGGGGGGGGGAAAGGGGGGGGGGGGGGGGGGGGGGGGGGGGCGAAGAGGCCACACGCGAGGAAAAGAAACGCCGCGGGGGGGGGGGGGGGCGAAAACTTTTGTTGTGTGTGTGTGACGGGGGAACCGCACAACGGCGAAGCACCAAAACAAAACGAAGCCTACCGGAACGGAGAAACCAGGCACGCAACAACGGGGGGGGGGGGGGGTGCCTGGGGGGCACCATAAACCATGAAAGAAGGAACCGGGGGAAAGAGAACCACCCAAGAGAAGACAGGGGGGGGGGGGGCCGGCCGGGGGCTAGAATAGAAAAAAGGGGGGGGGGGGGGGGGGGGGGGGGGGGTGGGGGCACCCCGACCACCCAAACGCCCAGGTGACCCGACCGAAGCAGGCACGAGAAGGGGGAAAGCCCACAACCCAGAAACGGGGGGGCCCGGGGGGGTGGGGGGGGGGGGGGGGGGGGGGGGGGGGGGGGGGGGGGGGGGGGGAGGGGGGGGGGGGGGGGGGGGGGGGGGGGGGATATATACACCGGGGATGAAAGGAAATAGGGGGGGAGGGACCCGGCCACCCCCTGGGGCAGCCCAGACTCGGCGCAGCCAAATCGCCAAAAGGGACACACAGCCGGCCCATCTATATATCCCCCACGCCCGCAGGCGCCCGACAGTGGGAGGAGGGGGGACTGGGGGGGGGAAGAGGGAGCGAAGCGAAGTAGGAACCGCGGCCCACGACGAAGGGGGGGCGCCGCACAGCCCGTAGCCGAGAAAGGAGTTGAAACGCGGACACCCAAACACCAGCAAGAAGGGGGCAGACGGAACAGGCGGCAGAACACGGGGCGACCGTTTGAGAAGGGGAACAGAACCTCGCCCAAGAAGCGGGCACCGAGCAGGCGCGGCTGGTGATGAGGCCCGAGGTTAGGGGTCGCCAGGCGGGGCCCCCGCAGACGCAAGGGGGGGGGGGAACAGAGCCAGGGGGGGGGGGGGGGGTGCCCACCAGAACCCGCGGGGGGGGGGGGGGGGGGGTGGGGTGGGGGGGGGGGCAAGAATGGGTGCGCGCGACGAGAAACAGAGGGGCAAACGCCGTGGATAGAAAAAGCCGGGGGGGGGGGGGGGGGGGGGGGGGGGGGGGGGTGGGGCGGTTGCGAAAACCGAGGGAGCCGAAGGAGACGGAAACCGGTGGGAGAGTCGGGGCCCGACGGGGGGGGGGGGGAGAGGGGGGGACAGGGGGGCAAGTGTGTGCCTGTGTGCTGACGGGGGGGGGGCACGGGCACACCAGAGACGACGTGAACATTCGCGTGAAGGGGGAAAAACCAACGGGGGGGGCACAAAGGGACCCGTCAACGAAAGGGGGTGCCGCAGAGGGGGAAACGTGCCGCGAGGCGCGGAGCCCCGGGGGGGGGGGGGGGGGGGGGGGGGGGGGGGGGACGGCCAGGCAGAAAGGGGGGACCAACGCCGGCGGGCGAAAAGGGAGGGCGGACAAGTGGCCGAGCCAATGAAACAGGGGGGGGGGCAAAGGGGGGGGTAAAAAGGCAGAAAAGGGGGGGACCGCCACGACGAAAGAAAAACCGGAGCGCGGGACAGGGGGTGGGGGGGGGGGGGGGACAGAGGAGAGCCCGAAGAGACAAGGCCTCACGGGCCGAGGGGTGGGGGGGGGGGGGGGGGGGGGGGGGGTTGGACCCATCCCCAAAAGGGGACAGCTCTCGGCCCGTGGCAATGGGGGGGAGAACGGAAGCAAATAACCACCCACACACGATACGGCGTCGGCGACAAACCACCCCGTGAAACAAACGTAGAGGGGGCTGCCTCGACCCCCGGGGGACAGAGACGGGGCCAGACCCGTGAAAGGGTAACCCCAAAACGGGGTCTAACAGACATACTTTGTTTTTCAGGACGGGGCGCGGGAGACCGAAACCCGAGCCAGACGAGCGGGGGGGGGGGGGGGATTTTATTTATATTTTCGCGCGTCGCCAAGGGGGGGGGGGGGGGACGGTGGGAAAAGTGGGGGGGGCCAACAAGACAACACGGTGAGAACCCGGGACTGCACCCTCCACGGCGGCCCAGGGAGGCCAGGGGGGGGGGGTGGGGGTCCAAAGCTACGGCCAAACCCCGAAAACCAACCACACAAAGAAGAACAGCCCAGGCAAGCAGCCATAAAACAAGATGCTACACGCACAACAAAGCTGAGCCCAGAACAGAATGCAACCACGGCCAAGCAGACCGGCCGGACGAAACGGGGGCCAGAACCCCCACACACGGTAGACCACGTATGGGGTGGGGGGGGGGGGTGGGGGGGGACAACAGCATAACGAAGGAAAATCGCGAAGCCAGGAGAGCTAAAAGGCATGTTCCGACGAAGCGCACCGCCGGAGGCGCGATCGGCAAACCACACCCCCCCGTGTGTGTGCAGACATCGGACAAGTGGGGGGGGGGAAAAAAGCCAAACAACAACCCACGAAGGAAAAAAAACCGACCCGGAGCGCCGTGAAGAGCCGAACCACAACAAAAACGGGGGGGGGGGGGGGAGACGAAAGGGGGCGCATAAGGAAAAACGGGGGGGGGGGGGGGTTAGATATATATATGATTAAAGAGACAATATGGTATTATATATGAATATAGAGGGACGAACGAGCGGGAGGCAGAATCGACCAACAGGGAAGGCCCGGGACGAGAACGGGGAGCCAAAAAACACCGAAAAACCCTGGCAACCAAATATGTGGGAAAAGACCCACAGGCGACCCAGAACACAACAAGCCCGCACAGACGCGCAGGGTGGGGGAGGAAGGGAAGGGGGGGGGCAGGACCAACACACGAGCAGGCCCCACAGGGTGAAAGGAACAACGGACCGCTCCCGCGGCAGGCGAGGGGAGAAGAGAAATCAGCAACGGGGAAACAGAAGCCGGTTAACCCCAGGTGGGCAATGGGGGGGGGGGAATATGGGGGGGGGGGGGGGGAATAATTAATAAGTACACGCCACGCAGCGTACAACGGAAGAGAGAACAATCAAAGGCCAAACATATGCGCGGCAGAGGCGATGTTGAGCATCCAACTATAGGCGACCAGAAACCGGGAAGGGCCGCCTAGGAGCGGAAAGACGAAGCGGGCGACGAAGGAATCCGACCAGTAACACGCCGAGACCACCAAGGGAACACATGGGAAGCAGGGCCGAACACCCCCCGGGCGGCAAACGGGTGGGGGGGGGGGGGGGGGGGGGGGGGGGGGGGGGGGGGGCACACCTGGGGGGGGGGGGGCGAAGCCCTGCACAAAAAGAGCCCCCGAAAAGAAGCAGCGACACCCCCAGCGGAGGAACGAGGCTTGCAATAACAAACGAGCCCGGAGCAAAGAGGAACCACCGGACCCCCCCCCAAGGGCCCGGCAGGAAAGACGGACCGGGGGGGGGGGAGAGGGGGGGGGGGGGGGGGGGGGGGGGGGGGCGACGATGTGGGGGGGAGTGTTTGGGGAGGTTGTGGGTTGTTGTTTTTGGGGTGGTTGAGGGAGGTAGAAAAAGAGCACTGTGTGTGTGTAGGCGGCCGAACCCCCATCAAGGCGCCGCCAAAAACACCTACACATATAAGACGGGGGGGGGGGGGTGTGGCGGGGGTTAAGGCCCAGACGCCAGCCCGGCGGGGTAGAATCGAAAGCAGGCGGGGCAACAAAGCGGAGCCCACCGCCCAACACCACCGCGGGGGGAGGGGGGGGGGGTGGGGTGGGGTTTGTGGGTGTGGTGTTGTTTGTGGGGGGGGGGGGGTGGGGTGGGGGGGGGGTGTGGGGGGGGTGGGGTGGGTGGGGGGGGGGGGGGGGGGGGGGGGGGGGGGGGGGGGGGGGGGGGGGGGGGGGGGGGGGGTGGGGGGGGGGGGGGGGGGGGTGGTTTTGTGGGTTAAAAATAGTAAGGGTATATATACAAGGGAACGGAACCCCACCAACGACCGAACAACGGTGTGTACACACCTGACACGAGGGCGGGGGGTGGGAGAGGAGGCCCTGGGCGGTTGTGTGTGGGTTTTTGGTGGGTTGTGGGGACAGGTCGAACAGATCCGGCACCACCGTCGAACCTCACCCACAACCACCGACCCAGAGCTGAACACACCACACAGCCCGAGGGGGGGGGCCCGGACAAACGCATGGCACCGACAAAGCACCAAGAGGGGGGGCCAGGGGGTGCAAAAGCCCACAATTTTTTTAAAGGAGGCAGCGGGGGAGGACCAAGGGCTAGGAAAAAAATAGGAAAGGGCGCGAACCGTCAAAGTGGTGCGCTGTCCGCCCCAACCAACCACCGGTGTGTAAAACTAGGGGAGCCAGAGGCGAACCCAAACTCCGCAGACAAAGGGGCCCGAAAAGAAAGGGGGGGGGGGCCGCCCGCGAAACTCCACCGGGACGCACTAGCGCCACCAAACAGAACCTCCCCATGGGGGGGGGGGGGCACGGGGGGACAGGCAAGAGCCGAAAAAGAAAGGGCCCCATGCCACCCCCCCCAAGCGAAGATACTACTCGGAGAACGAAAGGGACGAAGGCGTGGGGGGAAACCGGACAACGGGGGGGGGGCCGGAAAAGGACCCACCAGAGAAGGCGGGGGCCAACGGACAAGCGCGCCACACGCAAGAACCCAGGGGAGGGGGGGGGAGACCCAAAGGGAAGCACCGGCGGGCAGACGCCTGGGGAGAACCGAATAAAAGTGGCAGAGCGGGAGGCCAACGTGGAAGTGGGTTGGGGGTGGTGTGGGGGGTTGGTGGTTGGTGGGTGGGGGGGTTGTGTTTTGGTTGTGTTGGTGGTGGTTGTGTTGGGGGGGGGGGGGGGGGGGGGGGGGGGAGGGGGGGGGTGTTTTTTTGTAGGGGGGGGGGGGGTTTTGGTGTTTGGGGGGGGTGTGTAGTTAATATATACACACACCACAGAGCGGGACAAGTGGGGGAGGAATTACAAAAGAACCCACCCCAGGGGGGGGGGGGGGGGGGGGGGGGGGGGGGGGGGGGGGGGGGGGGGGGGGGGGGGGGGGGGGGGGGAAATTGGGGTAAATAAGATTAAAGGAGTGGTACCCCCAAACCCCCCCCCGAAGCAAGTTGGGCCCCGTCCAGAACGGGGCGGGGGGGGGGGGGGGGGGGGGGGGGGGGGGGGGGGGGGGGGGGCGGTGCCGTGGCGGGGGGGCCTAGGGGGTTGGGGGGGGGGGGGGGGGTGGGGGGATAAACACAACACACAAACCTACACGAAAGGGGGGGGGGGGGGCACACCCCACATCAAACAGACTCGGGCCGTGCGAGGCGGCGAATGAAAACGCACAACAAGCAGTGGGACGGAGCGCACGCGGGGGGCCACCCTGGCAGCGCCCCAACGATAGAAAGAAGCGGGGGGGGGGGGGGGTGAACAAAGGCGGGGGGGTGGGCCACCCACACGGTGCACAGGAGACAAAGACAGCAACGGGATAAGGGACAGGGAGGACAGGCGGCGAAAACCGGGGGGGGGGGGGGCAACCGAGAACGCAGGGGGGGGGGGGGGGACAAACTCAGATACAGTAAAGAGGGGGGCTGGGGGGACGGAACAACGCAAGACGCCCAACCGGGGTGGAACAAGGACAGAGGAGGGGGGGCTCGAATGGGAGAACGACGGGAAAGGAAAAGGACCCGGGAGCAAAAGCATGAGTCGACGGCCCGGCGAGCAAGGACAAAACCGGCACGAGAGAGCAAGAGGCAGCAAGCAACAGACACAACCCCCCGGGGGGGCCGGGGGGGGGGGGGGGGGGGGGGGGGGGGGGGGGGGGGGCGGGGGCGGGACCGGGCACCGCTGGGGCGGGGGGGCCGGGCGCGGGGGGGGCCTCGGCCCACCAACACGTCCGGAAACGGAGGGGGGGGGGGGGGGGGGGGGGGGGGGGGGGGGGGGGGGGGCCAAGCCCGCAGGGAGGCCACCCAAAAGGAAGGGGGGGGGGGGGGGGGGGGGCAGGGAGCGGCGCCGGGGGGGGGGGGGGGGGGGGGGGGGGAGGCGAGCCAGAGGGGGGGGGGGGGGGCGCGAGGGGCCAAAGGCGCGCAGCCGCCGGGCGGGGGGGGACCGGAGACCCAGGCGAAAGGAGGGCGCGGGGAGGGACAAAAGGGGGGGGGGGGGGGGGGGGGGGGGGGGGGGGGGGGGGCAGAGGGGGGGGGGGGGGGGGGGGGGGGGGGGGGGGGGAAAAAGCAAACAAAAGGAGGGGGGGAGGGGCACCACACGGGCGCCACCAGGGGGGGGGGGGCGGGGGCGGGGGGGGGGGGGGGGGCGGGCGGGCGGGGGGGGGGGGGGGGGGGGGGGGGGGGGGGGGGGGGGGGGGGGGGGGGGGGGGGGGGGGGGGGGGGGGGGGGGGGGGGGGGGGCCCCGGGGGGGGGGGGCGCGCGCGGGGGGGGCGGGGCGGGCCGGGGGCGCCGGGGGCGCCCCGGCGGCGGGGGGGGGCCGGGGGGGGGGGGGGCCCCGGGCCGGGGGGGGGGGGGGGGGGGGGGGGGGGGGGGGGGGGGGGCGGCGGGGCGGGGGGGGGGGGGGGGGGGGGGGGGCGCGGGGGGCGGGCCGGGGGGGGGGGGGGGGGGGGGGGGGGGGGGGGGGGCGCCGGCGCGGGGGGGGGCGGCCCGCGCGGGGGGGGGGGGGGGGGGGGGGGGGGGGGCAGGGGGGCGGGGGGGGGCGCGGGGGGGGGGTGGGGGGGGGGGGGGGTGGGGGGGGGGGGGGGGGGGGGGGCGCCGGGGGGGGGGGGGGGTGGGGGGGGGTGGGTTGTGGGGGGGGTGTGGGGGGGGAGAGGGGGGGGGGGGGCGGGGGGGGGCCCGCGGGGGGGGGGGGGGGGGGGGGGGGGGGGGGGGGGGGGGCGGGGGGGGCGGGCGGGGGGCCCGGCCGGGGTCCCGCCGGGGGGCGCCGGGGCGGGGGGGGGGGGGGGCCGGCCCGGGGGGGGGGGGGCCGGGGCGGGCCGGCCCCCGCTGGGGGGGGGCGGGCGCCGGGGGGCCGCGGCCGGGGGCGGCGGGGGGGGGCGGGGCGGCGCGCCCCCCGGCCGGCGGGGGGCCGGGCCGGGGCGGGGCGGGGGGGGGGGGGGTGGGGGGGGAGGGTGGGGTGAGGCGCCCGCGGGGGGGAGGCCGGGGGGGGGGGCGGGGGGGGGGGGGGGGGGGGGGGGGGGGGGGGGGGGGGGGGGGGGGGGGGGGGGGGGGGGGGGGGGGGGGGGGGGGGGGGGGGGGGGGGGGGGGGCGGGGGGGGGGGCGGGGGGGGGGGGGGGGGGGGGGGGGGGGGGGGGGGGGGGGGGGGGGGGGGGGGCGGGGGGGGGGGGGGCGCGGGGGGGGGGGGGGCCGCGGGGCGCGGGGGGGGGGGGGGGGGGGGGGGGGGGGGGGGGGCGGCGCGGGGGGGGGGGGGCGGGGCCGCGGGCGCGGGGGGGGGGGGGGGGGGGGAGGCGCCGGGCGGGGCCCGGGCGGGGCGGGGGGGGGGGGGGGGGGGGGGGGGGGGCCGGGGGGCGGGGGCCCGCGGGGGGGGGCCCGCGGGGGGCGGGGGCGGGGCGGGGCGGCGGGGCGGGGCGGCCGCGCCGCGGGGGGGGGGGGGCCGGGGCGGGCCGCGGGGGGGGTGGGGGGGGGCGCGGGGCGCGCGGCGGGGCGGGGCGCGGGCGGGGGGCGGCCCCGGCGGGGGGGGCCCGGCGGGGGCCGCGGCCCCGGCGCCGCGCGGGGGGGGGCCGGGGGGGGGGGGGGGGGGCCCGGGGGGGGCGGGGGGGGGGGGGGGGGGGGGGGGGGGGGGGGGGGGGGGGGGGGGGGGGGGGGGGGGGGGGGGGGGGGGGGGGGGGGGGGGGGGGGGGGGGGGGGGGGGGGGGGGGGGCGGGGGGGGGGGGGGGGGGGCGGGGCCGGCGGCGGGGGCCGCCCGGGGGGCGGGGGGGGGGGCCGGGGGGGCGGCCCGGGCCGGCCGGGGCGGGGGGGGGGGGGGGGCGGGGGCCGCGGGGGGGAGACCCTGGGGGGGGGGCGGGCCGGGGTGGCGGGGCGGTGGGCCGGGGGCCCCGGCGGCCCGGGGGGGGGGGGGGGGGGCGGGCGGGGGGCCGGCGGGGGCGGGGGGGGCGGGGCGGGGCGGGGGCGGGGCGGCGCCGCGGCGCCGGCCGCGAGGGTGGGGGGGGTGGGTGGGGGGGGTGGGGGGGGGGGGGGGCCGCGGCGGGCGGCGCGCGGGGCGGGCCGCCGGGGGGGGCGCGGCCGGGCCGGGGGCCGGGGGGGGGGGGGGGGGGGGGGGGGGGGGGGGGGGGCGCGGGGGGCGGGCGCGGGGCCGGGGGGGGGCGCGGGGGGGCCGCGGGGCGCGGGCGGGGGGGGGGGGCCGCGGGGCGGCGGGGGCGCCCCGCGGGCGGGGCGGGGCGGCGGGGGGGGGGGCGGGGGGGGGGGGGGGGGGGGGGGGGGGGGGGGGGGGGGGGGGGGGGGGGCGCCGGGGCGGGGGGGGCCGGGGGGGCCCGGGCGCGGGGGGGGCCGGGGCCGCGCGCCTCGGCCGGGGCGGGCGGGGGGCGCCGGGGGGCGGGGGGGGGGGGGGGGGGGGGGGGGGGGGGGGCGGGGGGGGCGGCGCGGGGGGGGGGGGGCGGGGGGCGGGGGGGGGGGGGGGGGGCCCGGGGGGGGGGCGGGGCCGGGCGCGGGGGGGGGGGGGGCGCGGGCCGGCCGGGGGGGGGGCGGGGGGGGGGGGGGCGGGCCGGGGGGCCGGGGGGGGGGGGGGCCCCCGCGGCGGGGGGGGGGGTTGGGGGCGGGGGGGGGCGGGGGGGGGGGGCGGGCGGGGGGCGGCGGGGCGGCCCGGCGCCGGGGTGGGGCGGTGGGGGGGGGGGGGGGTGGGGGGGGGGGGACCACACAATGGGAGCCTACAACGGCCACGCGCGAGAGCCCGACAAGCGACGAGCCGTAGGGGGGGGGGACGGGCCCCGGGGCGAGAACCACAAGGGGGGGGGGGGGGGGGAGGAGACCAAACGAAAGACAGGCAAAAAGGGGGGGGGGGGGGGGGGCGGGGGGGGGAGGGGGCACCATAGTGTCCCGCAAACTGCCAGACAAACGGGGGGATCCGGGCACCAACCACCAGGGCGCTTAACGCGGGGGAAAAAGAGCACGGGGGGGGAAAAAAGGGAGACAAGAACCCAACCAACGGAAAAAGGAAACCGGGGGGGGGGGAGACGGAAAGGGGCCAGGGGGGGGACCCGGGGAAAGGGGCCCGAAGCCCACGGAACGAAGAAAGAGCGGAGGGGGGCCACACAACGGAGCGGCAAAAGCCAGGCTATCACCGAGGGGGGAAGTACACACATAACACAAGGACGGACCGCGGGGCGGCACGCGGGTATGGCAGGGATGGCGTCCGGGGGGGACGGGGGGAAAAAGACAAAAAAGATGGAAAGGACACCGGGCGGGAAAACCGAGGGCGGAGGCCACTGGGGGGGGGGGGGGGGGGGGGGGAAGGCGAGCCCAGGCACGCCCGGATCGGGGGGGGGGTGGGGGGGGGGGGGGGGAAAACAAGGGGGGAGAGCAGGGAGACAAAGCCTCCGGGGGGGGGGGGGGGGGGGGGGGGGGGGCGAAGCACGAGAAGGTGAACCCCCAAGCTACGGATCGCCAAGGGGGGAGGGGGGGGGGGGGGGGGGGGGGGGGGTGGCCGCCGAAGGACATAACACAAAGACGGGGGTAAGCCGAAGCCCGGGCGCACAGCGGAAGCCGGACGAGCAACCACATGGACGCAACCAAGCAAGAAACACCGGGGCGGAAGACGCCCCCGGCAAGAGGGGCGCCCGCTGGAACGCCCCAACCCCGGGGGGGGGGGACCCGGGGGGGGAGACCAGGACAGTGGGGGAGGAGCTGACGGGGGGGGGGGGGGGGGGGGGGGGGGGGGGGGGTGGGGGGGGGCGGGGGGCGCCAAACAAACCGGGGCGGTCAAGCGACACAACCGGGGGGGCGGGCGGGGGGGGGGGGGGGGGGAATAATCCAGACCCCAGGGGGGGGGGGGGAGGGGGACCGACGGGGGGGGGACGGCACAGCACGACGGATCGGGGGGGGGGGGGGGGGGGGGGGGGGGGGGGGGTGGGGGGAGCGGGAAGGGGGGGGGGGGGGGGGGGGGGGGGGGGGGGGGGGGGGGGGGGGGCGGCGGGGCAAGAACAGCAGACAGACCGGGGGGACCGCGCGGGGGGGCAACTAAGGCGACGACGGGCCCGGGGAGCATATCAGGGGGACCAGTAAGGGGGGGGGGGGGGGGGGGCGCGGGGAGAGACGACACAATCAAAGAATATACGAACCACTGTCGGCCAACGCTACCGACAACAAGGGGCCCAAGCGCCGAAAGGGAACCAACAAACCGCGAGTGGAGAGCCCGGACACAAAGTGGACACGAGAGGCGAAAGCCAGGCAAAAGGGGGAGGAGCAAGAAGAACCTCAGCCCAATACTGATATAGACACGGACACAGCCAGGGAACAAAGCCGCCACCGCCTAAGGGGCCAGAGGGGGAGAAAGCCCGAGACGAGCCCCGGCCCGAACAAAGGGGTACTAGGAAGGATGACAAACGGGGGGGGGGGGGGGGGGGCACGCAGGAAGAAGCGAGGGCGGCACCCAAAGTGGGAAAAGGTCCCAATCAGCTGCACGGGGGAAGAGGGGGAACCAGAGCGGGGGGGGGGGGCGGGAAAAAGCTGACACAGAACAACACCCCGGCCTCATGCGGGGGGGAGGGGGGGGCGGATACGAACAGAATCGGCACAGAAGGAATTGAACCCACAAATCACCAAACTTTTTGTTTGTATGTTTGTTTGTTATTCCGTCATACAAAATATCATTAGTTAGACATCAAAAGACAATCAAAAGAGGACAAGGTACAAAAACAATGAATCTCATGTCAGAAATGTACATGGCTTCAAATAGAATTTACAAACGCAGTTGGTAACTGTAAAACATGGTGTTTATTTTCAATCACAATGAATCTAATATATATATATATAATAAATATAAAATAATAAATATAAATTAAAATATATACATATAATAGTTTTTTTATGGATGTATTTGTGTGGTTGTACCAGAAACTGAAAGGCCCAGGATGTGTTTGACTTCAGCAAGAGTGGCCAGAGCTTGAGTGTCCGGCGGACCTGCCCGAGCTCATAGTAATGCTCTGATGCTAGAATGCTGATCGCGAGTAAGACACAACATACACAGTTACATATATCTGAGTTAAACAATATAATCCTGCTCTGATAGAAATTTAAATAATAAAAAACACAAATGCAGTGCAATTTGCACAAAGCAAAGTTAAAAATAGAAAAATATAATTAATCAAGTGGTTGCTAAATCACGCTATACAATAATAATACGCTCATAGATCATTACAATAGCATGATGCAGCAAAATATATATAATAGAAATAAGCCAAGCGGTAAGGAAAACAGCAGAGTTTGTTGCACTAAAGTGTGGATTTAAAAAAAACACAAAGAGTTTAGAAGATACAAAGTCAGATGACAAGGGACACGAAATCCCACAAACTCCGATCGTTATGAAAGCTTTAGTTCTCTGTCACTGAGTTGAGATGTTTTAGTTTACATTGAGTTCTATGGGACTTTTTCTGGTATCCCACGGGATTTTAGGCTGCAAATACCACGGCACTCCCCTGTTGCACCCCCTGTGCCCGTGGTACAAGCAACAATCACAGCACCTGCACCCTAAAATCACCAGCTATAATGGGACAGCTAGTAATAGCCTATCCAGTTATTAATTAATAAATCCATAACATGAGCCACTTTTTGACTTTTAGACTTTTACTGTGTTGGCAGCAACCTTGTGTAAACAGGCCCATGAAGAAAGTTCTATCATGTTCTAAAATGTAATTATAACATCTTAGCAGTTTTTGCCGCAGACTTGACAAACGGCCCGACTTCATGATGAGGATAAAATCGAGATCCTTCCACTTCATGATCATCGAACCCATACTGGTGGGAAGGAACTGCCACGAAGGCCCTGGACTAAAGGAAACAGAAAGTGCTCTGTCCCGGGTCCCAACAGAGCCACAAAGAGCCTTTGAACCAGATGGAAGACAACAGAACGTCTGTGCATCAGCACCAATGGACTACAAGCAGAGAGTTCTTTGTGTCAGAAAAAAAGAGGGAACATTGAGTTTTTAATCATGTCACGGCATTGTTCCCAGTGGTGGCCATCTGGGAATTTGCTCAACCTCAGTATTTTTTACTCTGAACTGAAAGTAGCAATATGAGTTTAGATATTTCTTTCTGGTAGATTGTCTGGACAAAATGGGTTTACTGTTTGGATTGAGAGATGTAAGTCTGACAGGCCATTGATTTATATATTATATTTATCAATTTAACTTCTAATTGTGTGTGGGATTCAGATAGAGAATTAAATGATATGTCCTTTTCTTGATAAAAGATAATAATTATAATTGAATAATTTTAGTGCTATTGAAAACCCATCTAGGTTCAGATAAACAGTTATCTTGTTTATTGTCATCATCTCTGCCATTTACAAAACATTATTTTCTACAAAAGTATAATGGGAGGAGTTCAGAGAGCCCATGGAGCATGACTATTGGTCGTCTTCGAAGAGATTCTGGCAACCGTCCGGTGCCTCAGGAGGGGAAGCGGTGCTTTGGAGAGCTGCTGACTCAAGTGGGGATATTGTCGGTTCTCCATAATCCCCCCGTCACGTCAGGCAGAGGTTGAGGATGTTGGGGGGATAGATACCTCCATCTTTCCTGGCGAGGTTATAGAGGTGGTTGGCAGCCTCCTTGGTGGCGAGGCGCCGGGGTGTACTTTGTGGATCTGGAGAAGGCGTTGGACCGTAGTAAGTCAGACCTGTTCCCGGTGCATGATGGTATCCGCCAAGGCTGCCCTTTGTCACCGGTTCTGTTCACTGTCTTTATGGACAGAATTTCTAGGCGCAGCCAGGTGCCAGACGGGGTCCGGTTCGGGGACCACAGGATTTCATCTCTGCTGTTTGCGGACGATGTTGTCCTGTTGGCTCCAACAAACCAGGACCTGCAGCATGCACTGGGACGGTTTGCAGCCGAGTGTGAAACGGCTGGGATGAGAATCAGCACCTCCAAATCCAAGGCCATGGTGCTCGACCGGAAAAAGGTGCCTTGCCCTCTCCAGGTGGGTGGGGTGGTCCTTCCTCAAGTGGAGGAGTTCAAGTATCTCGACGTCTTGTTCACGAGTGAGGGAAGGATGGAGCGTGAGATTGACAGGTGGATCGGTGCAGCCGATTGCTGAATCGGACCGTAGTGGTAAAGAGGGAGCTGAGCGGAAAGGCAAAGCTCTCGATTTACCGGTCAATCTTCGTTCCCTCCCTCACATATGGTCATGAGCTTTGGGTAATGACCAAAAGGACAAGATCGCGGATACAAGCGGTCAAAATGAGCTTTCTCCGCAGAGTGGCTGTGCGCTCTCTCAGAGATAAAGTGAGGAGCTCAGTCACACGGGAGGAGCTCGAAGTAGAGGGTTCTCCACGTTGAGAGGAACCAGTTGAGGTGGCTCGGGCATCTGTTCAGGAAGCCTCCTGGACGCCTCCCTGGGGAGGTGTTCCGGGTACGTCCCACCGGGAGGAGGCCCCGAGGAAGACCCAGGACATGCTGGAGGGACTATGTCTCTCAGCTGGACTGGGATTGCCTTGGGGTCCCCCCGGACGAGCTGGATGAAGTGGGTGTCTGGGCGTCTCTGCTTAGACTCCTGCCCCCCGACCCGGCAACGGATGAAGCAGAAGAAAATGGGAAAAAAGTATAATGTTGTTTAAGTGATACAAAGACAATATAATTGTACTTCCTGGCTTCGATCATGACAGCACACTGTTTTGTACAGTTTTGATATGCTTTGTTAATCATAGAATCATTCATGCAATTCTGTTTCTTAAAGGTCCCATAACACGCTTTTTGACTTTTCTCTGCTTTTTGCAAATAGGTGCTATTTGGCCTTCATACATATGCCCAGAGCCATTTTTTAATTGATTCTGTCAATCTTTAGTTAGAGAGCGAGCTTTCTCCATCCCCCTCGAGAGGCAGTGAAACACTCGGGTCCACATTGAAGATTACCACTCTGATGACGAATATAATGCTCATACGCCCGTTTGTTTTGTATTTAAAATAGTTTTTAAATAAAAAGCAAAGGAAGGTTTCTCACCCATCATCTGTACTTCTTAGCAGGTTTTCCCAACGTTTCGTCCTCAATCCAAAGGACTTCTTCAGGGAATGAATTCTCAGACCGCGCGTTGGAGATTTATAACCTATGGGTGTGGTTAGCCACACCCTAATCCTGATACTAACTCGTAAACAATCTCAGGTCTGCTTGATGTGGAAGGGAGCAGGTCTAACGACCCTGCTGAGGCTAACGACCCTAACTCCTTAGCATGTCACAGACCTATTGTCTGCTGGGATGCTCAAGTGGAGTGCAGGTCTCACCCCTCCTAACTCATTAGCATGTCACTGACCTTGTCCCAAGTTAGGGCGTTGTTTTTAGGATCAATCAATCAATCAATCAAATTTTATTTATAAAGCGCTTTTCACACAAAAGATGCAACACAAAGTGCTTTACAGTTTGGTTAAAAACAATCCCGCCGACCCAAGACCCCTCCCCCAGACCACCCAACAGACCCACCCCAAACCACAGACAAACACACACACGCGCTCATGAACACTCATACACACACACACACACACACACACACACACACACACACACACACCAGTAAAACAATAAAACCATGATGAGAGACTTGGCAGGGTTCAGATGCAACCAGCTGAAAAAGCGTCATCCAAGGAGCCGTCTGCACCAGGAGCAGAGAGCCGCCTGCAGCCACAGGGGACGACACAGGACCCAGAGGAGACCCGAAGCCAAGGCTCCAGGCCCCCGCCAAGTCCAAGATTCTGACCCCTGCAGCCACACAGACCACCGCTCCCAGTGCAGAGGGCTCCTCCAGAGGAAACACTGGGTACACTAAAAACAATACAATAAGTAAAACACTAAAATGTGAGACTAAAAGGAACACACAATACATGAATAATAGAATAAGCAATATAATAAATAATAAATAATAAAAGATAAATAGAATGGAATAATAAAAACTAATCAAAAGCTAATCTAAAAAAGTGTGTCTTGAGCCTACTTTTAAAAATATGAACGTTCTCTGCGGCCCTGAGCTCCTCCGGCAGACTGTTCCAGAGACGGGGGCCGTAGTGCTGGAAAGATGCCTCGCCGTGAGTGTGTGTCCTGACTTTGGGGATGGTTAGGAGTCTGCTGCCGGAGGAGCGCAGGGGCCGGGAAGGTTCATAGGATAAAAGCAAATCTGAAAGATAAGAAGGCCCAAGACCATTAAGACATTTAAAAACCATTAAAAGAACCTTAAAATCGATTCTGAAACACACGGGGAGCCAATGCAGCAATTTTAAAACCGGTGTAATGTGGTCCCGCCCCCTGGTATTAGTCAGGACACGTGCGGCCGAGTTTTGGAGTAATTGAAGACTTGCAATGTTCTTTTTGGGAAGACCAGAGAGCAGGGCATTACAATAGTCAATGCGACTGGTGATAAAAGCATGCATCAGCGTCTCCGTGTTGCCCCGAGAGAGAATGGGATGTCGTCATAGATGCGAGGCAAAACAAATCTCAACCCTCCTCCTCTGTTAAGAGAAGGTTTTTGTTTCCTCACAAAAATGGCTTCTTTCACCCCTCTCTCAAACCAATTCTTCTCCCGAGCCAGAATTTTAACCTCTGTGTCATCCACCGTGTGGTTGGAGGCCTTGAGGTGGAGATGAACAGCCGACTGTGGCCCACTAGAGTTTTCTCTACGATGTTGGTAAAGTCGTTTCTGTAGAGTTTGTTTGGTTTCTCCAATATAGTGGTCAGTGCACTCCTCTTCACTACATTTAATTGAATACACTACATTGCTCTGTTTGTGTCTGGGTGTTTTGTCTTTGGGATGCACTAATTTCTGTCTTAACGTGTTGAAAGGTTTGAAATACACAGGGATTTTGTGTTGCCTAAAGATTCTTTGTAGTTTCTCTGAAACTCCCGCCACATACGGTAAGGACACCCCTCTCCTCCTACTTTCTTCTGTCTGTTGGACTGTGTCTCTGGCCTTTCTCGTCCTTTGGGCTTTAGTAAAAGACCACTTGGGGTAGCCACATCTGGAAAGTGCTCTCTGAATATGTTTGGTTTCTCTGTTCTTTCCCTCCGAGCTTGTGGGGACCTGGTGGGCTCGGTGTTGAAGCGTTCTAATGACCCTGAGTTTGTGTTGTAGCGGATTATTTGAATCAAAGGCCAGGTACTGGTCAGTGTGAGTGGACTTTCTGAAGACCTCAGTCTCTAATTGTCCGTTCTCAAGTTATTAAATACTTTTGTCAAAACAGGGTAAACAATACACAATAAGTATGCTGTTTGTTCTTAAAAATGATAAAAAACAAAAAATAATCATAAAAGCCGGGAGGTGATTGACAAATCGAGACAGCAAATCAGCTGCCAGTTCCCAAGTCCGGCTCCGGAGTCCAGCGGGGGGGGGAGGGGGGGGGGGGGGGGGACAGAGGAGCAGACTGCTCTCTGGATCAACCTTTTTGAGTCAAGCTGACGTCACCTCTATAGAGATATCTCACGTGACGTCACGATGCCTCGAACTCGCGGGGCATCTGCCATACTGGAGGACAAGCAAACGCTGTATGATAGTGGCGTGCACCCGGGACCGCATAAACATGTTCAAAATTTTTGCCGTTTTTGGCTGCAGCAAAAGGAGAGACAGGGAAAATAAGTTGTGTTACCGACTGCCAGCCGTCCTTACTTCACACGGCTCCAAAACAGAAGAAATCTCAAAGAAACGAGAGAGAAATGGCACAACCATACGCAACAACAAAAAACTAATAGCCCCCAGAGCGCCCGAATATGCTCGGATCATTTCATTTCTGCTAAGTAAAATCAATTTTATGGCGGATTTAGTGTTATTCCGAAACAAACAGAAGTTTAAGGATAAAACATAACTGTCTGACTGCAACGTGGGGTTGCTCCATAGACTGTAGCTTAGCTTGTAGCATAGCTGTTATATATTTGGTCTCACACAGGACCTCACCCGGTTCACAGGGGATCTGACTTACCGAAGGCCAGCAGACATGTGAACGACTGAGCCGTGCTCGAGGGTTCCCCGTACTAGTATTTATTAATAAAATATACGGCTCCTCACAGTAGACGCAGAAAGCTCCATTGATTTTAATGTAATCTCATTATTTCCACTGCAGTGTAGCCACACATAGATCCATGGTGTAACAATAAACACATTAAATGTTAATCGGAGAATACATTATAGGCAAGGCAAGACAAGTTTATTTATATAGCACAATTCATACACAAGGCAATTCAAAGTGCTGAACAAAACAAGAAAGCATTAAAATCATAAATTATCACAGAACATTAAAGAGAAAGATAAAAATATAAAATCCCTCAGTTGTATGCACAGCTAAACATATAAACTTATACATATACATTCTTAATACACAGAGGTTTTCAGAATTTTCTGTTCACGTTTTCATGAAAAAACACACAAAACGCGACAATATGCGACCGCGGTAAACCTGGATGTAACAATAAACATTAATAATACATTTTAGGACGCATTTCCAGAGGATCTGATTCATGAATTTAGGTTGAGTATATATTTGGGTCACTAACTGCTGAAGTTTCAAATTCTCTGTTCAGTTTTCATGTAGTTCGAGAGAGTTTTAGTTTTGAACGTCCAGTTATAGATAGCTAGCAGGGCTGTTACCATGGATGTATTATATTAACGGCTGTTACTCGCCGAGGTTGTCCTCCAGTATGGCTGCCGTGGCTGCTGGTCACGTGACCGTAGGATCCCTCTATACATAGTTCCCACAGACCAATGAATGTCACATGACCTCCTCGGAGACGCCATCTTTGATGGCACGCTGCTGTGTTTGTGCATTCCATTAAACAGAAGAATGAGAATAAATGTAGATATTCAAACGCAAATTGGAAAAAAAGGGCAACTTTTGAGCAAATAATTGTATATTAATACAATGGCACCACAGTTTAACGTGCTACGGACATGTTTTACATATTTGATCAAATTATGCAGCAAAAATTAACAAGCAATGCAAACATTTCTCAAAAACTTTAGATTTAATACCAGTTGGAGCTCCATTTAATTATTTTAATTATATTAACAATTAATTTAATTAATGCTAATGCCACACGGACATTCTGGATTGCTGTTATTGTTTATTTCCGCGTTTTCGACCGTATGTTTTGGTGAATGGTGGGCAACTGATTTTTCCAGGCGTAAAGAGCAGTTTATTTTATGACACAGATCTTTTTACAGAAGCAATGCTGTTTGTGAACATTGTTTTAGCCCACCATAGAACTATTATTATCTATTTAATACATTTGCGTTGCCCTCGAGAGCCTCGGACGCGACACCGATCCTCCTCATAATAAAGTAATCTAACGCTAAATAATGAAACTCTCAAGTTACCAGATATCAGCATACACAAGTTAGTACTGAGTAAATTACGTCTGTCAACACATTATAAGATACGATACGCACCTGACACAAAGTGCTCCGAGCATATTCTTGCGTGTTTTGAGGGAGTTTCTTGCCTGTTTATCTTCGCAAGCCATAACCTCCGTGGTTGTTCTGACAAAAGCTTAGTCTTCTCACATTCATGAAGTCTAATGATGGGTATACTGTAAAATCCAAGTTTAACGGAACCTCCGGCACGATTTGAACATCCATTGACCCAGCAGGAGATGACCATTTTCAACTTTATCACGACATTAACACGTTTCAGCTTCTTTTTCTATTGTTTTGCCCACAGCATGCCAACACAAATGGCGCCGGGTCGGCAAATCCCCGTATGTAGTGACGTCATGTGGGAACTATGTATACAAGAGATGGCTATAATAATTGAGTGTTGTATGGTGTATCACTCAAATTTTGATCACACATGTGCATAGGATTGACTGTGAAACATGAAGAAAAGCGTCATATTGGACTTTTAAAGCTGGGGTGCATAACTTATTTTGTTTTAGAAATAATACAGGTTATAATTGTAAAAGTAAAAGTAAAATCAGTCCAGAAGTTGCTGTCCTCATCTTATTAGAAAGTGTGCTATCGTTTGTGTACTTGTAAGAGAGAGCCCGGTGAGAATTGTTTGGCTGAGTGAGGGTGGTCCTCTGGCCTATCCTTTGGAAAGTTGTTCATTGCTGCATGTTTGACGCTTAAAAGTAACTAAAAACAGACAGTTTATTTATTATAGAAAAATAATTCAACTTTATATTAATTTCTTTAAAATTGATAAAAGTGAGTAAATACAAATGTCCTAAAGTGGGGGTCATGGGACAGTAGTTTTATTTATAATATTTACAGTCTATGCTTTGGTCATGAGCTTTAGAAAGTGGTTCACAGGCTTTTCCACCACAGGGAGGCGCCTCTGTGTTGACAGGAGCAGATGAAGAGGAACAAAATGGATGTTGTCAGAATTGTATCATTATTACACGATATTATGTTTCTACTTAATACACTGATATTTGTTTCCCATCGAATCTCATTTCATAATTTAGATAACACGTATCCAAATATAGATCTATTTAGCAAAACTCAGCATTTGTACCTGGCCACACTTACTGTACTTAATGACAAGCAAGATGACCATAACAGTATGGGGCCACTTTTCATCACCCTTTTCAAGCGCTGAGGATAAAGATATTATAACCACATCTATGGGATAAAGCTGCTTTATTCTGACACAGACACAGGAAGCTGTTGTTCATGCCTGCGCTTTGATCAGGGGCTAGTTTTCTCTTGCGCAGGGAGGAGTCAGTCGCTGGTTTGTTTAATATAGTGACATTGAGTAAATAATTACCCATTTTAACCAACATGGATTTCTCTTTGACACCATAATGTAGCTTATTATAACGCAAACGTGCTTGTTTTAATGATTTTCAAGTATATTCTGTCTCTATTGAAGTTCGAAAGATCCAACAGGAAGGCGGAACAAGTAAGTTCAGAAAGTAGCTTTGAACTAAGCCTTTTCTTCAGCTCTTCCCCGTTTTAGGCCAAGTGTTTCATGTTTGCGTGATCGTAAGCGTGTAGTAACACTGGTTATGTCAAATAAGGTCAATATTGATGTATCCTTTAGTCGTAAAAGTCTGCAACAAGTATGAGTGTTCGCGTTTGCTGACGGCGTCACGCATAATGTCTCGTGTTATGCGTCAGGCTGTTTAATCTCTGGCTTTTACGCTTGGAACGATGTTATAAGGGCGAAATACAGATAGATGGCGTTCTTTTTGTGCTAATAGTCGTCACAGTTGTCTAATTTGTTAGTAACTAACGTAATAGTGTGGTGTTTGATTTCCATTCCGGGGATTCTTCGGTTTTAAGGCGGAACTTTATAGTCTGGTAATAGGAAATGAGTCACTCCGTGCGTCAAAGCGCGTTGGTAACTTTGTTTGGGGCTTGTGCAGAAGGCAACCAGAGGCCATCGGAGACTTCTGCAGTTATAACAGTGGTTTAAATCCACGCTAACGACGAGATATGTGGCCTAAACTGAAACATGATCTATTGGAAATCCAGTGCGTAAAAAGGCGAGTGGAATGAGTTATTACTGCGTAGTTAAATTGTGATCGCCACGTTATATGTTGCTTTGGTATTGTTTTGAGGATTATCACAGGCCTGTGTCCATGTAAGGCTGATGTGAAGGATTATACTGCTTAATCCGGAAAAAAAAGGAGATTGTAAAAAACACACTCATTTCAGTCATTCCTGTTATCCTTGAAAATCATTGAAACACGTATGACGCATTGGAAGAGGCTAGTTACAGAACATTGTGTCTATTATGATTATCTACTCGTGGGGTGTTTTACAGAACAAATATACAACAGCATTATTTGTGTTAATTTCCCCCTCAAACGTGATGTTGAAGATATTTCCTCAGCTCATGTTATGTGTTAGAAAGTGCAATAATAACTTCATGTCCATAGTTGGAAAATATATGCAGCTTTTGTTATATGCATGTAGTTTCAATCGTTTTTTGGAGTAATTCAAGACCTTTGTGGAATTGAGAAAATAAGCAAGTCGCAAGTATTAAGAGTGTAATGGCTCCAGTTATTAAAAACCCACTACAGTGAAAGTGAAAGAGCTGTCATCGATGATTCAATTAGATTTGGGATCTTCTGTAACTGCAATATTATTTTTGATTTCCAACATACAGTATTTTCTATACCATAAACCATAACCGTCTAAATGGGACCAGCCTTAGAACCTGTAAAATTATCTGTTCACAAATTGCCACTTGACGCTCTCTTCTCTGTTTGCTCCACTCAGGATCAGCACTTGTCTTTCTGGAAATACCTGAAGACCTCCACCATCTTAAATCCTGATTCTCTGGTCAATAATTCACTACCAACCAGCTTCCCAACTTCCCAACCAGCCAGTCTCCCTCAATCCCCTTCCAGCCCTACTGTCACCATGTCCCTGGGCCTCAAACAGGTTTTCAACAAAGACAGGACATTTCGGCCCAAGCGTAAGTTTGAGCCGGGCACCCAGCGCTTCGAGCTCCACAAGAAAGCCCAGGCCTCATTGAACGCCGGGCTGGACCTGAGGCAGGCCGTGCAGTTGCCTCATGGAGAGGACCTCAACGACTGGGTGGCGGTTCACGTGGTGGACTTCTTCAACCGCATCAACCTCATCTACGGTACCATCAGCGACTCGTGCACAGACCAGAGCTGTCCAGTCATGTCCGGGGGCCCGAAGTATGAGTACCGCTGGCAGGATGAGCACAAGTACAAGAGGCCCACCGCACTGCCCGCTCCCAAGTACATGAGCCTGCTGATGGACTGGATCGAGGTGCAAATCAACAATGAGAACATCTTCCCCACTAATGTCGGTGAGTGTGCAGTGGTGGGGTGCGCACGCATGCACACACTATCTTAGGAGGTAACTGCCTACTGCTGCAGCCGGGTAAAGCACAAAATATTCAGGTTCCAAAATCTGAAAGTCCAGAACAAAAAAAGAACAATCATCTTTTGGCAACAATTGGAATCTTAAAAATGTGGAGTCCTCATTTTTATTTATCCTACAGGGATAAATAAAAATGCACCTTTAGCTTTACCTGCTGAGAGGGCGAACCACTCAGCCTTTTAACCAGGCTGTTTCTAGGGTTTCAAATGTTTGATCTGATCTGTTACAAAAACATCAGATTCCCAATTAAATATAAACACTGTATTGTTCTGGAGCCATTGTCCACACTGTGCCAAATGTTTGGTGGTACGTGGCGCAATGGTTAGCGCTTGTGCTTCACAGCAAGAAGGTCCTGGGTTTGATTCCACCTCCAGGCCTTTCTGTGTGGAGTTTGCATGTTCTACCCTCGTACCACTAAAAACATGAACAGTAGATCTAGCATGCACCTTCTGTGTGTGGAGTGAGAGTGCAAATGTCCACAACATTTGTTCCTGCTTAATTTTACTTTAAAATTCTCTATTGATCAAAGTAAAACATTTGGACATTAGCTGTGTCCAAAGTAATGGGTAGTAAGCTAAAGTGAAATGACAAGAGAATGTTTTGTCTTTTCAATATTTTGTATTGTCCTGAAAGTTATTACTGATGAAGCAAAAGTAACCAGTTGATGCTGTGATACTATAACAAGCCTACTACTGCTAAACAAAGTTTGTGACATAACTATAAAATATCTCCACAACATTTTTTTAAATACAATTAGAAAAGATGAAATGGTTTTCTTTTGCAAAATATCTACCTATGTCACTGCAAGTGTAGCTTTAGCTGCAGGTTACATCCAGTAGCTGGTGAGACATCAGACAAAGATGATGGTTGTTATAATGTGCCCCCAATGGGTTTGCAGCTCTGAGAGTAGAACCGCTTTGACAAGGCAGCTGTGCACGCAGAAAAAATTTAGACAGAAGGGATGGGGGACATGCTAGAAGTTCCTCATGTTGGCTGGATGTATTGGGCTAAAAGCATCTTCAGATTGTTTGATAACTGTTTCCAGCATAGTAAAATCTCAAATGTCCAGTAGTGACTTCATGATTTGTGAGATTTGAAACAACAAGGCCACACTGATGTCTGCTTATCAATCCCCTCCAATGCATTTTAGTCTTGCTGATATTTGTCCTTCGGGTCGCTGTGGAAACAAACCAGCCAGGGCTTTACAGAAGGGCTCAGACAATGTACACTTGGGCTAATAATGGTAAGCGACCATAGCTCACACGCCCTTGAACAGATGCCAGAAATGCTGTTGAATTAGCCAGCTCAAAACAGCATCACCATTTAGTCACACTGTCCGGGCAAAAGCTTATCCCCTCATATTAACTTAAAAAAAAAAATAAGTTGGGGAAGGTAATTATTTGTAATGACAGAGATTCACCACCATTCTCAATACTGCCATATAATTAAAACTAGGGCTGAGGGATTTTGACATTCCTGATTTCTTTATGACATCTATTGTGAGATGTAATGTGCATTTATCTAGTTAATCCACTATGAACAAAGCCTCATGCTTCTGGTTGCAATGTGTGTGGTTTTGACAATAGTATGTACTGGAAAAACTCAAATTACTTAACAAAACAAGATTGAAACTACCACGTCAAATCATAAATAATCCCAGTATATTCAACAAAGTGAAGATACAATCCTTCAGTTGTATGTTCAGCTAAACAAAACAGTTATTAACCTGGATTTGCACATTGTCAGAGAAGAAGCCTGTCTCACATTCTAGATTTTAGCAGCGTGAATCGGAGAACTGATTTGATTCCAATCAAATGAATGCAATTCAATGATTCAATTTACTGTTTGTTTTAGGTACTAAATATTCTTTCTAATTACTCACCTGCCTCTTCTAAATAAAGCCTTATATCTGCTTTTCGGCATGCTCTCCTCTCAAAGCCGCAGAGTGCTAACCCATCAGGTGTCACCCACTGCCTCCCTAGCTCTCCTTACTCGACTCATCATACTGCTCTTTCCTGGACCAATCCCACTGTCTTCGCCATACAACAGTGTCGTTATGACACAGGCTTTAAGGCAAGTTTAGTTGTATTGCACAGGTCATACACAAGGCAAATCAAAGTACTTAACAAAACATGATATGAAACAAAGTCATACAAGGAATTAAAATCCTAAAAATAATATATACGGAATCGGGACGAAAGCAGAAGTAAGAATCCTACTTTTGAATTCGTTTTAGAATAATAAGTCCTTAAGTGGTGACTAGTTAAGTTTTAGGTGTCTGAGTTAGATGGTTAGGGTTAGGGTTAAGGGTGGGTTGGGATCCGTCCCACTTCCGTATATGATTTAGTGCTGACCTTACTCAGACTGGAGATGATCTCTTGGACAGTTTTATCATCTACAGGTGAAAAGTGAGTTGGCTCAAAATTCCTCGCCGGCTGTTGGATTGTAATTTGTTCTGCGGAGATATGGTGTTTTGATGCCTTGAACTCATTACATTTAGAAATGGTAGTTAATTCTAGTAGTTGGAGATGGCTGTACTGCTGTTTGGACTGCTGTTATTTTTTACAGAGAAGATTAATCCTATTTTAATGTTCACCCCTCTATGGGTATCAACTGCCCCCACATGGACCCTTTTGATTTTAACTCCTCAAAGTGTTGATGTAATATTTGTTACATAAGTGTGTAGCTCAGATGGCTTTTTGTTTTGACCTGTTCCTGGAGTTTGTGATGACTCCGGCTATGCCGACATGTTTGATTGCATTATCCCCAAACAAAACTGTTCTTGAAGTTCACTCTTGGTGTAGTTACAGCAGCTGTTTTTTGTAGACTGGTCAGTTCATATCAACTGGACCTGGGCCTTAATGAAACAAGCCTCCAGCTTAATGAAACATCAATTAAGCCGATCAATAAACCCATACAATGGGCCACGTCCACTGCTGAAGAATACTAGACACTATGCTTAAGTAAGCAGGGTAGATTTGTTCTTGTTTAAACTTTCAAAGTATACTTGCCTGAATATGGGCAGATAAAAAATCTTTTGTTAACGAGATTAATTATTGTATAGTGCACCAAGGCAGGTGCTTTATATAAGGCTTAGAAGGTTCTTTTAATAAGACAAAAAAATAAATAAAGCTAGTACTGCTTAATTACCTGACATGTTTCGGCGGTAGACTTCCGCCTTCGTCACAGCTGACGCGTGATGGTGCAACGCGTCTCTTATCAGCTGTTGTTGCCGTAGGACACTGGTCCATTTGATACAGACTGATGCTCACAGTGGCACAAAGAGATATGAAAGTTGTTCTCCTGAAGCTGAACTACTGTCTTTCTTAGCTCTGCGCTTTGGTTTAGTGCCATATTTGTGTCACTGCCTTTGCAATGTTCTGAGAATGTAAGTTATGTAATTTATACACAGTAACATTCTCATTCCCAAATCTTTTCACTGGTTGTTTGCCTTTGACCATTTAATTTCATTACGAGAATTTGGTGCAGCCCATGTTTGCATTCTAAATCAAAAATCCGTATTTGAAGTTTCTCTGTTTTGTTGATAGATCCAATAGTGGCTAGAGAAAAATGGCTTGTTAAAAATGTGTTTTCTTTCCTCTTCCAAACATATTGCTTGCTCCAGTTGTCAGAATCCCAAAAACTTGGCATATGTGAGACATCTAGAGAATGATGAATCCTGTTTTTTGTGCAGAAAATGTAATGTTTCTGCTTTTTCAGACAGAAAATTGAGCCAGCCAATCAACTCTCTCCTCTTAATGTCAAATTGTGTCACACAGTCTCAATGCAAAAGATAAAATGCTTTATAATAAGAAAAAGAGATCATGTTGTGATCTATTCTCAAAAAACGTCTTTCTGTTGCGACATGTAATTAATGTATTAATTATGAAATCAAAAAGTCAGGTATCCCAGCTTTAAAAGATTGTAGTCTATGTGACATAAGTATATATAATATGTATCATAATCAAATAAACTCACAATCCCTTGTATATGTTTCTTTATCTGTGTGTGTGTGTGTGTGTGTGTGTGTGTGTGTGTGTGTGTGTGTGTGTGTGTGTGTGTGTGTGTGTGTGCGCGCGTGTAGGTACTCCCTTCCCTAAGAGCTTCATGCAGGTGGCTAAGAAGATTTTGTCACGTCTGTTCCGGGTCTTCGTGCACGTCTATATACACCACTTTGACCGAGTTAGCCATATGGGCGCAGAGGCTCACGTCAACACCTGCTACAAGCACTTCTTCTACTTTGTGACTGAGTTCCACCTCATCGACAACAAGGAGCTGGAGCCTCTGGTGAGAGCGCATTTAGTGTATCAGTCATAAGGATAATGCTTTTATGAATGATGACGTATTGGTGCTCAATATAGGATCTTGAGAATATTTACTTTGCAATTCATGTTTTAGAATGGGAACTACTGAATTCAAGAATATATGCATGCTTAAACATCACTATCATTATGGTATGAACATAATGTACTAACATGATTTTGGGGGCACAACATTTTGGCTAACATGGCTGACTTCCTGATATTGTTTAGTCATATTGTAACATTTTAATTGTATTGACATGTACTATATATGTTTCTAAGTTTTAGTTTTTCAAAGTCGGGCTCCCATTGGCCCCATGTAAATCGAACTTTGAGGTGGCATTATTGAGCCGTCTTTTCATTTGTTCTCTTGGAACTTTCAACTCGGGACTAATACCACAATATGGAAATATGGCCAAAATGAGCACAACTGTATCTATGTACGTGGTGAGATCTAATTAAAGGCAGTACAGGCCTTTCCCAATAATGACTGTCAGTGGATGGTTTGCTAACGGAAGGACGACTAATTCATTTCTGCTGTTTATTTGCTTGAGATAATGGATTTTTATTCTAAAGTAATATTTTTCTTTGCTTTATTAATATGTCGTCCCTTTGTCCCATTTGTTCTCGTCATAATTGAATTGGAAAGTATGCTGCTGGTATAATACTGTAAATAACATCTAACCTTCAGTAAACATAAAGCTGAGCTAAATATAAACAAGAATTGGAACTCCATCCATCCATCCATCCATTTTCTTCCCTTTAATCCATTTCTGGGTCAGGGGGGTGGCAGTCAGAGATGCCACACAAGTCTCAAAGCACCAGCCCCTCACTGACCCTCTGCAGGTGGTGAGTCCACAGGAGGCTGCTCTCTGAGTGTGAGCATAGCCTTGATCTTTCAGTGGGGGCTTTGGGCAAAGTGGGGTTAAGTGTCTTGCCCAAGGACACAACGACAGCAGTCATCAGTGGGAGTCGGTGGAGAAGGTGCAGAGGTGGGAATTGGAACTTTGTAATAAAATTCAAGTCACTCTTGAACAGTTCTGTTTTATTCCCCAGTTTACATGCGTTTCTGCTTTTTCAGACAGAAAAGTGAGCCAGCCAATCAGCTCTCTGCCCTACCTGTCTCTACCTGTTTTATTATAAGATGAAGATGGCATTTTGTGATCTATTCTCAAAAGTCTCTTTCTGTTGCGACAGAGATTAAGTATTAAGTGTGAAATCAAAACATGAGGTCCCCCAGCTTTAAAAGATTAGAATCAATTTACCATATTGCCATTTGCAGAATACACTACATTGGAAAACAAACAGGATACATCGAGGGCACCAACACCACAAAGCACACACAAACAAAATGAAGACGTAGAAAGCCTGTAGCTGAAAAGTGTATCATTTTGAATTTCACAAAAATGTATTTAAAGACCATGATGTCATAGTCTGAGGGTTTGTCATAGCACAACAGAACAGAAGGGGTGGTTAATATGTTGGTTCTAATGTTGCGTGGATGGGACAAAAACAACTCCGGGTCCATTATTGATCATTTGTTAAGAGAACAATTTTGAAAAACTATGACAAAAAAGACATTTCAAAGTTATCTTGAGTGAGGGAACACTTGGAGCTAAAGGCTAACGTGCTGCGTGTGCATTTAGTGACAATCCGATATTCTCTTTTACATTTTCTTGAGGTGAGATAAGATGTATGTCATGAATATCTTATACCTTTTATTCGTAACCATGTATTTGTGCTAACATGGCTAACTCCAGCGCATTTATATGTTGGAAAAACTTACTGAGAAGAGGTTTTAGGACTCGGATAATTCTGCAGGATGAAGGATGAAATGTGTTAACAAAGTATTTTGTATCAGACAACTCGAATGTATTGAAATCCCATATTTTTCATTGATAGTAGCTCATATTTTAAATGACTGAAACAAGAGTAAAATAGACCTGAATCAAAAAAAATGTATGTGTGTCTATACGTGCGTGCGTGTGTTTGTGTACAATGTGACCAGTATATTCCATATATATGCACAATGTGACCAGTATATTCTATATACAATATATATATATATATATATATATATATATATATATATATATATATATATATATATATATATATATATATATATGCATGCACAATGTGACCACTGGAGTTCATAAAGTCACTGCACATTGTTGTACATGTCAAGGCTGACATTGGCTCTGGGTCTGTACTTTCTATATCAGGAGGCTGTTTCTCATTGTCTGATCACGGGGGAACTCTAACCTTGTTTCTAATACTAGTTGTGGAAAAATGAACTACCAAATCCCCCGTTTGTTAAAGGTATATAAGGGGATTTTAAACTTCCGGGTGGATCATCAAGACTTGGTCCTCCCAGTTGTCAGTCATTCTGTTGATACCTGCTTGTCAAATAAGACCTGAGAGTTTTGTACAAATAGTGGAGAGAGCGGTTCTTTCCTAAAATTTTAGGGAAACCTCCTATATACCTTTTTAAGTATTGCCATCATCATTACTTAGTTTAAAAGACATCTACAATCCTAAATGAAATGTAAATGCATCAATATTATTGTAATTTTGTAAAAATATGGCAGAGCGTTAGATAAGATACTACAATGATAATAGGATATAATGAAAATATTGTATCAAATTGAAAGTATTTAGTGAAATTTTATAAACGGCCTGCACATTTGATGGAATCCCTGCCGTCAGCCTGTCACTGGTGAAGCAGACTTATTGAATGATCTAAATATAGACTGATGGGTGATCCCCTCTGGTTTAGGACATTGATCAGCTCTGTCTCCATTACACAATCATTTGTATGTTTTTGATCTGTGTCGCCCCTTTTGGGGTCTGTCGTACACTTTGTGCTGCTGGAGGTGGAAGGGGGTGGAGGATTGTGAAGACTTTGCAATTTATCAGCTAATTTATCAGCCAAACATTGGGATTCATTTTTCTGAAGCATAAAACGGTTTCAGCACATAAAAGATAACCTGGATTACCCTGGAGCAGCCCATCAGCTCTCAGTAAAAAGAAGCACAATTATTGACATAATTGTCAATTCAATTAGTATTAAAATGTTTGCCTGCCATTGACAATTCAAATGATCTATCGAATATGTCTTAGATTTAGCTCTTTGAGCCAGCAGGTGGCAACAGCACTCTTTGGTTGTTTGCTCCCAGGAAACACCACTTGGTGTTTAATTGGTCAGAGTCAGGCCTGAACTGGCCATCGGGCATACCGGGCTATGCCGTGTTTGGGCCTGTCTGCCTGCCTCATACAAAAAATGAAAATGTAATTTTTGTGAAATGTGGAAATCCGTTGAGAAATGTTCGAGGGGGGCCGTGGGGCACTTGCTGCTGTTTGCTGTACTCGAACGGGATTCCGAATTCTCCGTGGTGCAGCGTTCTGGCCCAGGGCAGCTGCGGCCACTTTATAAAGACAGCACCCTTCCTACCTTCAGCGGCTGTCAACATTATGACCTTAACATGGTCATTATGTTCCCAGGATCATGTATTTACGTAACCTGTTACACATTGTGGATGTGCGTGTGTGCTGCAAAATATTATTTTGCAATCACAAGCACTTCGTCATGTGGCGTTTTGCTAGTTTTTAGAATGGAAAACACCACATTTTGTCTGATACTGGTGATTTCAGTGAAACTTCTATCTACTCCACTGGGGATTACTGGAGAACGAGTTAGAAACAAACTTATTTTTGCTGATCTGATTTCCGTTTTCCCCCTATTTTTTAGGTTCACAACAACCATTAGAGGTTGGGTCCGTGTAGGTCAGTGTACCTTCCGTTCATTCTATTTTCGTTTCTGACGTTCACATCGAAAACAAACTTTTTTTCTTATTTCCATTGCTCCAAATTATTATTATTTTTTAAAAAGTTTTCTGATTTGTGAAGCATATATTGAAAAAATGAAGAATTTGCCATTTTCCAATTGAATCATGGCCGTTATATTGGATTTTTCATTGTTTTACTCGAACTGAATTTTGTGTAAACGTTGCACTATTCAAAATCTAATTCAAAAATACATAAAATCATGAATGTTTTATTATTCATTTTATTCCTCCATACTGCCCAGGCCATACTGCAGTTCATCCAACACATTCTGCAAAAACCCAAGGTCAGCGAGTGCACCACATCCACATCTTTAACAACCAGCACCAACAAACTTCACTTCAGGGCACGGTTTTACCTGCTGCAGTTTCCTCACAGACCAGGGTAGCCTCCCCAAATATCTATTCATTTTGGGGCCACCAAACTGAAACCCTAAAAATGAATGTTTCAAACCAGATAAATAAAATCCGAGGCTTTTCACCCCAAACCAAGTTTTAGGTAAAAAAAATTAAACGAGTTTTTAGGAAAGGGGTTTTTCAATTTCTTCATAGAATGAACGCAAGTTACACGGACCAGGTTGTGTAAAGTAATTTATATTCAATTAAACATTTGTTTTATTTTAATTAATCTCGAGTCAAATGGTTATCTGTGTAGCAGTACCACAATCTGTGCATCTTAAACTGAAAAAATGGTGACTAGTTAATTGTCAAAGTAGCATAAGTTAATGTTCCCAGAAAAAGTTTTTGTTTTGTTTTTGTTTGCTCCTACTGAAATACTGACAGTTTAATTTAAAGAACAAATCGGACCACTACAGCCTGAATTGTATATATTTTATATTTAGTAATGCATTGGTTTTATATAGCGCTTTTTGGACACTCAACTGTCATTGTTCATTCGCTCCCTTCACGGTGGTGATAAATACTACTGTAGCCTCAGCTGCCCTGGGGCACACTTACAGAAGAGAGGCAACCAGTCTGTGCCATCGACCCCTCCGACCACCACCAACCATTCACACACACACCAGACTCATTCTAAGCAATGGGGGTGAAGTGACTTGCTTAAGGACACAACGGCAGTTTGGCACTTTACAGCCGCAACCGCCCCACTGTGGCATCAGGCCTCCCAGAGGTTAAGTGTCTTGCCAAGGACACAACAACAGCAGACATCAGTGGAAGTCGGTGGAGAAAGTCTCGTGGTAGACTTGAACCCACAATCTTCAGGCTCAAAGGTGCTCTACCAACTGAGCCACTGTCGCCCCAATTGATACATTGCTGTCTGAAAAAGCTTGGATAAAGATGTGACAGCGGCCAAAGATGCATACAAAACTAGAACGCAAGGAGCTAGTTAGAAAGATTCAATTGTATATTTATTTGTGGTTGAATGTTGGGTGCCCCAGTTTTAACTAAAAATGACTTGAGATAAATGATTCCCGAATGGCCGAGAGCGTTGAATAGCAGTGAATGTTTGAATGAGTGCATGCGTTGTTCGAACAATGTTACCAGTTGAGGTTAGAGTAAAGTTTTTTTTTTTTATAATTGAAAATGTGAAACCACTGTAAACTCATTACATGCAAGTTTTGTTTTGCAATCCATATTATTCATTATCCATACTGTTTATTTGGGGTTTGGACAAGTTGTGAGTCAATTATAAACATGATAACAATAATTAGAGATTTTGAGATATCCCTCTTGTTTGTGAGCGGCACAGTGGCTGAGTGGATAGCACTCTCGCCTCTCACCAAGAAGGTCCTGGGTTCGACCGGTTGGACCAGGGCCTTTCTGAGTGGAGTTTGCATGTTCTCCCCGTGTCTGCGTAGGTTTCCTCTGGGTACTCCGGTTTCCCCTATCACTAAAAACATGTCCAATAGTTCTGGCATGCGCCTCCTGTACTGGCCCCGCTCACATCTCTGTGTGGAGTGAGAGGACAAATGCCCAAAAATAACAATTGTAAACCGCTTTGTGACTCTGGTCTGTGAAAGGCGGTATATAAATAAAGATTACTTACCTACTTACTCTTTGCCTGTCTCTCTGCAAAACTTCCTGCATCCTTTTATACCACTTGGCCGCTGTAAAACACTGCATATTGACCGGGGGTTGTGTCTTTGCAGAGAGAGATGACGTCGCGGATGTGCCACTGAAGCAGCTGTTCTCCATCACACCCCATCCGTCCAGAGAGCAGCGCAGAACTAAACTCATGCAAAGAGTCTATTTTTATATTTAAGTACTGTAACCTGTAGCCGTGTCACGAAGGTCATTGGGAGCATTTGTTTCCTTTTCATTTGATTCATTGAAGTATTAAGAGCTGTCTGTTTGTGTTGCTTTTTAACCCATTCTCAATCATTCCAGGATATCACCACTTTGTATCATTTTTTTTTTTCCTGATTAGCATAAATATATTCAGCAAAATCTGTTTTTTCTTTCTATAACATTTTCAAATGTTAATACATTAAAATATTTATCCGGAAATGGAATTGGCTTTTTCATTATCACAATAGCAGACAATGCAAACCTTACAAGAAATTATGTTTACTTCACTGCCTTTGTTGCCTGAAAGAACCCTTTGGAATTACTTTTTATGAAGCTGAGGTGCTTTAGTTTTGGCCTCTAAGCAGGAGCAATCTCAGGACAGAGCAAGGCAAAAATAAAGAATCAAACTACAGTTCAAACTGGTCCTATTCCAGAATGTTTGATTTGACTGGAAATGGGGATACAACTTTTATTTTGAAAACACATAATGAAATATACAAGGCCTATAATAAAACGCACAAGGCATATAGGTTGTATAACGGGTTACGTTTTTAAAAATCAATTTTATTGACTGCACATGATCTTAAAGCCATTTCTCAAATATATAATATAGTATTACACAGCAATATCATCAGTTGAGATTAAAATCACCAAATTATTAGTGAGAATTCTCCACTACGTCCTATACCGCATTTAGCCATTTAGCATTATTGAAATATGTGTTCAACAAATCATGGATTCTCCTACTAATTAATTTGCATCGATCAGGATTCAGACCGTAGCACAGCACTGAGGCTGCACTAACTAAAGTGAGAACAATAATCGTTGACACCGACAGGGAACTTTTCAGTGTTTCATCCCAAACACATCACACATTTGAAGCCAAAATTGCAGTACGCGTCGGAAGTTGACGGACTATTTCTGATACATTCAATTTGAAAAAGCCTGGAGCATGCACACCGCATGACGTCGTGCAGTTGTCAGGGGCACAAGATTTAATTACAATACTTTAGTTGGCTTTTATACACTTTTAACTGGATGTTTTTGTATTATATATATTTATATTTGCTGTGCTTTCAATATGATATAAATGTTTTAACTACCTGTGCCTCCATACTATGGAGGACCAAAAATGACTAAAGTATAAATAAATAAATAAATAAATACAGGAATATATTAATAAATACATTCATTTTGGACAATAAAAACTAAATATTTACATTGATGTGTTAAATATTACTATGAAATCAAATAAATATACTTTTATTTAGGTTATTTATCAAAATCTACATTTTTTCCTTTATTTATCCATTTATTGCATATATTTATTTATGTATTTCTACATTTCTTCATTTATTTATTTATGTATTTCTACATTTATTTATTTATGTATTTCTACATTTCTTCATTTATTTATTTATGTATTTCTACATTTCTTCATTTATTTATTTATGTATTTCTGTGTCGTTACATTTCTTCATTTATTTATTTATGTATTTCTACATTTCTTCATTTATTTATTTATGTATTTCTGTGTTGCCGTATGCTAATTAGGCGGGCGGTGCTGAACTCAATCAATAGCAGGATTGGTGGGCAGTAGGGCAACCAGACAGAAGCAAAGTTAAGCCTAGCGTACATCGACAGAGAAACTGGAGACAAGTAGTTGCAAGGCGGCTTTTGGCAACTGAGAGGAGATGATGGAGATGATCAGTTGAAATCGGTCGATGTGCGCGCTCTTACAACTGGAGATGAACAGTCGGTCTCCAGTTTCAGTCAGTTGCCCGTGTTCTACTTTTCAGCAACTAGTTGTCCTCAGTTTCGGAGATATGACCCGATGTGCGCGCTCCATGCGCCGCTCCGACAACGTGCGTGTGTTGCGAGCCCGCAACAGTTTATGTCAGAAAACACACTGTAGTTGAGGCCAGTTGCTGTCGATGTACGCGCTGTTATTCCCCAGACTGGTCTGATACTGGGAGTTTCCCGTTTTCGTCAGATTGTCGATGTGTGCGGGGCAGCAACTCATATGCGACGGATATAATCAGTTGCCAGTCCGATGTACGCTAGGCTTTAGCCTTCTCGGTTTGTGAGAGGATGTGAAGCTGCTGCTTGTTGAAGAGCATCCAGCTCAGTTGCATCAAAGTCTACCTCTGGGTCAGCACTGTGATGAACTAAAACATTTAATAGTCTTTCCAGCCGAAAGAGTAGATAGTCCTCAGGTGCATTATGCTCAACATCATTAACATCATTTGCTAATGCTCTTAATTGATGAGCAATGGCTCCTAAAAAACTTACATTCGAAACTGCCATCATACCACACAAAAGTGCACAGAGGATCTCAAGCTAGCACAGAGTACCGTAATGTGAGGCAGTAATGATCGAGACCAGAGTTCACGCAATCCTAACCAATCCTGTTCTAGATTGAGTTCAGCACCGCCCACCTAATTAGCATACAGGAACACAGAAATACATAAATAAATAAATGAAGAAATGTAGCGACACAGAAATACATAAATAAATAAATGAAGAAATGTAGAAATACATAAATAAATAAATGAAGAAATGCAGCGACACAGAAATACATAAATAAATAAATGAAGAAATGTAGAAATACATAAATAAATAAATGCAATAAATGGATAAATAAATAAAGGAAAACATGTAGATTTTGATAAATAACCTAAATAAAAGTATATTTATTTGATTTCAGAGTAATATTTAGCATATCAATGTAAATATTTCGTTTTTATTGTCCAAAATGAATGTATTTATTAATATACTCATGTATTTATTTATTTATTTATACTTTGGTCATTTTTGGTCCTCCATACTTTCCTCCCTGAACTCCTCTAATCAGTTCACCTGTGATAGACTTGGAGTGATTTTAGCTGGTTGAGCATAACGGGACGCGATACAGAGGTTGGACAGAACAAGGCCAGGATGTAGCGACAGACTGGGCTGACCCATGCCGTTTGACTGGCGCTGTGCGGAGGCGCGGGCAAAGATGGGACGACCGAGCCATTGGACCATGGACACGGTAAAGACGTAAACGCTCGGACCAGAACGTTCCACACGCTACACATACATACATACGTACAAGTGGTAAATGTTTCTAACAGTTGATGTCCAGAAACCCCCAGACCATGACTTGTGCTCACTGGGAGAGCCATGATTGGAACAGTGCAACCTGTACAAGCTGATGTCGGTCATGTAAGTAATCTTTTATTTATAAAGTGCACAGATCAGAGCCAAAAGGCTTTAAAAAAAAAAAAATCTGGTCGTTTGTCTTCTCTCCCTGCAGAGATGGGAGCAGTTGCCATACAGGACCTATTGTGTTTATTTTCAGTGGTAGGGGAAACCGGAGCACCCGGAGGAAACCAATACAGACACGGGGAGGTGGATTTGAATCCAGGACCTTCTTGTTGTGAAGCACTAACCCCTGCACCACAGTGCCGCCCCCTAAGGCCCCATTTAGACGGAGACGCTGCAGAGGCGCTGCAAAGCCATCCACAAAAACCCCACTCCAGATTCTAAGTGCAACTTTACAACGTGACACGCGCAACCCCCAGCAGTATATTCACTTCCTCAACAACATCCTCCTCAAGCCACCGCAAAGACGTGAAAGAATGCACCAACATCATTCTGCATTTATCAGGAGCAGCTGATGACACATGGCTCATTGTTGGTATATTTTAATTACAATTTCCCAAGAGTGTATTTTTATTTTATTTTTATTTATTATTTTAGGGGATTGAGGAAATGCCCTGCCCCCCTGGTTGACGACACCACTGACAAACCCTCAGACTCCTCAGGAGGTGTCCTAATCACCATAGAACACACCATAGGCATTTTAAAGGGATGCTGGATGTGTTTGGACACAGCAGGTGGCAAATTGCTGTACAAACCAGAGAAGGTAAGACAACAGATTTTTTTTTTTTCATTTGCCTATTATAAGAACCGTCTAGTTTATTAAAATACCTTGCAGCTTATCTTATGACTCTCCCTACAGGGCTGTAGGATAATCATGGCCTGCTGTATCCTGCACAACATCGATGTGAAGCGTGGTGTGCCACTCGGCCACTACACCGTGAGGATTTGCGCCCTGATGTAATGACGGGACCAGACTGCAGGGGCGCTGTTCATGTTCGATAGCAGTTAATTTCCCGTTTGTGAATAAAGTTCAATACAACAGTCTGTGATTCACTTCAAATATGAGGACAGACCAGTTCCAGTGCACATCTTTATTTTCTTTTGAAATTCTCATACATATCTTTAATGTGTTTGATATGGTTCCCAGTGTTGAAGCAATCTTCTCCAGCGTCTCCCCTTTCTGTTCCTAATCCGACATCAGGCGTGGTCATGGAGAGGCACAGGTTCATGTGGATGTGCTGCTGCAGGAGGGCTCTTCCCGTTCTGGCTCTGTTTCAAGTTGGCTCTGCAGGACTTCTTCAGTGATTAAAGAAAATAAATGAAAATCAAGCAAAGTTCGCAACCCCATTCCAATACTAGAGCCGTATTTGAGCTCACACACTATGATAAACTCTAGAGATGGTGGTGTGTGAAAATCTCAGTGGATCAGAAGTTTCTGAAATACTCAGCCCAGCCTGTCTGGCACCAACAACCATGCCACGTTCAAAGTCACTTAAATCCCTTTTTTCCCCATTCTGATGCAGAATGTCATGACCATGTCTACGTTCCTATATGCATCTAGTTGCTGCCATGTGATTGGCTGATTAGGAATTGGCATTAAAGTGGAGTTGGATAGGTGTACCTAAGAAAGTAGCCGGTGAGTGTATACATAAGTAATATCTAACAGCATTCATGTGTTGATACATTACCATTAATACATCAAACATATTTAGCGCTTTTTTGAACACCCAAAGACGCTTTACAAAACACATACAATTGAACAAAATGAAGGCACGTTTATTTGTATAGCACAATTTCATACACAAGCCAACTCAAAGTGCTGAAAAAAATAAGATAGCATTAAAATCATAATCACAGTATATTAAAAAGAAAGAAATATAAAATCCGTCAGTTGTAGCACAGCTAAACAAAACAGTTTTTAACCTGGTTTTAAACATTGCCAGAGAGGAGAGTCTCACATCTTCAGGAAGATTGTTCCAGATTTTAGCAGCATGAATCTGAAAAGCAGCCTCCCCATGTTTAGTTCTGACTCTGGGCACTAACAGGAGTCCAGTCCATGTGCTCCTCAGAGTCAAGGTGGGGTTTGAGAAGTGAGTCAGAGTTTCTGATGAATTCCAGAGAGTGGGGGGGGGGCAGCTCAGTCTTGAGGGGGGTGAGGAGGATGGAGTCCGTGGATCTGAGGCGGCGGGTGGGACAGTGATGAGGGAGGAGGTCAGTGAGGTATATTCTGGATGTAGTAGTTCTTGGAAATGTTTGGAGGGAAGAACGGTAGAGGAGGCTGTTGCAGTAGCGGAGTCTGGAGGTGATGAAGGCGTGAACCAGTAATAGTAAAGTAGTAGTAGTAAAGTAAACAGCAATGGATTTTGAGATGGAGGGCGGTGTCGTTACAGAAGGGGAAACATTTATAGTTTGGTGATGAGATTGGGTGGATGTGGGGTTTAAGCGAGAGGGTGGAGTCCATGATAACGCAGAGGTTGCGTACAGAGAGTCAATGTTGAGGGAGATATTATGAGCAGAGGGAAGGAGTTTGTGACAAGGAGGCACGAGCGGGCGGCGGTGGGGGAACAAACACCATTTTGAATTTTTTTCCTTTTTTGTGCAAAAATACAAAAATAAAGTGCTTTGGAGGATTCAACCAGTGTAGTTTCTCCAGCAGCAGGACATCGAGTGAGGGAATATGGTGCCTTATATACCCTCTTTCTAAAAGCAGATAAACCACAAAATCTAAGCAGGTATTCTCTTTAAGATTTGTAATTTTTTTTATTTTTTATTTTTTATTGGTGTGTATTCTTGGGGATGTTTCCCTGTTCTGTAGCACTCTGAGATTTCATTGAAATGTAAAGTGCATTATAAATCAAATGTATTTATTAATAGCTTTTAATTTCCCATTAAATCCTCCAGTAAAACCCCTAACCATAATATGAAGAAAAAAGAAACAACTCCTGCTATGTACAGTCCCCACCAAACCACCTAACTAAACTATGTCTTAAAACCCAATATATATACAGTACAGACCAAAAGTTTGAACACACCCACCCATCTCAAGAGTTTTTTGTCTTCATGACTATCAAAATTGTAGATTCTCACTGAAGGCCTCAAAACTATGAAGGAACTGTGGAATTATGTACGTACTAAAAAAGTATGAAACAACTGAAAACATGTCTTGTATTCTAGGTTCTTCAAAGACACCTTTTGCTCTGATTATTGCTTTGCACACTTTTGGCGTTCTTTTGATGAGCTTCGAGAGATAGTGACCTGAAATGGTCTTACAACAGTCTTGAAAGAGTTCCAATGATGCTGAGCACTTGTTGGCCCTTTCGCCTTCACTCTCTGGTCCATTCATTCATTTTTCTTCCCCTTAATCCATTTCTGGGTCGGGGGGGTGGCAGTCAGATCTGCACCCAGTACACATAGCACCAGCCCCTCACTGATCCTCCTGCAGGTGGTGAGTCCATATTAGTATTGTTCTTTCAGCGGAGGCTTCAGGCAAAGTGGGGTTAAGTGTATTGCCCAAGGACACAACAACAGCAGTCATCAGTGGGAGTCGTGAAGTAGGTCTTGTGGTGGGCTCGAACCCACAACCTTGAGCTGGACCACAGAGTGTGGTCCAGCTCACCCCAAAAACCATCTGGATTGGGTTGATGTCTGATGACGGTGGAGGCCAGGTCATCTAGTCCAGCACCCCACCACTCTCCTTATTGGTCAAATAGCCCTTACACAGCCTGGGTGTAAATCTACAGTCAATCGTCATGAAAAGAAAGGAAACTAATTGAATGAGAAAGTGTGTCCTAACGTTTGGTTTGTACTTTATATATATATATATATATATATATATATATATATATATAACATTAATTTGTCAGAAACAGAGATATACAGTATATAATATATTTACGAGCTCCGGTATAAAACTTCCACGACTTCTTCCAGGACTCTTTTTCCCCGACACCTCACCCACACATTCACACACTCTCAGACACCCGACCATTCACTGCATGCAAACAACACCTAAAACATTACAAAATCCAAAACTACACATTTAATTGCACTATGCCCATTGCAATTGATGTTGTCTCTGCAGGACCGGCGCCACTACCTGGAATGCACCCACGGACAACAACAAACAAGTTTTTTAATAAATAATTTCAAATGACAATTGTGTGCAATGTTTTTATAAAAAGTGTGGTGTGCATAAAAGGGCCGGTGACATAGTAAAGTGCATGAGTGTTTAAAGTGCGTGTGTGTAAAATAACGAACTGCCGGTCTGTTACAGAGTGACTTGAGTCCAATGATGAGAAGTTCTGTGTTAGTGCTATTGAGTTTAAGAAAGTTTTGTCCAGCCAGAATTTGATGTCGGTGATGCACTGTGTGATGGTGGAGAGGATGAGTGGGGAGATGGATTTGGTGGAGATGTAGACCTGGGTGTCATTGGCGTAGCAGTGAAAGTGGAGTCCATGATGGAGTACCGATGATCTGGCCAAGGGGAAACATGACAATTATGAAGAGGAGGGGCCCGAGTACCAAACCTTGGGGAACACGAGTGGAGACAGGGGAGGTGAGGGATCTGCAGTTTTTGATGGAAAACATAATCATGACAATCACAGAGGCAAGAGGAAAACCAGGATAGAAAACCAGGATAGAACAGTGTTTGAGATGCTGATAGATTGAAGACAGTGGAGGAGGGTTGAATGGTCGATGGTCAAGGAGGCAGAATCTGAGATCAAGGAGGATAGAAAGGGAACCGGAGTCAGCTGCAAGGAGAAGGTTGTTGGATACTTCTACAAACAATTTCAAACACATATTTAAAATTGGATAGTTGATTCTAAACGTTAAAGAATAAAGTGTCATGATTTAAAGGTACACTGTGTATTTTTTACTCCAGTCCAGCGTTTAGGTCATATATTGTAGTCTACGGCACTACGGTAGCTGTTTAGGATAATGTGTCGCCTTTGACAGTGGTCCCCAACTCCCGGTCATTCGAACTGGGCCGCCAAGGAAAGAATCCTTTAGTTTGATTAATGACCCGATCTCTCCATACGTCTTGTTCAATTGACATGGTTGCGCTAAAATGTATACAAACTGAGATGTAAACAGTCATTTTTCTTCCCCTTAATCCATTTCTGGGTCGGGGGGGGTGGCAGTCAGATCTGCACCCAGTACACATAGCACCAGCCCCTCACTGATCCTCCTGCAGGTGGTGAGTCCATATTAGTATTGTTCTTTCAGCGGAGGCTTCAGGCAAAGTGGGGTTAAGTGTATTGCCCAAGGACACAACAACAGCAGTCATCAGTGGGAGTCGTGAAGTAGGTCTTGTGGTGGGCTCGAACCCACAACCTTGAGCTGGACCACAGAGTGTGGTCCAGCTCACCCCAAAAACCATCTGGATTGGGTTGATGTCTGATGACGGTGGAGGCCAGGTCATCTAGTCCAGCACCCCACCACTCTCCTTATTGGTCAAATAGCCCTTACACAGCCTGGGTGTAAATCTACAGTCAATCGTCATGAAAAGAAAGGAAACTAATTGAATGAGAAAGTGTGTCCTAACGTTTGGTTTGTACTTTATATATATATATATATATATATATATATATATATATATAACATTAATTTGTCAGAAACAGAGATATACAGTATATAATATATTTACGAGCTCCGGTATAAAACTTCCACGACTTCTTCCAGGACTCTTTTTCCCCGACACCTCACCCACACATTCACACACTCTCAGACACCCGACCATTCACTGCATGCAAACAACACCTAAAACATTACAAAATCCAAAACTACACATTTAATTGCACTATGCCCATTGCAATTGATGTTGTCTCTGCAGGACCGGCGCCACTACCTGGAATGCACCCACGGACAACAACAAACAAGTTTTTTAATAAATAATTTCAAATGACAATTGTGTGCAATGTTTTTATAAAAAGTGTGGTGTGCATAAAAGGGCCGGTGACATAGTAAAGTGCATGAGTGTTTAAAGTGCGTGTGTGTAAAATAACGAACTGCCGGTCTGTTACAGAGTGACTTGAGTCCAATGATGAGAAGTTCTGTGTTAGTGCTATTGAGTTTAAGAAAGTTTTGTCCAGCCAGAATTTGATGTCGGTGATGCACTGTGTGATGGTGGAGAGGATGAGTGGGGAGATGGATTTGGTGGAGATGTAGACCTGGGTGTCATTGGCGTAGCAGTGAAAGTGGAGTCCATGATGGAGTACCGATGATCTGGCCAAGGGGAAACATGACAATTATGAAGAGGAGGGGCCCGAGTACCAAACCTTGGGGAACACGAGTGGAGACAGGGGAGGTGAGGGATCTGCAGTTTTTGATGGAAAACATAATCATGACAATCACAGAGGCAAGAGGAAAACCAGGATAGAAAACCAGGATAGAACAGTGTTTGAGATGCTGATAGATTGAAGACAGTGGAGGAGGGTTGAATGGTCGATGGTCAAGGAGGCAGAATCTGAGATCAAGGAGGATAGAAAGGGAACCGGAGTCAGCTGCAAGGAGAAGGTTGTTGGATACTTCTACAAACAATTTCAAACACATATTTAAAATTGGATAGTTGATTCTAAACGTTAAAGAATAAAGTGTCATGATTTAAAGGTACACTGTGTATTTTTTACTCCAGTCCAGCGTTTAGGTCATATATTGTAGTCTACGGCACTACGGTAGCTGTTTAGGATAATGTGTCGCCTTTGACAGTGGTCCTCAACTCCCGGTCATTCGAACTGGGCCGCCAAGGAAAGAATCCTTTAGTTTGATTAATGACCCGATCTCTCCATACGTCTTGTTCAATTGACATGGTTGCGCTAAAATGTATACAAACTGAGATGTAAACAGTCCGCGTTCTAAGGCTGCACAGAGGCTATGATGAAGTTTTACAAATGTGCCACATACGCTGTTATGACAGCTCTCATGCACATTTATAGGTCAAATTTTAAAACTATTGCAATATAGGTTAAATATTACAACAAAGTTTCCTTGAAGGTGCATTTTGACGTGTACATGTGGGGGAATTCCTCTACTCATGTGCATAACAGACTGCTGGCATCAGAACCCAGAGTTTCCCATTAAGGAATGTCTAATTAATGCCAAAGACCATCTTCTGTCATCACGGGACATGTTACGTTGAAATATTCCTATTATTTTGAAGTTCACCTAGAACCACAGCAGTGGTGGAGATTAAAAGAGCCTTTTTGGAGGCTCATAGACATCTCAGCTCAAGTCTACTTCTTGGCCTTCTTGGGAGGAGCCTTCTTTGCTGCTGCTTTCTTAGGGGTCTTCTTCACGGCCTTCTTGGGGCTCTTTGCAGACTTCTTGGCTACCTTCTTGGGGTTCTTGGCGGGCTTCTTGGCCAAGTTCTTTGCAGCGGACTTGGCCTTCTTGGCTGCAAGCTTTTTCACCGCCTTCTTCTTGGGGTTGGGTGCATTCTTAGCTTCTTGGCTTCTTGGCTTTGGCAGCGTGCTTCGTAAAGGGCATTCACACCAGATCATGCGTTGCGTCCAGTTTCAATGCAATGTCACTGGTGACGTGCGTTCGTGCGAGGAATTGCATGTGCGTTGCGGCACGCAGGTGGGTGGACAGTGGATAGTGGGTACGGAGACTCGATGCATGCAGCAAAAGCAGGAGATGAACATTGTTGAACTTTTTCCGCTGGCCACACATGCGGCAACCAATCAGAGAGCAAAGTGGCAAGGCAAGGCAAGGCAAGTTTATTTATATAGCACAATTCATACACAAGGCAATTCAAAGTGCTGAACAAAACAAGAAAGCATTAAAATCATAAATTATCACAGAACATTAAAAAGAAAAGATAGAAATATAAAATCCCTCAGTTGTATGCACAGTTAAACAGAACTGTCTTTAACCTGGTTTTAAACATTGTCAGAGAGGAGGCCTGTCTCACATCTTCAGGAAGACTGTTCCAGATTTTAGCAGCATGAATCTGAAAAGCAGCCTCCCCATGTTTAGTTCTGACTCTGGGCACTAACAGGAGTCCAGTCCCTGTGCTCCTCAGAGTCCCAGCAGGAGTCCAGTCCCTGTGCTCCTCAGAGTCCGGGCTGGTTCATATGGTACTAATATGTCACTAATATATTTTGGTGCGAGGCCATGGAGAGACTTGTACACAAGCAGAGCTGTTTTAAAGTCTATTCTCTGAGCCACAGGAAGCCAGTGCAGGGACCTGAGAACTGGACTAATGTGGTCGTACTTCCTGGTTCTAGTCAGGACTAATGTGGTCGTACTTCCTGGTTCTAGTCAGGACTCGAGCTGCTGCATTTTGAATGTACTGCAGCTGTTTTACAGCCTGTTTGGACAGACCTGTGAGCAGGCCATTGCAGTAGTCTAACCTACTGGAGACAAATGCATGGATAAGAATCTCCAAGTCTGCTTTAGACACTATGTTTTTGATCCTGGCAATGTTTTTTAGATGGTAAAAAGCTGCTGATGTTACTGATTTGATGTGGCTATTAAAATTTAAGTCTGAGTCCAGTATTACCCCTAGATTTCTGACCTTGTTTGAAGGTTTTAGGGAGAGAGACTGTAGATGACAGATGACGCTCTCTCTTTGTTTCTGGGGACCAAAGACAATCATTTCAGTTTTGTCTGCGTTTAGCTGAAGGAAGTTGTTTTGCATCCACTCACTGATCTGTTGGATACAGTGAAGGAGTGAGTCCACTGGTCCATGTTCTCCTGCAGTCAGTGAGACATAGATCTGAGTGTCGTCTGCATAGTTATGATAGGAAACTTTGTTTCTGCGTATTAACTGACCTAACGGCAGCATGTAGAGATTGAACAGAAGAGGTCCCAGGATCGACCCCTGTGGGACTCCACAGGTCAGGGCCATATGATCTGAGACACAGTTTCCAATCTCCACAAAGTACTTCCTGTCTTCAAGGTAAGACCTAAACCAACTTAGGGCGGTGCCAGCGACTCCAACCCAGTCCTCTAGTCTCTGTAAGAGGATCTCATGGTCGACGGTGTCAAAGGCAGCACTTAGATCTAACAAGATTAAGATTGAGACTTTGCCTGCGTCAGTGTTCAGCCGGATATCGTTTGTAACCTTAACGAGAGCAGTCTCAGTGCTGTGGTGGGGTCTAAAGCCGGACTGAAACATATCAAATGAGTTGTTGATTATAAGAAATCTAGTAAGCTGTAGGTAGACAACTTTCTCAAGGACTTTCCCCATAAATGGCAGATTTGAGATGGGACGATAGTTGTTAAGTACCGTAGCATCGAGACTGCTCTTTTTTAGCAGGGGCCTGATGACTGCAGTTTTCAGGGCCTTTGGGAATATTCCAGAATGAAGGGACATGTTTACTATCTGTGTGAGTGAATGTAACAGACTGCTCAGAACAGACTTCAGAAATCTAGTGGGTAGTACATCCAAGCTGCATGTGGAGGAGCTCAAACTGGAGATTATCTCTTGGACAGTTTGATCATTTACAGGTGCAAAGTGAGTTAGCTCAGATAGCCTTTCTGGTTGTTGGATGGTTATCTGTGGATTGGAGACAATGGCGTTTTTGATGCCTTGAACCTTGTCATTGAAAAAATGAGCAAACTCATTGCATTTACGTTTGGAAGTAAGCTCTAATGGCATTTGAACAGGGGGGTTTGTTAATCTATTAACTGTTGAGAACAGAACACGCAGATTGTTGCTGCAGCCTTCAATCATTTCAGAAAAATACCTTTATCTCGTACTACGTAGCACCCGGTTAAACTCGCACAACTTATCTTTGAAGATCTCGTAATCAACCTGGAGGTTGGACTTGCGCCACTTCCGCTCGGCCCTCCGGCACTTTCTCTTTTGTGCCCTGACCGAGTCTGCTTTAGCCCACGGCGCCTTCTGCTTATTTTTCACTATTTTAACCTTCACAGGGGCAACGGTATCCAGAACATTCAAAACACTAGAGGTGACAGAGTTAAACAGTTCATCTACAGTAGAATACGATGCATTCTCAAAGTTTATCATTCCCATAAATAGTTCACTCGTATTTTCATTTATGCGCCTTCTTCGAACAGTTGCAGAGTCCACTGGTGGTTTGTTAGTGAAACACATGTCAAAAAAAACACAGAAATGATCCGAAAGAGCAACATCGACCACGTTTACATTTGAAATATTCACCCCCTTTGTAACTAACAGATATAGAGTGTGCCCTTTGCTGTGGGTGGGGCCACTTACGTGCTGAGTGAGATCAAAGGATTCAAGTATGGAACTCAGCTCATTTGCATTTCTGTCATCAACATTATCCACATGAATATTAAAATCACCTGTAATAACCAAACTATCAAAATCTGTGCATACAACTGAAAGCAACTCGGTAAAATTATCAATAAAACTGTGACATGACTGCGGTGGCTTGTATAGGACAATGAAGAGTATTGGAGGAGATTGTTTTTGTTGTATTTTAAAAGACACATATTCAAATGACGAAAACTTCCCAAGAGACATTCTATGGGAGACAAAGTGGTCTCTAAAAATGGCAGCTAAGCCTCCTCCTTTTTTGTTTTCCCGTATTTCAGATTCAAACTTGAAATTTGGTGGTGATGCTTCTATTAAAACTGCATTTTCTGAATTTTGGTCAAGCCAAGTTTCAGCCATGAACATAAGATCAAGATTATGAGAAGAAATAAAATTATTGATTAAAAAAGACTTGTTACAAAGAGATCTGACATTAAGCGTAGCAAGTTTCAAAGTTTCAGTATCAGCGGCACGGTGGCTGAGTGGATAGCACTCTCGCCTCTCAGCAAGAAGGTCCTGGGTTCGAATCCCGGCCGGACCAGGGCCTTTCTGAGTGGAGTTTGCATGTTCTCCCCGTGTCTGCGTAGGTTTCCTCCGGGTACTCCGGTTTCCCCTACCACTAAAAATATGTCCAATAGTTCTGGCATGCGCCTCCTGTACTGGCGACCCCGCTCCCATCTGTGTGGAGTGAGAGACAAATGCCCAAAATTAACAATTGTAAACCGCTTTGAGACTCAGATCTGCAGTGAAAAGGCGGTATATAAATACAAACTTACTTACTTACTTACTTACTTACTTACACGGAACAAGAATTAGATTTTCCAGATTAGACTGATTAACTCCAGATGTTTTTCTGTAATGTATTCTTTGTGTTATCACTAAGGGAATGGCACAGGTGGCTTCATGACAGGGCCCCAGCCGGGTCTCTCCTCTAACTAGACTGCCAGTGGCTGCGAAGCAGAGACCCTGTGCATCCTAGTGTTTAGAGAAAAGAGGGGAAGGGGAAGGCAGGGGAGGAGGATGGAGAGGTGGGTGGCTTTTGGGTGTTGAACGAGGGGGGCAGGGAGGTGGAGGGGTTTTAGGTGATGGGTTAGGGCCGGGGTGGGCTGAGGCAGAGGTTTTGGATGTTGAACGAGGGGGAAGTGGGGGTGGAATGGTCATGAGGTTAGGGGAGGGACTGGCTGAGGTGGTTTTTGTAGGTGAATTGGAAACCCTAGGTGGTTTTGGAGGTACATATGGGGAGTGGTTTAGCATGTTGGACAGGACTCTAGATCGAGCTAATATGGGTGTGAGAGGAATAGTCTTCATGGCCGATTTTATTAGCCCTGCAGAGTGTTCAGGTAGGTCTAACAGTGAAGGCGGGGATGAAAAACAAAGGGAGGTGTCCCCATTCTCTCTTGATGGAGTGGACGTGGCAGGGGGGACCCAAGACAGGTCCATGGGAGGTGGCGAGGGAGTCTTTGATGGAGGGGCAGGTGGTTGAGGAAACCCCCGCACAGGCCTGTCTGCTGTAGGCTGGGGTGAGGATGGGGGCTTCTGAGGCGCTGTAGATGAAGAAGGCGTGGCTGCTTTGGAGCAGGCTGGGGATGAGGATGTTGGTGGTGGTGGTCGTGCTGCTGGTGCTGCTACTGGTGATGATGCAGCTGCTGCTGGTGATGATGCAGCTGCTGCTGGTGATGATGCAGCTGCATCTGATGACAGTGGAGGTGTTGAGATCCTTTGAGGCGGTGATGGTGTTGAGATCTTTCGAGGTGGTGGTGGTGTTGAGATCCTTCGAGGTGGTGGAGGTGCAGAGACTTTTGGAGTTGGCTTCCTCCCTTTCGATGGCTGCACGCGCTGCGCAGGCTGAGGTCTCAGGGCAAAAGAAAGGTTATCCATCAACACTTTTACTCCGTAAGTGTTCAGATGTGGCCCTTTCCCTTCAAAAAGCTCATGCCTATTCCAGAACAGATTAAAATTCTCAATGAAGGCAAGTCCTCTGCGTGAACATTCGTTGAGTAGGAAAGTATTTAGCTGATACAGACGACTGAATTTCATTTGCTTCCCGTCCACATTTGGTAGTGGGCCACTGATAACGATTTTTGTGTCCATTTTAGCAAGGTCGTCCAATAATAGAGAGTAATCCCGTTTCAACTTTTCACTTGTGTTGTCATAGACGTCTACTGCCCCCACGTGGATCAACAATCTTTTTACCCCGCCGGTCTCAGACAGAAGCCTTGGAGCCAACAGCCTTATCTCATCCACTTTGGCAGAGTGTACTGAGTGAACCTTGAGATTACGCATATTTACATTTCTTATCGCCGAATCCCCGATAAAGAGCGACTCAGCTGCATTTGACCTTGACTGAGACTGAGACTGGGACTGAGAGACTACTGCTGATTCATCTTCCAAAAGTGGTGAAAAGCGGTTTCTTGTAATTAAAGATTTTTGCTGTGGCATTATGACACTCTTGTTATCATTAGCTTTGCCTTGTTTGGGCTTGGCACCATATGTGTTCCAACAATTGTCTCTGTTGATTTTGGGAAATGAAATAGCGTCATCATAACTTACGTGCTGTCCAAGTGGTCATGGAGACACAAGCCAGTCAGAGCAAGATGACGAAAACAGCCAAAACATGAGCTGAATCAGGACTAACCCAGGACTGGGGGGGGGGGGGGGGGGGGGGGGACACATTGCTGGTTAACATATGCCTCCAGCCTGAGTTCTCATTCTCCCGTCGTAAGTGCTGATAACGTGTTCGCCAATGAACAAGTACAGTTCAATAATAAAATAAACCCATGGCGCAGCTTTGTGAACACATACTGCTGTTATATGAAGTCTCTGGAAGGTCTCAGGACACAGACGCTGCAGAGCTGCATTTGTGGATAAAAACTTTACTCAAAAAGCCACTCTGAAATTTAGTAAATGTGTGTCTAGTGCGGTTTGGACTGCGTTCATGCGTATTATAGAGAAAAGTTTACACACTTTTTATATGTGCTACATGAACACAGCTTTAGGCTTGGCATTCTTCGCAGCCACTTTGAATGAACTGAAATCCCCAGTGCCTTTGGTCTGGCTCAAGATACCTGCAGCCAACATCTTCACCAGGGCTTCAACTTCGATGTATTGATTCTAGTGTTTAGATTGGACCTTGTTATTTATTTATTTATTACAGGGACAGTGCTTATTAATAAACATTTCTGTAAATACGCCAGACTTAGGCAAGCGGCTATTTTTCATACGTAGTCCTTCTTGGATTAGTTTTAATTATGCAGTGATTAATCAAAGTCTACATAAAATTGTACATGTCCATTTTGAACAAAAAACAAGTTATGTAATGACTATTTTATAGTAGTAAGAAATAATGTGAATTACAAACCAGAAGTAACTATCCAATCCAATCCACTACATTTATATAGCACATTTCTAGCAGTTTGTGTACAACAAGCAAAAATAGCACACATATATACACATAAAGTTCTGGGCTAACTGTGGCCGGAGAAGTGCCACAGTGAAAACCGGAGTAGAGTGCATTACAGTGGTCCAGACGTGAAGAAGTAAAGCGTGCATAACTTGGTCAAAAAGGAAGAAAAAAAAAAGAAAAAAAAGGTTTAACTTTGGATAAATGCCGGAGATGATATAATCTCGATTTTAAAACGCTGTCTATGGTAATGCCAAGGTTGGTGACTGTTGGAAGCGCATCTTCACTCAGAGGTTCCACATCAACCTGATTGACCCCAAAGAGAATTACTTCTGTATTTTCTTGTTCATTTTAAGACAATTTTGGGCCAACCAAAGCGATGGGCAAATAGATTTGACAATCATTGGCATAAAAATGTTTAAAAAGCCATGCTTTTTAAAAATCCCATTGAGTGGCAGGAGATAAAGAATGAAGGGAATGGGGTCCAGAAATGATCCCTGGGGGACTCCACAGTGAAGGGGGGCAGAAGATGAGGTGGAGTCCCCCAGCCTAACAATGAAGGACCGCCAACAGGTAAGATGCAAACCAGGCAAGGGCGGTCTATGTTTGCCAATAATACATGTTTTATACATTTTGGGGTTTTTGTGTTACTCATATTTGGTTAATTGGCAAATGTTATTCATTGCATTGACTGACAGTTTCTTAATAGTGTTTTTTCTATTGATATATTTTTTCATGTAGAACTGACAACATTTTGGCTCAACACAAATGAATATGGAGTTAATTATGACCTATTTTGACACCGTCAGGAAGTAGTATTGATTTAGATTAAGATTTGCTTTATTTATCTCACATAGGAGAAATTTACAAGAAAGGGTAATTTTTCCTCACATTTCCTTTTCCATTTCAAATATAACTTTTTCTTTGATTTGAAATAAATGTGATATAGAAGACATATAGTTCAGATTGAAAATCCTTTATTTGTCAGAGTCTAGTAGTAAGAGTCCATGATGCGCCTCATGCTCATGAACCTGGAGCCTCCGCCGAAGCCCATGTTCATAAAGTTGCGGTACTCTCCGGGCCTCATGTACATCATGCGTCCTCTGTAGTGGGGCTGCTCGTACATCAGCCAGTGCCCGTCCATCACGTTGCAGGACATGCAGCTGTTCATGCGGTAACGGTCCATGGTGTGGTCACAGTCGTCCATCAGCTCGTGCATCTGGCCACCGAAGTTCTCACGCTCATAGATGCGCATGCGGTAAGAGCCACGGTGCTGAGGGCAGACAGGCAGAAGACAGGGTTTGAGGTTTGGAAGAATTTACAAAGCTGCACATTTAGACATACACTGTGTCTGTTCATTGTTTTCATCTCACACAGTTCATTTCTTAGCCACATTTATATTCTATCATCTTTTGATCATCTCAATGTGTTTTTTTCCCTTCTCTACTTCAGCCACATGACCAAGAGCAGGGCTGCGATTGGCTGCTCACCATGGGGATCATGCGGCAGGAGCGGATGCAGTCGCTCATTCCCATCATGCTCATGTAGTCGGAGTACTCGCCCCTCCTCATGAAGTACTGGTTGCCCATGAAGTTGGTGCGGTCATAGACCATGAAGCAGCCTCTCTCCACTCTGCAGGAGTGACACCTGCTCAGGTAGGAGGACATGTCAGCACACTCCCCACTGCACTCCCAGGAGCGGCCCTGGAAGTTCCTGTCCTCGTAGAAGATGATCTGCAACAAACACAAATAGAACAGATTATTTTTTATTTTATTCACATCCTGTGCCTCCTGTGTCACTTTGGGCGGTGCCAAAATAGAAAGATTGAAAGATTGCAATCTCAATCATTAAAACCATGTGGCAGAAACAGCGCGAGCAGCTGAAGAGAATTTGTCTACCATTCACAATGTTTGGCTGCAATATACATTGTCCAAACCTTGTGTCACTTTTACTAAAACAGTGTTTGTGTTAAACTATTCAAATAAACTCTATAAAGCTTAAACTGTGTTTTTTATTTTAAGTTCCTACCACCAATGATGAACTTCAACAAATTCCCAGTGTGGGGAAGGCAAAGTATGGTTGTAGTTCTTCAAAATGGAGCAATCACAAAGCGTGCTATATCCTAATATCTCTGTATTGGTCTAGTTGTTCCAAAGAGATAACTCACCTTGCCGCCCATGTTCATTCCACTGGTGGTCATCTTTATTTTGGTTTGTTAGTTTCGTTGCGTTGTTGGTTTGACTGTTGAGCCGTTGATCCGTAGGACAACTGTGCTCTACCTGTCCTCAGAGCTGCTTTATATACCACCTGAGCTGAAACTAGCACCATTCACAAAACCTGCAAAATCAGCACCTTTTTTGTGCCCCGGACATCATAATCGGCATTTTCTCTCTTTTAAAAACATGGACACAAAAACTGGCAGCTGTGTGGCTCCTTCAGGCCTCACTTTGTCGCACGCACAAAAGATAAAACAAAAAACACATCGAGCACACAATGCAGAGGGTACTTGAACAATGTGGTGCAATGGGGGACAATGGGAGCAATGAGAGCAGTGCAGTGCTCATCTTAAACCCAGTGACAACTCCAGAAGCTCACTTTTGAATTGTTTATTTTTATTTTTTTAATATTAACAATAAGGAAACTAAATATATTGCATAATTTATGAGATAATAAAGCGTGTCATAAAGGACATCTACATCTTTCATATGTGTCCAAAGGTAATAGGTCTACATATACTGTACATAACAGATTTGACCTTTTCTGATAAAACATTTAAAGCGGATTTATTCTGTATGAGTGTGAGGGATTGAAGCCTATTTTCGGTTTACTTTTCAAATTATTATATGATTGATTGAATGAAAGATAAAATGTTGCTGTTGTTGGCTCCATATTTATTTATTTTTCTTCATAACAACAGTCACAGGTCATGGCACACATTTATTTAAATCAGACTTTGTAGCCTACAGTTTACAGCTAAACTCCAGCAGGTGGAATGCATCAGTGCTAAAGAGATACATGTATCACACAAGTTGTATTGTAATTGATATGGCTATTATACCAGTAAAAGTGCATACACTTTAACCAATTTGAATATACCTTTTTCATTACTGCTCCTCACTATTTGTCTAATCACCATGTAAATGAGGGGTGTCAAACTATGACCCGCCGTGTAATTTCATTTGGCCCTTGAGGCAATATCAAATTAACATTAGAGCTTGCCCTTCGGTATTATACAGCATTCACCGCTAATACTACAAATCCCAAAACACTCTGCTGTTGTTTTGGCGCGCCAGCCATGCTCTCTCCTCATGTTCGGCAGCACTTATATGTGAGCAACTTTTCTCCTCAATGAAGATGACGAAAACGTCTTACAGGATACGTCTGAATGACGTATCCTTTGTTACCTTTGTTACCCGACATTAATGAACTAGCATCCCAGAAAAGATGCCATGTATCTGAGCAGTAAAAAGACCTGAATGGTTGATTCATTCATTGTTATTTTTGAAATGTATTATTAGCCTGTGGAAAATTGTATTGTTGAAATGTACCTCAGAAGACTGCAAATACAAAAGAGGCAATTTTTTATTTGACTTTAATTTTATATGCCATTGATGTTTTTTTGCTTGTTTTTTGAAAATTGAGTTATATAATTAAGTTATATAAGCGTTGCATGATCCATATTCAGTGTTAAAGCAAATGAGTGTAGCAAACTGAGCAATGATTAACGTTTTATTCATGCACTTTCTCTTGCTACTTCAAGGCTTGAATGTTTGATGTATTCATTGTTATTTTATTTTCAAGTAAGTAAGTAAATAAGTAATCTTTATTTATATACCGCCTTTCACAGACCAGAGTCACAAAGCGGTTTACAATTGTTATTATTTTTGGGCACTTGTTCTCTCACTCCACAGAGATGGGAGAGAGTTTCGCCGAACAGGAGGCGCATGCCAGACCTATTGTACATATTTTTAGTGGTAGGGGAAACCGGAGTACCCGGAGGAAACCTATTTTCAAATGTATTATTAGCCTGTGGAAAAAGTTTATTTTGATATTTACCTCAGAAGGTTGTAAATAGAAAAGAGGCATTCCATTTACATTTAAATCTTATAAAATTTGTATTTAAATGTTATTAAATTTGGTTGTTCAGTTTTCAATTTTGCCCACTCTATATTTGAGTTTGACATATTTGAGAGGTCTGGCCACTGCAGACGCTACGTTCTTGATGGTGACTTCAGTCCAATCCTCCTGGTTGATATAAGAGTTAACACTAGCCCTTGATAGATTTAAGCCTGGCCTCTGTTGCTGCTGTTGGTCAAAGATAGCCAAGAGTCCATTGTTATGGTAGAACTTAAGTCCTTAAGGATTTGGGGTTAGAACAACTATAAAAATGCAGCAACCTGGTAAGTTGATGCACTGATCCTGGTAAACAATCCAGATAAATTCTGATAATTACTGTAATTATCACTGTAATTATTACTGTAAATAGGTCAATTAAATAATTTAAAGTGCTTGGGGTTGAGTATTTTATGGGTTGGGACAGAAACTCTGTTAAAAATGTATATAGCTGTTAAACATGAGTTAAGTGGATTGTGACAAGCATTACTGTATGTTATTAACCTGTTTAGAACTTACCGTTTTGGTTTTAATTATTTTGTTACTTGTTCCTTATTACTATAGTATTATGTGTATATATATTATGCATGTTTATTGCCTTAACTATGATTATCTGAAACCTTTTAAATGCATTCAAATCTGAAACATTAAACAAATACAAAAAACGTATTTTTACAGATGGTTATGTAAGGGATAATGTATAGCATACAGGTCATTATCGGAAAATAAGTACCGACAGGGCGAAGCGGACCCCGACGCGCAGCGGAGGGGTCTGCTTCCGCCCTGAAGGTACTTATTTTCCGATAATGACCTGTATGCTATACATTATCCCGCTTATTATACTGCTTTGTACCAACTTAACATACAAAATAAACTTCAGATCACTTTTATGAATGCCAAAAGTTTATTTAATGACAACAAATAAAGTAGTCCCAAAAAGTTTTCCCGTTGCTCGGCAACCGCGGGCAGGCAGTGTGGCTTTGACAATTGTGGCTATGCTAGCAACAGTTAGGCTGGCAACTTCCAAACTAGAACTCTCTGGAACTGCATGAAAACTGAACACAGAATTCTGAACATCAGCGGTGAGTGACCCATACATAAACCTAACCTAAATCCATAATTCGATCCTCTGCAAATGTGTCCGAAAATGTGCCGGTATCTACTTCCGGGTTTTTCGGGATCGCCTTTTCTCGCATTACATCAGTGTTTTTGTCATGAAAACGTAAACGGAAAATTCTGAAAACTTCCGTGCACTTGTATTAAGACTGGATTTGTATAATTCACTCTCCGATTAACATTTAATTGCGTTGATTGATAGGCATTTGCGTTTATTGAGCGGCCAGAACTACTTCCGGGTTTTTCACGATCGCTTTTTGACGCAGAGAAATAGTATTTTTGTCACGAAGACAAGACCAGAAAATTCTGAAAATTTCCGTGCACGTGTGTGAAGAATGTATAAGTATAAAGTATTCTCCGATTAACATTTAAGTGTGTTGATTGAGCGTGGCTAGCTCCGGAGTGGCCGGAACTACTTGCGGAGTTATCCACGCATTTAAAAAACAAGCAGAGAGTGCGTTGCCAAAGGGCAGCGGTCATTATTGTTTTGAGAGGTCCGTTATAGAAAATAATGACCGGTAGAACGTTTTGAAATTACATTCAAATCAATGGAGCGTTCTACTGCTGCTGTGAGGAGCCGTATAATAAATAAATGTAGTGTTATGTTTTAAGCATATACATGCAACAATCACGACATTAACTTGTATCACAGTTTGAGCTTCTCCTCCATCACCATCTTAAAGACATTTTCCCATTTTTCATTACAAACCTTATTTGTGTAAAATTGTCTATAATAATATTTTATATTTTAAACAGTTGTCATTCCACTAAATAGCAAAAAGAAACACTTTCCTTACACCATCCTTCTCCAGGTGCTAGTCCTGACATCCGATCAGAGACAAAGACCCACGTCTCAGCAGAAGATTCATTTTGAGCTCACCATGTTTCTGCAAATATCATTGTATTCAATAAATGTTTTGTTTGTTACCCCGGAATGCTGTGGCATCGTTATGGCTCATTAAATAATAATAAGTCCTTTTTCTTGGTGAGAAATTTGGTTTGTTAAGTCTTACCACGTAGTGTTTATTAGGCCCGAGCCCAACCATGGAAAAGACGGTTGGAGGGTAAGATTAAGGCAGCTCGGAGAGAAGTGAGTCAATTAACAGAGGCCCAGAGAGGTGCAATGAAAAGACCAGTACCCAGAAAGTACAGCCAGATGACCATACCTGAAGCACTCGAAACTGCCAAACAAAGGCTCCAAGCCCTGGCCAGCCGCCTACAGAGGTACACTAAAGAGAATGAAGCCAGAAGGGTGAACAGGCTGTTCGCAACACAACTTGCGAAGGTGTGCGCTCAGTGGCAGGGTAACAACAGGGGAGCAGACCCACCGAGGCTGGAAACTGAACAGTTCTGGAAGAACATATGGGAGAAGGATGCAGCACATAACAGAAGTGCACAATGGCTGGTGTCCCTGAGAGAGGAGCACAGCCACCTCCCAGAACAGAACTCAGTTACCATCACAGAGGCAGACATCCGAGAAAGAGTCTCAGGTATGAAAAACTGGACAGCACCTGGCCCTGATATGGTCCATGCCTACTGGCTAAGGACACTCACATCACTCCATGAGCGCCTAGCAGCACAAATGAACCAGCTGCTGAGAGATGGGACTCACCCAGAATGGCTAACCGAAGGGTGAACGGTCCTGATCATGAAGGACCCTGTCAAGGGTGCAGTCCCCTCCAACTACCGGCCAATAACCTATCTCTCCACAACATGGAAGCTCATGTCAGGCATCATTGCGGCTAGGATAAGTGGGCATATGGAACAATTCATGAGCACAGCACAGAAGGGCATTGGTAGAGACACCAGAGGAGCCAAACACCAGCTCCTGGTTGACAGAACAGTCGCCCAAGACTGCCGGTCACGACACACCAACCTGTGCACAGCCTGGATTGATTACCAGAAAGCTTACGACTCAATGCCACACACATGGATCATGGAATGCTTGAAGTTGTACAATATCAACATGGCTCTAAGGGACTTCGTTGCAAACTTGATGGGAATGTGGAAGACCACCCTTGAGGCAAATGGCAAGCCGCTCGCACAAGTGACCATCAAATGTGGTATCTACCAAGGAGATGCTCTGTCCCCACTACTGTTCTGCATAGGCCTCAACCCTCTAAGCCAAGTAATTGACCAGACAGGCTATGGATACCGCCTCAGGAACGGAGCAAAGATCAGTCACCTCCTCTACATGGATGACATCAAGCTGTACGCCAAGAGCGAGAGAGACATCGACTCTCTGATCCAAACCACCAGGATCTACAGCCATGACATCTGGATGTCATTCGGACTCGAGAAATGTAGCAGGATGGTGACTCGGAGAGGCAAGGTAGTCCACACAGAAGGGATCTCACTCCCAGAGGGAACAATAGCAGACGTTGAGGACAGCTACAAGTGTCTCGGTATACCACAGGCAAATGGCAACCTCGAACAGGTGACGAGGAAAGCGGCAACTGCCAAATACCTCCAGCGAGTAAGGCAGGTCCTAAGAAGCCGGCTCAATGGCAAGAACAAGGCCCGGGCAATTAACAGCTACGCCCTGCCAGTGATCAGATACCCTGCAGGAATAATCAGGTGGCCAAAGGAAGAGATTCAGACCACGGATGTTAAAAATCGAAAGCTCCTTACCATGCATGGCGGGTTCCATCCCAAATCCAGCACCCTGAGACTGTACGTAAGCCGTAAAGAAGGAGGCCGCGGACTTGTGAGTGTGAGAGCCACTGTCCAGGACCAAACATCCAAACTCCATAACTACATCATGGAGAAGGCCAAAACGGATGACGTACTCAGTGAATGTCTCAGGCAGTGGCGAGATGAGGAGGTGCTGGAGGAGAGCCCGTCATGGGAGAACAAGCCCCTACACGGCATGTACCACCGGAGCATAACAGAAGTGGCTGATCTCAAGAAATCCTACCAATGGCTAGAAAGGGCTGGCCTACAGGACAGCACAGAGGCACTCATCATGGCTGCACAGGAACAGGCACTGAGCACCAGAGCGATAGAGGCCCAGATATACCACACCAGACAAGACCCAAGGTGTCGGTTGTGCAAAGAGGCACCTGAGACGATCCAACACATAACTGCAGGGTGCAAGATGCTGGCAGGGAAGGCCTACATGGAACGCCATAACCAAGTGGCTGGCATAGTGTACAGAAACATCTGCAGAGTATGGGCTGAAAACTCCAAGGTAAGCTTTATTTATATATACCGCCTTTCACAGACCAGAGTCACAAAGCGGTTTACAATTGTTATTTTTGGGCATTTGTCTCTCACTCCACACAGAGATGGGAGCGGGGTCGCCGAACAGAAGGCGCATGCCAGAACTATTGTACATATTTTTAGTGGTAGGGGAAACCGGAGTACCCGGAGGAAACCTACGCAGACACAGGGAGAACATGCAAACTCCACTCAGAAAGGCCCTGGTCCGGCCGGGATTTGAACCCAGGACCTTCTTGCTGAGAGGCGAGAGTGCTATCCACTCAGCCACCGTGCCGCCAAGGTCTAAGTGGGAAACTCCTCCAAAGGTGGTGGAGAATGAGCGTGCAAAGATCCTGTGGGACTTCTAACCTCGACTCCTAACCATCCCAAAAGCCAGGACACACACTCACGGCGAGGCATCTTTCCAGCACTACAACCCCTTCTCTGAAACAGTCTGCCGGAGGAGCTCAAGGCCGCAGAGAACATTCATATTTTTAAAAGCAGGCTCAAGACGCACTTTTTTCGATTAGCTTTTGATTAGTTTTTACTATTTCATTTTATATATTCTATTTATCTTCTATTATTTATTATATGGCTATTGCTTTTATTCATGTATTGTGTGATAGCTGGTTGCATCTGAACCCTGCCAAGTCTCTCATCATTGTTTTACAGTTTTACTGGTGTGTGTTTGTGTGTGTGTGTGTGTGTGTGTGTGTGTGAAGGCATGAGTTCATCTGTGTGTGTTTGTCTGTGGTTTGGGGTGGGTCTGAAAAAAAAGTATGAAATTACTGAAAATATGTCTTATATTCTCGGTTCTTCAAAGTAGCCACCATATATATATATATATATATATATATATATATATATATATATATATATATATATATATATATATATATATATATATATATATATATATATATATATATATATAGTGCCTTGCCTGAGCAGTCTGGCACTTTGCAGCCACCCCACATGTGGCACCTGATGTTCCCAGAGGTCTCTCATCATATTACTAACCAAACCCTGGCCTGCTTAGTTTCAGAGGTCCGACGGGATCTGGCTTTTCACGAGAAGGAATGGCTACAATAAAACACAATATAAACGCGTCTCTTATCAAATAAATAAATTAAAAACATAACTCCTTTTCAGACTATCCAGATCATTCATCCACTCAACTAAACAGAAAAATAACCCCCAGGACATTTGGTTGATTTATTTAATTTTGTGTACATTCTAAATTTAAATTTCAACCCACAAATCATCTTACTATGAACTTAATCAAATCAAACAACACAACTCAAGATATATTAGCTGAATATTCAAAACATCCACAGGAAATCAACTTACAGGTCAAGCAGGAAATGAACAAATGTGTTAGTAATTAGACATTGCGGTCACTCCTCTGTTGTTAACTGGTCAACAGAGATGATGGAGCAATGTGAATGGTGTCTTTCTCAAAGATGCAAAAGAAAGAATTGTACCGAGTATATGAAATGAGGACAAAGTGTCTCACAAAATACAAAATGATACATTTCATTTTTTCATTTCATTTACATCCCTTTACTTTCCATTTCTAGGTCAGGGGGGTGGCAATCAGAACTGCCACCCAATTCACGTAGCACCAGTCCCACGCTGATCTTCCTGCAGGTGGTGGCTCCACGGGAAGATGGCTGCTCCTTCGACACAGATGCGGCCTTGGTCTTTCAGCGGGGACTTCAGGCACATTGGGGTTAAGTGTCTTGCCCAGGGACACAACGACAGCAGACATCAGTGGGAGCAGTTGACATGGGTCGTGGTGGGATCGAACCCCGTGCTCTACCAACTGAGCTACTGTCGCCCCCACAAAATGATACATATTAGAATTATTTAATGAGCTACAACCATGCCACGACAAACAGGTGCACTAAAACGTTTATTGAATACAATAATTTGCAGAAACAAGGTGAGCTCAAGATGAGGCTTGTGCTGAGACGTGAGGTCTTCTTCTCTGATCTGAAGCCGAGTTGGGACTCACCCCCCGGAGAAGGATGATGTAAGGCATGTGTGCATGAAAGGTTTTTTTATATTATTATGGTGGAATGATTAAATATTATTTAAAAAATGGGAAAATACTAGATTTGTAGAGAAGAGTTCTTGAACTGATGAGATCTCACTAAGGACAGAAAGACCTCATCCTAAAGTTTGTCAGAATTTACTAACTAACATTTTGATTACATTGTCAACCTAGTGCTCCCCAAGGTTTCTCACTTTTTCCCACTGGGTTTTTTAAGAGTTTTTCCTTGTCGATGCAGGAGGGTCTTGTTGGACAGTTAGTGTCCAACAGAAAGGATTGGTGCTGATCAGGACACTTTAGCATTCTACAACATGTATGGACATTTTCTTCTGTGTGTGCTTTATATTCTTCATGTGTTTTAACTGTTGATTCTCTGACCTGTGTTGGTGATTTCAATGGTTTTTTTAAGTCCTCTGAGATGACTTCTGTTGTGACCTAGGGCTATACAAGAATAAATTGTATTGTATTGTATTGTATTGTATAAATGTCTGTTTGTATAATCAAATTAGTCCAATCATAATTTCTGTTACATTTAAGTAATTTTGTCTTGGTGACGTCCCTACAACCAAGAAATACATTATATTTTTCTAAATATGGCTAAACAAGGATGAAATTGAATAAGATAATGATTAAAATCTTCAATAAAACAATGTTAACTTGTGATAAGTTAACATGCACTTTTAACACATTTTTTACATTTAAAATGGCAATTAATTAAAAAGGTTACGATGAATTATAGTTGTGGCACTAAAGATATAGTAGAAATAAACATTTTATACAATAGGAATACAATTCCTAAAGTATAAAAGAACAAACAAACAACAAAATGGCATGAATTAAAACAAAAGTAGTAAGAACTAAACATGTTAATTACATGAAGAGAAAACTCTGACTAAAAGGCTGAGTCTGCACTTTGAGAGACAAAAACACAGTCTGTGGTCAGGTGTATTTAAACCCTGGGGTCAGAGAGTGGACACACAGCAGCTCAGCTTTGTCCAAGTCTCCAGCAGCTCACAGCTCGACTACCGGCTAAAACCAACAAGATGTCCGCCACCGACATGAACATGAACAGCAGAGTGAGTTAATACTATATGAACTTTGATAACGAACACATTGCTGAGTTCATCATTAGTGGTGGGAACTGAAGGAAAACTCCACAGAATAACCGTCTTTGAAGGGCAACAGTTTAACGGAAAAAGTTAACTAATTAACAAAAAATAATTATCATTATAATTTGTGTTTGTTGCAGATCGTCTTCTACGAAGACAGGAACTTCCAGGGCCGCTCCTGGGAGTGCAGTGGGGAGTGTGCTGACATGTCCTCCTACCTGAGCAGGTGTCACTCCTGCAGAGTGGAGAGAGGCTGCTTCATGGTCTATGACCGCACCAACTTCATGGGCAACCAGTACTTCATGAGGAGGGGCGAGTACTCCGACTACATGAGCATGATGGGAATGAGCGACTGCATCCGCTCCTGCCGCATGATCCCCATGGTGAGCAGCCAATCGCAGCCCTGCTCTTGGTCATGTGGCTGAAGTAGAGAAGGGAAAAAAACACATTGAGATGATCAAAAGATGATAGAATATAAATGTGGCTAAGAAATGAACTGTGTGAGATGAAAACAATGAACAGACACAGTGTATGTCTAAATGTGCAGCTTTGTAAATTCTTCCAAACCTCAAACCCTGTCTTCTGCCTGTCTGCCCTCAGCACCGTGGCTCTTACCGCATGCGCATCTATGAGCGTGAGAACTTCGGTGGCCAGATGCACGAGCTGATGGACGACTGTGACCACACCATGGACCGTTACCGCATGAACAGCTGCATGTCCTGCAACGTGATGGACGGGCACTGGCTGATGTACGAGCAGCCCCACTACAGAGGACGCATGATGTACATGAGGCCCGGAGAGTACCGCAACTTTATGAACATGGGCTTCGGCGGAGGCTCCAGGTTCATGAGCATGAGGCGCATCATGGACTCTTACTACTAGACTCTGACAAATAAAAGAGAATCTAAATGAAACTTTACTCTCTGTCCACTTTGTCCACATGCACAATCTTGGTTTAATCTGACTTTTAGGAAGGTTAAATATCTGAAACACTGTTGAAATTTACTCTTTTTTTCCACAAGAGGACTTATACACACCCATAGAAATCAAATTATACAGAAATAGAAAAATAGCAGACAGAATCAATAATTGTTTTTGTTTATGAGTAAAAGTCTGCCATGATCCTGTTTCTATCTTTTAAAAACAACATTTTGATGATGCTTCCAGTCTAATTATGTCAGATGTGGAATCCAAAAAGCAGCAATGAGTGTTGCCCATCCTAACCATCTCTCATCCGTTATAGTAAATGTGTATTCAAACTTTTTCACATTCTAAAACACAACATAATGTTTTCAGGATAGGTTTAAGGACAACGCTTAATTGTTTTACATGCATGAACAGATATCACAATGTCATAGCCAGATAACAGAAAACTAGACTTCAACCACCTCAAGTCCTTTACCTTCCCCTCCTGGACCCCCTGCAGTTCGCCTACGGAGCCAACAGATCTGTAGACGACGACATTAACCTGGCCCTCCACTCCATCCTATAGCATCTCGACTCCCCGGGGACCTACGCCAGTGTCCTGTTTGTGGACTTCAGCTCTGCCTTTAACACCATCCTGCCATCCCTGCTCCAGGACAAGCTCTCCCAGCTCAACGTGCCCGATTCCACCTGCAGGTGGATAACTGACTTCCTGACGGACAGGAAGCAGCGAGTGCGTCTGGGGAAGAATGTCTCGGACTCTCGGATTATAAACACAGGAGCCCCACAGGGCTGTGTTCTTTCTTCCCTGCATTAAAAAGATTAAAGATTAAATCATTCAGTTGTATGCACTGCTAAACAGAACCGTTTTCAGCCTAGATTTGAAAACTGCTAGAGTACAGTAGACGCCTGTCTCACATTCTCAGGAAGACGGTTCCAGACTCAAACTGCATGAATCTGAAACGCAGCCTCTCCATGTCTAGTTCCAACTCTTGGCACCAGCAGCAGGCCAGTCCCTGTGCTCCTTAGAGTCCGAGTTGGCTCATTTGGCACCAACATGTACCTGATGTACCCCGGTGCAAGGCCATGGAGAGATTGTACACAAGCAGCATTTTGAATGTACTGCAGTTCCTTTAGCGCTTGTGAACAAGCCATTGCAGTAGTCTAACCGACAAGAGACAAATGCATGGATAAGGGTCTCCAAGTCCGCTTTAGACACTATGTTTTTAATTATAGCAATGTTTTTTAGGTGGAAATGAGCTGCTGATGTTACAGATTTTCTGTGGCTATTGAAATTTAAGTCTGAGTCCATTATTACTCCTAGATTTCTGACCTAATTTGAGGGTTCTAGGGAGAGTGGCTGGAGGTGACAGATGACACTCTCTCTTTGTTTCTGGGGTCCGAAAAACAATAATTTCAGTTTTTTCTGTGTTTAGTTGGAGAAAGTTATTTTGCATCCACTCACTGATTTGTTGGATTCAATGAAGGAGCGAGTCCACTGGTCCATGTTCTCCTGCTGTCAGGGACACATAGACCTGAGTATCGTCAGCGTAACTGGGATTGGAGATGTCATTACTGTGTATTAAGTAACCTAAAGGCAGCGTGTAAATATTAAACAGAAGAGGCCCTAGGATTGATCCCTGTGGCACTCCGCAGGCTAGGGCCAAATAGTCTGAGACACAGTTTCCGATCTCCACAAAATACTTTGTCTTGTAGATAGGACCTAAACCAAATTAGGGCGGTGCCAGCAACACCAACCCAGTCCTCTAGTCTCTGAATGAGGATACCATGGTCGACAGTGTCGAAAGCAGCACAAAAATCGAACAGGATTAGGAATGAGACCTTTTCTGCGTCAGTGTTAAGTCCGATGTCATTTGTTTCCTTTACTAGAGCGGCCTCTAGTACATACCAAAAGAGTTGATAGACAAATTTTTCTAGAATTTTTCCTATGAAAGGCAGATTTAAAATGGGCAGATAACTTTAGTGTCGGGTCATCCAGACTCCTTTTTTTTAGAAGGGGCCTGATGACTGCCTTTTTCAGGGCCGCTTTAGACACTATGTTTTTAATTATAGCAATTAAAAACATAATTGTTTTTAATTGCTAAAAACAATTAAAAACAATTTAATTGTTTTTGGGCACTTGTCCTCTCACTCCCATCTCTGTGTGGAGTGAGAGGACAAGTGCCCAAAAATAACCATTGTAAACCGCTTTGTGACTCTGGTCTGTAAAAGGCGGTATATAAATAAAGATTACTTACTTACTTACATTGGGAAGAGATTCAAGAGACATATTTTACAACGTATATGCGTGAGTGAAGGTAAAAGACAGCTCAGAACAGATTTAAGAAATCTAGGAGATAATACATCCTGGCTAAATGTAGAGGAACTAATTTTGTACAGGTGTAAAGTGTGTCAGCCCAAAAAGCCTTACTGGCTGTTGGATTGTTATTTCTACTGTGGAGTTGATGGCGTTCTTGATGCCTTGAACCGTGACATTAAAAAACAATTAAGTCATTACATTTGGATTTAAAGGTAAGTTCTGATCGCAATTTAACCTGGGAATTCGTAAGTCTATTCACTGTTGAAAACAGAACACGTAGATTTTTACTGCAACAATAGTTTCAGAAAAATAAGTTTCCCTTATTCTATGTAGCACCCAGTTAAACTAATCTTTGAAGATCTCATCGTCAACTTGGAGATTTGACTTTTGCCACTTCCGCTTGGCCCTCCAGCACTCTCTCTTCTGTGCCCTGACCGAGTCTGCTTTAGTCCATGGCGCCTTTTGCTTATTTGTAACCATTTTAACCTTTACAGGAGCAATTGTATCCTGAACATTCAAAACAGTGGTGGTGACAGAGTTAAGTAATTCATCTACAGTAGAACTGTTAGGGACCAAGCAGTAAAGCACCAAGACAAAGGTTCAAATCTTGCAAAAAAGGGTTTATAGGCCATATAGACAAACAGGCCATTAAAAAGGTCAAAAGAATAGAACTTTACAGAAAGCAAATGTTAACTTAATGAGAACTTAACACAAACAAACTGACCTCCTAAATAAAACATAACCCAACATATATATACTGCCCAGCCCAATTACCCACAGCTGTACCAACCCACATAAGCCCGCCCCTTTTTCCTCTTCAAATCAGGAGGGACAAGGCTCATGATGTCATCCTGTGGGGTGTAGCCATCACACACCCCCCCTCTTCAGGACTCTCGCCAAACCAGCGAGATAGGTAATCAGCTGTGACATTGTCTTTGCCTGGAATATGATGGATGGAGAAGCGAAAAGGCTGGAGAGCTAGGTACCATCGTGTGATCCTTCCATTAGTGTCCTTCATCTTTTCCAGCCATTGAAGGGCTTTATGGTCGGTCTGCAGTGTGAACTCTCGGCCCAAGAGATAATACCTGAAAGAGTCCAGAGCCCACTTGATGGCTAGGGCTTCCTTTTCCACTGTCGAGTATCAAACCTCTCGAGGGAAGAGCTTTCTACTTATGTAGGCCACTGGATGCCGTTCACAATCTGGTCCCTGCAAAAGAACTGCTCCCAAACCCCTTTCAGATGCATCAGTCTGCACAACAAAATGTTCATCAAAATGTGGACTGTACAAAACTGGGTCCTTACTCAGTGCTTGACGTATATCATGAAAAGCTTCCATTGCCTCCTTTGTCCATGGAATCTGAGTTGGCCTGAGGGATCCAGTCAGGTCTGTCAGTGTTGCCGCTCTGGCCGAAAACTGGGGTATAAAGCGGTAATAGAAGCTTGCCATCCCCAGGAACGATCGCAGCTGCTTTTTTGTCTTTGGTAAGGCACAAGATTCCAGAGCTTTTATCTTGTTCACCTGTGGCCTCAGCTTCCCACCGCCGATGACATGGCCCAGATACTCCGTTTCTGAGGAAGCAAAAACACATTTTGCTGGATTTACTGTTAAGCCAGCTGCTTGCAAGCGATCCAGTACTGCTTGCTGCTGCTTGCTCCATGTGCTCCTCCCAGCTTGAACTGTAAATTACAATATCATCCAAATATGCTGCAGCGTAATTTGATGAGTCTCTGAGTACCTGATCCATTAGTCTCTGAAAAGTTGCTGGCGCCCCGTGCAACCCAAATGGCATAACCGTGAACTGGAAGAGACCCCATGGGGTCTTGAAGGCAGTGAATCTTCTTGACTCCTGGGTAAGAGGGACCTGCCAATAACCTTTAGAGAGATCTAAAGTGGTCAGATATTTAGCTTTTCCAAGCCGTTCAAGAAGGTCATCAATTCTTGGTGTGGGATATGAATCAAAAAGTGACATCGAATTAAGATACCTGAAATCAATGCAGAACATTATGGTGCCATCTTTTTTCGGTATGAGGACCACTGGATTGCACCATTCGCTCTCAGAGTCCTCAATCATCCCCAGCGACAGCATCAGGTCAATCTCCTCCTTTAGCGATGTCTGCAGGCGTTCTGGTATCCTGTAACTGAGCCTTTTAGCAACCACATTATTTTTAAGAACAATTTCATGCTGCACCACGTCTGTTCTGCCTGGGTTGTCCTGGAAAACAGACATTTTACAAATTGAGCTCACCTCAATTCTTTGCCTCTGTGAGAGGTGTGTCAGATCACAGTCCATCTTACAGCGTGCCGGAGTCAAGTATTGCTCTTCAACTTCATCTTCCTCCACCACCTCTCGTATCAGAAACACCTCTTTTCCAGGTCTTTGTACCCACTCCCTCAACAGATTTATGTGCAGCACTTTCCGTGCCTGGGATTTCCCTGGGGATTCCACCTTGTATGTAGTTGGACCCAGCTTCTTGATTATCTCAACAGGCCCCTGCCACTTAGCCAGCAGTTTGTTGTCCTCACTTGGTAACAGTACCAGCACTTCTTGGCCTGGAGCGAAAGTCCTTTGACGAGCAGACCGATCGTACCAGACCTTTTGCCGTTGCTGGGCCTCTGCCATGTGGGATTGAGCCAGTTCAGTCATTCTTTCAAGGCGCTCCCTCATCTGGACAACATATGAAACGACATTAACAGGTCCCGCCCTCTCTTTGTCTGCCTCCCAGACCTCTCTGAGCAATGAGAGTGGCCCCCGCACCTCACGCCCATACAATAGCTCAAAGGGAGAGAAACCTGTAGAGGCCTGGGGTACTTCCCTGTATGCGAAAAGGACGTACGGCAGCCATTGGTCCCAATCGGTACCGGTGTCATTGACAAATTTTCGGAGCATCAGCTTAAGGGTCTGATTAAACCGCTCAGTTAAACCATCAGTTTGGGGATGGTATGGCGTGGTCCTTAGTCTCCGGATGCCAAGCAGCTGGTAGACCTGTTTTACTAGAGTGGACATGAAATTATAACCTTGATCTGTTAGTATCTCTTGAGGGAAGCCCACACGAGAAAAAAATTGGACGAGACAAAATGCAACGGTTTTTGCTTTAACATTCCTCACTGGAAAAACCTCTCGGTACTTTGTTGCATAGTCTGTCATTACGACCATGTAGCGATTACCAGATTTACTCCTTTCAACTGGTCCAACAACATCCATCCCAATGCGCTCAAATGGGGTCCCCACAACTGGCAAGGGCTGAAGTGGAGCTCTGGAGGGCATTTTTGGAGAGGTTATCTGACACTGGGGGCAACTGCGACAGAACTGTGCCACATCTTTATGTAACCCTGGCCAGTGAAAGTATTGTTGAATTCGTGCTGTAGTTTTGTGCTTACCCAAATGACCGGCCCAGGGTACAGAATGGCCAAGAGTAAGTATGGCATTTCTTGCTCTTTGGGGGGCCATCAACTGCAAAACTGAACCCCTCTGACGATAGAGTATGCCACTGTCCAAAACATACTCAGGACTACCAGGGGCTCCCGCTTTAGTTGCTCCAACCTCCAGGAAAAGATGTGCTATGGATAGATCAGACCTTTGCATTTCAATAATATTAGGGGGAATTCCAAAATCTATAGACCGCTCTGGTTCTGCATTTTTGTCAGAGTGTACAATTGTGTGCTGGAACTTCTCTTGTCTCCTGATTCTTCGTGATTTTCGATTTTTAATTTCCCCCGCTTCCAGTTCCTCGTTGTAAAATGGCAGAGCACAAAGAACAGTGTCAATAGCTTCACGTTTCTGGGCTTGAGCACGAGTAACAGCAGCCAAGCAATTTTGAGTTTGTCCCCCTTCCAATAGGTCAAAGAACACTGGCAAGTCCCGACCTAGAACTACAGGGTAGGGCAAACTGTCCACAACTCCCACACTTAACAGATAACTTTGGTCATCTATCTTCAGATATACATCTGCCGTTGGATAGTCTTTTATCTCCATGTATACAACAAATGGGAACTGTGTCCATCATGCTAATAATATTAGATGGAATATAATCCTTATGAACTAAGGTCTGGTCACTCCCTGAATCCAATAGTCTTTTTAAGAGTGTCCCATTCACCTCAACAGTAGCCATTTTGATAGAGAGGTCAGAGTTAGGCAAAATGGTATCTAGGCGAGGAGCATAGCACATTTGGGTCATTTTTGCAGAATTTTTGGGGTACATTGGTTTAGTGTGTCCTTCCACTCCACAAAGGTAGCAGATAGGTTTTTTTCCTGAATATTTTGGTGGGTGCATGCCTGTATTGGCTGGATTAAAAGGCTTACCCAAATTGTCCGGACCTTGGCGGCGTTGCATAGCATGCTCAGAGTCCCTCTTCATCCACCAGTCCTCTTGACTCCAGGCTTGTCCATGCTCCCGGGCAGCCACAAAGACATCGGCCAGTTCAGCTGCCTTCAGGGCTGATTTTGGATTCCGCTCCTTGATCCAAATTTTAAGCTCAGGGGACAACATTCTTAAGTATTACTCCAAAATGATAATTTCACCCACTTCATAGATTGTTTTACCTTTAGGCTCAATCCATTTCCCAAACAGCTCTTTCAACCGTGAATAAAGCTCGTTTGGACTCTCACCTGGGTATATTTCTAGTGAGCGGAATCTCTGCCTGTAGGTCTCAGAGTTAATATTATACTTTGACAAAATAGCAGATTTTACCAGATCGTAATTAAGGGAATTCTCAAAGTCCATATGTACATATGCCCCCCTTGCTTTACCAGTCAACAGTGGTACTAGATGAAAAACCCAGTCAGGCTTAGGCCAGCGGCATGCTACAGCAATGCGTTCAAATGTGATCAAGAAATGTTCAATATTGTCATTGTCTGCCAATTTTTCCATTCTTGGCTCATGATGGGTGTGGCAATGAGCCGGTGGAGTTTGTATGTCGGCCATATTGGTGTGGTCCACATGGGCCTGTGCAGGTGTGACTGATTGACTTGGACCCTCTTCATTTTGTACAAATAAAGTCTTTTTAACACTGATTTCAGACTGCAAAAGTTCAAATTTGTGCTCCAGAGACTCGAATTGCTGCCTTTGTGTAACCTCTCTGATATTCTGCTGCCCCATATGTGTTTGAAGAATGGCAATTAGATCTGAGAGTGTAGGCTCCATACATTCTTCCTCTTCTTCACACCCATCAGTGTATTTCACCTCTCCAGAAGCTCCATTTTGAGTCTCCTCAGAGTCCATCAAGTCTGCTGCTTTTTGTTCCAGCTCTTCCCTTCTCCGTCCTCTTCCTCTTCCAGGCATTTTTCACGAGGGAAAAAAAACAAAAATGTAGAAAAACAAAAAAAAGAAAATGAAAAAAACCTTTGTCTAAACTGGATGATCCCACCGCTGCCACCAATTGTTAGGGACCAAGCAGTAAAGCACCAAGACAAAGGTTCAAATCTTGCAAAAAAGGGTTTATAGGCCATATAGACAAACAGGCCATTAAAAAGGTCAAAAGAATAGAACTTTACAGAAAGCAAATGTTAACTTAATGAGAACTTAACACAAACAAACTGACCTCCCAAATAAAACATAACCCAACATATATATACTGCCCAGCCCAATTACCCACAGCTGTACCAACCCACATAAGCCCGCCCCTTTTTCCTCTTCAAATCAGGAGGGACAAGGCTCATGATGTCATCCTGTGGGGTGTAGCCATCACAAGAACACAACATGTTCTCAAAGTTTATCATCCCCATGAACAGTTAACCTGTATTTTCATTTATGTGTCTTCTTCTAACAATTGAAAATTCAGCTGGTGGTTTACTATCGAGACACATATATTTAAAAAAAATACACAGAAATATTCAGACAGAGCAACATTGACCATAATTACATTTGAAATATTAACCCCCTTAGTAATTAGAAAATCGAGAGTGTGTCCTCTGCTGTGGGTCGGGCCACTCACGTGCTGAGTGAGACCAAAAGTTTCCAGCACAGAGGCTCACCTCTTTTGCATATCTATCTTTAACATTATCTACATGTATATTAAAATCACCTATAATGACTAAACCACCAAAGTCTGTACACAAAACTGAAAGCAGCTCGGTAAAAAGATCAATGAAACCATGACATGACGGAGGTGGCTTGTACAGAAGAGAAGAAGATTGCTTTTGTTCTATTTTAAATAGACTCTATGGGAGACAATGTGATCTTTTATTTTATCGAATTTCAGAAATTTGAAATGTGGTGGTGCTGTTTCTATTAAAACTGCACTTCCTGTATAATGGTCAAGCCATGTTTCAGGCCTCAGAAAACAGTCACGCCCCCCACGGGGAACACTGAACAACGTGGCGTAAAAAGTCCATCAATAAACTGGTGCCGTATTATTTCGGGTGCAGACCATCTGAACGATAAGCCACGCGGCACTTCCAGAACAGGCAAAAGTTATTCACAGAGACAAAGTTGAAAGTGCTGTATGTAGACTGGAGCCACATGTTCAGCTCCACAACACGACTGCAGAGGCAGTCACCCCGATTTACAGACGGGACTGGACCAGAAATAAAAACAGATAATCCAGGGGATTGGAGGAGGCGGAACATATCCATAAAGTGCTTTTTAGTGACCTCGGACTGCTGCAGTTTCATATTGTTGTTATTGTTGTTCATGCACGATAACCTTGGATATGGTGTCGGGCAGGGAGCGAAACAGAGGAGGAGGGAGACGTATGAGGAGGTCTGGAAAAGTTGCTCCAGGAATACAGTGAGTGACCATGTTAAAAAAGCGGACGTGTCTCCAATAATCAAAGTAGTCGGGGCGAAGAGTGGACGTAGCCGCAGACAGGGCGCTCGGTGTCCATGTCCAGAACCAGCAGGCTCATCCAGAGATGGGTCGTGTCTGGGTGCGCTCTTGCCTGGCCTGCCAGACACTCCTCCTTTCTGTTCAAAAGAAGAACCGTCTGGACACCTCTTCCTAGCCTATCATTTCACGATTTTACCCACATCGGTCCAATCACGCACCGAGAGGCGGGACTTCCTTTCACCTTTGAGTTGCTAATAACTCCTTGTATCTTTAAGTTTTTGTTACAAAATCGACAGCAGTCGTTTACTGCTTGTTTTGTGTTTACTGAAACGGCTTGGGTGCCGCTAGTTGCTGCGTCATATCCTGTGTGCATCTAATTGGTTGATGCAGTCTGTCAACCACGCCCACCGGGAATTCGCTGAGATCAAGCTCGTTCCCAGACTATATGTCTTTGAAAAAGCATATTGTTTGGCAGGCCAGGCAAGGTGCGCTCGTGGTAGCCTCAGTTTCAATTGGGTCTTTGTGTTAAAAGGCGTGATGCTCTGGGACCACTGCATTTAACAATAAAGGTTCTCAAAAGATAAAACACCAAAATGTATAAAAAAACACTCAAATAGACAGTAAAACAAGTGTTTAAAAAGCTTTTAAAATGGTAAACAGAGAAAAAACCTCAATACACGTGAACTACCCAGAAATTAAAAATCACTGTGGCAGGTAACTTTGGCCCGAGGATAGCATAAGGAAAGAATATTATTATTATTGTAAAATTACATCCATCCATTTTCTTCGCTTCATCCGTGGCCGGGGTCGTGGGGGCAGCAGTCTAAGCAGAGACACCTAGATCTCCCTATCCACACACACTTCCTCCAGCTCACCTGGAGGACCCCAGGGCCAGTTCCCAGGCCAGTTGAGAGAATAGTGCCTCCAGCGTGTCCTAGGTCTTCCCCGGGGTCTTTTCCTGGTGGGACATGCCTGGAACACCTCACTGGGGAGGCGTCCAAGAGCCACCTCAACTGATTCCTCATGACGTGGCGAAGCAGCGGCTCTACTCCGAGCTCCTCCCGTGTGACTGAGCTCCTCACCCTATCTCTCCGGGTTGAGAAGTAGGAAGTTAAGAGTCATCCACGTTTTAAGGTCCTTTATGCAGGCACTAAGCTTTTCTAGCTGATCTGTCTGATTTGGCTTCATCGACAGATAAAGCTGTGTGTCATCTGCATAGCAGTGGAAATTAATTCCATGCTTTTTAATAATGTTTCCTAACGGCAGCTTGCAGAGAGTGAAAAGAATCTACTCCAGAATAAGGCGACGAGTTCTGATTTACGTTGACGAAGTGATACCAATCTGATAAATAGGATTTAAACCAGCCATAACAAATGTTTTTTCTTTTTTTTATGACTTGAACTTTATTAGTTTTTACAATTAAACAGTAAACAAACAACAATCCACATATCAGATTCAGTCCTTGGCAAGTGAATTGCGACAACATACAACAACAAAACATAAAAAATAAAAAATAAAGGAATGTAAAACAGCATAGGTCTGATAAACTATGCAAAAATGATGTAACATCTGTATCCATGATTGTAATAAATATCAATATTAACATGAAAATAAGCAGTAAAAAATAAATAAAAATAAAATAAAAGGGTGAATATAAAAAGTAAAAATAAAATAAATACAAGTAATAATCATATTGATGCCAAACCAGGCCAGGAGCACATACCAGAGGAGAATAATTCTTTGGGGCAGTGACCAGTGAGTGGGAGGGCTTCAGACTTGGTCCAATTGACCTTATAGCCTGAAATATCCGAAAATGAATTGATTAAGGAGAACAAGGCAGGAGGGAATGTTGAGGATCAGACACAAATAGAAGAATATCATCAGCATATAGCATCAGCTTATGACAGCTTTGACCAATTGTGATGCCTGGAAATTTAGCTTCTCTTCGAACGGCCACCGCCAATGGTTCAAGGGCTAATGCAAAAAGAAGGGGGGACAGGGGGTCCCCTTGTCTTGTGCCCCTTCCTAATTGAAATGATGGACCAATTATACCATTTTTGAGGACAGAAGCTGTAGGACTTATGTAAATCAGCCGTATCCAATTGATGAAATTACTACTGAAACCAAAATATTTGAGCGTTAAAAACAAGTAATGCCATTCAACCCTATCAAAAGCCTTTTCAGCATCTAATGAAATGGCTGCAATAGGATTCCGACAATCTTGAACTGCCCACATAATGTCCAGTAACCTTCTAACATTATCTGCTGAGTATCGGGAGCGTTTAAAACCCACCTGATCAGGGTGAATCAGATGAGTCATAACACGGTCTAGACGATTGGCCAAAATTTTTGATAATATTTTGCTGTCATAAGAGGTCAAACTAATGGGCCGATAGTTGCGGCAATCCGAGGTGTCCTTATCTTTCTTTAGGATAAGAGTGACAATGGCTTCAGATAGCGAAGACGGAAGCATTTGTTTTTTAAATGATTTGTTATAAGCATCTAGTAGCATTGGGGCCAATAATTCAGGAAAGGAATTTATCAAATTCAGCCGTAAACCCATCGCGACCAGGGGCCTTATTAGAAGGAAGGTGTTTAATTACTGAAATTATTTCTGCTGTAGTGATTGGTGCGTCTAAGCTCTCCATTTGGTCACGGGCTACTTGGGGAAGGTTTAAGACAACAGAAACTTAGTGATATCTTCCTCAGAAGCCCGTGACTCTGAGCTATATAGATGAGTATAGAAATCCGTAAAAGTGGCATTAATTTTTTGGGGGTCTGTGATGAGCTGCCCATTTGTATCCTTAGTAGCAGAAATAGCACTCATTGCCTCTTTTTGTTTAATATATCTTGCCAATATCCTTCCTGCCTTGTCACCCTCCTCAAAGTACTTTTGTCTTGCCTGAAATAGACTAAATTCAGCTTTCTGTGACAATATTGTGTTATATTCATATTTTAATTTAGTTAATTTGACCAAGTTAATAGAAGAGGAATCCCTTTTGAAAGTTTTCTCAGTAATCCCGATCTTTTTCTCCAGATCAGAAAGCCGTTTAATGTTTTCTTTCTTTTTAATTAAGGCCTGTTGAATAATATGACCCCTCAAAAAAGCCTTCAGTGCCTCCCAGGCCACTCGAGCTGAGGGGGCAGAGGGAATATTTGTCTCCTTGTACAGATTAATTTGAAACTCAAGAGAATTTCTAAAAGTATCCTCCATTAAAAGACTGGAGTTTAATCTCCATCTAGGAGTTTTAGCAATAGCATTAAAAGCGATGAGGGAGAGATAAATTGGACTATGATCTGATAAAATTTTATTACCAATACTGCTATTAACAACTGCAGGCATCAGAGATTGGGAAATTAAAAAGAAATATATTCGCGAAAAGGATGCGTGCGGGGCAGAATAAAAGGTATAATCCCTACCCATTGGATTTTGTAACCGCCAGACATCTACTAGGGCACAGGCATTTGACATTGCTCTAAGTGAATAATTTCCTCTTGTTGTGCGAGTAAGACTTTTACTCCGGTCTAAAGTGCCATCCATCACCTCGTTATAATCACCTGCCAACAAAACGGGATAGTCCCCCAGATCAGAAATCTTTTTTTCCAACTGGCCAAAGAAGGACGGATCGTCAACGTTGGGAGCATAAATATTAGCCAAAATGATAGTTGTACCTTGAATTTCACATAGCATAATTAACATCCTACCTGCCCCATCTGTACTTTGTTTTAAGCATTTAAATTGCAAACCCCTGTTAATTAATGTGGCTACTCCTCTACTTTTGCTAGTTCCACTGCATGAGCCAACAAAGCCCACCCAGCCAAAACAGAGTCTCTGAGACTCTTGACGAGATAGATGTGTCTCTTGGACAAAAACAATATCACATTTTTTAGATTTAATAAAAGATAGAATCTTTCTTTTCTTTATGGCATTATTGAGACCTTTGACGTTCCAGCTCATCAGTTTTAAATTATTAGGTGTTATCATTGATCAAAATGGTAAGTGGTGCTGTGAATTTAAATGTATTGGCATCAAAAGAAAAAAATGAAAATATAACTAAACTAAATAAAAAATAACATGGAACAAAGTGAACCCTTCCCCCCCTTCTCCCCCAAAAACCTCCCTTAATAAGGTCCGCGAACATACACTCAACTGACGCTGCCCACAGCGCCCCCCTCCCCGCACATTAGTGGGTTGGCAACGAAGTATTATCAAGTAATAAAAAAAATAAAACAATTATAACATGTTAGAATTTTAGCTGCAACAAAGAGCTTTGCATTTATCAAGACAACAGTTGTGAAAAAAAACTAAAAATTGTGAATATTTCCCCTCACCTCTAAAAGTCCTCTCTGCATCTTAGTAACAAACCTTGACAGAAGTGCCTAGCGAAGAGTGACCGCACAATAAGAGTGTCTTCATATAGTCTGTGTGTCATCGCGAGCAGTCACTCAGTTCAGCAAGTGGATAAACGAAATGGCTCTCTTGTGGTCTTCAAAACGCATGGGTCCCTGTGCAGTCTTCACCACAAGCACAGCTGGGTAGTTGAGTGAAAAACAAATGTTCTTATCATGTAAAAGTTTCTTACAGTCCTTAAACTTAGCCCGTTTTTCGTTCAGCATCCTGGAGTAATCCGGGAAGACCATAATGCGTCGTCCTCCCCAAATGACATTCCCCTTCTTCCGTGCAGCTTCAGCGATGCGCTCGCGATCCTGAAATCTCAGAAATCTTGCTATTATGGCTCTGGGGCGGGTGGACTGGTCACCATCCTGGCGTCTAGGAATGGCTCCAAGTCTATGTGCTCTGTCAATCTCCAATCCTTTGGCGAAGTCAATGTCAAACAGCGTCGGAATGATTCCCTCCAGGAAAGCGACAGCATCATTATTCTCACACGACTCGGGGAATCCAACGAAGCGTAGGTTACATCTACGTTCACGATTTTCCACATCATCCAGCTTCTCCCTGAGCACTTCAACCTCTTTGAAGGCCTCCAGCCTTTCCTGTGCGTCCTCCAGAAACCCCAGGCAACCTTCCACGTTGCTAATGCGGCAAGCAATGTCGACTAGCTTACTCTCCGTGGCACACGTTGTGATGCAAATCTCCTCCAGTTTCTTATCATGGCTGTCAGACTTCTCCAATATAAGCGCATAGAGCAGTGGTATTTAACCTGGGTTCGATCGAACCCCAGGGGTTCGGTGGGCCGGTCTCAGGGGTTTGGCGGAGCCTCCCCCGCTGAGGTCCGGAAAATACCCAAAATAAAAAATGTGTTCGTGATGACGCGCCCTGATTGGCCATCACTGGCTGCAGATGAGAATGCTACGCTGCTTGGCCAATCAGTATGCGAGGAATGTAGCGCGCTCGTGGTAGTGCTTCATGTGACTTCTCCGGTAATATTTTAATCCGTACTTTAATATGTCGGGCAAAAGAAGAAAGTGGTCGGACAAATATGTACAACATGGATTCACATGTTTCACGGAACTTGATGGGAGTGAGCGTCCTATCTGCATGATTTGCAACGCCAAGTTGAGCAACACCGTCTTGCACCGGCAAAACTAAAGGAACACTTTGTGAAGCGGCATGGAGACGGGGAATACAAGAACTCAACACTTGCTGAATTCAAGGTAAAGAGAGCCAGATACGATGAAAGGGCCACTCTGCCTGCTCTTGGATTTGTAACCGTTAGCAAACCGGTCATCACAGCATCGTACGAAGTTGCTTACCTGATCGCAAAGCAGGGAAAGCCACACACCATTGGCGAAACACTCGTGAAACCAGCGGCGTTAAAGATGGCGAATCTGATACTCGGAACAGCGGCCGAAGGTAAATTATCCCAAATTCCTCTTTCAAATGACACTGTCAGCGACAGAATAGAAGACATGAGTAAAGACATATTGGCTCAAGAAGTGGCGGATCTGATTTCGAGCCCAGCAAAATTCAGCCTTTCAACTCGACGAGACCACAGAAGTTTCAAATCTAAGCCAGCTTGCTGTTTTCGTGTGCTATGTGAAAGACAACATGATAAATGAAGAATTTTTATTTTGTAAGCCTCTTACAACAACAACTAAGGCAGTCGATGTGAAGAAGCTTGTGGATGACTTCTTCTAAGACAACAATCTTTCATGGGATATGGTTTCTGCTGTTTGTATGGACGGAGCTCCAGTCATGCTGGTGTTAGGATTTAGCAGACAGAGACGGATCGTGGTGTGCCAAACTCTGGAAGTTTATTTAAGTTTCTCCCAAGTTCCACTGGTTTACTCTGTTTCTTTCTCTCAGACAGAATAAAGGCAGTACACAGTTTATATAGTCATTGTCACGTCACACATCGAAAGACATACGTGTCACAAAGAGACAGTCACATCATAGTCATAACATGGAGTCCTTGTAGAGTCCTTGTACAGTCCTGCACGTAGGCCATATTGCTATCTAATACTAATACTCTCCCCTTTGATCACATAATCACATGTGATCACTCAAATTGATCAATCAATAAAGTGGAAAAAGAAGAAAAAATTCCAAAAAAAACTTCAAAAAATTATTAAAAACAAAGAAACTGTATGCATTAAACTCATAATCATCAAATCAATATCAGTGGATTTTATCCTCTATCCTGGAAAAAACAAACAAACAAAAATGAAGTAAATAAACAAACAAAAAACAAATCAAAAATAAAAACAAACAAACACTATTGGACACACAAGAACTCAGCAGATTCAGTCAAAACACAGACAAAAAACGAGCTGAGTCTCAAATTTGAAGCTAATTTCACTTTTATTACTCTATACTTTTATTCTAATGCTGATTGTTTATACTTCACTTATTTCACTTTATTATTTTCACTTATCAATCTTAGACTGTGTACTTTACTTTTACTATCACTATAGTTTAAAACTATTCTAATCTATTCACAAATATGTTTGTATATTTGCTTCTATTGAGCCATATTCTTAAACATACATTTTATTCTAATAAATCTCTCTGTGGTTTTACACTCTCATTATCAGTGGCATATTATCAGTGGGATTTTGCTCCATGTCTATTCTCATTCTCAGGAATAAAACTGTGAACACAGTAAGGCAAATGGTCAACATTTACACTTCTATAGTGGTCAATGATTTATTACTTTTTATTATCTAAATATATTATTGTCAGGCAGTTTGGGATGAATGTACATCATTAATCAAATTAGTATTATTCTAATAGTAGCTAATCTATTTTAGCAGGTTTGGGGTTGGGGTCAGTTATTCTACAATGGTGTTTGTGCTGGAAACTTCTCAATATCTAAATATCTACTATTGTGTTTTTGTGCTACACCCAAATTCATCAAAATGCTTTTAAATGCTTTTGAATCTCTGTTGGTTCTAATCTATCTCATTGATCTAGGCATTAATCTAGACTACACTCATATGGACTTTTTGCATAGTCAACATTCACTCATGTTTGAACACAAGTGAATTTGGCAAGTATCTAATAAAACTGTACATAAACTGTAATTAACTTTATCTACTTTTGAAGTAAATGCTTGTGAAATGGTCCCTTTACCATTTGATATTAGCACTGGCTACAAATAATCTCTATTTTTGAAAGAATCTATGGTTGATGCATTTATCTATTCCTATTTTTACTCTATTTTTTAACTCAAAAGCTCGGCTGCAGCTTGAGCAAAGGCATATTCCTAGTTTGTGACTTCTGTCACTTTCAATGGCTGTAACATAACTCTGATTCTAATATTATAGCTGATCTATCAAAAGGATAACATTGTAGGGTACTATTTTAACTCTTACGTGGAAATATGTTTATGAACAACAAAGGAAGTCAAATTCTACTTTTTTACTACTACTAAAAACGCTACAATACTAATACTTTATCATTTTAAAAGTTTTTGTCTGTCAGATGTCTGAATACTTAACATGTATATTGCATTTGTCACAGTTGTGGTTCTGGTTGTAGCAAAAGCATCGGCAATAGACGTTTTCATTGGCTGGTTCTTGTTCTGCAAATGGCTGTGTCCAATAGATCATCAGATGTCCAGAAGCTAGGGACAAACAAAAACAAAAGAAAGAATCATGAGTATCTGTCTCATTTAGCACTCATCAATGTATGATTTCAAAAATATAAACATCACTCCCCAGTTTTCTCTCTCAGATCCTCAGGTCCTCAGGGTCCCCTGAGGGTGAGTCTCAGTCGTCATCAGGTCAGGTCATATTTCCAGAGATGTCATCTTGGACATCAGTAGGGTCCAAGCCATGGTTCTGGTCACTCCAGATTCATTCTGGTCACTCCAGGTACATCAGGTCACTTGGGTTGCTCTTTGCGATGCACTTCTGGTCAATGGTGCAGTGTCACAGTTCCTGTACACAGCTTGTTATGCAATAGTTACTCTCTATGGTTAAGTCACTTTGATTCTACTTTAACACAATTTCTATTCATGCTGTTGCTAATGTCCCTCAGACAAAAAGCAAGCGCAGTTTACTTCTCTAATTTGTGTTTTTATCAGATCTAATTCTAATCAATGTAATTACTTCACACAGTACAAAATCAACAAATCAAAAGTGTCAGGACAGAGGTCAATTATGTCCATGACAATATAGAATTCAAATGAACATTTCTGGTCTCAAAAAATACTGATTCAAGTGATAGACAATTAAAAATATGTTTACATTGGAGTAAACTTTTAAAATGCTTTTTTCTCATGTTCTGCTTTTTCATGTATCTACAGTGGGTCCCATTCCGTTTTGTCGTCTTCATTCACGCTTCTCGGGAATCACGCAGCTGCGTGAAAAATAGTACATCTTATCGCCACAAGGTGGCAGGCTAAGTCCACTTTAGCTCTGCCAGTGACTAACCCCCCGACTCCACCGGGCGCGTCTCCGTTGACGCGCGTTGGCTGCTGTCCGTCAGCCGTCCGTAAAACGGACCAGTGGTCAAACCGGCTGCAGCAGCATGCAAC